>JANBXA010000734.1:125692500-126440000 GCA_030556225.1 Cricetiscus sungorus | reverse complement strand
GGCTGAACTGAGACTCGAACTCACATGGTGGAACTGACTTCTGAATGTTGTCCTCTGACATCCACATGGGTACCATGGTCTACCTGGGGGGTTAGGGAATGCATGCACACATCTCTATCCTCCACTATCATATCTTTTCTTTTCCTTTCTCTCCCTCCCTCCCTCCCCCCTCTCTCTTTTGAATACAGGGTCTTATGTAGACTAGACTGGACTCAGTTCTTGCTATATAGGCAAGGATGACCTTGAGCTCCTCACCCTCCTTGCCTCCGCCTCCCAAGGTCTGGAATTACAGGTGTGTGTCACCAGACCCAGTTTATTTAGTATCATGCATACTAGATGAGTGTTCTACCAGCTGAGCCACATCTGCAGTTCCCCCTTGCCCCTTTGTTTTAAACAAAAGTGGGTGCATCTCATCCATTCTCTGTGACAACCATAGTTCATATTTTTTCTCTCCATTTTAAGATTGAGGAAACTGAAGTCAAGCCTTAGGTTTTCTCTCAAGGCTTCTCTGCTCAGTTCCTCCCCACTGGCTTCAGATAGGTGACAAGTTTATCCTCTCAACACGCTTGCAGCCATCATCACTAGTCTGTTCAATGTGTGATTGCCCACATTTGTCTTGCTTGATGCCTTGTCTTGGAAATCAAGTGCATAGTAAGTTTTATCAGGTATGGCTTCCCAGAGAAACAGGACTTCTTAGGGACCTGGAAAGATGGCCCAAGAACACTTGCAGAGGACCCCAGTTCACTTCCAAGTATCCACATGACAGCCCACACCACCTGTAACTCCACTTTTAGGGGACCTAACTCCCTCTTCTGTTTTCTATGGACTCTTGCACACATATGGTGCACAAAAACCCATGCAGGCACAGGCACATGCACATGATAAATCTTTTTAAAGAATTGACCCACAAGATCATGGAGTCTGCCAAAACCCAAATCTGTGAGGTAGACCAGTAGGCTGGAGACCTGGAGAGAAGTTTGAGTCCAGAGGCTAACTGTCAGTCTGAGCCAGATTTCTTTTGCTCTCAGCAGCTTTCACTTGATTGATGGGGCCCACTACATCTTGCTTTACCCAGAAGTCTCTGATGTATATAATACTCTCAATTGAAGTAACGTACCATCCAGAGCAGGTCTGGCAGGGGAGTGCAGGCCTGGAATCCCAGAATTTGGGAGACTGATGCGGAAGGATACACAGTTCAAAACCAGACTCAGCAACACATTAAGACTTGGTTTCAAAAAGTTAGGGGCAAGAGTGGGGATAGGATTTCTCTGTTTCTGACACCAGCCAAGATGCCACATAAATCAGTATTATTTTGTGTTATTATTTTCAGTCATCAGACATGCACATGGCATACTTACATGTAGGCAAAAAGCACATACAGAGTGAGTTCCAGGGCAGCCAGGGCTGTTATACAGAGAGATTCTGTCTTGAAAAACAAAAAACAAAACAAAACAAACAAAAAGGCTACAATAGCACATGAAATCATTATGTAGTACGTATGCCTGCACTGTAGCTTTTTAAATTTTTTACTCTATCATCTATCTATCTATCTATCTATCTATCTATCTATCTATCTATCATCCATCCACCTATCTATCTATCCATCCATCCATCCATCCACCCACCCACCCTCCCTCCCATCCATCCATCCATCCATCCATCCATCCATCCATCCATCCACCCAACCATTTATCCAATTTCTTCAGAATTTCTCTATATAACCCTGACTGTCCTGGAACTATGTAGACTAGGCTAGCCTTGAACTCACCTGCCTCTGCCTCCCAAATTCTGAGATTAAAGGCCTGTGCCACAATGTCTGACCCTATTTTATTTTTATCCATTTTATGTGTATGAGTGTTTTGCCTACATACAATGTCTATGTATCACTTGTGTGTCTGGTGCCTGAGGAGGCCAGAAAAGGTTGGAAATATAGAGGGTTGTTGTGAGTCATCATGTGGTTGTTAGGAAATGAACCCGGGTCCTTTAGAAGAGCAGCCACTGCTCTTAACCTGCTGAGCCATCTCTCCAGCCACTCAACTTAATTTCTTTTGAAACGGGCTCTTGTTCTAATGCTCAGACTGGCCTCAAACTGACTGTGTAGCCCAAGATGGGCCAACTCTTTGAATCCATCTGCCTCAGCCCTCCAAGTGCTGGGATTGTAGACATATGCCATTATCCCTGAGTCCCTGTTTTGAGTTTTACCTGCTGTCACTCGTGCACATGGGACTCCTTTCCTCTTCTACTCAATTTTTCCATTTATTATTCACTTACTCATCCAACAAGCATTTCTTTCTTTCTTTTTGTTTTTGTTTTTTTGAGACATGGCTACTCTGTGTAGCCCTGGCTGTCCTGGAACTCACTCTGTAGACCAAGCTGGCCTTGTACTCAAAGATCTGTCTGCCTCTGTCTCTGGAGTGCTGAGATTAAAGGCATGCATCACCTTGCCCTGCTTTTTTAAATGTTAATTTTATGTTTTGTGTATGGGTGTTTGGTTAATTTTATGTCTGTGTATCACATGTGTGTCTGGTGTCAGCAGAGGCCAGAATAGGGCATCAGCTCCCCTGAAAGTGGAGTGACTTATAGTGAGAGTTTCCATGTGGCTTTTGGGATTGAACCCTGGTCCTCTTGAGCATCCAGAGCCATGTTTCCAATCTCTGCCAATGAGAAATTCTTAAATACCTGCAAGGAGGTAATCCTTATCATTGTCTTGGGGACACAGTGATGAACAAGAGAGACAGCGTCTCTGTCTTTTTGGGGTTGACATTATAGTACTGCAGAAACAGCTGAAGCTTGCAAGCAACCTGGATAATCTCAGGGGGTAACTTGTGTTGGGGAGGAAATTAGAGATGGACTGCATGCAGGAAGTGAAAGGCAGTGTAGAGTGAGGTAGATGGGATTAGTTTGGGCCCAAGCCTGATAAAGTGGCTGCTGAAATGCTACCCTGA
The DNA here is from genome assembly GCA_030556225.1 of Cricetiscus sungorus. NCBI lineage: Eukaryota > Metazoa > Chordata > Mammalia > Rodentia > Cricetidae > Cricetiscus > Cricetiscus sungorus. The sequence continues at coordinate 126,437,055 of JANBXA010000734.1, read as the reverse complement.
ATACTTATTGGCTAAATGTGTCCTGAGTATTGACAGTTGGGGTGACTGACCGTCCCACTTTTTCTGGGGCTGAGAAGTTTCTGTGGGACCCCCAGGAAAGCCTTGGGCGACCATGATCATGGGGTTATCCTACCTCCTGGGTGACCCCGGCTGTGGGTCAGACCCATTATGCACCACTGTGTCTACAGTGTGGAGGGGTTGGTCTATGGAAAGTGTGGTGGGGTAGAGCTGGGAGTGGTCAGGTGAGTAGCAGAGGGCCTGTCCCTTGGACATTCTTCAAATTCTTCTTGGGTCTGGGTCTGATTCATGCTGGGGATTCATAAACATCCCTGCTCCCTTACGAGAAGCACATCCCCTTTGTTTAAATTAGCTGGACGGATTTCTGGTTTGTGTAACCAGAGTCCCAGTTGACAATAGCCATAAATAACTGAAATCCAGGAAGTGTGCGCCTTCCCAGAGGCGACTGTATGGGGGTGGGGGTACAGCTGTGGCAAAGGGATCAATTCCTGCTCACTTGGCTCTTCCCCAGCAAGTCTCCCCACACTGTTTGACTCAATCCGTGGTCTGCCTTCATCTCTGAAGTCCCAGCAATTTTCCCAATGGGTTTCCTAACCAGACTGCCACCCTTGTGTCTTCCAGGCTACATAGATTCACTGCTCTGCTCCCCTTGGTGTTTAATATACTGTTTCTATAGAAAATGCTAGGGCCAGTTACTTTGCATATAACGAGCTCTGCACACCCGAGGATAGTAAAAATTCTTCCTAAGCAGCAAGAACCTCTCACGCTGTGGAGTGTGGCACTCCAGAAACCATTTTCAAACTCATTAGCTTTTGGTCATCTAATTGTTCAGAATTTGGATTCCAGTAAACATAATATCAGGTATTTTCTCTTGTCCATATTTTCTGTGCTGAGTGAGGAGGGTGGGGAGAATCCTTGCGGGCTCAGAGAAAGTAATTTGCTCAACATTCCCTGACAGTCTGCTTCTCATCGCCTGGACCAGCCTGGTATCTATCCTGACATTCTTACAAGAGGGCAGGCTGTGGGTGACATGCTTTGTCAGTCTGGCCAAGTCAGGCAGCTTCAGCTCCCTGGAGTCGCTGCGGTTGCCATGGCATCTTCCTGGGTTCCTCTCCGCGTAAACCTGGGGGCGAGCTGTTTGGAAGCAAACAGGGAAAACAGAAAAATTCTCCCACTGATGCTGGCTCCCAGCATCGCACAGCCTCTTCTCAGGATCCCTCCTAAGGCCTTACAGGTGGGTCTCAGGAGCTGGGGTCCAAATGCTGTCATTCCCTACGTGAGGACACTGAGGCCTGGGGTACTCAACATTTTATGAAATGGTTTATATCTTAGCCAAGAGGATCCATGGAACTAAAGATCTGGGTTCTAATCCAGCTCGTGTGGGGATCATGTGACATGGGGTCAAGCCCCTTGGAAGTACTCAGTTCAACCATCGTATGCATATAGGGCTGGACACACACACACACACACACACACACACACACACACACACACACACACACACACACACACACGAGTCTTCTTGTGTTTATTGAGAACTTTCCACTTCTGTGTGATGCCGCAGAACGAAAAGCAGTCTGAAGTTGTGGGTCTAGGGATCCTCCTCCCTGAGTGGGGACCATGCCCTTCGCAAACTGCCTGCTACTTTGGTAAGGATAGCAATTGTCTGCGGTCACCCCACCCCGTGTGAGGCAAAATGCTATTGGACTCAGGGGACCTGCTTTCTGTATTCTGCTAATTTCCAATGTACCGTGTCCCTCTAACACTCTGGACCGCCCTCGGCCTCTTTTTCTGTAGGCCGAAGGAATGTGGCCCTGGATGGTGCCTAAGCTTGCTTCCGCTGCTGCCATTCCGTGCCTCGGGTGACAGGATGTGGATCCCAGGGTCCCTAGCACTGTGGTTATTGTGGCACACCACCGTGGCTCACTGCCAGACTGGCCCTTTGCAGGGACTGGAAGAGACCGACCAAAGGCAGGAAGTTAACTTGGGGTGTCATCTAGCTCCCTGGTGTTTGCTGGGCCTACGGCCCTGCGCATGCTCCGTTGTGAAGGGCTGAGGAAGAAGCTAAGAAGAGTGTCTTGGGGACGACCCGGCTGATAGGTCAGCAGCCCGCACTTTCTGTGTACCCTGTGAGTTAGAGCGTGGACATCCGGAGGTTGGCCACATCCTATGCTCCGGATAGAAGAAGAAAAGAAAGGGATTGCGCCTTTAGGGTTCCTGCGGGGAAGGCAGGAATCTCCAAATGAAGCAGAGAGGGTCGGGAAGTCAACGCGGATCAACAAAGAAAGGACCTGGAAAGGGAGAAAATTGATTTCTGTAGGAGAAAAACGAGGACTTGGCTAAAAAGCCAGAGCCAGATGGAGGCTTTCAAAGCATGTTTACCTTCACACTCAGACTGTTTGCCTGCGGCCCCGGGAGGCTGGTAGGGGGACACCAATAGGACACCGTTTCAATGGAGAAATCTAGAGAAGGCTCTTCAACCTACACAGGGCAGCCTGGGTTGCTGGGCTCAAGCTCAGGGCTCCTTACCTTCTGCACACAGCACCTAGGCCTCAACCCCTAGAGGCCCACGAGTCACAGGGCTAGCAGGTCTGATCTGGACGATGCTCTATTCCCAGTCTGTCCCTTTCTTGCAAGCCAGCAACTGGAAGCTTGCTCCCTGTACAGGCGCTGGCTGCCAAGCATAACCATCAGGGTCCGGTTCCTGAGTCACACGAGGGACAAAGGAACAGCCTCTTGCAAATCTCACCTCCACACTGCACTGTGCCACACTACACATAGGCTCCCTCCTTCTCCAGGGTTCTATAAGCAGGAAGGGCTGCTGGGGGAAACTGAGGAAAGCAGAGCAGCCTGCGAGGCGCTCTCTGACCCGATGATTTGCCTGCAATCGTGCAGAGTTCCAGCGATCTGGCTTTCTGAGTTGTCACTCATGCTGGGGTGACTTTCAGCTACGCGCCTGCCTATGAGATGTCCAGGCCCAACCAGATGACTTGACAAGTAGAGGCCACTAAGCCTGAGTTTGAACCCTGGGTCTCACACGGTGGAAGGAGAGAACCAGCTCCCACAAGTTGTCCTCTGACCTGGCAAACACATGTACCATACATAAACACACACACACACACACACACACACACACACACACACACACACAATGTAATTAAAACACATTTTTAAGGGCTGGAGATGGTTCAGCGGTTAAGAGCACTCACTGGCAGCTCTTCTAGAGGTCCTGAGTTCAATTCCCAGAAACCACGTGATGGCTCACAACCATCCACAATGAGATCTTGGTGTCTTCTGGCATGCAGGCACACATGCAGCCAGAACACTGTATACACAAATTAATAAATCTTTAAAAAACAAAACAATTTTTTAAGATGAAAAAAGGGAGTAAGTAGTCAAGAATTAATCTCAGGACTGAAGAGATGGCTTAATGGTTAAGAGCACAGGCTATTCTCCCAGAGGACCTGGGTTCAATTCCCAGCACCCACATAGTGAGTAGGCCACAATTGTTAGTAGCTCAAGTTCCAAGGGACCTGATGACCTCTTCTGGCCTCCATTAGGCACCGGTCACACATGTGGTGCACAGAAATTTATGCAGGTGAAACATCCATAAACATAAAATAATAGTAATAAGATTTAAAGAAAAAAGAATTGGTCTTAGGGGTTGAAAGAGCGACTTGGGCCAGGCAGTGGTGGCACATGCCTTTAATCCCAGCACTCGAGAGACAGAGGCAGGTGAATCTTTGTGAGTTAGAGGCCACCCTCCAAAGCCACAGAGAAACCCTGTGGTCTCAAAAACCAAAAAACCAAACCAAAAAAAAAAAAAAAAAAAAAAAAAAAGAGTGCATGTTCACTAGGCTAGCGGCGAGGTATTCAATTACCAGCACAGCAACAAAGAAGGAATGAGTCTCAGTTTTGTTTTCAATATTGTTTTAAACTAATTCCTTGAGAATTTCATACATCCATGCTATGATCTTGGTCATATTCACTCCCCGAGTCTCAAATCCTACTATCAGCAACCGGGTGGTGGGTGCCCATCCTAATTCTTTCTCTCAAGTGTTGGATACCCTCAGATCTTTCCCAGGTTCTGAGATGTCTGTCTCCCTGGCTATAAGATGAAATAAGGAACTCTGACCTCAGTGTCAGTCAGAGAAGCTGCAGCCGCTAATTTGCAAGTGCTCTGTGGAGCCAAAAGTACTTTGCAAATGAAAGTGGTTATTGTTTTACGGTTATCTTTGCGCTGCTCTTCCCTCCCTCACAGATGGAGCTGGACTGAAAGGCAGCCCAGGGGAGCTGCCAAGAGGCAAGCCAGCTGCTGTATTTTCCATCAGGCAGATCGTCTTTCTGGCAGGTGGGAGCCACATTCCCACGTACTAAATTGCTAATAGCTTCCCTAGGGAGTCTCCTTTCTGTTCTGACTCCTCCTGTGATTTCTGTTGCTCCTCTGTGGCTGACGCCTTCTGATGCCCCGGGTGGCCCCGGATTTCCCATCCAGTTTTTGCTCCTGAAGTCAGAGATAGGGTTAAACCCCAAGCCTAGACCAAATTCTCTAGTTAGATAGGAGGGCTTGGTCTGCTCTGTACTGTTTGTAGCAAAGGTGGAGATGGAGACAGGTGTGGCATTCGTACCTACATTCCCAGCATTTAGGAGACTGTGGTAGGGGTATTGTGAGTTCGAGGTCAGCCTCAGCTACATAACAAGACATTCTCTTATTCCCCCCAAGCCCCCCCCACCAAAATGAGTGGAGATAGACTCAAGAATTTCCTGATTTGCTGGAGTAATTTTCCCTGTGTATTGGGGAAAGAGGATTGGCAGGTGGCAAATCTGGGGAACTTTCCAGACTTTGTTCTGGGAGACAGAACACACACACACCTGGCACCTCTGCCAAGACCTGAGCTGAGGTTCCTAATCCAGCCAACCTAATGATGTCAAAGTCCTTGGAGCCACTCAGGAAAACCTGGAGATGGTGTGTGTGTGTGTGTGTGTGTGTGTGTGTGTGTGTGTGTGTGACTCTTCCTTTTCTTCTTTTGGTACAAGAGACTGAACGCAAGGCCTCATGCTTGCCAGGCAGGTGTTATGTCACTGAATATAGCCATGGCTCAGGAGCAAGATCTAAGTAAAAAGCTGGCTTGGGCAGGAAGGAGACATAACCTCTGCCTAATGGAGTGATAGCAGCAGATGGCCATGCCTACAGGACTGCTTGAGGGCCCCGTGGCACCACTCACAATGCACTGGGTTAATGCAAGTTCCCCATGCACAGGAGCCAGGACGATTGTCTGTGTTCGTGACTACTGAAAGCAGCCCTGTAACTTCTTCAGGGAACACTGGCTGAGAATAGCATAAACGGCTCTCTTTGCAGCAAGACCCTGGAGGCCCTGACCCACTTGGCAAGCACCTGTGGACAGTTCATTGCATAGCGCTGGGCACCACCCCAGGAGCATATGGACCACCTGCTCTCCTTGCTTTCAGTCTGCTAAGCCATACTGCTGGCCTGAACGAGTCACAGTAGGTCAGGGAGTTTAATATTACACATTTGCAAAATTGTTCTGGAAAGAATGATTTTTAACCATCAGAGCTTTAAAGAAACACTATTAAATAGATGATATCAGGAGTTGATGGAAGCATTCAAGGAACAGAGAATGAAGCAGAATCATAGAAACCCTCAGTTCCCTCATTTCTAATAACTCCTAATACCCTAAGAAGAGAGATGGGCATAAGGACAAGAGACAATCAGTGCCAACTATTAAGAGTAGGCTTCCAAGTTATGTTGCCTATAGGATAAATGGGAAAACCTGGTATATCTCCAGAGGAGATAGAGTTAGTACAAAATGTAGAATGGATTAATCCAGCTTTGGCTGGTGAGTTGACCGTGAGAACGCAGACCCTATGAGATGCAAATGTTAACCAACTGTCTCTCATACTGCATGATGCTGTAACTACATGTGCTGACAACTGGTACCATTGTTCTACCTGTGTGCCTAGTTAGAAATGTTCCTTTGTAGCTCGCAAAACTGCTTATGCTTCTAATGGTAGAGATATGAGTCAAAAAGGCAGTGACTACCCGTGAAAGATTTGGGAGATGGAGGGAGAAAGAGGCAAAGAAGGCACTGGAAATTATTTTAACCATTTTTAGAAACTTAGGAAGTAAAAACTGGTTGTAAAACTGTTCATGCAAACCACGGAAATTGTGTAAATAATGATGGCTCAAGCCATCGGGGCCACGTGTTTGAATGACAATAGGTAGTTACAATCCCTTCTTGGCACCAACTTCGAACATCCATCCCAGGTCATCAAACCCATCTGGAGCAAGGCCTCCAACAGACAACAAGCATGAGGCTTCTCTTTGTTTTTACTTTATTGTTATTACTTTCTTTCACATTTGAAATGATGTGCATGTGTGTCTGTGAACATGAGCGCAGGTGCCCGTGCAGGCCAGAAGAGGGCGTCAGATCACCTGGAACTGGGTTACACGTGGTTCTCAGCTACCTAATAATACGGCTGCTAGAAACCAAAGCAGTGTGTGCTCTTGCGTGCTCACCCATCTCCCCAGCCCTCTTTTGTGTCCTGCAATCTGCTCTTTCCAGTGTCTTTTTTGAGTTTTGAAGGTCTTCTTCTTTTGCAAGCACGTCATCCACTGAGCCATCTCCCCAGATTCCACTTAACTTTGTTTTGTCTTATTTTTGTTTTTCAAGACAAGGTTTCTCTGTTTAACAGTTCTGACTGTCCGAACTCATGGAGACCCTCCAGCCTCTGCCTCCAGAGTGCTAGGATTAAAGGCATGTGCCACCACCAACCAGTCACTTTTTAAATTTTATGTGTGTGTTTGCCTGCATGCGTATCATCGTGCAGCATGAAGGGGAGGGAGGTGTTCGTTAGCTCTTGGGGGTAGGGATAGAGATAGCTGCTGAATATATATGGAAGTATGCATGCTGAGTGTGTATGGAGGTATGCATGCTGCCTATGCAGAGAATGAAGAGGACAGTGGCCAAAAAATATATATGGGAAGATTTTTTTAAAAATACTTCTTTCACCGGGCAGTGGTGGTGCACACCTTTAATCCCAGCACTCGGGAGGCAGAGGCTGGTGGATCTGAGTTCAAGGCCAGCCTGGTGCTAGTGCCAGGACAGGCTCCAAAACAATACAGAGAAACCCTGTCTCAAAAAGACAAACAAACAAACAAAAACTTCTTTCAGGTCTCTCTCTCTCTCTCTCTCTCTCTCTCTCTCTCTCTCTCTCTCTCTCTCTCTCTCTTGTGTGTGTGTGTGTGTGTGTGTGTGTGTGTGTGTGTGAGAGAGAGAGAGAGAGAGAGAGAGAGAGAGAGAGAGCACTTCAGTGTCTGATCCTCCTGAGGCTGAGCTGCAGGCAGTTGTGAGCCTTCCCAATATGGATGCTGGGGACCAAATTTGGCTCTTTTGCAAGAGCAATACTGGCTCTTGACTGCTGAGCCATCTCTCCAGCCCCTGGCTCTGTTCTGGGAAGGAATAAATGCCTTGACAAATGACTCATGGGGATGAGTGGGGGAACTTTCCCTGCCAACCTTCCCTCAGAAGCCAGGGCATTACTAACCAACAGCACAGAACTCAGAAGTTCCAGTGTGATCTTACTCCAATCCACCTGGTCTCTTCATTTCAGATGACATTTCTTGAGTACCCAATAGGACCATCCCTTTCCTGGCTTTGGGGAATCAATCAGACTTGGTCAAGATGGTGAAAAGAGCATATATAGCAATAGCTACCATATGAGATAATTTAGTGTCAAACCTCATTGTTCATCTGTAAAATGGGACAATAATAAGACTCCACTGTTAAGTGGTGATGCCTGGATAAAGTATCACACTAGAGCTTGGTTGGAGCATAGTAATGACTGCACAGTAATGACTGCGTTGTGTTTCAGTCACTGTTCTATGCTGTGAAGAGACACTGTGACCATGGCAACTCTTTTTTTTTTTTTTTTTTTTTTTTTTGGTTTTTCGAGACAGGGTTTCTCTGCATTGCTTTGGAGCCTGTCCTGGAACTTGCTCTGTAGACCAGGCTGGACTCGAACTCACAAAGATCCACCTGCCTCTGCCTCCTCCCGAATGCTGGGTTTTTGTTTTTGTTTTTTAAAGAATATTTTTTTTTAAATTTAGCATATATATATATATGTATATATATATATATATATAGTGTTCTATGAGCATGTATGCCTGCAGGCCAGGAGAGAGCTCTGAATCTCATTACAGATGGTTGTGAGTCACTATGTGGTTGATGAGAATTGAACTCAGGACCTCTGGAAGAGCAGCCAAGTTCTCTTAATCTCTGAGCTATCTCTCCAGCCCCCATGGCAACTCTTATAAAAGAAAGCATTTTAACTGGGGTCAGCTTACAGTTCAGAGGTGTAGTCCATTATCATCATGGCAGGGAGCATGATGGCGTGCAGGCAGACTTGGTGCTAGGGAAGCAGCTCAGAGTTCTGCATCTGGATTGCAGGCAGTGAAAGAGAGGGAACTACTGTGCTTGGCTTGGGTTTTTGAAACCCAGATTGACACACTTCCTTTGACAAGGCCACACCTCCTAGTCCTTCTAAGTAGTGCTACCCCCTCATGAGCCTATTTGAGCCATTCTTTTGTTTGTTTGTTTTCAACACAGAGTTTCACTGTGCATCTCTGGCTGTCCTGGAACTCCCTTTGTAGACCAGACTAGCCTCAAACACACAGAGGTCAAACTGCCTCTGTCTCCCGAGTGCTGGGACTAAAGGTGTGAGGCACTACCACCCTGTGACACCTTTACGTAGTTAAAAGTAATATTCTGCAACATAAACAAATATAACACATCTTTACGTAGTTAAAAAAATAGTCCACAACAAACCACCACAGGTTGTGTGGCCGTTTCATCGTTCAAACATCCCCTTGACTGCCAGGCATAGTGGCACACATCTGTAATTCCAGCACTTGGGAGGCACAGTCAGGAGGATTGCCACCGATTTGAAGCTAACATAGTCTACACTGTGAGTCTCTGAGCTGTACAGTGGAACTCTATCTTAAAAAAAAAAAAGCTGGACAATGGTAGTGCACACTTTTAATCCAAGCTCTTGGGAGGCAGAGGCAGGTAGATCTCTACGAGTTTGAAACCAGCCTGGTCTACAGAGTGAGTTCCAGGACAGCCAACACTATTACACAGCGAAACAGGTCTCAAAAAACAAAACAAAACAAAAAAATGTCTCTTTGGAGGGCATGTGTGGGCAGGCTCATGAAACTCACAAGAAATAAAAATTTAGGAAGCCCAGCAAACTTACAACGGACTCTGAGCTTCTTGGCTCAGGTCAAATAAACAGCAAGTGTTGCTGGGGAATGGAGACTCTTAAGTGTTGTAGATGCCTGAGAGTTATGCCAGAGGGTTTCTTTAAGTTGTCATCCATGAATGGGGGCACTTTTCTTGGTGATGAAACTGCCCTAGGCTTTCCCACTCCAGCACCCAAGTTCCTGTAAGCAACTAAAGCAAATAACCAAACTATACTTGGATAAATCTTTTCTTCGGTCTGTCCTTGTCCTGTCTACCTGACTAGAAATAAAGTACCCAGGCATGCAACAGTTTGGTAGTGAGGATGTCCTGGAATGGCTGGGACACTGAGGAAAAGGATGGCTCAGGATCTGGAGAATGAGTGTGGGAAGGAAGAGTGGTCCTTAGGTGGTCTTGTTTTTAAGACAAGGTCTCACTATACAGCCCTAGCTGTCCTGGAACTGGCTATGTAGACCTGGCTGGCCTTGAATTTATAGAGATCCACCTGCCTCTGCCTCCAGAGTGCTGGGATTAAAGGCGTGTGCCGCCACACAGGCAGCTCTCTTTTGTTTGTTGAATTTTTTGCTGCAGGAATGCATGTGCACCGTGTGTATGCAATGTCCATGGAGGCCAGAAGAGGGGAGGGTCAGAACCCCTGGGACACAGGCTGGAGATGGCTGCTCTTCCAGAGGTCCTGAGTTCAACTCCCAGCAACCACATGGTGGCTCACTGCCATCTATAATGAGATCTGGTGCCCTCTTCTGGCACTTAGGTAACATGCAGGCAGAACACTGTATACATAATAAATAAATAAATAAATAAATAAATCTAAACAAACAAACAAAATCCTAGAACCAGAGTACAGACTGTTGAGAGCCACCACATGGATGCTGGGAACTGAATCCCAGTCCTCTGCAAGAGCATTGAGTCACCTGCCAACCCTTCCTGGGTTGCTTGTCTTAGGGGTTTGATTGCTGGAATAAAACACCAGGACCAAAAGCAACGGGGGTGGGGTGGGGTGGGGGGGTGTTTGGCTTCTACATCACAGCCCATCCTCTAAGGCCCTCAAGGCAGAACTGGAGCAGAAGCCCCGGCCAGGGACACTGCTCACTGGCTTTCTCAACCTGCTTTCTCTACAGCCCAGGAGTGGCATTGCCACCCCCACATCAATCAGTGATAAAGAAAATGGCCACAGACTTGTCTACAGGCAAATCTTATGGGATATTTTCTCAATTAAGATTCCCTCTTCCCAGATATGTTTAGTCAACTCGAGGGCAACGAACAAACAAACTGAGCACAAGGGTCTTTAAGATCCTGTGCATCTGGGACCGATGTGCAACATAAAAAAAAATGAAGAAGAAAAAAGATCCTGTCCATCATGGCGCTCCATTCTCTTATGCTCACCACCTGCTGCAGTCCCTGACGTCTTCGGGCCTTTTGACTGTAGGACCTTCGTATATGTTTCCTTTTTCTAGAATGCTCTTCCTGATTTCTTCCCTAAATTAGTCTCCCTCACTCCTAAATTCACACCTCACCTCAGCTGTCATTTCCTTAGGATTAGACCCAACCCCTTCCTCAACTAGGACTACATTAAGTGTTACTTTTAGAATTGATGCATGACTCACCCTCTGAGCTATAAGCCCTTGGGAGCCGGGCCTTCGTCTGATTGTGGACACCCATGCGCCTGCCTCTTACGTTAGGCACCCTCAGAGGATCTGTGGAGCTAATGAATGGGATGGAGAAAAGCATGGTTGCTAATGGGTATTGGTAGATCTCTCGTTCCCTCCCTTAAGCTCTCACAGCTGAAGCAACCTGCTAGCTCAGAGCACAGGTCCAAGACAGGAGAGTTGTGTTTCTAGCAACACACACCCAACTGTCCTCATAGTTGTGACTTTTTCAGCTTGATGTGGTGAGATGCCAGGGACCCTGATGGCTTTACATCTGCCATCTCCTGTGCAAGTCCTTACAGACTCAGGTGGGCCCTCCATTTCCAGCGTCTCCCCCTGAGGTTGTAGCTGACTTTATAACCAAATTCAATTAGGATCTTTTGGGGGAACCAGACGGTTCTGTTTTTGCCTCTTAGTCAGGAACCACTTGAGGGAGAATACATGGCGAGGAACAGAGCGCACAGAACAGTCGCAGTAAAGAATTCTGAGTTCTTTACTCCGTCGTCTTCATCTCTTCAAACCCTATAAAGGCGGAAGGGAGATTGTCTTCATCTTGCAGATACAGAGAATGAACTTGAGAGCGCTTAAGCGACTCTCTCAAGGTTACTCCCCTCGTCCGTGCAGAGGCGGGAGGCGGGATTCGCATCCAGGTTCTTCTGACTCCAAAGTGGCATGGGGGTGGGGCGGGAGGCCAGGCCGGACTGGGGGCGCCTGGAGCTGGCGGAGCCCAGCGAGGGAGCGCACCGGAGGCCTCTCCGGCCCAACCCCGAACCGGTGGTGCAGCGCCCGCCCCCGATCGCGGGCTCAGACTGGCGGCCGCCTCCGAGCCACGTGGTGCACGCGGCGGCTCGGGGCTCCCGGGGCTTGGGTGAGCGCAGTGTGCGGCCGGCTGGGCAGAGGAGGCGGGAGCGAGCGCTGCAACCTGCGACGTCGGGGCCGTGGCCTCCGCTGTCAGCGCGCCACTCTCTGGGTCCCTGCGCCCAGGGCGCACGGTGGAGACGGACGCGGCGGCGCCATGGAGCCAGTGCCCTCTGCACGCGCGGAGCTGCAGTCCCCGCTCCTCGCCAACGCCTCGGACGCCTTTCCCAGCGCCTTTCCCAGTGCGAGCGCCAACGCGTCGGGGCCGCCGGGCGCCCGGAGCGCCTCATCCCTCGCCCTAGCCATCGCCATCACCGCGCTCTACTCGGCTGTGTGCGCCGTGGGGCTGCTGGGCAACGTGCTTGTCATGTTTGGCATTGTCCGGTGAGTCGGCCGAGGACGCCTCGGGGGTTTGGTCCCAGGGTCAATGTGGACACTACGTTTTTGCAAACCTGGATCCCTAACCCCGACTCTCCCAGCTCCTGTATGTCCCACGTAGAGGCCAAGTCCTCTCTCTCTCTCTCTCTCTCTCTCTCTCTCTCTCTCTCTCTCTCTCTCTCTCTCTCTCTCTCTCTCTCTGTATGTGTGTGTGTGTGTGTGTGTGTGTGTGTGTGCGCGCGCGTGTGTGCGTGTATGTATGCTTGCACTAGCCTAACTACATTACAATTAATCATCCTTGACATTCCTTTGCTTCTGCATCAGGGAAGTGGGGCAGTTTGGCGGCACTTTGTCACACTCTGTGAGCCAGCAATTTGACAGGAGTGTGTGTGTTTGGTCCTCTGAAACTCGTAGGGGTGGGTGGCCTGAGGTGTTTGACACCATGCCTTGGGTCTTCAGAGCATACAGCAGGGACCAGCTCCATGCTGCAGGGACACTCCACAAATACATTTGGTTGTCATTTTTTGTGGTTGCTGTGGCCTGTCCCAAACCATTAGTTCGTGATTCTGTCTGAGGCAGTATTTGCATTGTTTCGTGTCAAACCTCTCAGCTCCTAGGTGAGGGAGACATCCAGGATGGCTTTGTGCATCTCTGTCTTTCCACTGTGCGTTCTCTCATAGAGAGCCCCATGGTTCCCGTGGAGTGGCCGTAGGTTCTCTTCCCTTCCCCGGTGGTCAGGAACTCTGGCTACCCTTCTAGAGGTCTAGGCTACAGAGTGATTTTGAGACCAACTTGAGAATTTAGCAAGACGGGGTGGGGAGGGGGGAGAACAAGTCTAAAGAGACACAGGCTGTAGCTCCGTCGATAGAGCTTGTGTAACATTCATGAAACCTTGGGTTCAATCCCTGACTCACCATAAGCTGGGCGTGGTGGCCCGTGGCCGATTGCAGCCCCAGGGGTATGGAAGCAGAAGGCTCAGAAGCCAGAAGCCATTTTTGGTGGCATAGAGAACTGGATGTCGTCTAGGATAACGGGCTTGAGGTAGAGTTAAATGGGAGAGCACTTGCCTACCAACATGCACCACTGAGTACTGCCTAAGTTAACAAAGTGAAATGTCTCTAACTCACTGTACCTGAGGGCACAGTGATGTCAGGAAAGCATGTTTTTTTCCTCTCACACTGAGGTAAGGAAGGATTCATAGCAGGCTTCGCAGTATGCAAATGAAAGGTTTGAGTGTGTCCTCTGTCTTCTGCCAAGGATCCCCAGGCTGCAGGAAAGAGGTCTCAGCCTTTGAGACAGGAGCACCGAACCCTGTCTTCCTGTCTTGTTTAGAGAGATTCAGTATGTGCTGCTTGCCTCTGTCCCCCCCCCCCAACTCAGATTAGGGGCTCAGATCTTCTACTTCCAGCCAGAAGACACTCCAGAGAGATGAGGCTGTGGGGAAGGAAGTAAAGGTCATGGCTGTGGTGTGGTCCCCAGTTTCTACCATCTTTAACGTGCCCGACTGATGTGGCTGTGGCCCAAACGGCTCAACTTCCCTGAGCCTCACTTACCTCATTTGAAAAAATATGGTGATTACAACAGGCTGTTGGGAAGGTTAAACGGAGTGATACAGGGGATGGCCTAATAGCAGGCACCTGGAGTGCACTAGACCGTCGGTGTGTTGGGGACTGGGAGTAGCCAGCATCAGCAGCTTCTGCAGGAGGGCAGCTGCTGCGGATTAGTTGTCTTTAGTTTCCATGTTGGGCCCTAACTCCTGCCCTGCAAGCATGCACTTTTAGTCAACCAACAATTAAAATTGCTGCTGTCACTCATTGCTACACCTGTCCAGTCTTAGGCTTTTGTTTCTGCTTTTGATGCAGCCTTGGCAGGTCTGAAACCCACTATGTAGAACTAGGCTGGCCTTCAAGTCATCTCATAGAGACCCACCTGCCTTGGCCTCCCAAGTACTGGAATTAAAGGCGTGCACCACCACACCTGGCCATCAGACCTTTTGATGCCCAGACTCTGAGCCCAAGCCTCAGGTGGCCTCTAGTTCTTAACATTCATACTCCAGGATGCCAAGGTTAGATGCTGCCTAGGATCAGATGCAGCTTCCCAGGGCTGTGGGATTCAGGGCAGGGACTTGATTTAGCCAGAGGGGGTGATGCCTGGACTGCGTGGGGGAAGGAGGAGCTGCAGTTGGCTCTGTGGTGAGGTGGGTTGGGACAGAGGAACAATGAGGTCTGGTAGGGGGCAGGAACTTTCATCTGGGGTCTGGGTGGTCAGAAAATGAGAGGCTGCAGGACAACGGCGTAAAAAGCCTCAACAGTGGTGCCCTTCTCCCGAGGTTGTTGGGAGCATCTGCTGTGTCCTGAGTTTCAGTAGTGCTCAGTGATGAGTGATGAGTCTACCAACTTAGCCTCTGCCTTCTAGGATGCCCTAGAAGGTGCAGATGCTGGAGGGGTTTCATAGACCCTAGGCAATAGAAGGAATTGATGGGAGGGGGGACAAGGGGGAGATGGGGGAGGAGTGAGAACTAGAGGAGAATCTTGGAGATAGGCCAGGGAGGCTGTGTTAGGGACAGATCGTGTGCTGGGCCTCTGGCTGCTAGTCTGGATGTGGAATTGGAGTCTGGACAGGTTCTTGGCCCCATGCTAAGGCCGACCATGCTGGGAAGACAGAGGGTATCTAGGGAGGGGGACATCTGTGAAGCATGGTGGTCAAAAGGATAGGTCTGGTAACGGAGCAGACTAGATGCCCACAATCGCCATTTCCTAGGTCTTAGGATCATTCCCTGGGGAGTGTGTGTGACTCATAGACCCAGCGGAGTGAGTGGGAGGAGTCACCAAGGACCCCGAAATCTCTCCTGAGCCTTCTCCTGGGTTCCAGGGATTCTCCAGCCTGCACTACAATTCTGCCGTGGGACTTTCTATTCTCATTCATAGCCCAGGACATGGGTGCAGAGGCAGCAGGTGCCTCCCACTGCAAAAGAGTATAGTTGAGTCACAAGCTCAACTTTATTTCTATGTCAGGGTCTCCTATAGCCAAGGCTGGTCCCAACTTGCTGTGGAGTTGAGGATGAACTAGAACTTCTCATATTCCTGTCTCTGCCCCACCAAGTGCTGGGGTCACAGACAAACACACCCAGCGTAGACTTAGGTCTTTCTGAGCCCCCAAACCATCCTTAACCACTCTGCCATTCATCTTGAGATGCATGGAGAATGGAAGTTAGAGTTGTGCAAATCTCTGAGGCCTCAGTGGGTGACACCAGAAGCTGCAAGGCCAAATATCAGGACTGACTGACATTTTCTAAGAGAGTAAGCTTTCACAATACATACTTCAATCTCCCTGTGCCTCTGTGTTGTGCTCTGTGGAATGGGAGGATGGTAGAACCGGGAAGGATGAGTGTGAGGAGATCCCGGGGCATGGAGCCGCACCAGGTGTTTAGTAAGGGTCTCAGAAGCAATTTCTGTTAAGCCTGGCTGCGAGTGGGAGGAGTAAGGCTCACCTCTTATTCACCCCAGTGGAGCTCTGGGTGGATGCTACAGGGCAAGTTTATCAGGTCAATATTAGAAGTGTTCTCTTATAATAAAGGTAACTAGATAGTTACTTCAGGACCTAAGGAAATGTTCCGGCAGAGGTTGATATTACCCATAATCCTATTGCTGAGAAAAGCTTAGTCATTTATATGTATTTTTCCCCATCTCTGCTTCTGTACACACACACACACACACACACACACACACACAGAGATGAATACACACAGACACATAAACCCACACATATACAAAGACATGGACACAAAGACACATTCATAAACACATGCACTTGTCTTTGTGAATTAGAATCACATAGAGAAATCAGGATCCAGGTATGTGGATTTTTTTTTTTAATTTAATTTGTTTTTGGTTTTTCGAGACAGGGTTTACCTGTGTAGGGGTGGCTATCCTGGAACCCCCTCTATGGACCAGGCTGGACTCAAACTCAAAAATCATTCACCTGCTTCTGCCTCCTAAGTGCTGGGATTAAAGGTATTTAACAGCACCTCTGTGCAGTATATGGATTTTGTACGATTCTATGTGTGAAGGTAATAGAGGGGTTTTATTCTGTGGCCCACACTGGCCTTCAGCTTTTAGTACCTTCTAAGCTAGCCTGAGACAGAGAACTGAAACCTTGTTTCAAACTAACAAAACCAAAGGCAGAAGGAAAACAGTTTTTAAAAAGCTGGTGGGAGCTGGAGAGATGGCTAAGTGGTTAAGAGCACTGGCTGCTCTGACAGAGGACCCAGGTTCAATTCCCAGCCTCCACATGGTTGCTCATAACTGTCTGTAACTCCAGTTCCGAAGGATTTGTTTGACCCCCTCTTCAGGTGTCTGGGGGACTGCAAGGGTATGGTGCACAGATAAACTAGCTGGCAAACTAACAAAAATAACTCACAAACAAACCAAAACCAAACTCATACAAAAAAGATACAAATAAAAAATATCTTCAAAAAGCCCATGAGGTTTTTTGTTTTGTTTTTATTGGGTTTTTTCTTTCTTTCTTTCTTTTCTTTTTTCTTTTTCATTCCTTTCCTTTTCTTTTTTCTTTCTTTCTTCCTTTCTTTCTTTCCTTCTTTCTTTCTTTCTTTTTTTGAGATAGGTTTTCTCTTTGTAACCCCGGCTGTTCTGGAACTTACTGTGGACCAGGCTGGCCTCAAACTCACTGAGCTCCACCTGCCTCTGTCTCCCAATTTCTGGGATTAAAGGCATGCACCACCACCCAGCTATTATTTTTATTTTTTAAAGATCTATTTATTTTATATTATGGGTATAAGTATTTGCCTTCATGAATGTGTATGCACCATGTACGTGCCTGGTGTCCAAGGGGATCAGAAGAGGGTGTCAAATCTCTTGGAATTGGAGTTAATGGATGGTTGTGAACCTCCGTGTGTGGGTCTGTGCTGGGAACCAAACCTGGGTCCTCCTGCAACACCAGCAAATGCTTTTAACCTCAGAGCCATCTTTCTGATCCCATCATCATAATTTTCTTTCATTTTTAAAATTAGATTTATTTAATTATATGTGAGTGTTTTGCTTGCATGTTTCTATGTGTACCGCATCCATGCCTGGTGCCCATGGAGGCCAGCAGAGGGCATCATATTCTCTGAGGCCGCAGTTACAGATGGTGAGAACCACTGGAAATTGAGCCTGGGACCTACAGGAACAAGTGCTCTTAAATGCTGAGTCATCTGTCCCCCAGAGAGGGGCTGGTTGGGCTCTTCTTTTTTAATATATATATATACATATATATATATATATACATATATATATACATATATATATTATTTTTTTTTTTTTTTTTTTTTTTTTGGTGTGTGTATATAGGTGTGGTATGTATGTGTGCAGATGCCCCAAGATGCCAGAAGAGGGTGCCAGATCCCCCTGGAGCTGGAGTTACAGTGAGCTAGCTGCCTGATGTGGAAAATGAATTTGGGACCCCTGGAAGAGCAACAAGGGTTTCTTTTTTGTTTGTTTGTTTTGTTTCCAGACACGGTTTCTCTGTATTGCTTTGGAGCCT
The DNA here is from genome assembly GCA_030556225.1 of Cricetiscus sungorus. Classification (NCBI taxonomy): domain Eukaryota; kingdom Metazoa; phylum Chordata; class Mammalia; order Rodentia; family Cricetidae; genus Cricetiscus; species Cricetiscus sungorus. The sequence goes on along the minus strand of JANBXA010000734.1, from coordinate 126,419,336 downwards.
TCTTGGAACTAACTCTCTAGATCAGGCTGGCCTCAAACTCACAGACATCCAACTATCTCTGCCTCCCGAGTGCTGAGATTAAAGGTGTGCACCACCAGCAACAAAGGTTTCTTAACCACTGAGCCGTCTCTCCAACCCCTTATTTCTCCCACCGCCATGGCAACGTAGATGGCATGCCCATGAATATTTTGAATAGGTGTGGTTGCACACCCCTCCCACTGTTTCTGTATAGATACCCCACCCCCCACCCCATCAGAGGTCTTTAAGGATGAACTGCTGTCCTGTAAGAAGCTTCCTGTCATTGAAGGAATAAAGCAAACACTAGAAAGTCAGTGGGTACAAGTGTGATGTCAGATATTCAGATAGATGGAGAAAGATAAGACAAGCAGAAATTCAGGCCTCCCCCACTCCAGCTGGGATTGCAAGAATGAGTCTCTACCAACTGTGACCCAAGGGCTCATCCCCTATACACACACCCCTGCCAGATGTCTGGACTTTGAGAGTCAGGGGCAAAGCCTGATTTCATTAAACTCAGGATCCTGGGACTTTGAAATCAAATTGGCTACCCAGAATATCTTCACAGCACAGGAAGGAGGGTAATCGCAGGGTAGAACAGAAAGCCTGGCTTAAATTAGCAAGCTACCAGCATGCAGGCTGTTGCACCCCGTTTCCAGTTGGGGGCTGTGGGGTAGGGTGGGGTGGCTGCCTGGGTTTTACTGATTTATAGCTTCCAGCACAGCTGCAGAAATCAGCGGCTTTGTCTCAGGCCTGGAAGGGTGTGTGAAGAAGCAGCTTGTCCCGCACAGCCTTCCTAGACTCGATGATGAGTGACAAGAAAGAATTTCAGCTTCAAAGTCCTAGGAGGTCAGAAGTCCTACTCAGCCACTGCTGGTGGCTCAGTAGTTAAGAACCCTTGCTGAGCTGGGTGGTGGTGGTGCATGCCTTTAATTTGGTTACTGAGGAGGCTGAGGCAGGTGGATCTCTGAGTTTGAGGCAGCCTGATCTACAGAGTGAGTTCCAGGACAGCCAGGGCTACACAGAGAAACCCTGTCTAAAACAAACAAACAAAACAAAAAAATTAGTAAAAAAAAAACAAAAAAGAACAAACAAACAAAAAACCCTTGCTGCTTTTCCAGAGGAGACGATTTTGGTTCTTAGCACCCAACTTGGCAGCTCCCAGCACCCTATAGCTTTAGCCCCAGGAAATCTGACATGTTTTCCTGGCCTCTGCAGGCACCTATACACATGTGTGAGCATACACACACACACACACACACACACACACACACACACACACACACGTGCACTGATTTCTTTCTTTCTTTTCTTTTTTTTTAAGATTTTATTATTTTTATTTATGGGTATGGATTTTGACCTGTATATAGTATCTGTACCACTCACATGGCTGGTGCTGTCAGAGCTCTGAAGACCATCAGACCTTCTGAAACTGCAGTCACAGATGATTGTGAGCCACTGTGTGGGGGCTGGGGATCAAACCCAAGCCCTCTGGAAAAGCAGCCATTGTTTTTTAAACACTGGGCTGTCTCTCTAGCCCCATACCCATATCCCCTTTTTCTAAAAATCTTAAAAATAGCAACAACAAAAACCTCAGCTGAACTCATGGCCCTGCTCCGGTGTTTGGGAGGCAGAGGCAGGCAGATCTCTGTGAATTCCAGGCCAGCCAGGACTGCACAGTGAGACCCTGAACCACAAGAGAACCCGAAACAACCGCAGCAAAGGGAGCATATGTCCCCTTCCTCCACAGAAGCAACTCTGCCACCAAGCGCACAGCTTTGAAACATGGAGGGCTATGGTGGAACATTTGTTAATTTAAGAAATTAATAAGTACATTTATTTAGAGGTTGGAGAGAAGGCTCAGTGATTAGGAGTGCCTACTATTCTAGTAGAGGACTCAGGTTCCCAGCACCCACATGGGGATTGGCAACTTCCAAGGGATCTGGCTCCCTCTTCAGGCCTCCATGGGCTGCTGTACACACATGGTGCACATAAATCCGAACAGGCACAATACATACAAACATGGAAGTAAATATATATATGTGTATATGTATGTATGTATACAAACACACACACACATTTTGGTTTTTTGAGACAGGGTTTCCCTGTGTAGCTTTGGAGCCTGTCCTGGAACTAGCATTTGAAGACCAGGTTGGTCTTAAACTCATAGAGATGCACGTGCCTCTGCCTCCCAAGTGCTGGGATAAAATTTAAGTATATTTTTTATTACTTTTTTTTTTTTTTTTTTGCATGTGGGTAGCGTGTGTTTAAAAATGAAGAAGAAAGAAAAAGAAAGAGGTTTTTGAGATGGCTCAGCAGCTCAGAGCATTGACTGTTCTTCCAGAGGACCTGGTTCAATTCCCAGCATCCGCATGGTGGCTCACAACTGTTTGTAATTCTAGATCCAGGAGATTATTTGCCCTCTTTGGCCTCCACAGGCACCAGGTATGCACATGATGCACAGACGTACATGTAGCATAAGTTCTAATAGGTCTAAATAATAATAAGCCCAGAGTCAGATATGTTGGGAAAATGCTGGAAGATCAGAGAAATAAAGGAGCAAACCACAGCCACCTTATCTCACTAACTTCCCTGCGGAAAAGAGACTGAGCTCCTGTCTTCTCCCGCCTTATCACTTCCTCTCTCTGCCCAGCCATATCACTTCCTGTCTGTCTGTACAGACCTACAGACCTCAATGGTTAACTATTGGCTAGCCCTGCCCTCTTTTCTTCAGGCAAGCTTTATTTGTTAAAATATAAGCAAGATACCACCACACATACATGCAGGCAAAACACCTATACACAAAATAATAAAATAAGTACATAATGGAGTTAAAATTTTAACACCAGCAAGATTAAAAACATAAAAGAAATGAGTTCTTCTTAAGGTTTTTTTTTTTTTTTTTTTGAGACAGTCTCTCTTAGTCCTCTGACTCCCCGTGCACAGGCTGTCCTGACTTTACTCCTAACCCTCCAATTGGAGTGGAAGTTCTGGGATTACAGCTGTGCACCACCACAGCCAGGTTCAGTAGTGCTGGGAGTGCATAGGGCTGCTGATGCCATCATCCAGTCATCTAGAACTCCAGATTTCCCCGGGGCAGCGCCAACTGCAGGAAAGGTAGTTCCTTTCTTCAGAGGCAAACGAATGGGTTCAGATCCCACTGAATCTCTGTGCTCGTCTAGTTGAGCCTGTTTTCTCAGCTGTGAACTGGACATCACAGTACAATACCTGCATTGCTAGGAGGTGGGACTCTCCCGTCGGCCACTTTCCCTGAGTTTGAAGCATACCTCCAGATGCTGGGACCAAAGCAGTGACAGACATATAGTCCCTGCCCTCTGGGAGCTGCTGTTCTAGTGGAGAAAAGATAGACAATGAATCAGCCAGAAGAAGACCAGACATAGGCCTAGGGACATAATTTCAATTGGAAGAGTGCATGTCTAGTTGCTTGGAAGCCCTGGGTTCCAATCCCAGGCCACCACAACTGCAGTCTCAGGGGAAGTGGAGGTTCCGACGGTCAGGGTGGGAGCTGAACAGACAGCATCCCTGGATACTGAATCAAGGAAGCGAAGCGAGGCACGGGAGAGGCTGCCATGGGGATGCAGCAGGAGCACAGAGGCCTGTTACTGGAAGCGGGTGTTTCAGGCAGAAGGCGGTGATGAAGGCCTGACTCCTAAGGCAGACTTGGTTCTGTGATGCCGGTGGGCAGCCTGCCCAGCACTTTGCACCCAGGGACAAAGATTAAGTCAAGAGAGAGGCTCCTGGCCAAGCAGATGACCCTGCAGGACCTGTTGGGGAACATCTGCTTCCCTTGGTTATAAATGCTTCTCCTGCCAGCGTCCTGTGTCTGGTGATTTTCCGTTGCTCCCTGGGGCAGGGCAAGCAGAGCTGTTAGATGAGCAGGTAGCTAGCTGTTGGCACTCTTCCCACTTCCTTAGCCTTGTCACCCCAGGTCACCCAAGCAAAGCCCAGTGTGTGTCCTTACCAAAAAGTCATCCGAGCTATGCTTCCCTGCTCCACTCCTGGCTTAGAAGATCTGAGATACAAAATCTCACTTAATCTTCCCAACACTCCCGTTTAGCAGAAACAATTTAATGTGCCCATTTCACAGGCAAGGAAGCTAAGGCTCACAGAGGAGAGACATTTGCCTGAGGACACCTTCTCAGTGTCCAATGGCAGAGCCCCCTCTCTCAACATTCTGTCATGATGGCTTTTGTAAACTTGACCCCCAAACACAGCCCATGTCCTTTTCTGTGCGAGGGGTGAGGATACACTAATTCACAGGCCCTGAGCTTAGCCCGAGCCTTTATTAGTTCTGCTTCTGTCATTGAAAAAGAGCCTGTGGGCTACCACTCTGGTGAGCTTCTGTAGTTGTGGGGTGTGAGTGGCTAAGTCTGGTAGGACAGTGCACAGGTTGGAAATCCCCCAGCAAAGCCGGTGACTCCAGGAAGCCCATTGAGAAACTTTGATGGAGGCTTCGAGGCTTATAAATGGTAAATCCCTGAACGCCTGGCTTCCTGCGTGCTGGGACTAAAGGCATGTCCCTCCACACCTGACTATCTCATGCTTTTAGGTGGGTGACATGTGTCCTCTTAAGCTGCCAGGATCCATCTTGGGTGCTCCCTATGCCCCTTATCTAATCCTGTTTGCCTCTTAAATCCCCCGGAACCTACTACCAAACACCATATTTGGTTGCTTCCTCCCTCTGAATACCTCACTCACAATGGGAAGTTTTGATGTGTGGAAGCCTTGGGAGATATCTTCAAACAATAGCAGAGATATGAACAAAAAATTATGCTTTTCCAGTTGGGGCGATGGTTGAGCACCCACACAAAAGCTAGTTTTAACAGTGTCAGCTGTAACCCCAGTGCTGGACAGCGGCAGAGACAGGCAGATCTCAGTCTAGCTGACTGGTTAACTCCAAGTCCATTGAGAGAGATATCCTGTTCCCAAAAATAAGGTGGAGAGCAGCAGAGAAATATCCTGAAAGTTGACCTCTGATCTCTGCATAAGCATCTACACACACACACACACACACACACACACACACACACACACACACACACACACACAGAGAGAGAGAGAGAGAGAGAGAGAGAGAGAGAGAGAGAGAGAGAGAGAGAGAGAGGGAGGGGGTTAGTAATGGAGTATTGAGGTTTTATTATAGTACCAGCACTGTTAGTGCAGTCTCTCTGGCCCCTCCTCCCATCTGGCCTCTCCTCCCTTCCTCTGGCTTCTCCCTTTGGTTTTTCTTTCTTTTCTTTCTGTTTTCCCCTGAGAGCAGAAATTGCTTCATCCATTCTCTGTCCTGTTCCTAGCTCGTTCCCTGACCCTAAGAGCCCTCATTAAATATTTCTTAAATCTCTAACTGGCACTTGGTTCTTTTTGTAGAGTCACTGAGCTCTACAAACCCACAGCCACCAGGTAAAAGGGAAGAAGGACAAGCTAGAATATCAGGCTGCTGTCCCTGTCTTCTCCCTTACATAGTAAGCCTTCCTCCAGGGAGCTTTCTCTGATGGTTGGCAACAGTGCTCCCTGTGTCCCCCATCAAAGCAGGGACCACATGCAGTTCCTTCTTCCTCCTCTACACCCTTCCTTCCGTGTGCTGGGTATCTAACCCTGGGCCTCATACATACTAGGCAATTGTCCTGTCACGGAAGCACACCTGTCCCTCTATGCACCTGCGAACACCCAAATTCTTGTCCTTCTGTCTTTCTGCCCCTATGAGTGTGTGGGGTCAGGGAATCTGACACATGTGTTTGTAGGAAGCCTGAAAACCCAGGCGCTGATTACCATACTGTGTCTCACTCTATCTCTCTCTCTCCACACACGCACACATGCACACGCGCACACGCACATACCAGCCTGATAACATGGTAGCAGCCTCAGGAACCAACTATCTTGTTTTTTGAGATAGGAACCAGGTTCTGTTCCTGGAACCTGGAAGCAGAGGCACAAAGCCTTGACTTTGGCAGCCAGCTGCCGGGCCGGCAAATCTGTGTTGCCTCCTCATCACCACCACGCCTGCTTTGTTCACGTGGCTCCTGGGGATTGAACTCAGGACCTTATGCTTCACAGACAGCCCTTTACTGTCTCAGCATCTCCCCAGGCCCAGATTCGGTTCTCGGAGCCTCATGGAGTCTGGATTCGGTCCACCCCACAATCCAGCCACCCTTAAGCAGAGTCAAGGATCAGGAAATGGAGAGCTCTTTGAGTATGCCCTGGGTCTCCAGCAGAAGCTAGGTCTTTGGCCTAGTTATTGCTAAGTATAGCCTGGCTGATCTCCCCACTCATGTTCAACCCAGGGGCCCTTTATTTCCACGTCCCAGCCTTAATCTTTTCCTGTGATAAGCTCACTGGGCTTCATTATAATTAACCACTTTCCTTCCTCCAGCTCTGCCAAACCCAAGACAGCTAATTAATTTCTGGCCAAGTGCCATCCCTCTTAAATGGTGGGCAGGGACACAGCTTGCAGTCCTCGCTGCCCAGCTAGGCTTGTTTTGTCCTTTGGGAGAGCAATCACCCTTTGTCTGCAAATAGAGGGAGCTCCAGCTGGACCCCTGGCTGCTGCCAGTTGCAATGTTGACTGCTCTTTGTTTCCCCACAATGCACCAGCCTTCATGATCCCTGCAGTGGTAACACAGGCCTCAGAACCTTCATCTGTAAAACAGAGGGGTTGAGCTCCTGGGAGGTTATTAGGGATAGTGGCTAGGGATGTGTGATTTCAAATCCCAGGGACCACAGACCTAATTCAAGGCCTGCTAGGCAGATTCACCCCTCTGCCCCTCAGCCTTTTCCATGGGCTGCTGCTGCTGCCCTCTTGTGTGGTTATGCTGGTTTGGTGGGAAAATGAGTGACCTTTATCCCAATCAAGTAAACCTGTCAACAATTGAGAGTCTGCACCTGACTGGGCCGTGGTGGTGCACATCTTTAATCTCAGCAGAGGCCGACCTATCTCTGAGTTTGAGGCCAGCCCGTCAATGAGTCCTAGAGTGGCCCTGCTTCAAAAAACAAACAGACAAGCAAACAAACAACAAACAAAAAAGAAAGAAAAAAGTGTGGTGGTATATTATTTATAATTTATTAAAGCTTGCCTGGGGATTCAGAAAGCAAAGTCAGCCTCAAACTATGGAGATCGGGTGGTGGTGGCACACACCTTTAATCCCACCACGTGGGAGGTAGAGGTAAACGAGATTTCTGTTAGTTCAAGACCACACTGAGCTACAAGAAATTGGTCCAGTCCTAAAGAGATACAGCTCACACAAAGATGATCTCAGCACTTGGAATCCCATGCCTTTAATCCCAGGACTCATGAGAGGTATTTAAGACAGGAACAGGGTCTCATAGCTGGCATTCATTCTCCAGCCACATTGAGGACAGGAAGACATGGAAGTCTCAGGATTCTCCAGCCACGCTGAGGAGAGGCAACAGTCTGAGGTTTGGTAGATCCAGGATTGCCTTTCAGTCTGAGGTAGAGTAAGAGCTAGTAGCTGGCTGCTTTGCTTTTCTGATCTTCGGGCAAGCTTTAATAAATCATAAATAATATATTACCACAAAAAGTGTGTTATATACACACCCGGCATGCTTTCTGTTCAGTGTTAATAGTCTGTATGCACAGGCCTGTAGTCACAGCACTCTGGATTACTGTCAAGGTCAAGGGTAGCCTGGGCTACCAGGTGAAACCCTGTCTCAGGCAACAGCAGCAAGTCCGTGTGCCTGCAAAGCCAAACCAGCCAAACAACCAAAAAACGTACTCATCTCAAAATTAAAACCTAAGCAAGAAGCCTCTGGAGATTCTTCTTTCAGAAAGCTAAAGGCCTAAACTCAAGGCATGGTCAGGTTCTGGGAAGAATCCTTTCTTGCCTGGGCTGGTCATTGCCAGTACTCACCATCCCTCGTCCCTCCCGTTTCTCCCTCTGTCCTCACTAGGGCCTGTTTCTTATTTTGTCGTGTTCATCTCTGTGTATGTCTTTTCTTCTTCTTATAAGAAGTTTGGGGAGTAGCTCAGTTGGTAAAGGGGCTTTCTGCCAAACCTGATGATGTAATTTCTATCCTCAGGACCCACTTGGTGGGAGGAGAGGACTCAATCTTGAAAGCTGTCCTCTGACCTCCACATGTCTGTGGTATGCATCACCTCCAAAATACATAAATAAACATTAAAAAATAATACTAAGGGGCTGAGGAGGTAGCTCAGTATAGAGGCTGAGCATGGTCAAGGTTCTGGGTTCAATCTCAAGCTCACAAACAAACAAAGAAACAAACCCTTAAATAGGGATAGGACTTGGACAGGAGATGTAGCCCAGTGCCTGTCTGTCAGTGTACATGAGACTCTAGTTTCAATCCTAGTGCTGGGGGTGGGGCAGGGTGGCAGTATTTAGGGCCAGCCATAATCTAGTATGGCTTCATTGTTTCTCTGTGAGGGCACACTGTCAGGTTGCAGGTTGACATGGTTTCCTGGGCACAGCGTACAGTTCAACCCACCCACCAAGGCTAATTTTTCTCCACCATAAAGTGAGGAAATCATAGCAGTGATTTTGCAGGGTTCCTGGAGTGATTAAATGAGATGATTTAATTCCATGTCATGGTCAAGTTTGATGGAATGTGTCTGGCTAAGCACGCAGTCAATGTCACGCCCAAGGTGGAGGTGGCAATGGTTGTTATAGTATCTGCCATCTGTGGAACTACCTTGGGTTGGTCAGTTACCAGACCTGGAAGCCCATAGGGGCTGACACTGTAGATGTTCGCTAAGAGCCTGGAGCTTTGTCTGAGACCCTGGAGTCATGGACAAGACCTTGGATTTTCGATGAACCTTAGCTTCCAAGAGGGCGGCTCCCAGAAGCCAGGAAACTGATCCCATTTGGCCTTGGACAGACTCTCCAGGCCTCACTTTGAGCATCTGTAAAGTGGAAGGGGAAGTGTAAAGCCCGACCTCCCTGAGATCAGAGCCTCCTCCAGTCTGAAGATCAGAGACACAGGGCCCTGTGTTGCACAGTTGCCTGAGTTCTGAAATCACAAGTTCTAAGTCAAGGGACTAACAGGGATGTCCCGTCCCCAGCCCATCTTTCCTTGTCTTTTTCCTTGGGGTATGGTTCCTGGAATGTCAGTCAGAAGGAACGTTCCAAGTGGGGATCCCCAGTGCTCCAGGCCATCCCTGTTCAGCGATGGGGGCTTCAGGCGTCCCTCAGCTGTGCCCAGACCATCCCTGTTCAGCGACGGGGGTTTCAGGCATCCCTCAGCAGTGCCCAGACCATCCCTGTTCAGCGACGGGGGCTTCAGGCATCCCTCAGCTGTGCCTGCATCCCCTCCACTATCGTTTCCTTCTTTAATGGCTGCCTCCTCCTCCCTGTGTCTCATAGGAAGACTCTTGACATTGGTTCCATCCACATTTACAAAGACTGGGGGTTGGGATGTCGTGCCCAAATCTGAACCCCCAAATCACCAAGAGACCCATTCTGATGCAAAAGCAAAGAGTCTTTTATTAACTAGATAACTGTCTTTAACTCGGGCCCTTCCTCTGGTCTGAGAAACTTCGAGTTGGGAAACTTTTTGGGGTGTGCAAGGGGAGTGTCTACGGGTATGCAGCAGTCTCAGGATTGGTGTGCTTTCAGGCTTGGCTGAGCTGTCCTGTGTTGATTGGTCAACTGGTTGTTATGGCCTATAGGCCCTCCCAGGGCGGTTGCTATGCTCTGCGAGTTCACTATTACTCCACTTAACATAAAGCACTGTAAACCATGCCCAGAGCCTGCCAGCTAACTTCTGATTGGTTCCTTGCTGTCTGACCTAGGGCAGCTCTTGCAAGGTCAGAAACCAAGCACATGTGATGAGTCAGAGGCTTTTGTCTTGCTAGTTTTTTTTCTGCAGCCTGTCACGGCTGCTAAAGCAGGGGGCTGGGTGAGGGTCTGGTCCCTTCAGGGGCATAAATGAGTCTTTTAGGGGTTTTTACTGCCATGAAAAGACACCATGACCTTGGTAACTCTTATAAAGGGAACATTTAATTGGGGTGGCTTAAAGTTTCAGAAGTTCAGTCCATTATTATCTTGTTGGGGAGCATGGCGGTAATAGCTGAGAGCCCTACATCTTGCAGGTAACAGGAAGTTTACTGACTGTCACACGGCATGAAACTGAAGCAAAGGAGGTCTCAAAGCCCGCCCCCACAGTGACACACTTCCTCCAGCAAGACCACACCCACTCCAAAGAAGCCACAGCCCCTAATTTTGCCACTTCTATGGGATTATGAGGGCCAATTGTATTCAAATTACCACAGGGGCACTACTGCAATGAATCGAATAGCAGTAGAGGCCGCGCCCACCTCAGTTCTCAGCCAGCATCATGGAAGTACAGGGAACGGGGAATTTCTGGAGAAGTCAGACTTCAATCCATGATTGCATGAGCAGACCCAGGAAGAATATTGGCGGATAGAAGAGAAGTTGTTTTGGTTTTCTTCTTATGTGATTCTGGGAAAGACCCCTCACGCTGGGGTCGGGGTGGGGTCTGCCCTGGAAGCCACGAAGTTGCTAGGCCCTAAGAGAGAACTCACTTGTGCTGTGAGGCATCCCAACAGTGGGATGGAGGGTGCCCCCACCCCGTTCCTGTACAGATCCCATCTGGAGCACTTTGAACATTCCTCTGGCTCTGAGGTTCCAGGAACTTTATCCCAGGAAGTCATCAGTTAGTTGTGTCCACGGAGGTTCTGTCACAGCATTTATTTGTGATAACAGGAGAGTGTAGGCACAGCCTTTGCAGCCTTTGATGGAGGATTTCCAGCTGACTTTATTGAGGACTCAGGTGAAGCTAGTTCAGCCCAGTCTAGTCTGTCTGTCTTTGCTCATTTATTAAGTCAGGATCTCAGCCGGGTGGTGGCACACACCTTTAATCCCAGCATTCAGGAGGCAGAGGCAGGAGGATGTCTTGAGGCTAGCCTGGTCTACAGAGCAAGTTCCAGGACAGCCAGAGACTACAGAGAAACTATGTCAAAACAAAAGAAAACAAAACAAAAACCCAACCAACCAGACAAGCAGACAAAAAAACCAGGAACTCATGCATTTAACGGGCCTCAAACTCCCTATGTAGTTGGAAATGACTCCGAACTTGTGACCATTTTATCAATACTGCCTGAGTGCTAGGACTACAGGCCTACACCACCACATCTGGCTTATTCAGTCTTGGGCTTGAACCCAAGGCTTTGGCATGCTGGGCAAATACTCTACCAGCACACTTCTTCTTTTTGGGTCAGGGTCTCACTATGCAGCATCACCCTGGCCTTGAACTCAAGATCCTCCAGCTTCAACTGTAAGTGTTGGGATTACAGGCATGTACTCCCAGGCACTGACCTCTGGCTGGTCCTTGAGCTAAAAATTTCCTTTCTTTCTTCCTTCCTTCCTTCCTTCCTTCCTTCCTTCCTTCCTTTCTTTCTTTCTTTCTTCCTTCCTTCCTTCCTTCCTTCCTTCCTTCCTTCCTTCCTTCCTTCCTTCATTTCTTTCTTTCTTCCTTTTTTCTTTTGGTGTTTCTGTGTTCTGTGTTGTTTTTGGAGCCTGTCCTGGAATTAGCTCTGTAGACCAGGCTGGCCTCGAACTCACAGAGATCCTCCTGCCTCTGCCTCCTGAGTGCTGGGATTAAAGGCATGTGGCACCAAAGCCCAGCCTGAAATTTTCTTTTTATGTGCTTATATTAATGGGGCTGGAGAGATGGTTCAGCAGTTAAGAGCACTGGCTTCTCTTCCAGAGGACCCAGGTTCCATTTCTTTCCAGCATCTACGAGGTGTCTCACAACTGTCTGAAATTCCAGACAAGGGCTGTGATCCCCTTTTCTGGTCTCATTGTGTACCAGGCACACATAGACAAACCTTCAGGCAAAGCACTCATACACATAAGGGGGGGGGGAGGCTGATGGCTCAGCAGTTAAGAGCACTGACTGCTCTTCCAGTTGGTTCCGTGTTCAATTCCCAGCACCCACATGGTGACTCACAACCATTTGTAGGGAGACCTGGTGCCCTCTTCTGGCCTGCAGGCATACATGCAGGCTGAACACTGTACATAATAAAGAAATAAATTTAAAAAAAAAAAAAAAAGAAAAAAGGAAGGAAGAAGAGTATAGGATGGAGACCTAGTGAACTCCTAATAATAACTATTATTTATCTAATATTCACTCTCTGGCCCTGTGCAGAGGTCTCCGGCCTTGGTGACCTCTGGACTGTAAAGCAACCACCAGTAATTACATTAATTTGTATATGAGTCCAGAAAGATGGCCACAGCATATTGCTGAGGAGGTTGTAACAGTCTTGGGACATGCTCCCTTTCATGGAACATGGTGCTTGTGTGTTAACACCGTATCAGCCATAAGATTCTCTGCAGTTTTAGCACTGCTTTTCATACCTTCCCTAGGATCTAAGTCATGTGTTTGAATATTCTACAGTAAACAGCTATGATAGCCAAGAGCTGAAAAAGCATTGAGGAGGAATATTAATTGTAAATCCTTCAGCAATCCACACACAGCGGGTTTTCTTGGGGTGTTTCATGCAGACTGAAGCCTCCATGTTAAGTTTGCATCCTGAGGCCCCCACAAGGTGGTTTGGATGGTTGATACTGCTGTTGGGTCTAGGTCTCATGCCCCTGTGTTGGAGAAAAACAACATTATTACCGCCTCCATTTAGTTAAAATCAAATTAGCTCCCTTGGATAAATGGGTGAAGATTTCCCTTGACACCTGCAGCCCTGACTCACTTTCAACTCAGGGCAAAGAGGGCATATCCTTTCAGGGGGCCTGGGGAGGAGGAGGGCCGAAGAAGGAAGAGGTACCCTGGTTGGAGCCTTCGGTCTGTGGCTTCTTGCTTCTGAAGATTAAGGTACCTTGACACCTTCCCACCAGTACCCACCAATGGATACCACGTGTCATCGTACCTGTCCTTACCCAAACTGCTGGGGTCAGCAGGGAGAAGGTCACAGTGTCTGCCTGAGGTGGAAGACAGACATCTTTATATACGCTCTTTCCACAGTGAGTCCTGGGCAGCTGCTATGAGCCTGATTTCTGCAGGCAGCAGGCTTTTTAGGAGAGTGAGACAAATGTCCCTGCTCTTGGTATCTTATATTTAGTTGTTAAGGAGGGTATGAGGGACACACACAGCCCGTTGAGTGCACAGGGGAGGAGAAGCTACAGCCTGAGTGCAGAGGAAACACCAGCCTGCAGATAGAGAAGTAGGATCTCACCACACCTCTTCTTCCTGACTGTGACCTGGACAAGTTCATTACCCCTCTTGATAAATTGAGGGCTGTAATTGCTATCTGCCCCATGGAGTGCTGTGGAGATTAAGTGATGTAAATGGCTTGTCTGGGTGCCTGGCACACAGCAAATGTCCAATAGATGTTTATTGTCTATTGAAACAAACCAAGGAAGTGGCACTGTCACTGCCCAGAAGCCTCAGACAGAGGTGAGTGTTGTGTCCTGAGTGGACCTTTTCCTCCTTGCCCCCTGGGCCCATCGCTGTGCCTGTGATATTATTAAGAAGTCTGGTCATGCCTAAGTACCTGAGCTGTGAACAGGTGTCTCTGATTATCCAGAGGGGCCTGGAATGTGTCCAGACTGGTTACCAGAACAGGGAAAGCCCCAACAAAGGGAACGTAGGGAAGCAAGGGAACTATGGTGCAGTAGCTTTGAGCTGGGGACCGTCTAAACCTGAGTCCTGTCCTCTCACTCCTAAGCCACACATCTTTGAGGTCTGCATAGCTCATCAGTGGATAGAGAATTTTCTTTCATTATTTCCCTTTTTGGGGGTGGTGCACACGGTTTCACTCTGTAGCCTAGGCTGGCCTTGTAGACCTGGCTGGCCTTGAACTCTTGACTTTCCTCCTGCTTCAGTCTCTGAAGTGCTGGAATTACAGGCATGTATCACCAACCTAGTAAGATGGTATTAACCCAAGGCTGCAGTAAGGAGGAATGATGATCATGTGTTTGCTGCTTTTGGCATAGTGCCTGGCTTGTGAAAGAAAAGGCACGCCAAGAATTTTATATTATTTATTTTATTTATTTTGAGACAGGGTCTTGCTATGTTGCCTTAGCTGGCCTGGAACTTGCTTTGTTGATTAGACTGGTCTAAACCCTCTAAAATCTACATGCTTCTCCCTCTCAAGTGCTAGGTAGCATGTGCTACCGTGACCCTCCACTCCAAGAAAGCACAGGGCAGTGGTGGTGCACACCTTTGATCCCAGCACTTGGAAGGCAGAGGCAGACAGATCTCTGTGAGTTCAAGGCCAGCCTGGTCTACAGAGTGAGTTCCAGGACAGCCAAGGCTATACAGAGAAACCCAGTCTTGAAAACAAATGAGAGAGAGAGAGAGAGAGAGAGAGAGAGAGAGAGAGAGAGAGAGAGAGAGAGAGAGAGAGAGAGACAGAGAGACAGAGAGAGACAGAGAGAGAGAGAGAGAGAGGGAAAGAGAGAGAGACAGACACAGAGAGAGAGACAGAGAGAGAGAGACAGAGAGAGAGAGAGAGAGAGAGAGAGAGAGAGAGAGAGAGAGAGAGAGAGAGAGCAAATGATCCATTAAGTGATCAGACCAGTCCCAAGAATGCTTTGTACTGACTGGGGAGGGTAAGTTTTGACCATCTCTGGGCTCCCAGGATCAGGCGCTTGGCACTCTGGTTAGCCACACGGAATTTGCCTGGGGAGAATCCTCCTTTAGATCAGTGCACATGAGGGCATGACCTCCCCCCTCCCCATAGGTTTTCTCTGTAGCTTTGGAGCCTGTCCTGGAACTCACTTTGTATACCAGGCTGGCCTCGAACTCAGAGAGATCCACCTGCCTCTGCCTCCTGAGTACTGGGATTAAAAGTGTGCACTGCCACCACCCCGAGACGTCAGGGTTTGAGCTCAAGAAGCCCAGCTCCCCAGACTCATGGGCCATGTATGGAGTCACTGGTTGTACAGATGAGCGGTCCCCTCACAGAGCATACCCCTGAATTAGGCGGATCTGACAGAAGTGTGAATGAGTTTCGGGCTCAGGAGGGGAGGTGTTCCGGCCCTTGGTGTTTTAAGAGGGAGAATGCTGAGCTGGCTGTTCGGGGACAAGCATCCAGGCAGATACATAATTCAAGATAAGCTAATGGGGATTTTTGACTTGGAAAGGAAAAAAAAAATTCCTAAAAGCATTGAAGAGTCGATAGTGGATAGTGGGTCAGACAGAGCTTTCTCTGGGTCTTGTCCAATGGGTGGTTTTTTTTTTTTCCAGTGCTGAGGATAAACCCAGGGCTCTTTACTACTGAGTCACATCCCAGCCCCACAGAGAAAGTCGATCTTCTATTGTTGACTCAGTGCATTGAAACCACGTGGAGCTGGTTCAGGAGTTAAGAGACCGAGGACCCAAGCCTCACAGCTGCCTAGAACCCCAACTCTAGGGAATCTGGTGCCCTCTTCTGGCCTCCTAAGGCACTGCACTCACATAGCATATAGACACCTACATATAAAACTGTTTTCAAAATCCAAGTGGATAAGCAGATAGACTTCGGTTTTTAATGGGGGCCAGGAGGGGGTGGTATGGTAGAGTGGTTAGAAGATACTGGCACTAGACTGACAAAGTTAAATGCCCTCTGGATGTGCTAACTAGATGCCTGATCAGGAAAAGTCACCTCACCTCTTTGCTTCCGTTTTTCTTCCTGGGAAGAGGTCAACACATTTCAGAGGGTTCTAAGTGATTGACAGAGACATAACAAGTTGAGCAGGGTGAGGTGTGGGATTGATGGGGTGGGAGGTTGGTTGTCAACAGAGGTATTAGTAAGACCTTTACTGCCCCCACCCACCTACACACCTTACACAGCCAGGTGATCATCCCTGCAATGTACAGGCTTGGTCCCCAGAAGCCCTCTTGACCCAGGGTCAGCAAACACAGGGACAGAATGAAAAGCAGGGACCCATAAGCCCCTTCCTCAGTTCTGTAGCCACAAGTTCCCAACACAAGTGGGAGAGGAGAGAACTTTAGAAACTAATTTCTTGTCCTTTTTTTTTCTTTTTCTTTTTCTGAGACAGGGTCCCTTGTAGCCCATGCTGGCCTCACACACACTATATAGCAGGGGATGACCTTGAACTCCTGATCATTCTGCCTCTATGTCCAAGGTACCAGCATCATTGTCATGTGCCTCTGTGCCCAGCTCTAGAAACTGAAATTTATATGTCCTCAGTGTGAAAGTCCCCCTTACAACCAGCCCCACCCCTGTTTTCAGGGCCATCCCATGAATCCCCATGTACACGGCCTCCAGTTCATTATCCGGGCTTCTGCCCAGTGATTGAATTTTAGTCGCATCTCACCAGACAGTTGAAGGGACTCTTCAGGATAAAAGAGAGGCCAAAGCAGGCAGACCAGCTAAGACAGTGCAGCAAGTTGACAGTGCAGAGTAGGAGAAAACATAAAACAAAAAATATGACTAGTGTCCTCAGAGAGTTAAGAGCTGACACTGTAACCATGAAACAGAAACTGTAACTTTTTGGTTTTGATTTTTGAGACAGAGTTTCTCTGTGTAACTCTGGAGGTTATATCAAAAAAAGACAATGCAAGAAAATTAAAGGTGGTTACTGCGTAAGCTGGAGGAGCATTTAAAGCCTGGAGCAGAAGTGCATACCTGTCACTCCAGCACCTGGGAAGAATCAGGAGTTCAAGGACATCCTCAGCTACATCAAGTTCCAGGTCAGCCTAGAACAAAATGTGCTCCCAAAAATTCAAACTAAATAAAGACAATGATAAAAAAAAACAAAACAAAGCAAACAAACAAACAAAAAACAAGGCAATTGACTTTGGGGAAGAAAACTCTGTACAAGGATGGAAATGTTTGTAGGATGTACACTGATTCAGCCCTAGATGGTTAACTGTAAGAAGAATGTCAGTCCTGGGCTGCTGAGATGGCCCAGTATGTAAGGTGCTTGGTGCCATGCCTGACAGCCTCCATGTCAGGTGGAGTAGCATGCATATACATGTGTGCATCCAGGCGTGTGTGTGTGTGTGTGTGTGTGTGTGTGTGTGTGTGTGTGTGTGTATACACATATATAACAAAAAAGCAAACCCTGAATGTTTTCCTAAAATGCTTACCTGGTTCCCTGGGCACAGAGAAGACTGAGCCCCCTGAAGGTGGTAGGGCTGGCACTCCTGGCTTCAGGAGAAAGTGAGCGCTACTGCCTGCTATGATTAAGGACCCGGAAGCTGGCTGGTCTTCCTGTGCTGATTAAGGAGGACTTGGGTTAAAAAGACAGGGTTTGGAAGTGAAGCAGCCTGAGACTGCTCGCTTCATAGAATGTGAGGTCTGTGTGAAGCTGAACAGACCGAGCTCAACAGATTGAGCTTGAGGCGTGACCCTTTAATGAGTACGGCCACTGAGATTCTAGGATTGTCATTGTCTTGCTTAATCAAATGCAGACTCCAAGAAATATTGTCTAAAGCCATCTAAGAGTATTCTTTTACATTTTTATTTTGTATTTTGTTTTATGTGTTCGGGTGTTTTGCCTGCGTGCATTCTTTGTATCATGTGTATGCAGTACCCTAGGAGGCCAGATGAGGGCATCAGATTCCCTTTGGAACTGGAGTTACAGACAGTTGTGAGCCACCATGTAGGTGCTGGGAAACTGATCCTCTTAAAGAGTAGTCAGTTTGCTGCACTGCTGAGCCATCTCTCTAGCCCCAGGATATTTAAAAAAAAAATTACTACATATATTTATCTGTGTATGGGTGGGGGACATATGTGTCATGGAGTGTCTAAGAAAGTCAGAGGGCAACTTGTGGGAGTCAATTTTCACCTTCTATATCCTGGGGGGTGAAACTCAGAATTTGAGACCTAACATTCAGGAGGACAGATAAAGCATTCACCATGGTTGCTCATGGGGAGCAGGTCTGAGGAGAGAGCGTGAACGGAGGAGGTGTTTACACAATATGGCACTCGGCACTTTGTGTTACATTGGCAGGAATATAATTTTATAATTTTATAGTTTTGGAGCCTGTCCTGGAACTTGCTCTGTAGACCAGGCTGGCCCTGAACTCATAGAGATTTGCCTGCCTCTGCTCCAGAATGCTGGGACTAAAGGCATGCACTACCACCTGGCCAATTTTATATTCTTTTGATACTTGTAGTTTAGAAATTTGTCCACCAGATCAATATAGAGTTGTGTCTCAGGAAAAACAGCTTGCTAGACAGCCTGGCTGAGGAATACAGACGAGACCGGGTACAGGAAGGCGTGCCAGGCTGCAGGGGTAGTGGTGGGGAACTGTGAAGTTCACAGAGTGCGTCACTACCTTCAGAGGGGACAGCCTGAGTCCTGTGGGTGGTGAACTTGAGGCTGGGACCTGAGTCCACGAGAGCTCAGGGGCCCTGGAATAAGACAGGATACATGTCTGAGGGGGCCTGCTGCCTTCCAGGGGACAGAATGGTCCAAGTCCCCTAACTCGGGGAGTGTAGAGGCCAGAGTCCTAGGAGTAAAGGGAATTCTGTCAGTGAGAACACGAGGCAGTGGTGAGTGATAGAAAGAAGGTGATGGGAGTGGGCCTCTCGGAAGAGACATGAGTTAAGTGGCAAGTGATGCAAAATTTGGGGGATGAGGGTGGCAGTAAGTCCAGAAGGCCTGAGGAGGGCTGGCTTGATAAATTTGAGGAACAGTAGAAAGCCAGCATGGTGGACATCAGGCAGAGAGTAGGTTTGGAGAGCCTGGGTCCTAGAGATAAGGTTAGAACCAACTTATGGAACATAGAGGTTGCTTTGGGGAGGTCCTGGGGGTTGAGAGCAGAAACAGGGTACAATTTGTTTTGTGGCTGGAGCAGGGGCCTAAGGAAGCCATCATAGCAGGGTGTGACGATGGAGGACAAGAGAAAGGGAGGCCCTTCAGCCCAACGTGGACCAGCCCCAGCAGCCTCAGCTCCCACTCACCAGCAGCCCAGCCCCCTCTCTCAATGGAAGGATCCATCATAAATCAAAATAGCAGGCAAAGAACAGCCTCGAATTGTTCTGTGTAAGAGCAGAGAAATTAGACGAGTCAGCTGTGGGCTTGAGACCGCCTCCCACACAGCTGTGATCCACACCCCAAAGAAGACACACTTCCCGAGATTCGCAATTTTGCTGGCTCCGAGCAAAAAGTTTTGCTGCTCGAAACCCAGAGCAAATGGTAGTTATTTTGGGACAGACTCTGGTCTTGGAGGACAATGAGGTAGTCTCCCCCCCCCCAAAAAAAATCCCCACCTCTGATCTATCATGGAAAAGCTTTAACAGATGAAAATTTAGTTAGTCCTTCAGAAACACCAAGTGCCAAGCTGGGCCTGGTGAGCACATGCATACCTTTAATTCGAGCATTTGGGAGGCAGGGACAGGTGGATCTCTGTGAGTTAGAGTCTAGCCTAGTCTATAGAGTGAGTTCCAGGACAGACAGGGTTCCAAACACAAAATAGAGTAGTTCAAGGTTACCCTTAGCTATATAATGAGCTCGAAGCTAGTCAGGGCTACTTGAGTCCTTATTTCATGCCATTCTGCCCCACTCTACAAAAAAAGGAAAAGGAAAACGATACAGTGACCAAAGACGTTTTCATGAGGGATCCAGACTCCTGAAGCCCACCTCTCATCTGCTGGATTTTATCTATTTATTTGTTTATTTTATTTGTTTTTGTGGTGCTGGGATCCAAACAGGCACTCACGGTACCAGTAAGCTACCCTGCAGCCCAGGTCTGCTAAATCCTAGTCTCTGGAGTCTCTGGAATTGGGACTTTAAATCTCCATCCTTTTTTTTTTTTTTTTTTTTTTTTTTTTTTGGTTTTTTAGAGACAGGGTTTCTCTGTATTGCTGCTTTGGAGCCTGTCCTGGAACTCACAGAGATCTGCCTGCCTCTGCCTCCCGAGTGCTGAGACTAAAGGCTTGCCCAGCTTAATCGCCATTCTTAATGAGCACACCTCAACTCCAAACAGTTACTCTGAATGCAAGCCGAAGAATGGCTTTAGTCACAGCCTAGAGCCCATTGTGGGAGGGACAGGAAAATGAAAACACAAAGAAACAGTGTAACTCACCTGAGATCACAGGACCACAGCCCAGCGCCAAGGTGAGGACGGCCTCTTGCTCTGGCCCAGTGTCTTGCTCTTCTGTCAGTGTCTTTCTGTTACCCGGGGTGAGGTACTCTGTGGGTGTTTTTGTTTGTTTGTTTGTTTTTGTTTTTGTTGGGAGAGGGTCTCACGTAGCCCAGGCTGGCCTTAAGCCCTCTATGTAGCCAAGGCTAACCTTGAACTCTTAATCTTCCTGCTTCCACATTATCCAAATTCTGGAACTGCAGGAGCACCCCACCATGCCTAAAGATTTTGTTAGTTTGATTTTCTAAGACAGGGTCTCCCTATGAAGCCCAGGCTAGACTCAAACTTGTAATCCTCCTGCCTCAGCTTCCTGAGTGCTAGACTGCAATTATGGGTATCACTTGCCCTCCACCTAGCCCCTGCAGTTGGGCCCTGCCTTTAGGAAATCTCAAGGCCCTTCGAGCTATACCCTGACACATGAGGAATCGCTTATATCAGCCTGCCTTTCCCTTTCTTATTAGTCGAGGTGTGAGAGAGATTCTTACCTTGTCCCAGTGTGGCTGTGTTTTTATGATGACAATGCAACTCTGGGACAATCTCCTCTATGCCACCCTGTACCCAGCTCAGGTCCTGCACATAAGGGACCATGACTGCATGCGCTGACCATGCAAGGCCAGCTGCATTGTGGATTGATTTGTGGGTTGATGTATGGAGTATGCTGGGAGTGTTAGGGGCGGCTTGGTTACACACATCTGACCTGATCCCTGGGCTCATACCCTGGGTTAGATGTGTGACAATGAGTGTGCAGCACCAGGATGGGCTAGTTGTGGGGGTTAGGAGGCCTGGATGGAACCAAGAAAGGACCAGAAGCCCTGGGCTACCACAGAGGACATTTCGGGGGAGGGGGGAGGCCCCAGCAGAGTCCCTCACTCAGAACTGATCAATCATATTCCCCAAAGACCAGGTAAACGGCTAACTCCCAACTTCATTCTTTGCAGATAAAGAACAGCACCCTGGGGCTGGTGAGAATGGACCCCCTAAATTGTTCTGACCTCTGCTGGGCAAGCCCTCTGGCAGCTGAGCCTCACTCTGCCTTTGTCCTGAATGTATGATCCCTGGGCTCAGAGCTACATTCTGTGTCATCTCACTAAGCTTTCGCAACTATAAACACATTACATTCCCTGACCCCTTCCTTCCTTCCTTCTTTTTCTTTTTTGGAGACAAGATGTCATTCATTGTGAGATTCCCCCTGGAGTTGGGGTTAGAGGTAGTTGTACACCACCTGGTGTGGGTGCTGGGAATCGAACTCAGGTCCTCATGGCACATTCATTGTCATATGTAGCTCAGGCTAGCCTGAACTCATAATCTTCCTGCTTCAGCCTCCCGGAGCTGGGATCATGGCTCCAGAGAGGTCCTTACCCATATGGCTGCTTCTGGGAGGAGTGAGTGATGGTCAGCTGGGCGGTGTTCAGGGCTCCAACCCCGACCCTGGCTCCCAACCTTTTTACTTTTTTTTTTTTTTTTTCAAGATAAGGACTCATGTAGCCCAGGCTGGTCCTGGATTCCTAGTCCTTGTGAGTTAGCCTCCTGAGTGCTGGGATTACTGGCATTGACACCACAGTGGTCCTGCCCTTTGTGGATCTCTGACCAATTCCCTTTACTCCCCTAGTCTAATGGAAACTGAAATCCATGAAGTGGATAGTTACCCGTGCTCTTCCTTCTAAGGTATACTAAGTTGAAGACTGCCACCAACATCTATATCTTTAACCTGGCCTTGGCTGATGCTCTGGCCACCAGCACACTGCCCTTCCAGAGTGCCAAGTACCTGATGGAAACGTGGCCGTTCGGAGAGCTCCTGTGCAAGGCTGTGCTGTCCATTGACTACTACAACATGTTTACCAGCATCTTCACACTCACCATGATGAGTGTGGACCGCTACATCGCCGTCTGCCACCCCGTCAAGGCATTGGACTTCCGGACGCCTGCCAAGGCCAAGCTGATCAATATATGCATCTGGGTCCTGGCTTCAGGTGTGGGGGTCCCCATCATGGTCATGGCAGTGACTCAACCCCGGGGTGAGTGAGAGAGGAAGCTGTAGCGTGGGTCTCAGCCTGACCACCTATTGGCCTCTGTGGATTTCCAAGTGGGGGTGGCTACCAGTGGTGGTGTGGGTCACAGAACAGCGAAAGGAGCGGATTGGCTAGTGGGGTAGAGAGTCAGCCAATGGGAAGTGTGGGTGGTAGGTTGCTGGCCAAAAGGAATTTATGATAGGCTTGTGGACTGCCTGGCCAGGACTATAGATTAAAGGGACGTGGATAAATGACCAAGGAGTGATTGATTGTCACTGGCCAGTGAGCAGCAGAGGCTACAGGATCTGGAGGCTCATGCTAAACTCCCCTTTATCCCACTTTGAAAGCCACTGGAGGGGTTGAAGAGACGCCTCAGGTTAAGAGCACATAC
The DNA here is from genome assembly GCA_030556225.1 of Cricetiscus sungorus. Taxonomy (NCBI): domain Eukaryota; kingdom Metazoa; phylum Chordata; class Mammalia; order Rodentia; family Cricetidae; genus Cricetiscus; species Cricetiscus sungorus. Next base: position 126,396,857 of record JANBXA010000734.1, on the reverse strand, counting down.
TGCTCTTCCTGAGGACCTGAGTTCAGTTCCCAGCACCCACACTAGGAGGTGGCTTACAGCTGCCTGAAAGGGGATCTCACACCTCTGACCTCTGTGGGCACTTGTATTCATGTGCATATCCCGTCCCTCCAAACACATAATTAAAATAATTAAGAAGAGAAACAGAAAAAGAAAGCCACTGCAAGTTGGGTATATAATACATACAGCGCTATACCCCTGACACGTAGAAGCTTGAGGCAGGAAGGTCTTGAGAGACCAGCCTGGGCTGTGTAGTAAGAACCTGCAGAGAGGGACCTCATGCATGGGAGGATGTGGTTCAGTCCGCAGAGTGCTTGCCCCGCATCCCTTTTCGAGCCCTGGGATGTCCCCAAGCGCCTCATACATCATGTGCTACATACCTAAAGGCCTTGCAAGAGGATCAGAAGTTCAGGGCTAGCTTTAGCTCTATAATGAGTTTTAGGCCACCCTGGGCTGTGTAAAACCGTGTCTCAAAAACAAAGAAAGAAAAATGAGTAGGAAAAAAAATGCCATTGACCACACTATAAAAGTGAAACCTAGAGAATGGCCCTCAGGGCGTTGCAGGCAGGTGCATCCTCTGGGGTATCTTTATTAGTCTCTGTAGCTGCTGTAACAGACATCCCCAAAGCCGAGGGACTCAACATGGAAGTGTCCTTCTCAGTCCACTGCAATCCCCTGGGTGGGAGGAGGGTAGTTTGTGGGTAGCCAGGCTCCCAGGGAAGGTGCCCAAGTCTCCCACCATTGCTCTGGCCAGCACACAAATACAGAAGGGAGTCAGGAGGAGTCAACCATTTTGCCTAACACTGGCTACTTACATGGCCTCACAATGATGTAGGGAAGGGTATCTAGACATTGGCAACCATCTTCTGAGCCCTACCTCTCATAGACAAGGCAAGACACCTCTCTGTCTCTCTGTCTCCTTCTCCCTCTCTCTGTCTCTTTAATTGAGGCACAATGTGGTGATACATATCCATAATTCCAGCTCAAAGGAAGCACACAGGAGATTGAGACAGAAGGACCCTGAATCCAAGGCCACTCTATATTGTGTGTCCAGACCTTGTCTGAGAGTGGGGGGTGGAAATCAAGTCAGGTGGTTTAGCTTCAGCTTCTCCAGCAGCCACCTGACGGACTTGACCTTTGACCCAAGGCTCCACCCTCAGGACGACTTCCATTTGGTCCCCAGTAGAAGTCTGGAGGCTTGATTTTCAGGGTAGGACAGGGGATAAGGGTTGGTGGGACACTTCTTAGATACCTTGACCCTCACAAGGGCAGATGCCACAGCACCATTATACAACCTTCGAGCAATTGGTTTTGACTGAGCAGCAGGGCCCCATGGCTCAATGTCAGCCTTCAGTTTATGCTTCATTAACTGCAGCCTTGCTGGGAGCGGAGCCAATGGGACCTCACTCTTCCCTCTCCGAGCACCACCGCTATCCACACACTGATCCCTGTCATCCCCAGGGGTCCAGCCAGCCTTAAGTACCACAGGCATTTTGTAGATCTCCAGCTCCTCTCACAACTCTCAGGCTGCAAGTTCACTGTGTGCCTTCAAGAGACATTGGGCATCCCTTGGGCCAGCTTCTGGCCTGTATCAAGACCCTACAACATCCTCTGAGACACTTATGTGGCCCAAGGCCATTCTCCAGGAACAGGAAAGTCCCCTTCCTATTTCTACTGGGCTGGCTGTTGGGAAGGGTATTAGGAGTATAATTCTGTTGGCCAGTTACTAGTTTCTTAAATATTAACCCATCTCTCGCTGGTAAGATGAGACCACGTGGAAATGCTTAGATTAATAGAAATGGGTTATCATTAAGACAGAGCTAGCCGATAAGAAGCAAGTAACTGGCCAGCAGCATAATATCAAATACAGAGTCTGTGTGTGTTAATTGGGGCTGGCATGGCAGTGGGACCAGAGTGGCAGAAAAACATACTCATAACAGAAGGGCTTTGTTATTTTATTTTACTTTTGGATATAGTCTCAATATGTAACTTTGTCTAGCCTTGCACTTGGGTGTGCCGAGCCTATCCTCACCAGCAAGGAAGACTCGACTCTGGGTAGATCTTCTTCATGCAGTTTTAATCAGGATCCTTTAAACATGTTGCTTCTGGCCCGAGAGAGAGAGAGAGAGAGAGAGAGAGAGAGAGAGAGAGAGAGAGAGAGAGAGAGGGGGGGGCACGCACACACGGGGGGGGGCGGGGGGGGGACACGACACCCCTGCACAGGCTTAAATACCCTTGCGCTAACCAACCCCAGTGAGCCACGTGGACCCTGCAGATAGGGTACTCTAACTCGGAAGCAGACAGGCTGAACAGACTTGGAATGCTCTGTCCTTCAGACTCGGGCTCCTGAATGGTGGGATTACACATTTGTACTGCCTCACCCGGTGACAGGTTGTTGTTGACATTAGCTGAGATTTGCACATTGTCCTTTAACCTCCACGTGTATATGTGGCACATACACACAGAGAACTGTAACATACATCTAACTGTAACTAAAGAAATCTACCTTTGACTATTAGCCCCACCATAAGGAAACTTGAAGACAGTGAGTAATTGCCCAAGGCCATACACATCTGGGCTAGAGTCGGGCCCCTAACCCAAGGATGTTAAGGATGTAGTCAAGGATGACCTTGAACTTCTGCTCCTCCTTGCTTGCCTCTATCTCCTGAAAGCTTGGGTTACATGTGTGTGCTATCGGGTCAAGTTTATACAGTGCTGGGAACTGAACTCAGGGTCTAGTGCATGCTAAGCAAGCACTATAGCAACTAAATGACAACCCAAGCCCTCTAAATCAATCTTTGGTAGTGATCAACCCACTGAAGCAATTTTGAAAATGGATAGGGGGTCTGCTGAGTTAACACAATGACTGATATTACTGGGCCGGCATAAATTATTGTGAGAGAAGACACAGAAGAGAACCTCCCAGATGAGGGCCGATTCTGGGGTCTGTAAGCATAAGAAGGAGTTCACAAAGTAAAGGGACAGTCTAGGTGTCAGTCATCTGAAAGGGGACAAGCAGACAGAGCCCCTTAGGCACACAAACCTCTGACCCCTGTCTTGCTTTGTTTCCCGAGCTTAGATGGAGCAGTGGTATGCATGCTCCAGTTCCCCAACCCCAGCTGGTACTGGGACACGGTGACCAAGATCTGTGTGTTCCTCTTCGCCTTCGTGGTGCCGATCCTCATCATCACGGTGTGCTATGGTCTCATGCTGCTGCGCCTGCGCAGCGTGCGCCTGCTGTCGGGCTCCAAGGAGAAGGACCGAAGCTTGCGGCGCATCACGCGCATGGTGCTGGTGGTGGTGGGCGCCTTCGTAGTGTGCTGGGCGCCCATCCACATCTTCGTCATCGTCTGGACGCTGGTAGACATCAATCGGCGCGACCCACTTGTGGTGGCCGCGCTGCACCTGTGCATTGCGCTGGGCTACGCCAACAGCAGCCTCAACCCTGTGCTCTACGCCTTCCTGGACGAGAACTTCAAGCGATGCTTCCGCCAGCTTTGTCGCGGGTCATGCGGCGGCCGCCAGGAACCCGGCAGCTTCCGCCGTGCCCGCCAGGCCACCGCGCGTGAGCGCGTCACTGCCTGCACCCCCTCCGACGGCCCTGGCGGTGGTGCTGCTGCCTGACCTACCCGGCACTCCCCCCTAAGCACCCCACCCGAGTGAAGTGACCTGGCGGCCACACCGAGCCCCCTGGGAGGCCCGGGCCACCATCTGGGCAGCTGGAATGGGGCCTGCGCAAAGGGGTGGCCTCCGGTAGGGGCGGGGCCTGAGGGATCCAAGGTTCTGGGTTGGAGGGGTGGGGGTAAAGCTGGCGACTCCAGAGGCTCTAAACTGGATCCGTTAGTAAGGCCTCTCCATGGGGCAGAGCTTCAAGCCTTGGGACAGCATCCGGCTCTGGCCTTTTGAACACCCAGTTCCCATGCAAGACCTGAGGGTTCCAGCTCTAGAAACCAGGAGGGGCAGTGATGGGATCTGTGACTTGATGATAGCAGGGAGAGTCTGAGCCTTTGCGATTTGGGGGAGGAGCCTCTTGGGGAGGGGGTGAGAGGAGCAATCAGGCAGTCAGGAAGGGCACTTAAGGGTTTGGTCAGGAGATAAACCGACCCCCCACCCCCCACCCCTGGGTAGGATAGGGGGGCGGATGTGTAAGCCTTACTTTGGAGAAGAGTTCAGGCTCTCACTAGGTCTTAGAACCGAGGCTAGGTCCGATTTAACTTTTCTACACGGAGAATACAGGCTGGGCCTAATGTGGCAGGTTGGTGTAATTCCAGTCCTGCCGGTGGCTGAGGCTGGAAAGTTAAAAGGCCAGCCTGGGTAACAGTGTCTAAAAATAAAAAGTAGAGGGCCGGGGGTGCCACTCAGTGGCAGAGTGTTTGTGGGAGGCTCTGGGATCAACGAGACAAAACAAAAAACCCTCCCAACAACAGCAAAACCCCTGTAAGGCTGGGGACAGGTCGGGGGGACAGAAGCAGTGGCTCCCGGGTACTGGGGCAAGGCCCCCAGAATCGAGCTCTAATGGGGTCCTTGAGGCTCAGGAAGGACTGAGACGGTTCCAGGACTCCAGTAACCCAGTCAGTCTTTGAGCTAGAATGTTGGCTCAGGGTTCAGTGCACTTTCTGCTTTTACAAAGGACACAGATTTGATTCTCAGCACCCACATGGTGGCTCACAACTCCTGTCCCAGTCAATCTGATGCCCTCTTCTGATCTCTGTGAGCACCAGGTATGAACATAGTACACATACATGCATACACACATACATGCAGGCTAAACACTCATACACATAAAATAGGTCATTAAAGAAAACAAAAGTAGCACACACCTTTAATTCCATGCCTGGGAGGCAGAGGCAGGCGGAGCTCTGAGTTCACATGCAGCTGGGTCTGCAGAGATCCAGGACAGTCAGGGATATAGAGTGAGACTCTGTCTCAAAAAACAAAACAAAAAAACAAAAGTGTGTATTAGGAAGAGAGTAGGTAGGGAGGCAGGGGGCCGAGGCTTCTGCTTGCAGGTTAAATCGTGAAGCCTGAGGGTGGATGCTTTTGGGGTTCCCAGGGCCCTAGTGTCTATGGATCAGTACTGGAGCACAGAGACCCACCTTGTTTGAGTATCCCAGTGTGGCACCTCAACATAAGCTGGGGTTTGTCCCAACTACCAAATACTTGGACCATCGATAATAACCTGGAAGAATTTGAGGCCAGCCTGGTCTACAGAGCCAGTGTCAGGATAGGCTCCAAAGCTACACGGAGAAACTAACTTGGAAAAAAGAAAAAAGAAAAAAAAAACCAAAAAGAACCTGGAAGAAATCCTCTCCCCTTTCTCTCCAGCATCTGGCTGCTCATCAGATAGATGTCTGGTGTCAGTGACTCTCAGGACGGGAGCTGCCCCAGTGGGACCCAACTTTGAAGGCACTGAGGTAAGAAGGCCTTTATAGCAATGATGTTCACATGGTCCTTTGCTGCCTCTCCCTTTGCCTCGTGGGTCCCTCACCTGCTCTAGCTGCCCCCTCCAGCTCCTGAGGGTGGACATAGAAACTTATCCAGGCACTCCTAGATCCTAGTTCCTCTGGATGTCATTGTTAGCCCTGTCCCCTGTGCCTCCCGCACTGCCTGAGCTACCTGCCCCTGACTCTGTATTGAAGCAGCCTGTGACACCCTTGTAAAAACAAATTTAATTCTCTTCCTTTTTTGGGACAGATGGAAAGAAACTGACGCCTTTGTCTCAAACAAAAAAAAAAAAAAAAAAAAAAAGAGAGAGAGAGAGACAATATACGTCTTTTCTTTTTGACAGCCATTTCTTTGGAACAAAAGCTGCAGGCTGTCACTCTAGTAGGGACTGAACCAGCCTTCAGGGAGGCAGGAGCTAGACTAGCGGGAAGGGTTCCTTGGTGGACAAAAACGATCCTTTTCTCATTGTGACCTCCCTAAAAGCCAAGAACCTTGGGATCTCTGTACCTGGGAACTGTCATGAGGCCTGCTCAGTCACTGTAGCCGGCAACCTAGCCACACAGCTGACTTTCACCACCCAGACAGACACTGACCATCGATTTCTGTTTGAGCGTGATGGGCATCATGCAGAAGACACTCCCACACACTTGCTACTGGACAGTCCTCCTGCTATACGGGAGGTAGCAGAAGGGACAAATATCCAGGACAGACTCCAGAAGCAGGTGGCACAGGAGCTAGGGCATCTCTTCCTTGCAAGGGCTTTGACCTTGTGTCCCACCCAGGGCAGGCCTGTCTTAGAGCTGCTGCCGTCCCCTCATGGCTCTTTCCTGTGGGGGTGAGAACTCACTTATATCTTATTTATTGATAGAGTCTCATGTAGCTCTTGCTGGCCTCAAACTCCTGATCTTCCAGCCCAATCCTCCTGAGTGTTAGCATTACAGGTGTGGTTTTAAAGTTGTTTAAACATTGATTGATTGATTGATTGATTGATTGATTGATTGTGTCTGTGTGTGCAGGGGGTATTGTTCTTGCCACAGTGCACATATGGAGGAAAGCGGACAATTTGGGAGAGGTTCTCACCTACTATATAGGTTTCTAGGGATTTGAACTCAGGTCAGTAGGCTTGACGACACGCACCTTTATCCACTGAACCCAATTTAAAGTGTGTGTGTGTGTGTGTGTGTGTGTGTGTGTGTGTGTGTGTGTGTGTGTATACATTGGCATGCCATGGCTTCTTCCAAATGCTTAGACTATAGGCACATGTTACCACATCCAACAAAGACCTGGCTGCTCCCACCCCCTTCTGATACAAATAGACATTTGTCCTGGGATCAGCTGAGGCTGGGCCAAGACCACGTGTAGTCAAGGTAATGTAAGCACATTGAGGTCTTCCTATCAGACTGTGCATTCTGGGCGCTGAGACTCAGGAATCAATCATACACGCCTCTTTTCTCAGAAAGCTCCAGCCAGGGCTGGGAAGTAAATCATACATATGTGATGGTGTGCCAGTGTGACAGCCCCAGGGAGGGTGTCCCTGGGAAGTGCCTTTTAATGAAAAACATGTTTGCAGCAATTCTATAAGAGGTGGCAAAGGGCCAGGGGGTTTTAAAGGATGCAGAGGAGTTGGCTTCTGAAAAGGCAGAACAGTGTGTGGGAAAGCATGGGTGAGCTCAAGCGCATGGCAAAACTGGAGCTTATGAGCAGTGGACGGTGAAACCAAACCTGAGCTGACTACTGTGGTGCGGCAGACTTAGCGCCAAGCACTTTATGCGTGTTCTCGAAGCTCATCCTCCTGACAGCCGGGAGGGGAGGGGGGGCAAAGCAGCACTATCCCTGTTTGTTTGTAAGGTCTCACTGTGTAGCCCTGGCTATACTGGAACTTGCTATATATAGACCCGGCTGGCCTGGAACTCACAAGAGATCCACCTGCCTCTGCCTCCCGAGTGCTGGGATTGAAGGCGTGAGACACACCTGGCTAGTATCCCCATTTTAGAGGTGATCACTGGGCTTGGGGAGGCTAAGATGATTTCCTGAGTCACAGACCTTGCCAGGAGTGGCAGAACTCAGGCCAGAGGAATTGTAGAGAAAAATCTCCAGGTTCAAGTTTGCTGTGAATGGTGGGCATCAGTGCAATAGAAAGACATCCCAGCTGCTGCCGGAACCTGGGATGAGGCTTCTGAAGATTTCACAAAATGGGGGAAAAGGGCAATTTCCCGTGAACTTTTGTTCCTCCTTAAGTTCTCCGAGTCTTTGCCTTTCAAAATGTACCATGCACTGTGCATTTTTAAAGCTCCAAATTGACAGTGTAATTCTAGACTATCACAGGTCTCTTCCTCCCCAAAATTTCCATTTCTTTCTCTCTAGGAGGTGGGAGGAAAGATTTTGCCTTTGGTTTAAAAATGCCCTACAGTTTCCAGGCTCTTCTTGATGTCCTAGAACTCATGTTGAAGGCTAGAATCTGATGTTGGCTTTCCCTATCACAGCCTCAGTTTCCCTGCCTGTGGAGTGGACTTTCTTTGGAGAGTGGCTGTGAGGATTAATTAGGTAATGTATATGTATAGCCATGGGCGTTGCACTCAGCAAGAAGCTATAACTAGAAAGCAGAGCTGGGGTGCAAGGTCAGAACCTGGGACCCAGAGGGAAATGTACATCAGCTTCTAGAGTGGAGAGAGGAGACTGGGAATCTGGCCTGGGGACCCCTTTCCTCCTAGGCTCTGGAGCCCCCATGGAGAGTGATAAAACCACTGGAGCAGCAGAAGGAAGGAGGGAAGAATGTGCTGCCATGGAAACAGGAGGAGGAGGGCGTTCCCAGGGAGAGGGAGTAAAGGATAATGTCAAGCATAATAGAGAGGATGGGGGTGCAGAGGGCAGGAGGGTGATGAGAGTAAACCAGAGACCTCAAGTTTAGTCTCCTACATGTCCTGAGTGACCCCAAACCTAGCTTCAAATCTCAGCCCTGAAGTTAAATAAGCCCCTGAACTGGTAAAGGATTTGCCCTCGACACCCTTCTGTTTTCTCCTAGATCTAAGATGAAAGAATGGGCAGTCTCCAGTAGTGTCTAATCAGCCTCTTGAATTGGCTGGATTCATGGCCACTTGTAGCAGCTGGATCATAGGCAAGTCATATCACCTCCAAGAGTGCCTTCTGGGCATTTAGATATTGTAAATCAAGTGCCTACAGAAGTTCCCAGCACTGAGTCCCAATACAGGGTTTTAGCAATTATGTGGGTGCCAAAGTTGGCTGTTGTAAGGAAGTTTGCTTGGCTTGGAATTTGAAATGCCTAGCAAGTTGGAGATGGGCATTGGACATCTGGAGAGTTGCTGGACCTGCTGGGTCTCAGAGGCCAGTCTCCAGCTCTCCGTATCAGCAACAGAGTCTGAACTTAGAGCTGCAGAGCCATATGAAGCCAGTTCCGGAGACTCTAAACCTAGATAGTGGGGTGGCAGGTCCTGGCCGCAGTGCTTATACACCACTGTCTATGGCATAGGCATAGGGCCTGGAGAGATGGCTGAGCAGTTAAGAGCAGGCACTGCTTTTCTGATGGACCTGAGTTCAGTTCCTAGCACTCCAATCAGGCAGCTTACAACTCCCTGTAGTTTAGGGAATCTGACCCCTTCTGTCCTCTGCAAGAATCCCCATATATGTAGTTTATACTCACTCACAGAGACATACACACATGAATGTGCAAGTTTCTCCACCTTCATTTATTTTGAATCGGGATCTCATGTAGCCCAGGCTGGCATCAAACTCACAAGGTAGCCGAGGTTGGCCTTCAATTTCTGATTCTTTTCATCTCCCAAGTGCTGGAATTACAGGTGAGCACCACCACACTAACTCTCATTGGTTTAGTCACTGTTTATCCCTTTACGTCCCTCCCAGGCACTGGGCAGGTAGTGCTAGCAGCTAGGAATGATGCAGGAAGGTCAGGACCTGGTCCCTCACTCTGAGCTTGTGATGAGATTCCAGGGACCGGGACAGAGGCTTTGAGGCTCTGGATGCAGGCAGCTTGGGAGTCAAGGAGTCATCAGAAGCTCATGAGGGACCTCAGGATGGTCATGCTGAAGAAGCTGTCAGTCATGTCCAAGCTTTGACATTGTAATATGACATCTACGAAGTTCATACTGGAGAGATGCCCAATCAAGTTACCAAAAAAAAAAAAAAAAAAAAAAAAAGCAAAAGTAGGTCAAGGCAGTGGTACACACCCTAATCCCACTCCAGAGGCTGAGGCTGAGGCAGGCAGATCTCTGAGTTACAGGCCAGTCCGGTGTACAGAGCGAGTTTCGGGACAGCCAGGACTACACAGAGAAACACTGTCTTATGCCAGGTAGTGATGACACATGCCTTTAATCCCAGCACACCAGAGAGTGAGTTTGAGGCCAACCTGGTCTACAGAATTTCAGGGCAACCAGATCTGTTAAGCAGAGAAACCCTGTGTCCAAAAACTAAAAACCAAAATCCAAAACAAAGCAAAAACCTGTCTTGAAAAATAATAGATACAAGCAAAAAGCCCCAAAATACAAAAAAAAAAAAAAAAAAAAAAACCCAGAAAAACAACTAACAACCCCCAAACAGACAATAACTACAAAAGATGAAGCTTCCTTGGTTAGTGAAAGGAAAAGTATGAACTCAGGACCCCCAGGACCACATTCTCAGCAGAAAGGGGACTCATTAGATCCAGAGGGACAGAGTAGGGATAAGAAACAAAGACAGGAGATAGAGGGAGAAGGGGAAGGAAACAAGGGAGAGAGGGCGGGGATATTTGTCCCAAAGAGACAGAGGACAGCCTCTGGATAGAGAGGAGACCTGTGGCCCATAGGAAAATAGCAGTTTATGAAGACTCGAGGGGAAACCTGTGTTGAGATGAGGTTCAATACTTTGATAGCTGGACCATGTTTGCCTCACTCTGCTGGCCAGAGTTCCTTCAGTGAGAAACTGAGATGATTTAATGAGAGAGGCCTTCCTGATTCGGTCATGGAAGCTTCCAGCAACTCATAAGTAGCAAATGTTTAACAAGTGGGAGTCTTTTATTGTCTTGTGTTTGCTCTTCCATACCAACCCTTGCTTCTCTCCTTCTCATCTGCCTTCTTTTGTTAAGGTCTCTATAGCTCAGGCAGGCCAGGATTCAAGATCCTCCTGCTTCTGCCTCCTAAATGCTGGGTTCACAGGCATGAGCCACCACACCCTACTACCCGTTTCTCAATGCTGTGGGCAGGTCAGCAGCAACGGATTTTTCTTGTAGCTGTGTCCTCGGGTTTGGAAAAGACGTTTTCACTGGGGAAGCAATGTTCAAAGGAATTTCTCCTCCGTTGCTTACACGTGGCTGTCCTCTTTTGTCCCTTCCTGAGACCCAAGAATGAGGGACAACCTATAGGGGATAGAGATCACTGGTGGCCTGTGGCTGAACAATTTAGACATAGAGATGGAATCTTTTGATAGATATTAATGCAGGAGGTGACACCCACCTGGAACGCATCATCTACACTCTCCTCTTGAATCCCAAGATGGAGACAGGGAACATGGCTATACCTTGCTGTCTACTTTGCTGAAAGCCTGTCTCTCTCTCAGCCTCTGCATGATGGAGCGATAGAGGTAGGAATTAATGGGTTCTGAGGAATCTGCCACCCTGAAGGAGAAATGAGACTTTTCCCTCCTCCAAAACAGACCTGTATTGGTAAAAATCCCATGTTCTTATCCAGAGATGAAGGAGAGTGTGGGGGTGTAGTGGGGTGATGTTTGTAATTGGCATTATCCTGTTCGGGGGTGAAAGAGGCAGATGTGGCACAGACGGAACCCGCCTCACACTCTTGGCTTTTGGTCTACCCCAGATCCCATCCCAGGACTAATTCCAACTCTGTTTTCCAAATAAAGTGAACTTGGATCTCCACATTTGCATTCCTGGATCTTTCTTCCTTCCTTCCTTCTTTAATTCCTTCCTTCCTTCTTTTCCTTTTCCTTTTCCTTTTCCTTTTGTGTGTGTGTGTGTGTGTGTGTGTGTGTGTGTGTGTGTGTGTGTGTGTGTGTGTGAGTGAGAGAGAGAGAGAGAAAGAGAGAGAGAGAGAGAGAGAGAGAAAGTCCCACTGTGTAGCCCTCCCTCTCTGCCCTGGAATTCATGGGGACCTGCCCGCCTCTGCTTCCTGAATGCTGTCTTTTTATCCTTTGTCTAGTTAATTGTCTATTATTAGTGTGTGTGTGTCTGTGTGTGTGCGAGCGTGCCTGCGTGAGTTCGTGTGTGTGTTATGTGTGTGTGTAGGGGGAACTGTGCCATGGTACTGTGGACTTTTCAGCAGACCTGTGCAGATCTTGCCTGTGGGACCTGAAAGAATGGAGCGGACTACAGACTACTGCTGTAGGCGTGTGTCACCACCATCCAGCTCCACGGCTCATTCTTAAGACTGTGTTCCAACATCACATATGTAGAGGTCAGAGGGCAACTTTGTGGAGTTGTTTCTTTCTGCCTTTACATGTATTAATTTGTCAACTTGACAAAAACTTGGAGTCATCTGGGAAGAGAGACCCTTAATTGAGCAAATGCCTCCATCAAATTGGCCTGTAGGCAAGGCTGTGGTCATTTTCTTGATGTGGGAGGGCCCGGCCTGTTGTGGTGGTGAGCGAGGCTTAAGGAGCAAGTCAGTACGCACCTTCATGACCTCTGCTGCACCTCCTGCCTCAGATTCCAACCGTGACTTCCCTCAGTGATGGAGTATGACCCGGGGCATATAAGTAAAAGCCTGTCCTCTCCAAGCTGCTTTTGATCTCCGTGTTTATTGCAGTGATGGAAAGCCAGCCAGGACACATGGGCTCTGGGAGTGAGACTTGGGCTGTCAGGCTCCTGGGGCAAGTGTCTGCTCTTGGTGGCCTCCTCTGACTCTCCTTCTTTTGTCCTCCTTCCTTCATCCCTTTATGACCAGGCCCCGGGGAGGGGGTGGCAGAGCTGCCAGAACATGGCCAGGTAGCACTTCCTCCAGGAACCCAACCTGAATGGAGGAGACAGGCACAACTCAGTCTCTTAGGCAGCCTCAAGAGCCTGACCCAGTCCCTGTCCCCCTTCCCTCTCCAGCTCCTCTATTCTAATCTAGGCCTCTTTTCCTAGAGCCCTGCCCAGCCCCCATGCATCAGGGGCTTCCTTCCTCCCATACTCCTCCCTTTTCCCCCTGTCCTCCCTTCAGTCCCCTGGCCACTGCATCCTCTGTGCATCTGAGGAGCCGGGGCAGCATGGGCACTGGAGACGTTAAACCTGAGTTTGCTAGAAGAAAGACCAAATTCATGACTGCCCAATTAAAGCAAGCTTTATTTTGGAGACACACCCAGGACTGGTCAGCAGGCTGGCTCACCCTAAGTCAGGATTTCTTAGGGAGCAGCCCCTTACTGACTTTTTGATGTCCCTTTTATGGGGAAGGGTTAAGGTTAGTAGAAAACAGCTGTAAGCATGTTTACAGGGGCAGGATAACCGGATGTTAGGAAAAAATATAACAAAAGGTAAGAGTAAAGCAAGAATATACATTATGTGGAAGGGGAGTCATACATTGTGGGGTAGGTGGTCACAGGTGTAGATTAAGGTGTCTTGGCAAAGGGCAGTCATACATCAGCATGGCAGAGGGTGGCCATATATCATGGGGTCATGAGTTCAATGCAGGTGAAAAACATGTTTTGCAGGGTACATTAGACTTAGGAAACAGAAACTTGTAAGGTATAGAGGCTTAACAATGTGGCTCCCATTCTGGTTCTACTTGCCCCCCCCCACACACCTTGGCTTCCATAACCCTTTCAGTCTTTGACAAGGGAGCAAGCACGGTTTGATGTTGCTGGGTGAACAGGATTCTGGTATTGGCTATCTGGTGGGTGATAAGACTAGTCATACATTGACAAACGCATGGCCCAAATATTATGATTAATAAAAGAGCTGTCAAGGGGCCAATGAAGGGAGAGAGCCATTTCAGCCAGGAGGGCCGTTCAAAGGGTGCCTGGGAGATTTTGTTTATTCCCCTACAAAGTCATTGATTTGATTATTAGTGATACGAGAGAAATCTGATATGTTGAGACAACACACTCCAAGATTATGTTTGAGCAATAGATAATCTATGGTAGCTCTATTTTGTAAGACTTACATGTAACTTATATATAACTCTTCCATTTCTTGATTAACTTCTGCCAATATCTTTGCTGTCGTATTAATCGTTTTAGCTATTAGGCAGGCTATTGTAGAAATCGTTTGCATCTCCACAACCAATCCAGGCAATGCAAAGGCAGCATGACTGCCACTGAGGGGGGTGGGGCCCAGCAGGTGTTGGGAGTCATCACAGTTTCCAGGGAGAGACCTTGAATTCTATTAACAGATTGTAGGGGCTTACTAAATAAAATAGTTGTGATGTGTCCTGTCCTACGTATGTCCTTATAACCCAAGGGGAGGGCAGAATAAGTGATATTCTCACTGAAAAGGGTCCATCCCAGGGTTAATCATTTTCCCTGGGGAGTGCATGATTGGCACTACAGTGAGGAGGACCATCAGTGCAATGGAAACACAGGCAGCGAAGGAAAAAGGCATTTACAGGAATATCTGCCAGAGCTTCGGAAATATTCATGGCTCCATGCTCAATTGAGTCTCCTATTACATTGGTATAATGTCTATATGTGGCTCCTATTCCATATGAGTTTTTTCACAAGAGCCCAGGAATTGAAGGATCCCCTTTGACACAAAAGGAACTCGGCTGTCTGTTGTTGGATGCTAGGTGGAGCCAAAGATTGATATCAAGCCTATTAGCTGTAGACAGTGGCATTTTAGGCATGTTCATTTCAATGGACTCCTGTTCCCCCTTTATTGTAGCTGGTATTTCTTGTCCTGCCAGGTCCCACCACTCTTCTCAGCCCCAAATAAGCACACAAAACTTATATTAATTATAAAACTGTTGGCTTATGGCTAGGGCTTCTTATTGGCTACCTCTGTCTTAATTATTAACCCATTTCTATAAATGTATGTATTGTCATGTGGTATTGGCTTACTGGAGAATGCCTGGACCAATTACTCCTTTACCAGCTACATGGTGTCTCTTTGCATTCTCTCTATGCCTACATTTCCCAGAATTCTCCTCATCTCCTAGTCCTGCCTATCTTCCTGCTTCTATTGACTAAACTGTTTTATTCATCAACCAATAAGGGAAACATACAGAAGGACATCCCCCACCACTTTATCACATTAATACATTTGTAATTTCCATTATCCAAATTTGTTAAAGAATATTTAATTATGCTGAGGTCGTATTTTATGCTGGGACTGGTCAGTCAAATTAGTCCATCCCAATTGCCCTCCTTCCATTTGGGTAAAAATTATTTGTTTTCCTTCCTTCAGCCAAATAGTGGGACCCAGTAGGTGGGGGCAGTCCCCAGCCTTACAAAGTAATATTAAGGTATTTCCTATGAGGGGTATACTTTCTATTCCCCCAATTAGAAGACAGTCAGGATCAGATCGTAAGGCAAATGGGAGCAGTATTGTTAACCAGAGAGCAATCATTGTGGCAATCAAAGGCAGCTACAAGGAAGTAGAAACAATCCCAAATCTTAGACATCTTAACTTTGAAGGGGCTGTGACACTCAGTCACAGCCCACCTCTCTTTTGTTTGTTTGTTTCCTTTTTTTTTTTAAATGTTACTTCTATTTGAACTCACCTGAGTAAGTGTAGGACAGTGACACAAATACAACGGGATATATACACAGCATATCAAGGAGCAGCCTTTAAGAACATGCTATAAAGAGGGCTGCGAGTTGCCTGGACTGACAGCCTCTGGCTGCGGATTAACCCATATGTGAATCCAATACCATATTCAAATCCGATAATCTCCAAAGGGTTTGGCAAAGATTTATTTTCTTCCCATTTCCAGTCTTTTAAAGTAGACAGATCTGCTTACAGTACAGCTGATTTTAAAAGCACACAAAATTTAAGTACAACAATGGGATTAAATCCAGCAGAGTGATGAAGGTGCCTGCAACAAAACTGACTGCCCAAGGCAGTTATGGCAGACAATGAGGCTGGGATCCTCATCCTGCAAAACAAAAGTGGGGACTGCACAGTGGGGTCTGTGAGTAACCTTAGCTTCTACTGGCTACTTTTTTTCACATAGTAAGAGATCTTCACAGATAACCCGCACCCACTTAATTAGCCAGGTAGCAATTTCTACTATGTAATAGGATTATAAGGCCACAATATTCCTTTGGGACAAACCCTTTAATGATTTTAAATATCACTTATTCATTCTTTTGAAGGGTAAAGTGTCTTAACTGGATTACAATTACAAATCATTTTTAAATACACCATTGCTACTATATTAAAATTATTTATACTATTTGTATCTAATATTCAATGAAAATTTACTAATAAATGCTACAGTAGGCATCAGTCTGACATGCTTATTAATTGATCCCATAGGTATAATTATAGGTCATGATATTAGAGTCTATTCTGCCTTACTAAATCAGAAACACTGCATTTACAGCACACATAAACGCATGAAGTGCATACACCCAAGGATCATGCTAGCTCTTCAGTTATCTTCACAGCTCAGACATGAATCCTCACTGTGAACAAAAGTCAGATCCAATTCTTCCTTCAAAAGGTGCTAGTGGAAGTTGTCAGGCGTCTTCCAATATAGATCCCCAATCCAATGGCCAGCAGATGAGAGAGCAACAGAGACTGAAGAAAACCCTCCAGAAAGCCTGCGGAGAAAATGCCGCCTTTCTTCATAACGCTGGTATTTCTCATGCTGAGAGTAGTTGTGCGCTTCGGGTGTTTAAAAAGGAACTCCTTGCGGGGGATGTTTTCTGGCCGACTTGATCAATCCCATATCCAGTCTGAGTTTTTCTTCAAGATGCTTTCGACTTCTCTTCTTCTCTCAATATAATCTTCCTCAGACAGAGTGCTGTTTTTCTCTCCAAAGCTGTGGCTGTCTGTTTCAGCTCTGTTGGTATCTTGTGGTGTCTGGGAGCGAGGTGGGCTGTCACAGTGAGAACTCTTGGAGCTACTTCGTCCAGATTCGTGTTGGGCATCAAGCAGTATTTTTTCCATGTCACCATTATAAATGGAGATGGAGGCTGGAACACTGCTCCCATTCCCATTGCTGAAATGCAGTTCTACCCAGGAGCCCTGCAGGTTCTCCTCCCCGCTCTGCTGCTCTGTGACATGATGGCTCCGCAAAAGAGCCGGAACCCAACTGTGGCAGGCTTCACGAAAGATCCGAGGGCCACCCGCCGCCTGCTCAGCTCTGAGGACAGGCCACATGGGCCTCTCTTTTGTTTCTTTCTCCTTTGGGTCTTCTTGGCCCTCTGGTGTGTTCTTAATGTGAGAGTGATGAGTCCAGGCAGGAAAATGGGTGACTTTGACAGCAGTGGGAGTCCGGAGAATTATGATGTAAGGACTTACCACTTGGTTTTGGTTTCAAGCCTGTTAGTTTTGAAGTGGTGGATCAGCATTCATCTCTGGGCCAGAATGGGGTGATGCACATCAGGTTGAACTGCCTGGACCGGAGGGAAAAGCTTGTCCAAAGTTAATTACAGTCCTTTAAGGACTCAGATTGGGGTGGAACAATCTGATAGCAGTCCACCAAGCACCTGAGGAATCATGAGGGTGGCCTTCCAAAGACTATTTTGAATGGAGTAAACTTCTTGGTAGGGGTGCAGAGGACCATTAGAAGGGCATAAAGCAAGAAATCAACCTGGTTGCCACCAGTCTCAAGAGTGTACTTAGTCAAAATCTCCTTTAGAGTTCTGTTTATCCTCTCTGTCTTCCCTGATCTATGAGGATGGTACGTGCAGAGTTCCCAGTCTATGTTAGGAGCCTCATACAGTAATCGAGACAACTTGTCTGTAAAGGCTGGGCCATTGTCAGACCCCAGAGACGGAAGGAGGCTGGGCATAGCCTCCATTATCAATCTCGGACCCTCTACCTGGGCAGGATGGAAAGGCCTCTACCTGGCCCGTGACAAGGACCAGCAGATGTTTGTATTCATACAGTCCTGGCTCGACTTTAGTGAAATCCATTTCCCAAAGTTCACCAGGTACAGTACCTTGACTCCATTGTCCCGGAGGGAGCACAGGTCAGACAATGAACAGTCTGAAGAGTTTTGAAGTATTTCTTGATGTCCAGGCAGCTAGGCGTGAGTGGAGATGAATTCTATGATTTTCTTTTCTTTCCTTTCTTTTGGTGGCAAGTGCCTGCAGTGGTGTAAGGCATTTAGCCAGCTCTGGCCCAACACCTTTCATGTACAAATGCTTCCATGCAGCAAGGTTCACCGTCCACTGTCGTTTTTCCCCAGCCCCCCAAATCAGAATATGACTTGAGTTCTCCTGAATTACACTCTGGGACATCTTTGTTGAAGCCGAGTGGGGGTGTAGCAGCCGTAGATATCTCTAGGACAGTTTGGGGACTTGGTTCCTTGAGTGCAGCCGCCTCAGTGACCTGATCTGCATAGTTGTTACCTTGAGCTTGGAGGTTTTGTCTTTTTGGTATTTGGTATTGTGGCCAGTTTGGCTGGCAGCCAGATGGCCTCCAGAAATAAATGACTTCATGTTTATCTTTAATAGTCTTTCCTTCTGAAGTAAGCCCCTCTGCCCATAAACCTGTCTGTGAATATGAGCTGTGGTGAAGGCTGTAAGTGTAGAAGTCCAACTTTTTCTCAGTAGCCCATCTTAAGGCCTGCGTCAGAGCAATTATCTCTGCTGTTTGGATGGATATGTCCCTAGGCAGGGCTTGTGCTAAGATGACCTCTTTTTGAACTATGACCACAGGCACCCCACCCACCTATCGCATATCTGGACCCTTCCTAGGTGAAGCTGCTGCCATCTGTGTAGAGATGAGCATCTCTGGTGGTGAGAGGGATGTCTACCGGTTCAGGTCATGTACCTTGGATGACATCCAGCATCTCTGGGCAGTCATGGATGGGCTCTTCAGAATGGTTGTCCTCTGGTAGCAGGATGGTGGGGTTAATGGCCAAGGATTTATCAAAGGTGAGTGTGTCCCTATCTAGGAGAGGGGCCTGATACTGAGTTCGGGGGCATTTGACATCTGCTGGTCGGTGGCCTCCCTCAACAAGGTTTCCAGAGTGTGGAGATGTTACAATCTGTCCTGGTGTGAGCTTGTCAGCCTCCTGTACCAGGACTTCAGTGGCTGTGATGGCTCTTAGACGAGGGGGACATCCAGAGGCCACAGGGTCCAGTCTCTTTGAGATATAGGCCACTGGCCTCTCTGGGGACCCAGAGTCAGTCAAGACCCCCTTGGCAATGCCCTTTCTTTCATGGACCTGGAGTGAAAGGGCTTGGAGGAATCAGAGAGAGTCGAGGCAAGGCTTGTTCATGCTCCTTGGTCCATTTCAAATCCCTGGCCACTGCAGAGTACACGGGTTCAGAAATTCAGCGAACCCAGGTATCCAGAGATGGCAGCATCCAACAGCTCCCAAAAGTTCCCTCATTTGTTTCTTACTGGTTGGAGTTGGGATTTGCATTACATCCACTATACAGGTTTGGGACATCAATCTTTTTCCTTCCTTTTTAAAAAAGTAATATTTATTTTTATTTTATGTACATATGTGTTTTGTCTCCATGTGTGTCAGTGTGAGGGTTTCAAATCTCCTGAAACTGGAGTTATAGTCATGAGCTGCCATGTGGGTGCTGGGAATTGAACACAGAGCAGCCAGGGCTCTTTACCACTGAGCCATCTCTCTAGCCCACTTTTTCCTTCTTTTACTTCATACTCTAAATAGGTATCCCTGAAGTCAGCAAACTTGGGCCACTTTCTTGGCTACTCTGTAGCCTAACTGGGCTGATAGGCCCGGGTGGCTCTTCGACAGTCTTCCATATCTTTTGCTGCCAACAGTAAATCATCCACATGGTGGATCAGCATTACCTCAGGGTACTTCACTGGGGAATTAAGTCTTGATTGAGTGCCCCATCAAAGATGGTGGGAAAGTTCTGCAATCCTTGAGGCCATCTGGTCCGGGTTAGTTGTCTTGATATTCCTAATTCAGTTTCAGCCCACTCAAATGAGAAAATGGGCTGTATAAACTTTGACGGAGGGGGACGGAGAAGAATGCATCTTTTAGATCCAGTACAGTATAAAGCTTATGTTCTGGTGGTAATAAATGGGGCAGAGTTTGGAATGGTGGGGTGAGTGGCCTCCGCCTCAAGTCTTGTACTGATCTATAGTCTTGAGTTCCAGGTCTCCGGACAGGCAACAGGGGGGCATTTGAGGCTGACTGGCAAGGGGTGAGTCTGCCTTCTTTAAGGAGGTCCCTGACGGGAACCTTGACTCCTTCCCTGGCTTCTGAGCTGATTGGGTTTTGCTTGACCCAAATGGACATAGCCTTAGCTGTTACCTGTGCTGTTAGGTGGCACATGTTTTGCCAAGCCAGGGGGATTGTCCCCTGCCCATACTGTTGAAACTTCTTGGATTAGCAATGTTTTCCATTTCCCTTCTTGGGGATGAGCCGGATTTTGGAGGAGCAGGGATTCCTCACTTGTTAGGCAGGCTATAGCTATAGTTAAGACTTTTGAAGGTTCTCTTAACTGTAACTTGGGGTTTCCCCTGAGAATGAAATCATGGCAGTAGATATCACCCCAATAATGGGAAGGGGCATTGAGGGATAATCATGAAGGAATAGGTGACAGTCTCTTGACCCAAGGTGACAGTCTGATCAGGGACAGTGATCGGCATTTACATTATTTTACATCCCATTGCCCTTGTATCTTCATTGAGGGATCCCAGGGGTTCCTGCAAGACTGATTAGGTAGCTTCAGTGTCAGCTAGAAAATCTATAGGTTGATCCCTGACGTTAATGGTTACCATAGGCTTCTGGGAGCCCAATTAAGGAGCCTCTACCCGGATAGTCTTTCATAGCCAGGACTGGTTTAGGCTGGGGGTGGGGGTGGTGGTGTGCTATCTGCTTCTGAAGTGGGCTTCCATCTTTCTGATGCTCGTCAGAAGAGTTCAACTGTTTCTGATGCAGGCATTAATTCATTCAATGTCCATCCCTCTACACACTGGTTTCTTCGTGGTGGCTTTTTTCTTGGTGAGAGTGGCTGAGTCATACAGAGTGCCACCAAGGTGGCTTGTGCTACCTTTTTGGTCATTTGGTCTTCTTTACTGTCTCAATTATCGAATACCCTTTGGCTGTTGGCTATTTCTCTATTTCTAACAGCTCGGACCTACTCTTCCCTGCAAATCCATCTATATGGATATAGATGATTTCATCTATACCCATATATGAATTTTCCCATATATATATCAGGAATGGGCTGGTGACAAAGGCCAAGTTAGTCCCCTTGATTTGCCTTGTCCTTTGGATTTATTGGAATATATAGCTGATAAATTTCCTGGAAGTGCTCTAGGAAAAGCAAAGGAGATTTTGTCTGGGCCCTGAATTATATTAGCCACCTTAGATTAGTGGGCCTAGATTAGTGGACCTAGATTAGTGGTTCTTCATGCTTCCCTTTTCATCCCTTCTCTCAGAGCCTAGTGGGAATTGCTGTGTGGTTCCCTACCCCCCTCTGTGTTGTAATTCCAAGGGGGCAAGACTGAATCTTTTCAGTCCTCCATTCACCAAGCAGTGAGGCTATTCCAAGCATTGCCCCAGTGGCCTTTGTGAGAATCTGCTTTCTCTCTTCAGTGGTGAAAGAAAAAAAGAAAGAAAGAAAGTAGAAAGAAAGAAAGAAAGAAAGGAAGGAAGGAAGGAAGGAAGGAAGAAAAGCGTGGAGAATCTGTTTCCGGTCAAGCCAAGTGGGGAAGTGATTGGAAAAGAATCAGCCTGAGAAATTGAGAAGACAGAGCTGACATGGAAGCAGGGATGGGGGAGGGAGGTAGGAGGTAGGGGAGGGTGGGAGGGTGGGTGGGGAGGGGGGTTTCTGGGTTTACTTGCTATAGGGGTCTGTGGTGGAGAAGGGAATATAGAGTTAAGGACAGAGACTGTGTTGCCTCTGAGTTGGGGGTATGGAGTGGGAGCTGATGGTGAGAGTAGAAACGAGAGGAGAGAGTAGTCAGGAGGGCCACATAGGGTTCCTTTCCTCTTATAACCACCTCTATCCTGGAGATGCAGAGGGGAAAAGACTGGTGTGGGAGTCTCTGGAAGAGGTTGGCAGCACACTGGGGAAAGAGGAAACAGGAGGAGGTGTCCTGAAACCAGTGGGGAACCAGGGCTAGACTGGGAATAGGAGTCCTACATGGGGCCCCTTGCTGGGCATGGGAGAGGAGAGGACAGGGACAAATGTGGGGAAAGAGGAGGGGGGAGGAGGAAGGGGGAGGGGGAGGGGCAGCTGGGAAAAGATGGGAGGCAGAGCAGAGTAAACTTCCAGGGCTGGGAGGAAGGAGCAGGGAATGGGAGGTGTGGAGCAGCCAGAACGGGAAGATTTGGGGAGGGGAACTGAGTACCTGGGGAAGTCAGGTAGTGGGACAGGAGACACAGCTGACTGAAGTCTTCTCCGAGGGGCTGAGCCTGTGGGGAGGGCCCAGATGCTGAAGTGAGCTGTGGATAGAGGTGTTATAAGAGGAAAGGTGACTGGGGATCAGGCTTCGGAGACAAGTCTGAGTCTGGGCTAGGAGAGTCTGGCCGCCTGCTTGTTCTGGATCATGAAGATGGAAAGGAAGTTACCTCAGCCCAGGACAAAATGTATCCAACTTGACCTGAGTGGTTGGGATGTCCATGAGCCAAACTACTGCCCAGGCCACTTGTGGGTCAAAAGGGCCCTCAGGGGGACCCAGTGGACCCTGAACTTGGGCCATTCAAGTTCACAATATCTTCACAGCTGGCTCTTGGTGATAGGATAGCCAAAATCTTCCTCAACCATAGGGGATAAAGTTTGTAAAAGATTTTAGGACACAGACAAGAGGATTGCCTAGCTTACCTGTCTTGTTATCCATGACCTTTATCGGTTTCTGTCACCCCAAGTTCGAACACACAAAGACAGACCAAACACAAGACAAAGCACAGAGCAAAGATAACAACAATTGGGTCATTCTGAGATTCACCAGTTTGATCAAAGACATTTCTTTAAAGCCTCCTTCTAGTGTAGCTTCCGTGCTCTATCCAGACACTGGGAGCCTAAAAAGGAGCTTTCTAAGTGCCCAGTTTCTTCAGTTCAGTTAGGCTGGGTCTTCCAGAGTTCTCCTTGGCTCCTGGAATGCATGATGTCCTGTGCTGGGCCTCTTCAAACCCTTGGCTTGGCCCCCTGTGTCCTGGGACGTCCTTACAGCCTAGGTGTTGGTGGGTGCCCAGGTGCTGTCTCCTGGTCTTTGCCAGGGCACCCTCAGAATCTCAGGGCAGGACAGGGAAAGAACTGGTGGCTCTGGCTGAACTCCCAATTAGCCAGAAATAACCAGAGTGCCAAATGTGATGTCTCACTTTGCCCTAAACGGAGAATATTGGATCTCATCACCCACACCCACACCCACCCCCTGTTCTCAGATCAGGATCCTATAGAATCAGAAACCACACAGACAGATGCACCAAAAACTGAAGAGGCTTCTATGACTTACCCGAGGAGGCATCCGTAAAAAAAAAAAAAAAAAAAAAAAAGATGTTTTATCTCCCTTTTAAGCACTGCTGTTCAGGTCCTAGAGTGAAGGTCCTGGCTTCAAAACTTGGGTGATGGTTTGATGTTGCTGGCAAACTCCAAATGTCAAACCTGAATATGCTAGGAAAAAGACCAAATCCATGGAAAACAGCTGTAAGTGTGTTTACAGGGGCAGGATAACTGGCTGTTAGAATAAAGCAAGAATATACATTATGTGGAAGGAGAGCCATGCATTATGGGGTAGGTAGTTACAGGTGTAGATTAAGGTGTCTTGAAAACATGTTTTGTAAGGCAAAGGGCAGTCATACATCATGGGGTCACAAGTTCAGTGCAGGTGAAAAACATGTTTTGCAGGGTACATTACATTTAGGAAACAGACTTATAAGTTATGGAGACTTAACAATGTGGCTTCCATTCTGGTTCACAGAAACCCTGCAGAAGAGAGCAGTTCTCCTCCCTCTGCCCCCTTTCCTGTCTCCTGGAGGACTTGCTGGACCTGCTGGTTACTAAGTAACTCTGAGACAGATTCCTCCTTGATCCAGATCTGCCTCTCCATCACTCCTGACTCAGCCTTAGGGGCCTGGGTAATGAACATCGAGGTGGATGTCAAGAGTCCTTAGTGCAGACTGCAGGAGAGCCAGGGTGGGACGGGGCTGTTTCCTTAGCCTCACCTCATTCAAAGAGACACTCTGACCAAGACGTCACAGGAGTCTGTTAGCTCTTCCTGGAGCCACTCAGCTCCCACCAAGGCTGGGAAGGATAGCTCTGAAGGTACAAGTAAATGTGCGTTTGCACGGTGAGTATGAGAATGTATAGGTGTTCATGCAAGCATGTGTATATATTGAGTTCATTAGTATTTGGCAAATTCAGAGAAAATACTCTATTATCTATCCTATCTTAGTTCATCCAAAGTTTTGTACCTAATTTACTTTCTATCATAACTCAGGAAACTATAACTATCTAATCTTAACCCCATCAGAGATGAGAGAAGGCTATATTACCCAAGTAAACAGGAATGCAGCGTAAGAAACTTCTAAAACTAAGAAATGGCTGAGACATCTGGCTGCCTGGACAGTTACCCCAAGGTTCCTCTGTAATGCTGGGGCGCCCATCTTCAGCTTGTGAGCCTAAAATATCTGACAGACTTTTTGATGCAGCAGGAGTTTTGAAGGACTGGCCTACCTTGTCTTGGCAAGTTCAGCAGCTGCCTCCTTTTGTGTCCTGCTTGTCCAGGTTGGACAGCACACTGTCAGCAGCTGAGGCAGGGCCGATTCCTTTGCCCAGTGGCTAACTTTGCCACAAATGAAAGCAAACTCCATGTGAAGGTTCTTCAATACCTGTCATCTTTAAAAAAAAAAAAAAAAAAAAAAGATTTATCTGACCATAACCAATAATAACTTGTGACCCACCCCCTTAAATGGTGATTAAACATCCATCAAATGCACAAACACCCCACCCCCTTGGGAACGTGGGCATTGTGTTCTTAAAACTACTCTCTGTTGTCTGGAGGCAACAGCATCTTTAGAGGACCCTGAAAAAACTGAGATGAAGATCAAATTCTGGGAAGGCTAGCTGTTGCCCAGTCTTGGTGTGATACAAAAGTAGAAGACTTATCTGAAAACCTGCCTGGGACTACAAAAAACCATTTGCCTTATATGTCTGTAGAGAGCAATAGAAACAAACATTTGGGAAGATTTATGAGATTTTTATCCTATCAGAAGTGTGCTATACTGTTAGTTCAATTTAATGTCTTTCTTAGGACATTTTCTCTGGATGATTCATCCTTCTTCTTTTGTCTAGAGGTCTTCAGATTCCTCAGATGGATGCTTTTATTCTCCTGGAAAAACAAAAACAAAACCCTGTCCCAACCTTAACTTTGGGATATATAAGTAACATAGAAGCTTGATTCAAAAAAGGAAAATAAAGAGAGGGATGTATTAGTCATATTTCTTTTCCATTAACATTTGGGCATGTTCTCTTGTCAGAGACTCTCAGGGGTCTCCAGGGGACCCTAGGACTCTGCAATGGAACATGAAGGACATTTTACTGCAAGATCATGAACCTTCATTAGATGTTTCTAGGGCACAGGGCCCCCAAAGTCCCAGTGGTGCTGCATCACACGATCGAATAAAAGTATGGACTTACATTGTCTTACACATACCCCAGACTATGAGCATACATCTCCCATACTTTGGATGCATTCTTCTCTCACAAAAATAACTCCGCCCCAGGATACATTTTTGCTCATTTTCACCTGTTCATGTGTGTTGACGATATAGACATGTATATGCATTTTGTATGTCACCTCTAGCTAGGCGCACGCCTATACACCCATGTTGTTACTTTTAAACAGTCCATCAATTTGGTTTGATGAAATTTGGGCACCGATGCCAGAGGATGGCTAATTTCACAGCCATTGCTGCCACCTACAGGCCACACCTTGCACTTGCATCCCTTTTTAGTTTTCCATTCTGTCATCTTCAGTCCCTTGCCCCATCTATCACTTCTTCTCTAGAGCTGTTGATGCCTATTATTAATCGAATGAACTAAAAACACTTCAGTTTTTCTCATGTTTTTTTTTGTGACAGGCTCTTGTTTCTCAGGTTGCTCCAATTCATTGACTGTTTAGCCAAGACTAGCCTTGAACTCCAGACCCTCCTGCTTTAGTGTCTCAAGTACTGGGATTACAGGCATGTGCCACCATACTCAGTAAAGCACTATTTTAAGTTATCTGTCTGTCCGTCTGTCCATCCATCATTTTTGTGGGTCAAACCTAGGGCCGTACACACACCTGGTAGGTTACTCTAGCAGCAAACTATATACCCTCTGCCCTAAAATTACTTTAAAATGAGGTGTTTTGTTGTTTGTTTTTAAGCAGAGTCTATATTGTTCAGGCTTATTAGGAACTCCTGTACTTGCAAGGTCCTCCTGCCTTGAAGTCATTAGTAATTAGGGTTTCAGACACGCTCTGAGGATTTTTAGAGTGGGAGGCAGGGGGCTAGTAGGAGGAGAGATATGGAAGAGAAAGGAAAAGAGGATGCTGGGGGTGTGGCTACGAACACATTACATGACATAAACATGTGTCGTCATTAATGACTTCCCCCTAGAGGATGCTGGGGGTGTGGCTACGAACACATTACATGACATAAACATGTGACGTTATTAATGACTTCCCCCTAGAGGATGCTGGGGGTGTGGCTACGAACACATTACATGACATAAACATGTGACGTCATTAATGACTTCCCCCTGGAGGATACTGGGGTGTGGCTACGAACACATTACATGACACAAATGTGTGATGTCATTAATGACTTCCCCCTATTTTTGAGCTTTCTTCTGTAGCCCCAGCTGGCCTCAAATTTTATATATAGCTGAGGATGACCTTGAATTTCTGATCTTCCTGCCTCCATGTCCTGTGAGCTGAGTCACAAGCAAGACGCATCATACCTGGCTTTACACGGTGGCTAGTTATCAAACCCATGGTTTCTGTTTGACAGGCAAGCATTGAGCTACACTCCCATCCTGGTGCCCATTATTTTACTTTTATTTATTTTTTATTTTATGTGTGTGTGTGTGTGTGTGTGTGTGTGTGTGTGTGTTTTCTTTTTGCCTGCATGTGTGTCTGTGCACCATGTGTAAGCATTGCAGCTTGGATGGAAAGATATCCTGGCAGTCAGGAGTCAAGGAATACCCACAGTCACCAGTTTACAGCTCTGCTCCAGGGAAGGTTTCCCCAATGCAAGTGTAACAACTCTGCTCTGGCAGGGGAGGGTTTCCCTAGGACGCTGTCAAGTTGTGGAAGCTCTGTTACTCTCTGTACTCTGGAGAAGTGTTACAGCTCTGCTCTACTAGGGGAAAGTTTCCCTCGCAAAAGTGTTACAGTTCCTCTCCAGTCTTCTCCGGCTAAAGTTGCAGCTGGTTCCACTCTGCTGAAAATGTCTTAGCACACAGCCAACCTCACTCAAGAGATTATTGGGAAGGAAGAATCCAGGAGGCTGGCTGCTGTGGGTGAGAGACACCAGCAAGTTGAACAGGGTACAGACCTTACATAGGATTTTTGGGGCTGGGGGTGGAGCTTTCCAGAGTGGCTTGGGTTTGGTAGATTTTTGTGGTCTGATTCTGTGGCAAGCTCAGGGATTGGTGGCATTTCGAGCTCAGGGACCTCAGGGATTGGTGGGATTTTGCAGCCTGACTCTGGGGCAAGCTCAAGGATTAGTGCGATTTCAAGTTCTGGGGACAAGTCAGGGTCAAGGTGTTTTCCCTTGGCCCTTTTCACCCTATTCCTGGTCCTCTTGGAAGCCAAAACAATGCATCAGAAGCCCTGGAAATAGAGTTACAGCTGGCTGTGAGCTACCTCGTGGGTGCTGGGAATTGAACCCCGGTCTTCTGCAAGAGCAGCTGTGCGTTTAACTACTGTGCTCTCTCCAGCCCCCAAAGCCCATTAGTTTGTAATTGACTTTAAATGGAAAATTTGAAGGGGAAGAGAGTGTTTTTACTTTTGTTGTTGTTTATTTTTGAGACAGGGCCTTATATATCCCACCCTGGCTTCCAACTTGCCAAGCAGCTGAGGAGAGCCTTGAAGCCCTGATCTCCCTGCCTCCACCTCCTTAAAACTAAGATCATAGTCATATCCCACCATGCCTGGTTTTATATGATCAGTCATGGAGTTTAGTGCATACGAGTCAAGCATTCTACCAAGCTACATTCCCCGAAGTGAGCATCTGTAATGAACGGGGAGTTGGGGGAAGAACAGGGGCCTCTGACAGAATGGTGCTCTGAGCAGAAGGAAGCAGCCAAGCTGTTTCAAAAACTCAGCTTGGAAGACACGGGAAGCACAGCCAAGTTCTCCTCCCTTAGAAGGTCAGGAGACACCCAGAAAGCAGCCTGGAGGGATGATTTCCCAGGAAGGAAGCTGCTTCCTCTGACTCATTCATTCACCCATAGGCATAGTTTATGTCGTACCAGGCTCCAGGCTTAGGTGAAAGGGCTGCAGTGAATAAAGCAGGCAAAGCCATAGCCCTGTCCTCCATCCAGTGCTGGGCCTCCAGATGGCCCTTTCTCTCATGCCCTATTCCCAAGGGCTTTGGGGACCTCCTGAACTCTCTTGCCTTCTCCCTTTTCCTCCCTCCCCACTTTTCTGAGACAAGGTTTCTCTGTCCTGTTCTGGAACTTTCTCTGTAGACCAGGCTGGCCTTGAACTCACAGAGATCCGCCTGCCTCTGCCCCCTGAGTGCTGGGATTAAAGGCATGTGCCACCACTACCCAGTTTGGATTTCCTTTTTATTACCTGGCTTTGCTGAGGGGATGGAGGATCCAGACAAGAGTACAGAGAGATGGGCCAGGGATGGGCAGGGCTGGTTTGATCCCCACCATCTGGCATGGAGGCTGAACAAAGAGAACCTTGAACCTTAAAGTCCAGTAGACTGAACCCAGCCTTGATCACCGCATGATTTGTGAGTGAACTTGGTCCAGTTTTCTGCTCTTGCCTGGCCTCACTGTTCTCAC
This sequence comes from Cricetiscus sungorus, assembly GCA_030556225.1. Lineage (NCBI taxonomy): Eukaryota > Metazoa > Chordata > Mammalia > Rodentia > Cricetidae > Cricetiscus > Cricetiscus sungorus. The sequence continues at coordinate 126,368,342 of JANBXA010000734.1, read as the reverse complement.
TTAAAAATTTGAAAAAGATTTATTCATCTTATGTTATGTACATCTTGGGTGTGCTTGGTCCTTGAGGACATCATACCTCCAGGAACTGAAGTTACAGATGACTTTGAAACACCATGTAAGTGCCATGAAATGAACCTGTGTCCTAATGCAAGAGCAGCAAGTACGCTTAACAGCTGAGTCATCTCTCCAACCCACTTTTCTCATTGTTAAAGCAAAGAGATGATTAAACAACAAACAAAAAAACAAAAAACAAAACAGCAACAACAAACCAAACAAAAAACCACAAAGATGGGCAGGAGAGAAGAAAGGGGCAGGCAGAGGACATAGATCTCTTCACTACCCACCCCTGCATGCCTGCATACCTGCTGCTTCCTGCATAACAGAGTGTCCCCTTCTGTTTCCTGGTCAGGGTTTCTGTGGTTCAGTATCTGACAGGCTGGGCCAATAAGATGGCTCAGTAGACTGCTAAACTGTGGCGTTTAATCCCAGCAGAGGCAGGTAGATCTTTGTGTTCAAGGCTAGCTTGGTCTTACAATTTTAACCCACACTGGCTTCAAAATTGCAGCAATTCTCCTGCCCCAGTCTCCCAAGAGCTAGGATTATAGATATAAGCCTCCATACTTGACTTTTAAGTTCCTCTGTGTGTGTGTGTGTGTGTGTGTGTGTGTGTGTGTGTGTGTGTGTGTGTGTGTAGATGTCTATATCTGTGTGGGTGGGTGCACATGTATGTTTGAATGTGCACATATGTATATGCAGAGGCCAGAGGACAACTTCCGTACATATTCCATGACATACGTATGCCTCCCACTCTCCAATAAATAATTAGTGCAGCAACCAAAAACATACGGCCATTTATTTTGACTGTAGAGAGATGACAACAGGCTGCCAGTTCTGCAGGGGCTCAGCCAACAGGTCTGTCACCGCCTGGGGAGGTGGAGCAAATGAGGAAGTCCTCCTGACCAAGAAAGAAAAGGACGATAAAGGACAGAGCAGAAGCTCCAGAGCTACCTGGCTCTAAGCACGTGGTCACATCAAAGCAGCCAGGGGGTGGGCCCGGGGCAGTGGCTGTGAAACCCAGACCTATGTCCTGCTCTAACTTCAGAATGTTCCTACACTGGACCTACCTGTCCACAGTGGCCTCATTTCCCTGGGCCCCAGGGAGGACCTTGTCTTTGGTTTACAAGATCTGGTGGCCAGTGTTTCCATACAGTTTGGAAAACATGGGTTCCCAGCACCTATGTCAAGCATCTTAAATTTCCTGTAACTCCAGCACCAATGCCTTTGCCCTCCACACGTACACACATGTGGAGGTCAGAGAAGTTTAGGTGTTGTTCCTCAGGAGCCATCCACCTTGTTGTTTTTAAAAACTGTTTTAAATGTATTATTGTTAATATGTGTATTTTGTATGTACACACACACATATGCACTTGTGCCACAACACACATGTGGAAGTCAGAGGACAGCTTCATGGAGTTGCTTCTCTCCTTCGTCTTTAGTTCCAGCAAGCTTGCATGAGCCATTTCACTGACCCCATCTTGTTTTTTTGAGTCAGGGTCCCACCCTGGGACTTAGGCTTTCTGGTTGGGGAGCTCTGCTTTCCCAGTGCTGTATATATACACTTATGCACTCTCCTGGATTTTTATGTGGATGCTGGGGATAAAAATTGGACATTGGGCAGTAGTAGTGCACACCTTTAATCCAAGAACTCAGGAGGCAGAGACAGGCAGATCTCTGAGTTCAAGGCCAGCCTGGCCTATAGAGTGAGTTCCAGAACATCCAGGACTACCCAGAGAAAACCTGTCTTGAAACAATAACAACAACTTTTGGTTGTAGACAGAAGTTTCTATCCTGCCCAGTCCTGCAGTCTTTTAGTCCCATAAACACAAAGAGGCATATATTATAAACTGTTTGGCCTATTGCTCAGTCTTATTACTAACTAGCTCTTACAACTTACATTAACCCATAATTCTTATCTATGTTTAGCCACATGGCTTGGTACCTTTTTTCAGTATGGCATTCTCATCTTGCTTCCCCTGAATCTTGTTGGTGACTGTGTCTCTGCCTTTCCTCTTCTCAGAATTCTTCTAGTCTGGTAGCCCTGCCTATACTTCCTGTCTGGCTACTACTGGTCAGTCAGCGTTTTATTAAACCAATGCAAGTGACAAATCTTTACAGTATACAAGAGCATTATCCCACATCATTGGGTTCTGTGGCTGGAGAGGTGACTCAGCAGTTAAGAGCACAGGCTACTCTTGCAGAGGACCCAGGTTCAATTTCCAGCACCCTCTTTGGGTAGTTTACAACCACTCCAGCTGATCCAATGCTGTCTTCTGGATTCTCTTGACATTGGACATACAGATACACACATAATTAAAAAATAATACAAATAAATCTTAACAAAACCCCTCAGGCCCTAAGTTTGCAAGACAAGCACTCTACAGACAATACCATCTCTCAGTCTCCCTCTCTTTGGTGTTTTAGGACTGAGCCTTATCTTACTATATAGCTCAGGCTGGCCTCAAGCTCCTCCTGCCTGAGGGTTCTGTGTGATAAGCAGTGCAGGTCTGGGCCACCACGTCCAGTTGCACTCTTTCTTAGGGGGAGGGAGTTCAGGGGCTCAGGGTATAGTTTAACTGATACCAACTTGATGACAGCCCTTCTGTCTCAGCATCCAGAGGTATTGAGATTGCAGGATGAGATGCCATGCCTGGCTGGATTTGTTTTTCTTTTCCTGGTTTTGAGACAGAATCCTATTGTAGTCCTCTCTGGCCTGGAACTTTCTGGGTAGACCAGGATGGCCTCCACTCACAGAGATCTGCTACCTCTGCCTCCCAAGTGCCTGGCCTGTATTCCTTTTCTTAAAGAGGCCACTAAACAAGCTGCCTGCCCCACGGTCTGGGCTCTTCCTAATGAGTCATCCCCCCAGCCCCTCTCTTCCTGCCTCTCACTGTCTCTCTAGTGTTGTGATGCTGGATGAAGCAGGAACCCTAGACCTCTTGCTTGCCAACCATGTGCTGTCATTGAGCTGAATCCACCAGAGACACTCAGGGAGGAGCTGAGGAACAGGACAGTGACCTTTTGTTTTGTTTTGTTTTGTTTTGTTTTGTTGTTTTGTTTTGTTAGTGTTGTGACAGGGTTTCTCTGTGTAGTCCTTGCTATCCTGGAACTCACTCTGTAGACCAGGCTGGCCTCTAACCTGCCTCTGCCTCCTTAGTGCTAGGATTGAAGGCATATACCCCTACTTCTAGGCAGGTTAATGACCTTCATTTAGTAACTCTTAGAAAGTTGTGTGATCTGGCTGTGCAATCCAGGAGAGTTCCCTGAAAGCCTCCTCCAGGCAACCCCTGCCCCTAATCCTTTCATAGGCTTGAGATACTAATTCCTGGCAGCCCAGTTCTGTGCCTCGGCCCCCTCAGCTCGCTAACACTAGGTGGCGCCAAACACCGTCTTTCCTTCTCCCTGGAGTTTCAAGAGCTGGAATCTCTGCTGTTCCCCAAACACTATCCAATCTTTCCCGCTGGATAGAGGTGCTGTCTTCCAGTCCTGCTCATTGCTTAACAGCTGTGCTGGCAAAAAGGCCACTTCGCTCCATTTTACTTTTCCATAAAACAAGGTGCCTCATGGGACTATGGGATGAAGCACCAGGCATCTCCAAAACCCGGGGCTGTTAGACAGGAGGTGACATCTTCCACAGGCAGAGGTTCTCCTGGCAGAATTGGCACCAGTCCCACACTGCGACAAAATCAGAGGAACTCGGGTCGAGGGGTCTTTTACAACTCTTAAGTGTTTCGTGGCAGGGTGAGAGAAACCACAAACACAATTTGTCGGGGGGGGGGGGAGGGGGGAGCACCACTCTCCCATTCTGCCTCTCCGATCCCAACCCTAGGCTTGGGCAAAGGATACTTAAAATTTTCTCTATTTGTGTCATCTCCCACCTGCTCATTCTGGAGATTTGTCCCATGCTGACCCTATACCCACCACCAAGTCTCCCTCCTGCAATGGCAGCCACACCCTTACTAGTCTAAGAGTGATCACACTTTTTGTTGTTGTTTTTTGAGACAGGATATCTTTGTGTAGCCCTGGCTGTCCTGGAACTCGCTCTGTAGACCGGGCTGGCCTCGAACTCACAGAGATCCTCCTGCCTCTGAGTGCTGGGATCAAAGGCGTGTGCCACCACCACCCCACTGTCTCACATTAAAGACTGCTCAGGCGTCCCCAAACCTGTCTTTCTGAACGTGGGCCTGGCATCTGAGACCCTGTATACCTTGGTCTCGTGGCTTGCTCTGTTTGAAAACTGCCAGCCTGTGTGTTTTGTTCCGGGAAGGCATAGTTTTACTATTGTTATCTTTGAGTCTTTGTACAGGCTACTCCTCCACGCAGAGTATGCTTTCCCACCCCTACGTAGTAAACTCATCCTAGGAAATCTAGCTAGAAGGTTACCTCCTCCAGAAAACATTCTTCATCCTACACACGGAGCCACCACCATGCGGCCTTCCCAGATATGAGTACACGCCTGTTCAGGGCTGTCCTCTCTGGAGCCATGACTCACAGCATGGATGTGCTTTTCGCAGAGAGAGTAACGTAGTACAAAAGCTTTCTCTTGCAGTGACTGGGGCTGGGAAACATCAACAGGGCTGGAGAGCCATTACCTCATTTGATGAAGAAACAGTGTAAGAGGAAGCCACGTTCCTGTGAGTGGCAGAGACAGGATCCAAACAGCAGCTGACTGGAGCTGCCTGGCTGTCTCAGCTCCACCTTTTTTCTTTCCCACCATGCCTTTGGCCTGGTTGAGCCTCTTTCTACCCCTGGACCAAGCAGGGTATTGGTCAATATTTCTGTTTATTGAACTAGTGGGTTTTTGGAGACAGGATTTTATGGAAGTTTCTCAGTTTTATCTTGAATTCCGTGTGTAGCTAAGGATGACCTTGAATTCCTGATTCTTCTGCCTGCATCACCTAAGGTGTGCACTACCACGTGTGGCAGGTTTTTTTCACTTAAATATTGTTTTGATACCTCTGTGTTTGTGGGGAGGGGGTTAGAGATCAACTTGTGGGGGCTGGTCCTCTCTTTTCATTGCGTGGGTCCTAGGGAATCTAACTCAGGCTTGGTAACTGGGGCCTTTATTGGATAAGCCATCTTGCCAGGTTAAAAATTTTATTGATTTGGGCTGTGTTTTTTTTTTATTATTTGTTTTGAGAGAGGGTAGCAGAGGCTTTGAAATGCTCTCAAGCAATTCTCCGTGCCTCAGCCTCCTGAGATACTGTAACTAGAGACCTAAGGCATGAGCATATTCTCTGTCTGTCTCTGGGTGAGGGATTAACTTTTCATTTGTTTGTTTGTTTTTGAGACAGGATTCTACGTGCCTCCCTAGGCTGGTCTTGAACAGACTCTCCTGCCCCAAACTCCTAAGTGCTGGTCTTGTAGATACGTTACCGTGCCTGTTTTTTGTTTTTGTTTTTAGGGGGGGTTAACTTTCAATAAAATGCTCAGTGAAGTTCTGTCGAAGAAACAGATGTCCCCATATATGTACATCCACGTTCCCCCTCCCCCCATTCTCTGGTCACTTTATCACCCAGCTCAAGCCCACTTGAAGCTGAGGACAGCACCCAGGCTCTGACTGGATAAGGAGGCTCACACATTCTCAGAATTGAAGAGCGAGCGGCTGACACAAACAGGTTTCTTTCCCTCCCCTCAGCTTATCAGTGGCTCACAGGCCCCAGCAAACTGGGTGCGTTCAGCCTCCCTCCTCCCAGAGGAGTAAAGCTGCCCCCTGCTCGTCACCTGCGAAGTTATTTCAGAACTGTGTGACTGTATGCTGTCACCTCAGCTCTCTGAGATTCAGGCATTTCTGACTGGAAGAATTCGATGTTATAAAATTAGCAGAGGGACATAAAGTACTAGTGATGAGAAAATGTGAGCTGTTCCTCTCATGTATGGACGTAGGAAGGCCATAGAGGCCGAGAATTCCCTGAAAGGCAGAGACAGGAACTGCTACCCCCACAGAGTTAAAGGCCCTCGTTGTTCACATGGCGCCTCAACACACGGGTGACTGGGTTCAGAGGTCCCAGGGGCAGGACGAAACTCCCTAGGCCCAGACAGCCCAGGGCCAGGCAACCTGATGCCAGGACACTTAAAGAGTTGTCCCCTGTGCAGAAACTCACAATACCGCTCCCAGCCCAACCCCCAGCCCCAGCACACTGACAGCTGACACAGAAGTTCACAAACGCATTCTCATGTATTTCCCAAGTACAAACTCTCACACACTTATCAGGCTGAGGCAGGCGCTGGCATTGCTGAGTCACACACTAGCTGCATTAACCCGACAGAGCTGGAACCACGTGCCCCAGCTGAGAGGTGGGGCCTCTTGCAGCCTTTTAGAATAACTCTATCCACCCCAGCGCTGGGGTTTTCCTCTCCTCAGCTTAGACTGAGAAGGGAGGCAGCTGGCAGGGAAGGCCTTGTTTCCAGAGGCCAAATTAACACATTCATAGCTGTTTCTGCATGCGTGACTACACATGGGAGCAATTAAAAAAATAATAGTGAATCCATGACTGAATATTTGCATATTTATCTTTCACTCTCACTAATCAGCTCAGTAATTCTACCTAAGGTTGGTGCTACAGCGTATTTTGCTCCCGAGGGGAAGTGCTTTACTGACAGGCTCAATGCTGAGTTAAACATTGAGTCTAGACTCAGCTGTTTGAGGTTCTAGCTTTGACCAATGACCAGCACTGCCACAGATAGGCAGGAGAGAAGGGTATGTATGGGCCAGCTTCAGCACCTGAATGTATGTATGTCCCAGGTTTTTGTACTGAATTCATACAGCCTGGGCTGAAACATACTCAGATTTCTGGTCAAAGGAGTCCAAAAACTTTTCTGGTGCTCTAAGTGAACTTCTTCCAAGACAAAACATTCATGTCACCAAAATTCAGTGATCTTCAGCTTCCCCACTTGTCCAAACAAGAGACTAACTCTCCAGGGCTCCCAGGTATGGTGGCTATTCATGATTTCATGATTCTCCAGTTCCTTTGCATAAAAGGGGATTATGACTGTCTTCTGTAGGTGCGAACCCACCTGAAGGCAGATTTGGCCTTAATCTCATGAAGAGCTTTTGAACTCTTGGGGTGAGTTAGTTAGAGTGAGTCCCTGCTGGGCGATGGCCCCAGGCTTGCGATTGGTATTTAACACATGTCACTCATTCTCAAGAAAACGTCAGAAGAGTTCTAGTTGAGGAAACTCAGATTCAGACAAGTGCTTTGCTCAAGGTCACACAGAGTGAAGTAGAGAGACAGGTGATCCAGGTAAGTCTACATCAAGGTCATTTCCCAAACTCCCCTGGCACAACCTCCATTCCAACCTAATGCCTTAGGGTCAGCACCACGTGGCAAATTGCTTTATACTTTTGCTACACGACGTCAGCAACCACACAGCCAATCCAGGAACTCCATGCTTCCCTTCCCCTGACCGCTTTGGGTCTATCAGGAGCTGTCCTAGGTTGGGCGTCCCGGTCTGGCCGCACCTGCAGCCCCCGCCCCTTCCCGGTTGCGGCAGTCCGGCTGTTGAGCTGGGTCCTGCCCGCTGCCCCAAAGATTGGCAGTTGTCTGCACCAATTAGAGGACCTCCCGAGGGGAGGGCGGGGCCTCGCATCTGAGTTGCCCTGTCAGTGCAGGTGGAGGCCCCCGGCGGGGCAAAGTGGCAGGAACCTCTTAAAGGGAGAGAGCCGCGGAGAGCAAGGACGCGGCTCCGGCCCGGCCTGGCCAGGTCCCTGCCAGGTCTCTGTCCTGTGCAGCCCAGGTGAGCCTGGACCGCCTTAGGGGGTGGCCCCCGGTGTCTGGGAGGGACAAGGTGCAGGACCCAGAAGCCGGCTCCCAAGGACCCGGGCCATCCCCGGAGCGGCGAGCCGAGGGTCACCGGATCCCCGGCGTGGGTGTCGGAGGTCCTGCGCTGTATGCTCTGAACTTAAGGTCCCCAGGGGTTCTGGAGTCTCAAAGTTGAGGGTGCGCGGAGCTCGGGAGACGGTGTGCAGGAGCTCCTTCGGTACTGGAGTCCTGTCGTGGGTGACCGCAACGGGTCTCTATACGGTGGCGCAGCCCCAGGCCGTCCGGCCAGCCCCGCCCTGCACGCTCCGCGTGCTCCTGGCGGCCCGGGGGGCGCTGGGAGGGGGACCCCGGGAACCCCGCTCGGGCCCTTACGTAACTGACTCGGAGTTTCCGGATCCCAGGACCTGCGAGGTGCGACCCTGGCTCCACTGGTCATGGTGGCTCTCGGGTCACCGCCCGGACGCACGTACTCGCGTCCTGGCTAGGACTTCCTCTGCCTCAGGTCTCCCGGGTCTGCTCAGGTCCAGGCTCCTACTCTGCCGTTTCTGGGTTCCCTGTCTTACATATTTCCCTGTCTGCCCTCCGTGCTTCCCCCAGAGTTGTCTTAGTCTTCAACCCGCACTTCCCTGCAGGCCCCACCTCTTTGGAGGCGGGGGTGGGGGGGGGGAGGCAGGACCACTGCAGCCCTGCGGGCTAGAGGCAGGGACTTGTTCCAATAGAACCCAGGTCGAATCCGCTGAGAAAGGCAAGGAGGGGAGGATTCCCCCATCAAGGGTTGTATAGAGTTATTCCAGGGCCCTTGGTTTTCCCTGAGAGGGATGGCTGTATTTAAGCGATAGCCCTTTCTCTTCCCCTGAGGCTTTGGGAGAATGGCTGGTCGGGATGGGCTTTAGGGCAGCTAGGAGTTCCAGGGGAATTGCTTGGTGCTAAGTCAGCGTCGGGTCCTCAGCTACTGAAGGGGAGAGGGAGAGGGAGAGACCCGAGCACTGTCGCAGAACCTCTTCTCCCGCAACGCTTGAGTAAGTTCTTGTCCCTACCCTGGTCACAGGCCCAGTGGTGGGTGGTAGCAGGAAGCTGGGGTAGGGAAGGAGGCCGGGGAGACTTGCTTGGGGATGGAGGAAGTAGAGAGGTAGAAACAACAGACGTCATGTTTAAGGAGCTGGGGTTATTCCTTGCCATCAAGGCTCCCTAAGCCAGAGACAGAGATCTCAGCAATAACTTTCAGTGGCAGCCTGTGGTACCTGCTGCTGTTGGGTGCATAGAAATAAAGTGTGAGATGGAAAATGGGAGGAGGGAGATTGCAGAAGGAGATTCAAGGTCTGGGAAGAAAGGGAACCAGAAATGATAGGGAACAGAGGGGGAGGACAATATTGGCACCACACGGATTTTACACGCAGAACTAAGTTTGTTATTGCATGACCTTGCATAAGGCACGTCACCTCTCCCAGCCCCTTAGCCAATAACCTGGACCTCATAGGCATTAACAGAATGAAATGAATCAATGTGTGCAGGAGCCAGACTGGTGGCTGGTATGTGAACACACCAGTGTGGGGTGTTTTAAGAAGGGAATGGAATGGGGGAACCCTGAGGTTTCCCTGTGTATACAGGAGATTTAGTCAGTGCCAGCTAGGTCCCAGCCACGGGGCTTGGGTGGGGTGGCTGGATGCGTGGATGACAGCCCCCAATGTCTCCTGATCAACATGTCCCTGAGCTGTCTAGACCAGGCTAGGCTGACTTCCCTCTGTAGGCCCTGGGTGTCGATAGAAGCTCCTAGGACTACCAGGCTGCCCCACCTATGGGCCAGTGGGGAGGAGGCTGTGGCAGAGCCAGCACTCTCTGCAGAGTGGACCCTGGCCAGGAGCCTGGCTGGCTGGGTTGAACAGGAATATCCCGGGCTGGCTGGGAAGATGCTGACTGGGGGCAGGCCTGCACTCTGTGAGCTGGAGCTTGGCCCAGCTGATAGGGCCTGGGTACAGAGTGAGACAGATGCTAGGGTGGGAGTCAGGAGGGAGGATACAAAGAGAGAGGCCTAAGGGGGACCCTCAGACTGAAGCCAGAAAATTGCAGTTGGTTGTTTGCTAAGCCTCCTGAGCACCTACTATGTGCCATACAGGTTTCCCAGCAACAGAACTGGATAGGATACTCACATAGGCCTCATTGCCAAGATTGTAGTGGCTGAGATCTGTTGGGTTTGCAGATTGGGTTCCTATGACAGGTAGGTGTGTGTGTGTGTGGGGAGAGAGAGAGAGAGAGAGAGAGAGAGAGAGAGAGAGAGAGAGAGAGAGAGAGAGAGAGAGAGACAGAGAGAGACAGAGAGAGACAGAGAGAGACAGAGAGAGACAGAGACAGAGACAGAGACAGAGAGACAGACAGACAGGCAGAGAAAATTTGTGTGTGTGTGTTCAGAATTTCCCCAGGGCCTACAGTTTATCACAGGGCAGGATTCTATCCTGTCATGGCCTATAGGCCAGGTACTTTTCCTCCTGGATCTCAGTTTCCCTCTGTAATCTGGAGATGGAAATGAGCCTAGAGCCTGTATGTGTCTCCTAGCGCCCATTGCTACTGCTTCTTGTATTGGTGACTTTTGACAGTAGAAAATGGTTATACCTCATGAACTGGTTTAGAATGTAGACTCATAACTGTGTGAGGAGATAGAATGGGGTTAGATTGAGCTTGTGTGTAGTGAGCCCACAGACCCTGTTTTGGCCTTGTTTTTTAATTAATTAGGGCCATAGCCTATTCGCTGTTCTAAGATTGTTGTGTGTAGCATCAACTCATTTAACCCTTAGCACCTCGTGAAACATTGCCCCTTATTTCATAGGAGTTCATGGGGGCAAACTGCCTTGTCCAAAGTCACAGCTATGAAGTGGCTGACTTGGGATTTGAACTTAGAGCAAACTCCAAAGCCCAGTCTTCCTAAGCTTTCACTTCGTGGGACTCTGTTCATACTGAGGTGCTTCCATTCCTCAGTCCTAACCTATAGAAATGCCCCATGACTTCTGGGTGGAGCTCTGAGTGCTGGAATGTTTAAGCTGGGAGCTGGAAACAGGTTGGAGAAAGAGGTGACACCTACATCTCAGGGCACACTGGTGTTTATTTGGAGGGCCATACCTACTCAACTGTCTGGTGCAAGAGCTGGACATTGAAAAGTAATCTTGGCTCCAAACTGGGCCTCAGTTTTCTCATCTTTGAAATGTGGATTTGAGTGAATGCAGACATCCCTTGTCCTATAGGTTAGTGGCTGAGGGTCGGTCAGCTATAGGGATAGACCAGGGGTCATGGTGCTAATGACTGTGCCTGGAGAGGTGGTTTCAGAAACAGCTTGTGTCCTACCGCAGGCTGTTTGACAATGACAGTTTCAGAAGAAAGAGTTCAAAGGCTTGTTTGGGCTGTGCAGCTAGCACTGCTGAGACCAAGGGGGGAGGGGGTAAGGGAAGTCTAGGGAACATAACCTAAATGGGCATGAGTGTTGATCACTTTGATAGACTCAGCGACCTAAATGATGCCACCAGGGACACAGAAGGGAGTCCTTTCACCCTCTGTCCTTGTCTGTAAAACGGGAACAGTAACAATTTCACCATCAATGTGTTCTGGGTGACTGTGAAGATTAAACTGAAACATCTGTCGAATTGGGAGACTATGGTGGCTGGTCACTTTTCAGTCCCAAGTTGCAGTATTGGCTGTGTTTGTGGGGAGGGGCACTTGCCATAGTGCTGTTGAGACTCTTTGTGGTGGGGACATGCTGGAGAACACCCTAAGATTAACAGCAGTGCTCACAGGGTCATAGCAACACCCAGACATGATGCTGAGACTTCATCTTTTATTATTTCTCTCCCTCGGTCCCAACAGCAGCATTCCTGTTGGGGAGATGGTAACCTCACCCACACTAGGTCCCTCCAAAGCCCTTTGTAGTCATAGTAGCTACAAGTTACAAACAAAGAGCATGCTAAGCATTGTTCAGAAAGTTTGTCATATGTGAACTCTTAGACTCCTGCCTAGCCCTAAGTGATAGATCTGAATGCTCCGCTCCTTGTTTCAGGTAAGTAGAGGAGGCATGGAGAAATTAGGAAATCCCCTAAGTGACACCAATGGTAGAGCTGTACATGGTAGAGGCAGGATTTGACCCCAAGTACTTAAGGTCTCCTTGATGAGTGAATCAAAGCAGTAGTTTAGTAAGTTTATACCTCCATGCTGCACTGCAGGGCCACAAGAACTTCAGCCCTCATTCCCAGTGCCTGGCGCCGTAGGAGACTGGGCCCAGGGCATCCTGATGAGCTCAGGGTGGGTTGTCAGATGATAACTTCCTGGATAGTATCTAGCCATCAGAGTGCCAAAGGCACACCGGGCTGAGGGGGGCAGGGGCAGGTTCCCTACTAGCCCTGGTCTAGCTAATCAGGACCCCTGATTGTTAATTGTGCTATGTCTCACTTCTGTCCTTTGTTTCCATGTGCCACTGTGATGATGGCTTCACTGTCTCTCCCTGACTGGCTGTGCGACCACAATGGCTACTTCTGGGTGAGTACTGCTTTAAATAACTGGCTGTACTGTGCCGTTCTGAGTGTGCATGTGCCTCTGAGACCACTGGGAGGCACAAGAGGTCAGGGCGGGAGCGCTGAGAGAAGGTCCTCTCTGGAGTTAAGATACTGAGTCATTTCTTTCTTGATTTTGGGGTGACTTGACAAAGACCCAGAGGGCTTCAGAGCAGATGGCTTGGAATAGAATCTTTACTCTGCCGTTTACAAATAGGTGGCTCTTTGTATCACAATTTCAATTCTGCAAAATGAGAATATCAGTACCTTCTAGATATATGTGTTTTTTCCTATACACAGGCCCCAGCAGGGTAGGGGTTTTGTTCATCTGTTCCATGGCTATGTGTCTAGCACCAAGAGCAGAATGACATGTAGTAGGTGCTCAATGGACATTTCTGAAAGTATGAAGACTTTTGTTGAGGCTGTCCTAGGTACCCAGCCATATGCTGTGTGTTGTACTAAATAAATAGTTAATGGATACAAAATATCCACTGTTATCAAGGCTCAGAAAATCTAAGATGGATACAAAGTGTCCACTACCTTTGAGAATGTAAGCCCCTTATCTCATCACACAATTGTGAATTCCTTAGAGGCTGTGAAAGAACTCGTCTGGCCCTCCTGGGTGAGTGTGGCAGAGCCTTTAGCTTTCCTCTGATTGGAAACTTCCCAAAGGGCAGTGGGAAGGTTTGGGCTGAAGGTGGGAGAGGTGAGAAGAGATTCCAAGTTACTGTCATTTTTATAGTGGTGTACCCTTGGGCAAATGTTTCTGGATCTGTAACCTCCCCTGTGACATACATATCCCAAGACTTTCCTCCAGTGGCTGTGGGAAGGAGCAGCCAGAGGTAGCCCAGCATGGGGCTGATCAGCAATCTTTGGCTGCCTCTGCCTTGGGCTCCTTCTGGAAGATGGCTCAGAGAAGTGTTCATCTTTTGGCTCCTTACTCCTAATTTTAACTCTTACTAGCTGGACTAGAATCCAGGGGTCAGGTATCCCTGAATGCCCCCGCACTGGAATTCGGACTGAGCTCTGCCTGGTCTGATTTTCTGTGTGACTTGGCTCGGTCACCTTTCTTAGTTAGCCTTGGTTGTCTGGCCTGTGAAACAGGGTTAATAAAGGCCTCTTGCCTTGGAGAGTTGTTTGACTCAAGTAGACAGGTAGAAAAGCATTGTGTCAGCATTATTGGTCACTTGGCTTTAGCTGAGGGAAGGGCTATAGCAGACTTTCTTTTGGGCCACCAACCAGCTCCCAAAAGAAGACTTATCATTAATTATGAATTATGGTTCAGCCTTAACATATGCTTGTCCCACTAGCTCTTATAACTTAAATTAACCTGTTTCTCTTCATCTACATTTTGCTTTGGGGCTTTTTACGTTTCTTTCAATCTGTATGTCCTACTCTGTATGTGTCTGTCTGTCTGGCAGCTGCCTGGCTGGCCCCAGCCATCTCTCTTTCTCCCTTGTTCTGACCTCTTGTTCTCTCTTTGCCTACCAGCCCTGCCTATGGCTCTACTGCTGAGCTATTGGCCCTTCAACTTTTTACTAGACCAATCAGGTGCATTAGGCAGGCGTCATTATATCATCAATAAATGCAGCACAAACAAACACCTTTACATAGTTAAAGTGATATTCCTCAACATGAACAAATGTAACACATCTTTGCCAAAAGCAATATTTCATAACAAATGGCCATGGAGAATTTTGTCCCCATGGAGATGTAGGTGTCCTGAGAAGTTCAAGTCTTATGTATTACTGCCAATTATATTGTTTTCCGTATTCTGGTTATTTGCTGCTTTATTTTAATCGTTTCATTTTAACTTATTTTAAAAATTTATTTCTAAATTTTAAATTGTATTATCAATATTATTATTTGTGTATGTGTGTGTGTGTGTGTGTGTGTGTGAGTGTGTGTGTGTGTGTGTGTGTGTGTGTGAGAGAGAGAGAGAGAGAGAGAGAGAGAGAGAGAGAGAGAGAGAGAGAGAGAGAGTTGAGAGAGAGAGAGAGAGAGATAGAGAGAGAGAGAGTTGTGTGAATGCGGGAGTTTGGATACTTCTGTACCAACAGCACACATGAAGAAGTCAGAGGACAAGTTGGGAATTGGTTCCTTTCCCTGTTGACTGAACTCAGACCCTTAGGCAAGTGCCTTACCCCTGAGCCATCTCTGTCACTGTCACTCTGTCACTCTTCCACACACGTGACCTCTTGTCTTCCTCCCAGTGGCCCTTTTCTCCTACACAAAAACTTTATTTTTATTTTATGTATATGTGTGTTTTGTCTTCATGTATGTCTGGGCACAACATATGTGCCTGCTGCCCTTGGAGGCCAGAAGGGTGTTTCAGATCCTCTGGAACCAGGGTTATAGACTGTTGTTAGCTCCCACATGGGTGCCAGAAATCAAACCCAGGATCTCTGGAAGAGCAGCTAGTGATCTTAACCCCTGAGCCATCTCATCCCCCCTGAAAAAGCAGTCCTGTGCCATTGTCCTCTCTGCCCACCTCTGATGCCCAGCTCCAGGCTGGTGGGATCGGAGCTGTTGCTCTAAGTTCTGAGAGGTGAGATTAATAGAGAGCAGGAGGCCCCTGGACAGCATGGTGGCTGTCAGTCAGATAGACCTGGCTGTGAACCCTGCACTGATTGCATACTGGTTGTGTGACCTTAGGCAAGGTAGCTCTTGGAGCCTCAGTTTCCTTATCTGTTAAATGGGGACAATAAAACAACTCCTTCCTTCCTTGTGAGTATTAAATAACCAGGCACACAATGAGCACCCAATAAATGATGGTAATGGTTGTTATTACCAGAGTCATGATTATGGGCATCATTCTCAGGATGTAAAGATGTCCCTCTTGGGACAGTAGAAACCAGGTCTGGGAGGGCACTGCTAGGAGCAGGTGGATAGCGATCTAGTCTGACAGGTTCCAAAAGGCGCTCGTAGGGTAAAGGGAGGGAGGTGGCTTTTTCAGAGAGGGAAGAATGTGCCTCCATTTCTTAGCCACCTGCTTTTTCTGACTCTGTGTGGACCCTTTCCTCTGCCCGTGGGTGAGCTCAGTGTCAAATTGGGCTGAAGGGCCTGAAAGCACCACACCCAACTTTAATTGACACTGAAGGGTAAACAGGTGTTCTTAGGCAGAGACTGTGGAAGAGAAAGGCCATTCCTCTGCTGCTCCAAAGACAGGCTCAGGAGAACTTGAGGCCTGATCCCAGGGTGGTGGGAGCCTTTGGATATTACACAGGGAGAGCAGAGGCCCGGCCATCTGTTCAGGGGAGGAACGCTGAGCTATTGGTCTGGGAACTGTGCCATGTAGTAGCGAGAGATGTCAGGTCTTTGTAGGAGGCAGGGTCAGGGGACATAATGATGGACTGCAGTGGACAGGCAAGCCACGCTGAGGTGAGAGTGAGGCTTTGGGGTCTGCGGTGATTTGGGTCCAGTGGCTACTTTGGCTGAGAGATGGACCTGAGCAGGGGAAACGGCAGGGGTAGGGAAGGAAGCTGCTTGTTTGTGTTTCACCGTCCTCCCTCTTCA
Organism: Cricetiscus sungorus; assembly: GCA_030556225.1. NCBI lineage: Eukaryota > Metazoa > Chordata > Mammalia > Rodentia > Cricetidae > Cricetiscus > Cricetiscus sungorus. The sequence continues at coordinate 126,352,477 of JANBXA010000734.1, read as the reverse complement.
ATGCTGTGTCTGAGCTGGACATTGAGGCTCGGTTTCTGACCACCAGAACTCTCTTCCTATCTTGGGGACTCCTTTGTGTCCTGGGCCTGGCAGGGATAGGCACTTTTTGGTGTCAGTGGCTGACAAGGTCTGTGTGGTCCAGAGAAACCCTGGGTTCTAGGCCTATCCATGTCACCCTCTCTCTTATCTTCCTTTTTCTTGAATGCAAACAGGATTTTGCCCGTATTTCACATCCAGTGACTCTAGGAGCATGGGCATGGGTTAGCGTCTAAGCACACAGATAACTCCCACGGGTTCCTCTCCCTCGGGTGCACAGTGAGCCCAGAGCAACAGCGACTCCTTCTAGGAACCAGAGGAAAGAATGAAGAGCTAGACTAGGCATGAGCTCTCTAGGTGGGCCGTGGGGGGAGCAGCTTTGAGGTGCTGTGCACATGGCCTGTACCACGTGCTCAGCGTAGAGAAACACTGAGGTGTGGCTGGGCCACAAAGGCAGAGGCAGAGATGAGAGATGAAGCTGGAAAGGGAAGTGGGTCACACTATGTGGAGTTTGGGGGCTGACCTCTGACTCCCCACACCTTACTGAACCCCGACTTCTTCCTGAGATACACCATTCTTTCATTTCCCTGCTTCCTGCGTGTAATCCCCACCCCAAGTGACTCAGTGGCCCCTTCTAGACCAACAGTTTGGGTCTTCTACCAGCCCTGTTGCTGACAAGCTATGTGGGCTTCACTCTTGCCCCCTCTGCATCTTATTTCCACCTCAGGGACATGGGTACATGCTGGCCTTCCTCAGAGGGCGGGTCAGCAGCCTCAGTGGTGCAGCCACGTGCAGGAGCGCTGAGGAATTAAGCACAAAACCTCTCCACCTCCTTGTCCCCACCCATGGCTTCCCCTGCCTGTTCTGGCAGCCATGCTGGAAGGAAGAGAGTAAGAAACAAGTTTAAGTCTGAGGTGGGGGCGGGAGGGGGGGTCCTGGCTTTCTGCCAGCTGGCTCCTCTCCTGCTCCTTGACCCCCCTTGGCCTCAGGCCAAGGACTTTTAGTTCTGAGGCCTGGGCACCCTCTGTCCCTTACTCTACATGACCTTCTCTGGTTGGAGGCCAAAGCCAGCAGTGGTCCGGAAACATGGACAAACATTTAGGAAATTTGTAGCTTTCTTTTCCCCTGGAAGTCGATGACCAGGCTCCCTTTCTTCTGGCATGGAGACTGGAATTAGGTGAGAAGGTCTGTGTCTGGCAGGGCCGTGGCCCAGTGCAGCCCTGGACCCTCAGATTGGTGTGGTGGTCAGTGTTCCTGGAAGGAATATGACTCTCTGGACTCCCCTGCTCTGGCCCCTGGATGTATGTGTGTGTTCTGAGCCTGTTTCCTCGTCTGTGGAATGGGCTGAACTTGCTGTGAGGATGGCTGATGGTGAAGAGGGAGCACCAGAGCTGCTGTCATGGCTGTTGCAACTGCAGCTTGGTCTGTTTGACACATAGTCCGACTCTGTAGCCCAGCCTTCCCTTCAGCTCACAGCAATTCTCCTGCTTCAGCCTCTTGAGTTGTAGGATCACAGATGTCTACCTCTTAAACTTCAGCCCTATCCCAGCTAGAGTTTAATATGGTGTGTGTGTGGTGTATATGTTTGCAGTATAAATGTGTGGTATATGTGCATGCTTGTGTGTGTGAAGGCCAGAGGAGGGTGTTGGGTATCCTGTATCACTCTCCATCTTATACCTTTGAAACAGGGTTCCCATTATTCATCTAGGCTGGCAACCAGCAAGTCCCAGTGGTCCTCCTCCTGTCTCTGTCCCATATCACACTCAGACCATGCCTGCCTTATTATGTGGGTGCTGGGCAGCAAGTGCTCTTTACCATTGAGCCATCTCTCCAGTCCCTTTTTAGAATTTTGAGACAGGGTCTTTATATATATTCCAGGCTAGTTTGGTACTCTCTTATGTAGAGAGGTAGCCCATGCTATCCTTGAACTCACATACTCTTGCCTCAACCTCCTGAGTGCTGAAATCACAGGTGTGTGCCACCATGCCTGTCTGACAGGTTCCTTATTGAATAAATGAAACCTGATGAGCCAGTTTTGAAGCCGGCGGCTCAGTATCTTAGACTTCTCTCTCGGTTGGCTGGGATAGCATAGCTTCACCCACGACAGTTTCCCTTTTGCAGCCTTCCCCTGATTAGATGGCACTGTGCACACTCTTTGGAAAGGCAGATAGTAGAAAGGGTCTTGCCCAGCCCAGGTCTAGGCAAAAGGGATAGAGATGGACTATGAGTGTTTTGGAACCAACCTCTGGGGGTAAGGATGACACAGACTTCTGTAGAGGCCTGAAAGGCTCTAAAGAGAACATTTGGTCTGCATCTCAAAATGTAGCAGGGGAGAAGTAGCATCAGCTTCTTCAGCTCTTCCTCTGCCAGTCTTTGGGGTCATCAGCTTCTCTGCCTCTGCTTTGAGGGTATGGAGTGGTTCCTGATACATGGTAGGTTTAAAAGTGGATTCCTGGGAGTTGGGGTGTAGGGTGCTTGCTTAGCATGCATGAGACCTTGTCTTGGATTCCCAGCACCCAAGGGTCACATGAGCCCATTATAGCATAGCGGCACAAGCCTATGATCCCAGCACTCTGGAGGTGGAGGCAGATTAGCACCTTCCAGTGGAAAAGTTGGACACCACATTGTATAATCCGTGTGAAACAGTTAATCCAGGCTGACACACTGGGGTGACTACTGTGGCTGTCCTATAACTAGTAGATGCCTGGGAAAGAAAAGGCTGTTCAGAAAACAGGTCACAGAGCTCAGGGAGCATTCCCTTGGTGGCATTTGTCCACTCACTTACCCAACTCATATTTAGGATTTCCAGAGACAGGGCAGAGAAAGGAGGAGCAAGGAGAGATCTGTAGTGAGATATCCACCCTGCCTGCACCTGTTGCATTTGGGCGTGGTCACAGATTCGGATGTGATGAAGTAGGTTGCTCTGGGGTCCCCGACCCCAGCTCCCTCTCTTGGTTTCTGTCGGTCACAGAGAGCAGCCTGGGTGTGGATCCTTGGAACGGGAACTTGCAGGTCACTGGTTTCTCATGTAAGTGACTTCTCCCAGAATAAAATATACAACCCATATTTTATCCTCATCCCATGTATCTTAATCTTAATCATTAGAGGTCAGACAGCAAAGATGTTACCTCCAGACACCCCATCCGCATGCCTGCTCTGTCAGTGAGCGGGCTTATCCTTCCACCCTGGGGTCTTTGCACTGGGTCGTCCTGGAGCATTCAACCTTCTATAAATACCTTTTTGTCTTACCTTAAAATTTTTGTTTCAATGTCTCCTTCTTAGTAAGACTTTTTTTGATTTATCTTATTTAAAATTGAGATGGGGGCAGGAGGAACAGTTCAACAGTTAATGAGTGTGTACTTCTCTTGCAGAGGACCCAAATTCAGGTCCCAGCACTCACTTCAAGTGACTCAAACCTGCCTTAACTCAGGTCCAGGGGGTCCATTGCGCCCACATGCACATACCACCCCCCCTTCAATTACACACAATTTAAACAAACCTTTTTTTTTTTTTTTGAGACAAGATCTTCCTATAGAGCCCTGGCTGTCCTAGAGCTCACTCTGTAGACCAGACTGGCTTCAAACTTATAGAGCTCTTACTGCCTGTGCCTCCCCAGTGCTGGGATTAAAGGCGTGCGCCACCACATCTACCTAAACCTATTCTTTCTCTGAACCTTGGCCATCAGTTCATCTTCTTTCTTACCTGTTCTTTTCTGTGTCACCGATCACTTGACTCTATTCTCTTTTATATTTATTTATTGTCCATTTTCCTTCATTGGAATGTAAGCTTGGTGACGGTGGTTTTTGTCTACTCAGTGTTTTATACCTTGTACACAGGACAGCATGTATGGCAGGCACATGGTGGGTGCTTAATAACCGTCTGAGTGTATTGATGAGTAAATGAAGCCTCCTTTCTGTGCAGGTTTCAAATGTGTTGGGTGTGTAGTAGATTCTCAGTGAACCCTTACGGGAGTGCTCTTGACCTGAGGAGAAAATGAGTGCTTATTCCCCTGTCCATTTGCCAGATAATGCTGTGGCTGGTTCAACTCTGAGGCCATTTTGCTTCTGACATTTTCTGCCAGGGCATCAGTTTCAGCTGGAGTGTCCAAGTCTTTTGTTCCTGAGTCTGAGCTATGCAGAATTTCTAGTTGGGGCTGTTTGGCTGTTGGGCCCACAATGGTTATTATGTCATTATTGGTAATTAGTACGTAGGCCCACATGATGGAGTTTTTGTTTTTTCAGCAGGAATCATAGCAGACAGCTGGGCTAGTGAGTGAGTACCCAGCTCCCAGCTCTGAGCCAACAACTTAGGAAATTGAGGATGGAGATTTCTAAAGCAGGGCACTCATGGGTCATCAACTCAGCTGCTATCTCCCTGGATAGTATACTGCCCTGCAACATTTCTCCTCAGGACTCTGTGCTTCCTAGGCCTAGCCTGGTGTAATGGGGGCTCTCACACTCCTATGGGATTGATTGGCTATAGGGCTTCCAAATCTACATGTTCAGATGCTCGAGGTTCAGCAGTTATGAGTAGAGAAAGTAACACTGGGTTTAAAATCAGGAATGTGAGGTCAGGGGTGCAGCTAAGTGGTGGGGCCCTTGTTTTGTAGACACATGGGTCCCCAGCACTGCAAAAAAGACTGCTATCTGCTGATATGCCTTTGTGGTTGAGAGCACATGCTAGCCTCACAGAAGGTGGGAATTCAGTTCCTAGCACCCATTCCAGCAGCTTATAACCTCCTGGCTTCCAAAGGTGTACACACACACACACACACACACACACACACACACACACACACTCTCTCTCTCTCTCTCTCTCTCTCTCTCTCTCTCTCTCTCTCTCTCTCTCTCTCTCTCTCTCTCTCTCTCTCTCTCAAGTCTAAAGAAACCCAAAGAGAGGAGCTTAGGTTGAGTCTTCTTAGCTGTTGATTTGCTGGGTGACCGCAGGCACAGCACTACCCCTTGCTGTGCTCTCATCTGTCAAGCAGGATAAGGATGCCTGCCTGGCTTCACTGGGAAAGGGACAGAGTGTAATGGGCCAGGGGCTGGCTAAGCAATTACACTCCTTCCAGCTGTGAGGATGAACTACCTCTGATTTCTGTTCCTAAAGTTAGAAAATGTGATGCCCTCTCCATAGCGGGGTGTGGAGTTTACTAAGAGAATGTGAATACAGCACTGAGGCGTGTCTGTCTTTGCTGGAATTATTAGAGTCCACCGTGGAAATGACTAGCAGCAAGGCGAGGCCTTACTAGCTGAGAGATCTTGGGCAAATTTCCTCCTGCCTTCCTCAGGAGGCTGCTGTTGATGTGTAGTGACATTGCATATTAACACTTTGGCACTGAGGTTGACACATGCCATCTCTACTTTATAGATAAGGAGGGGTGGGGAGGTGACATAGCATGTTGATGATGGGGCTTTGGTTTGAACCCAGTCTCCTTGCCTCAACCTCAATCTTTTTACCTCTTCCTGCCCGCCCACATGTGAGATGATGCTGGTGGTTGTTACTGTAGTTCCAGGGGCTCATCTTGCTACTGCTGGCATCCCCCATCCTGCATAAAAGAGGGGTTCACTTCTGGGAGGCTTTTGCTGTGACTGGAGGGTTCCTTTTGTGTGGTCTATAACAAATTTGAAGGAAACGTCAAGCCCTCAGGACTCAGAGGTGGGTGATCTCTATGAGTTTGAGGCCAGTCTGACCTACAAACATGTTCCAGGCTCTAGGCCAGACAGAGCTATATACAGAAGTTTTGTCTCAAAAAACCAACCCCTGGATGGGTGGTGGTGGCAAATGCCTTCCATCCTAGCACTTGGGAGGCAGAGGCAGGTGGATCTCTGTGAGTTCAAGGCCAGCCTGGTTTACAAAGCGAATATAGGACAGGCTCCAAGGCTTCACAGAGAAACCCTGTCTCAACAAACAAACAAAACAACAACAATGAAACAAGAAACAACAACAACAAAAAGTTTCAACCCCTTCCCCCCACAAAAAAAAAACCCCAACAACTCAAAACGAAAGTCCTGAGGCTGGAGAGATTGTCCGGGGTTCGAGATTGCTTACTTACTTTTCTTGTAGAGGACCAGGGTTTAGTTTCCAGCACTCACACCAGGTGGCCCCAAACTGCCTGTAACCCCAGTTCCAGGGAAGCCGACACCTTCTGACCGCTGCAATTTTCCATGTGTATGTGATGTACATAAACTTATGCAGGCATGCATATATCTTTTAAATTATATTTTATTTTGAGTGTATGAATGTTTTGCCTGTATGCTGTTTGTACACCATGTATGTGCCTGGTGTCAACAGAGTAGAGAAGAAGGTGTTAGGTCCCCAGAATTGGAGTTACAGAAGGTTGTGAGTTACTATGTGAGTGCTGAGAACTGAGCCCAGGTCCTCAGTAAGAGCAGCAAATGCTTTTGACTGCTAAGCCATCTTTCTAGCCCCCTAAAAAAAGTCTTAGGGCTAAGTAATAGAACATGCCTGTAATTCTAGCACTTGGGAGGCGGAGGCAGGCAGAATGGAGTTTGAGGCCAGCAAGACCTTGCCTCAAAACAAAACAAACAAACTTTGTAATCTGTGGGACTCTTGCACACCTCATTTGATCCTGCTGGCCGCCCCATGAGAGCCTGGTAAACAACACCACCTCCACCTGACTGGTGAGGGAGCCAGAGATCGCTGGAGTTGGTACAGACTGAATGTTTGTGTGTGCACGGAATTCCTAGGTGATGGTGTTTGCAGATAGAGCCCATGGATAGTAGGTAGGGTTGAAGACCATGAAGGTGAGGCCCTCGTGGCAGGATTAGTTCCCTTATGAGAACAAATGTCAAAAAAGTCACTCTGCCATGTGGGGACACAAGAAGAGTATGTCTGTAAACTAGGAAGAGGGCCTTTACCAGGACTATGCTGGCATCCTGGACCTGAACTTCTAGGGTTCCAAACTGTGAGAAAAATATATCCTGCTGTTTTAACCATCTAGTTTGTGCCTTTTTCTTTTTTCCTTCCCCTTTTTGATGTTTGGTCCTGGGGATCTGCCTCAGGACGTCAGGCTTGCCTGTCAGCATCTTTACTTGCAGAGCTGCCGTCTCATGAGCCTTACCTCCAAGCTTCTTCCAGCTCAGGTATTTCTAGGCTTCACGGCTTTAGCTGGCTCTCCAGTTCTGATGAAGGAATGTAGATGGCCTTGGGAAGAAGCAGTGAGTGTGTGACTTCTGTCACCCCTGTGTGGTGACTGCCAATGCTTGAGAAGAGACTCACAGAGCAGAGTCACACAGCCACATTTCAAAGGACTGAAGTTTGTGGTTCTGTTTGTGGTCTCTTGTTTCTGTCTCTCTCACTGGGTGGCTCAGGGACTGTCCTGCCTCTCGGCATGGGAAGCTCTTAGAGCAAATCAAACAGCCATTTCCGGTACCTAACCAATCCTCTCTGCTCCCTCTATCTTCTCTCTCTCTCTTTTGTTCTTGTCTCAGTTGAGGGCTGGGTCAGGCTGACTTTACCAGTTTTAGAAGGGCCTCTATGAGCAGGTGTCATGCAGACCCTCTCTGTCCCTGGCAAACAGCCTAGGACAAGGGAGTTCCCTGCTCTTGGGAGACATACACAGTGGGTTAAGCCTGAGTGTGCTGGAGGCTTTGCTGGATCAGGGTCACTGGGCTCATTCTGGCTTTGGGAGAAGAGGATTGGGGAGGGTCATGGGAGGTCACATTGTGGTTCCTTTTTTAGATGTCTCAGGGCTGTAATCAGAAGCACACCAACAGCCTTCTCTAGGGGCTTGGCTAGATGGTGGTATTTCCCAGTTACATCATTTTAATTGCCCTTTTTTTTGGTTTTGTTTTGTTTTTCCAGACAGGGTTCTTTTTTGAAGCCCTGGCTGCCCTGGAACTCACTCTGTAGACCACTAGGCTGGCCTTGAACTCACAGAGACCTGCCTATCTTTGCCTCCCAAGTGCTGGAATTAAAGGCATGTGCCACCACCACCTGGCTTAATTGCTTTCTTGACAGCAATATGAGGATGGTGGCATAAATTCTAAGCTGTAGTTTCTTCTCATGTAATTGACACTAATAATACTTTGAAGGTTTGCTATTAAGCTAAATGCAATAACACACACACATACACACACACACACACACACACACACACATACAACTTTTAGCATGTGTCTAATATATTCTAAGTCTCTCATAAATGTTAGTTGTTTTTATTTTAGATTTGGGGGGTACAGAGGAGTTGAGGCAAAGTCTGTATGGCACAGGCTGGCCTTGAACTCACTCTGTATCCTCAAATTTATAACCTTCTGCAGAAATATGCCACTATGGTCATTTATTATAGTGTATGTGTGTGTGTGCACGTGCATTTGTGGTGTTGGTAACCACGCCCTTGTGCATGCTAGGCAAACATTCTGCCATGAAGCTACATCTCATCCCCAATTATTACTATTTTTCAATAATAAAGTATTATTTTCAGTACTGGAAATTGAATCAAGGACCTTGCACATGCTTGTGTAAGCACTCTATCATTGAGTTTTTGCTCTAGTGCTGTTTTTATATTTTGAGAAAGGGTTTCATTAAGTTGCCCAGGTTGGTCTCGAACTCACTTTGTAGCCCAGGAAGATCTTAAAATTTTGATCCTTATGCCTTAGTTACCTGAGTAGCTATGATTATAGACTTGTACTACCGAATCTTGCTTTAAAATAAACTATTTTAAAGGTTTTTTTTCAGCTCAGGTATCTCTAGATTTTCTGGCTGTAGAGGTTTTAGTTATAAATGTTTAGAGACAGTTCTCACTCTATAGCTCAGCAAACCTTAAACTCAGAATCTTCCTGCTTCAGCCTTTCCCAGGGCAGAATTACATGCAGATATCACCATGCCCAGCTGGCTGTAGAATTTAATTTGTCCTCTACTTTACTTGTAGTGTAAATATGGTTGGACTTGGGGAGAAAAAAGCCATGAGCAGAGACCTGCTGTAAGGGTTGGAAAAGGTGGGTTCAAGCTTGGACTCCGTCATCATTGTGCTGTGTGAACCCGGGCAAGTGTGTTGCAGTCCTCGAGTCTGTTTCTCAAAATGCTCAAAAGTTAGTAGCCTGGGCTTGGTGGTCTCTAAAGGCCTAATTGACAGTAGGTGTGGGTGAGCCAGCCCAAGTCATGAGCATGGGAGAGCTGTCCCATTACTCATCTGTTGTGGTGGCATGGGCTGGGGAAAGATGTCCTCCAGCATTGCCTGAGGCACATGGGACAGTTGGCCCTAAGGTCATTAAGAATGGGGGAACTGTCCCTTATCCCCACCAACTGCAGCCCCCACACCTTGCCTGGGCTACATAGTAGAGCTGGCCTTGGCGGTGTAGGTGTGGGAGAACTGACCCTGAGGACAGAAAAGCAGAGAAAGCCCTGCCTCTTGCTCATCTCCGCAAGGAGGTAAACTAGTCAGAACGATGCTGGAGAGCCCGTCCTGCTGTTGAGGACAGAGGAGAGCTGGCGTACTGACCGACCGTGAAAATACCCAGTCCCAGAGGCTCACCACAACAACCACTCCATCTGTGAGCAGTGGGAGCATGGAGGGTAGCAGGGGCCAGTTCTGTGGACCCAGGGCTACAGGATCTCCTGAACATGGGGAAGCAATAGGGTGCCAGGCAGAGTCCCAGTGTGGGCCCAGCCGACAGAGAAACTTGTGGGTTGTTTACTTCTACCATATGGGTCCTGGGAATCAAACTCAGATAGAGATCTGGTAGCAGGCACCTATATCTGCTAAGCCATCTTATTGCCTCCTCTCCTTTTAACGGGACTCCTAAAGCTGTGGATTTCAAACCCGTATCCAATTGTGTGATTAAATAGGTATCATGAAAAATTTGGTAACGGTAGGAGATGTCTGAACCCTTAACAAACAAAAAAATCAGTTTTAAAAATGAGATGCACCAGGCATTGTAGTGCTGTTGGCATTGCTTGCCCCTGTTGCAGTGTGTGACTTCACCGTAGCCTTGGCTCTGAACATCTGACAGGTTTACTGTGCCCATGCCATATCAGGGAGTGCTGCCTGAGACACTTGGACTCTCAGCCTTGATAAACTGCAATAAACTGCAGTATTTTCAATTCTCCATAACAAGCTCTCTCTCTCTCCCGCCCCCCCCCCTCTCTCTTTGTTTTTCAAGACAGGGTTTCCCTGTCCTGGAACTAGCTCTGGTAGACCAGACTGGTCTCAAACTCACAGAGATCCACCTGCCTCTGCTATCCAAGTGCTGGGACTAAAGGTGTGGGCCACCACCACCTGGCAAGTTTTCTGTTCTTATAGAAACATTCTGGTTTAGTTACAGAAAACAAAGGATTTTAATATTTTCCCCCATCATTCCTCAGCATGTAAAGATCAAGTCAGTATATCCAGCTGAGGGTGTGTGGCATATGCTTGTAATTCTGGTACTCAGAAGGCAGAGGCCAGAGGATCCCTGTAAGTTTGAGGGCAGTGTGGTCCCCCAAGCTCCTCCAAATCAGAATTTATAGATTGTATTATGTTTTAAGATGTGATTTTTTTTCCTAGACAAATTTTTTCTGTGTATCCCTGGCTGTCCTGGAACTTGCTCTGTAGACCAGGCTGGCCTCAGACTCACAGAGATCTGCCTGCCTCTGCCTCCTGAGTGCTGAGATTAAAGGCGTGTGCCACCACTGTCAGATATAGAAAACTTTTAAAGAGGATTTTTTAAAAGATTTATTTTATTATTTTTATATTCACTTATTTATTTTTTATGTATACAATGTTCTGCCTGCACATATGCTTGGACACCAGAATGGCTACCAGATCCTACTATAGATGGCTGTGAGACACCATGTGGTTGCTGGGAATTGAATTCAGGTCCTCAGGAAGAGCAGCTAGTGCTCTTAACCACTGAGCCATCTCTCCAGCCCCTGATTTATTTTATTTTTTAGATTAAAAAATTTATATGTGTATAAGTGTTTTGCATGTATGTATGTATGCATGATAGGTACCTGAGGAGTTCAAAAGAGAGAACATCAGATCTCTTGGAAATGGAATTTTGAGCTGCCCATGTAGGTGCTGGCAACAGAATCTAAGACCTCTGCAAGAGCTGCAAGTGCTCTGAACTACTACTGAATTACCTCTCTAGTCTGAGATTTATTTATTTTTTAAATTATGTGCATGTGTCTGTGTGTGGGTATGTGCACATGAATGCAGGTACCTGCATAGGCCAGAAGAGGGCACTGGATTCCTTGGAGCTGGAGCTACAGGGTTTGTGAACCTGGGAACCAAATGCTGGTCCTGGGAATCAAAGGTTGGCCTTCTGCAAGAACAGTTAAGTGTTCTTAACCATCTCTCCAGCCATTTAAGAAAAGTTTTTAATAAGAAAAGTATATTTTGCCAAAGAGGTAAAAACATGCTTTGTGTTTTGAACACAAAAGACAAGGTATTATACAAAGGTGTTGTATCTGCTGGCTTCTTTTGCCTTTGTTTCAGAAATGATGGGAACAGGCAGGCTTATGTGCTTTAATTAAGAGAAATAACGTGCTATGTTTAATGTACCCTTAAAAATAATCACAGGTACAGTTTACATAAAGGGATAGTTGTTGAGCATCATTTATGAGAGGAGAAAATGGGAAATAACCTAACTTTACCGCAAGATAGAGGGTTATCATTTTATACACACACACACACACACACACACACACACACACACACATTATAGCATTGTTAAAAATGATGCTTATACTCTATTGTGAAGTGAAAAGTCAGCTCCAAACAATACATTTTAAAAATAATGAGCAAACAAACAAAAATCAACTCTCTCCATCTTGCACTCAGGATGAAGAGCAGATCTCTGTGACACTCTGTGAATGTCAGTCAGAGCTACATAGGGAGACCTAGTCTCAAAAACACCAAAACCAAAAATCCTGGGTTGAGGGACTGAGGAGATATTCAGTGGGTAAAGTGTTCGCCATATTTGTACGTGGACCTGAGTTTGATATCCAGCACCCATGTAAAAGCTGGGATGTGGTGGTGTGGTTTTAATCTCAGTGCTGGGGGGGGGGCGGGGTGGGGAGTAGTAGAAGGCAGAAACAAGTAGATCCCAGGGGCTCACTGGCTAGCCAATCTACTCAAAACAGTGAGTTCCATGTTCAGTGAGAGACTATGTCTTAACATAACAAAACAGAACAAAGGTGGAGAGGCAGAGAAAGACATCTGGTCTTCATAGGCACAGACAAGCATGGATGAGTGCCACACACAAACAAAAACACATTAGGCTGAGCCATATGAGATTGGTGATATTTAGTAATTTTTAACCTTAAAACCAGCTAGTTCCCATTTTTTAATTTGTATACGTGAAAATGTGTGTTTCTATAAATATGTGCATTCACATATGCGAAAGGTGTTCATAGGAAAAGTCTTACATCGGACAGAACCTTGTGGAAGTTACATTTCTGATTGGTGATATGTTGATTTATATTTTTAATTTAATCGCATTTATTCTTAACTGTATTTTTCTAAAATTCAAGTACTCCTAATAAAAATATTTCCTTAGAAAGACATTTCTTTTGCATTAATAGTAATTTCCATTCCAGTATACTTTGCTTGACTAGTCATTTGTGTTTACAAGGTCTAAGGTAACCAGGCTTGTACTCCTAGCTACTCTGGAGGCCAAGACAGGAGAATTGCTTCAAGTTATAGGCCAGTGTGGGTTATGGAGTAGTACCCTATCTCAGTGGCAGGATGGTTGCCTCACATAAGTAAGCCCCTAGTTTCAAATAAAATAACATAACAAATGTATAAGTTTGATGGCAAGGAGAATATGGGAGGTGTGTTCTGCTCTCTGTGCCTTTGGTGCTAGGGCTGGTGTTTTAGTCTGTAATGACTGTTCAGAACATTTTGCTGACATGCTCAGCTTTTCAAAGCCCGCCACAACAGATGAACATTCTCCATGAGCCCTATCACCAGGCCTTCAGGCCAGCTGTGTCCCTAATCCACCCCCGTCCCAGATTTGAGCATGGGTCAGACTCCAACTGTCCCCCCTCCCTCTTCCTTCCAATCTCATCTCTTTTAGGCCACTGGTGGCCTCATCTACCCTCCCTGACTTTCTCCACTGGCCACCACCCAATTTCACTATCTCATTTCACCCTGTTTCATGCAGCTGGTGTATGTGTTTGTTGGAGCTCAGTTTGCAATGGGAAGGATTAAGACCCTTTCATGCCTCTCTCTCTCTCTCTCTCTCTCTCTCTCTCTCTCTCTCTCTCTCTCTCTGAGCTTTTGGCTGTTCCTGGGGCTAACCGACAGCTAGCGGGGTCTATATTCCCTAGAAAGGAGCAGGGCTGTAATGGGGAGTTAGTGATGGGGCTCAGCTGGCAGATGGGATAGATGGTCCTGAGGGACCCTATCCTGGGCCTTGGAGCATGGCACAGCCACCACCCAGATGTAAGCATAGAGCCTAAAGTGTTTCTGCCTAGGAAATTAGCCTCAGAGATGGTGCTTGGGACCTTTACCCTTGGTACCCGATGGGAGCTTCTTCTGCAGGATGAGCTGGGACTGGCTGTCTGGCTCAGCAGATGGGCCCAGGAATAAGGCTAGTTTCTTTGTCTTCCAAGTAGGTATTATTTATAGCTCTAGTCCTCAGTATTGGTTGAGCTCAGCCATACTCAAGAGATAAGACACATAACAGATGATGGTGTATAATAACAAGAAAATCGCTCATGTACAGATATATGTCACAGATGCTTTCATCTTCAGGCTATGAATGAAAAGCCAGTGTTGGGATTCATGACTTAGAGATCCCTCCCTCCCTTCTTTTTTCCTCTTTCTTTCTTTCTTTCTTTCTTCCTTTCTTTCTTTCTTCCTTTCTTTTTTTCATTTTTGGAGACAGGGTTTCTTTGTGTAACAGCCCTAGCTGTCCTGGAACTCACTCTGTAGACCAGGCTGGCTTCAAATTCACAGAGATCTGCCTGCCTTTGTCTCCCAAATGCTGGGATCAAAGGCATCACCACCACCGCCTGGCAGACTTAGAGATTTTAAAACTTAGACCAACAGATTTTGGTGTGGGGTTGCACAACACTTTGAATTTAGGAGTGATTTTTTTCACCTGCCTTGTTTTTGCTAGCGCAAGACCTATACTTCTTTTTGGGGTGACAGTTACTGAACACTACAAATACTACAAGCATCCTTAAATATGATGTGCCATTGGCTAGCATGTAGAACATTTAGCTTCACAGAGTCTGATTTTTCTGGTTAACATGGCAGTAGAGGAAATGATCTGTCTGGTGATGAATTTTCAGTGTCTGTCCTTCATGGTACCAGATTTCCCTCTTTGAGACAGGCAGAGGAAGCCTTTGAGACCCAGACGTCATGGGAGCACGGGAACTGTTCAATCAAAGGCACAGCTGAGCCTGAACTGGGGCGTTTAAGACCGTGTGTTTCTTGGCCCAGATCACTTAAACTGTTTGAGTCCCTTATTAGTAAAATAAGGACAGTCCATTCACTGGTTCAATAGATATTTATTATGTCAGCATCACTCTGTGCATCTTCTCCAGCTTTCCAGTCTCTTGGATCCAGAATGCAACAGTTTGAGAGATTCACGCAGTCATCAGAAGGTAGGAGGCAGGCTGCAGGGGTAAACGCTATAAAAAGTACAGTGATTAAAACAGAGGAAAGAAGCCAGGCAGTCATGGTCTGCCTATACCTTTAACCTCAGCATTTGTGAGGCAGAGGCAGGTGGATCTGTGAGTGCCTGGCCAGCCTGGTCTACACAGTGAGTTCCAGTACAGCTAGGGTTACACGGAGAAACCCTGCCTCAAAAAAACAAAACAAAAACAAAAACCAAACAAAAAACCCAAAACAACACCTCCCCCCAAAAAAACAAAACCCCAAAACCAAAACTAAAAACAGAGGAAGGCTGTGTGAACTGATTGTTTTAGGTAGTCAGGTGGTTCTCAAGGGGTTTACGACATAGAAATATACTCAGACCCAACAACAGCTGAGTGTTTATCTGCCTGCCATGTGCTCCTTAGTGGATAATTTTAGTCTCTGAGTAGTAGTGTAATTAACACTTAACTGAGAGTTTGCTATGTCCTAGGCACTATTTGAGTCCTGTACATATTTTAATCAGTTAATCAATTAATCAATAAATAGTTACAGAAACTCTATCAGGTGGGACTATTGTCTTCCCTCCTCTTTTGTGAGATAAAAGTAGCCCAGGCTGGCCTCAAACTTACTATGCAGTGGAGGCTAGCCGTGGATTTGTGTTACCCCTTCACAAGTGGTAGGGTGTCAGGCATGTGCCACCACTCCCAGCCTTTATTCTATTTTTTTATGGGTTCAGAAATCAGGCACAAAGAAGGTCAAATGATTAGGGAGGTCTGAGAGCGAGCACAGACTGAGCAGTCTGAATCCAGAGGCTGAGCTGAGATTGCGAACGGGTTTTGATTTTACCGCAGTCGGCAGTCTAGCTGGCTTGTGCAGGCTGTGATGCCACATGCTTCGTTTCTGATCCCGGCAGGGCTAAGCCTCTCTGCTTTGGTTTCCTCATCTCCAAAATGAAATAGCAGGACCTGTCTTATCTTCTAAGTGTGTGCTTACAATGGAACCCTCTTTCTGCTCTGTGGGGAGGCAGCCCTGTTCAGACATCAGCTTGGCAGGAAGTGGAAGAAGGGTCAAGCAGCTTCTGAAACTTCTACAGAGAAATACACTCGTGTGCACTTCTCAGAGCAACCCTAAATTCATCTGGAGACCAGACCGTGGAAGCTAGATTTAAAAAAAAAAAAAAAAAAAAAATTTTTTGTGGATGCCAGGCAGACAGAAGACAGGTGAAATCTTGGCTTGGTCTCAGCACTTAAGATTCCATTTTAGATCTTATATCCATAGCTGCCTGGAGAGGTAAAGTCTTATTGAATGTCAGGGTTGGAAGAGAGCCTGGAGAAGGTCAAGCTGAGTAGATGGGTAAACTGAGGCTTAGAGAAGCGGGAGATTCTAAAAGCATGGTGATGGGGGGTTCTTTTGGGGCAGCCTGATCAACTCAGCAGCATCTATGTGGATTCTGCTTTTTTGAGGCCCCCAGATCGCGGCTTCTTCCCGGGCCCCCATGAGGAGGACAGCTCTCACCTGCGTTCTGGCCACTGGTCGCCCCGTTCTCCCCACGGGTGCAGTCCAGAAGCCCCGGGTCTCAAGCGCCAGACCGGGTTCGACTCGCGCATGCGCACACCAGCCAGACCCCCTGTCGTTTCCCCCACCTCCTCTTTTTCCTTCCCCTCCCGGATCCCTACCGCTCTAGGGGAGGGGGGGGGTGAGACGCGGGAGCCCGAGCAGGGCCTCAGCCAATGCGCTGGCGGGCCGCGGGCCCGGCCCCCTCCTCCCCTCCCGCTCGGCCCAATAGGAATTTACTACAATGTTGTGGCGAGCCCGGGGGGAGGGGCGCGGGCGGGCCGCGGGCCGCGCCGGCCTCAGCGAGCGGCGGAAAGGCGGGAGGGCGCGCGCCGGGGCTGCCAGCTCGCTCGCTCGCTCCCTCTCCCCCTGCGCCGGCGGCTTCAGTCAGCCAGCCCGCAGCCCGCCGGCCCGCGAGCCGCAGAGGGCCGGAGCCTCGGACTCGCCGCCGCCGCCTCCTGCCATTGTTCGTCGGGCTGAAGCTGCGGCTGGCGCCGGAGCCCCGGCCGGGAGCCCCGGGTGAGGCGACGCGACGCGACCGCGCGCGCGAGCCGGTGGGGGGCGCGGCGCTGGCCCCGAGGGGACGGTCCGGGCGACCGCGGCTCCGCCGCCGCCGCAGCCTTTGTCTCCAGCCCCCCCTGCAGGCCCGGGAGCCGGGGCGCGGGCTCACGCGGGGAGCGGGGGGCTCGAGGCTGGACGCGGCCTGAGGAGCCGGGCGGGTGGGAGGGCGTGCGGCGGCCGGCGCGCTGCTGAGGAGAGCGCGGGGACGCGGGAGCGCACCGGGCCGCGCCGCCAAGTTAAGCGTGGGTGCCTCGCTGCCGAGGGGTCCTCGGTCCGTGCCCGCCTGTCAGTCACCGTGCGGTGGGCGGGAGCCCCGGCAGGAAGCCAGGTGGGCAGCGAGCGGTGCCGCCGCGGGGCGGAGCGGGTCCCTCGTGACGGGACCAGTCGGGCGGCATCCGAGGGCGTGGGGAGCTTCGCGGCGCTCCCAGGCCTTCCCGCCATAGACCCTGCATCTTAAAAAAAAAAAAAAAATCAAATCGCATTTCAGAGCGTTCTGGGTCCTGTGCCCGGCTTCGTAATCCGCTGGGCTCCCAGCGAGCCAAGGGTTAAAGCTATGCTCTCAGCTCCGTGACCTCCTTTTTCAGTTCGCGCATCTGTCGGCTTGGAAATCTTTCCCTGGCTTGCAGGGCTGCCTGTACCTGTGGAGATTCGGGAGCTAGGCTCGCCCTCTGATTTCATCACCAGGAGGGTCCTCCTGGAGGGAGCTTCAGCCCCAGCCGGGTCGCGCTCCCCGGGCATTGGCGTTCTCTGCAGAGAGAAAGTGGTCTTACGTGAAACAAATCGCAGACGGGCAGTTGTCCTGTTGTTCTGTGAATTGTACCTACCATAAATGACTAGTCTGTGGAGGCTTGGGTTTTTTGTTTGTTTTTATGGTTTTCAGAGATGCAGAGGGTTTCTCCCCCCTCCCCCGCCCTTAATTTTGGTAGTCTGAGTGTTTTCACAGCTACTATTTTGTTCCTTCTGTTTTTAGGGAAAATTGCAAGAAATGGTTAAGTTTGTGCTTGAGTGCTTTTATAGTGGGTCTCTACACTCTGGGGTTCTACTGCACTGGAAGCGGTTGCTCACCACTGCTTTCCCTGTCCTTAGTCTGGTAAAACATTTCAGTTGGTTTGATCCAAGCAGGATATACATACCCTTAATGTAATTCTTCTCATCTTAATTTTACTCCTTTTTAAAGAAGTATGCACTCTTCACTTTCCTTACCTTTTCTTTTTTCTCTTTTTGTTTTTCGAGGCAGGGTCTCTCTATGTAGCTCTGGCTACACAGAACTCACTATGGCTACATGGAACTTTAATGAAGTTGAAAATTAAGTATCTAGCTTTCCATCATCTCATTCCTTAGTTTCATTGTAAGTCAGTGTGTATAGCTGTCTGTTTTGAAACATAATCTCTCTGTCTCTTTTCTCTGTGTAACAGTCTGGTTGTACTGGAACTAACTCTGTAGATCAGAGCTGGCCTTGAACTCACAGAGATCCTCCTGCCTCTGCCTCCTGAGTGCTGGGTCTAAAGGAATGGGTCACCACTGCCTGGTGGCCTCAGCCTCTTTAATAAGATCATAGGCAGAGGCCACTACACCTAGGGGTTTATAATCTTTAAAATTATTTTATGTCTGCGAATATTTTGCCTACATGTATGTCTGAGTACCTGTGTATGCCTGGTGCCTTTGCAGGTCAGAAGAGGGGTGTCAGATCCCCTTGAACTGGAGTTTACAGATGGTTGTTAACCATCATGTGAGTATTAGAACTTGAACTCATGTCCTCTGCAAGAACAGCAAGTGCTCTTAACCACTGAGCCACCTCTCCAGTCCCAGAGTTTATGGTCTTTATTTCAAATAAGTTCTGTGAAGAAGTACATTTAAGATCCTATTTGTTTTCCTTCCTCCTGTTCCTAAGAAAGCTTCAGAGCTACTGTTTGGGAGGGATACTGTCTAAAAGCCAGGAGATTCTTGAATTTTCTGCAGGCATTTTTAATATGCTAGTCATTAGATTGTGATCTAAAGTATTCTGCGTATAGATTTTGGTGGGATGGGTAGAGTTTTCTCATTATTTTTGAATATATAAAATTGGTGGTCATGACCTGATTTCATAGCTTTGAAATATGAGTGGCCATCAGGGCCTGAACTTCAGATTAGCATATGTTTAGATCACAGTCTGTTTCCTTGTTATCTAAGAAGCAGGCTGGTACTGACTGCTAGTGCTGCCAGTGCAGTTTTCCAAGGGTCTTACTGGGTTCATGATTAGTCAAATGCTTATTCAGATGTGGATTCATCAGTACCTTTGAAGGACTTGCTTTTCCTCCAGTTGCCTGAGCGTGACATCACCCACCTTAGTTTGTTTGTAGGCCAATCAATAATAATTTCAACTAGCTTTTCTTATGAACAACTTTGCTTTTTTATCTGACTAAAATCTGCAAATATGAAATTTTTACAAGGATTCCCCCATATTGATCAATTACAGGCATTATTTATAAAATAATCTGGAATTACTAGAAGGTAATTGCTTTGCTCCATTTATGATAGCTTTTAGCTAGAGGGAAAGCTGGATGCCAAATATATGCATTTCTTTTTGTTGTCAGTTATAGATCTTGATGTATCACCTACACTGTGGCTTTACTATGTACTCTTTTTATGTGCGAGTTCATGGTGTGTTAGGTAAAGTGCAGTATAACAAGTACTCTGGAGAGCACACTGAGTTAGATTAGTATTTTGCTTTCCTCTGCTGCTATTTGATGAATGCACAGTGAGAAGGATAAAGAAAGGAAAAACTATAGCAGTGAATACTGTTCAGAATTTAGAGGCATTAGGAAGGAGAACATGAGTGATGATCTCTTAGAGCAATCTTGCAGATGCTTCAAGTACTAGTTTTAGGAGAGTGTGGTGGGGGAATCAGATTACGATTAAAGTTGGTTTTCATTTATTTCTGAGGTGTTTTTTTTTTTTTTTTTTTTTTTTTGTCTTTTGAGATAGGGTTTCTCTGTGTAGCCTTGGCTGTCCTGGAACTAGACCTAGACCTCTAGATCAGGCTAGCATTGAACTCGCAGAGGTCCCCCTGCCTCAGCCTCCCGAGTGCTGGGATTAAAGGTGTATGCCACCATTGCCTGACTTGAATTATTTTTATTTAAATAAGATTTCAACCATCTTCAAGTGTTCAGAAAAATAGGTAATTATTTGAGAATAAGAAAAATACTCTGTGACTAAGGCTCAAGAGGATTTTATTATCACTAACTTATTTGTCATCACATTAACATCCCTCAAAGTAAATGAAAATAAATATGCTCCCTGAATAGAGAAATTTGAAGTGATGTTCAAATATTCCCTTTCTTTTTACAATCAAAGTTTTACATTTACTGTCCTTTCATTATAGAAATTCTAGCTTCATGTTCACTTTATTGTATTAAAATTTTTATATTTGTTTTATGTTTATGTGTGTTTGCCTGCATGTATTATGTGTATGCCTGGTGCCCACCAGGGCCAGAAGAGGCATTGGATTCCCTGGACCTGGAGTAATATGTGTTGTGAGCTGCTGTATGGGTTCTGGGAATTGAACCAGAGTTCACTGTAAGACCAATCAGTGCTTTTAACTGCTGAGCCACCTCTCCAGCCCATTTTTCTATTTTTTTATTCTACTATTTTGTTTATGAAAATCAGTTCTGTTTTCAATTGTCTATTATGTCCAAGATAAATCCATGTGGATTAAACTTTGATTGTTTATTGGATTCTTATTCTTTACTTTCCATGGCTATGGATTCTTTGAGTCACTTCCTTTCAGTTAATCTAGGCTCTTGCCAGTCATTCTTAATTCCCAGTGTGATTGCTGTATAAAAATTAGAATTGCTTTTTAGCTACGTGATTTGGCATGGTTACAGGAATTCTGGCAGAGTGAATTTGAAGGGGAGAGATTGCATGATGAAATGAGTAAGGGTTATGACTATGAGTTTATGTTTCTAAAATAGACTGGGAAATAATCAGTAGCTACTTTATAATTTACTCTCTTTACTATGATATTTGTGTGGGTTCTGACGATCCAAACCCAGGTCCTTACGCTTATGGTGTTGGCTTTAACTAGGGAGCCATCTCCCCAGCCTTGTAGCATTTGCTTATTTGCCAGATATGCCATATGAAATTGGTACACACAGTGAAATCTTGAGAGTGTGTTTGAGTATATCACTTTATTAAGAAATGCTATTTTGATTTATGTGTCACGTATGGGATTTATTTATTTATTTATTTATTTATTTATTTATCGAGACAGGGTTTCTCTGTAAGCATGTATTTTAATTTGCTGGTTTGAAGTGCTACATGTATTCTCGTGAAAGGCATTTTACCTTGGTAATTCACTAGGTACATGCTGTTGATATTCACTCACTCCCACCCTCTTAGTTTTTGACCAAATGGACACACAGGCAGAACTGTCAAGGGCTCCAAGGATTTAAGCCCTCAAATTTTACCTGGCAAGTATTTTAACATGCAAGGGGGACACATGAAGGCAGTCTTACAGCGAAGGCTTTCTCCTTCGTTTTTCCCTTCCTACCACCCACTTGCTGTTTCTTGCCCATTCTGTCTTTCAAAATAAGATTCAGAGAATCGACACTCTTGTAAGCTTACTACCTGGAGAGTCTTGCCAATCTTGATAGTATTATATAATTACATAAATCTTTTTTGCATGGTGTCATATGATATTGTATATGTGTCCTCCCACACATGTGTCTTTAGAGTAATTTTTTTCCATCTGGTATTGGAATGAGCTCTTTGTTAGGTTATTTTTAAATCTTCCAGCTTTCTTGGCATCCTCAACACTCAAAATAACACAATTGCTCTGGGAGGCGAGAACATCCACATAGTCTATTAGTAGCTTTTTCAGTGGAAATGGAAGCAGTATTTTATTTTTAAAATCATACCCTGTGTTCCTTACAGGCAAACACATGCATTTTATGTTTCCATAGTCTCTGATAATTTTGTTAGTTAGAAAAAAAATCAGTTGTTGCCAAGTAGATAAAGGAGATGTACTTAGGGCAAGGAAATGATTCCAAAGATATTTTAGTCTCTGAAGGTTTATTGGTGTTCTTTTCAGCTCTTGCAGCATTTGCGTATTTGCCAGATATGTCTTATGATACTGGTACTTACAGTAAGACAGTCAGCTTCTAGAAAGCAAAGGATTGTCACTATTGTCGTTACTGCATCCCTCCCCTAATGCAGATACAGTTTAGTGCATTACCTAGACTTATAGCATAGGGTGCCTACTATGATGTGAATGTTGGGATAATTAACATTTATGATCTGTGTTGTAATTCTGTTTCTAGGTTCTTCCTTCCTTCCTTCCTTCCTTCCTTCCTTCCTTCCTTCCTTCCTTCCTTCCTTCCTTCCTTTCTCTGTCCTTCTGTATGACATCTTCTTGGAAAGTAAGTTGAAGAAGTCATGGCATTTTATACATTTATACAAAAGCATTTTGGTATACATTTCTGAAGAATAAAGCTATTATCTTACATAAAGATAACACATGGTTATATACCTAAGACAGTAACAGTATTCCATAATATCAGTCAATACCCAGCCCAAATTTAGATGTTCCCAGTTAGACTTAATTTTTTTTTTATTTATTGGTGATGTGTGTATCTATGATGTGTATATGTGGATGTATGTATAGAGGCCAGAAGACAACTTTGTGGAGTCAGTTATCTCCTTTTTCCACCTTGTGCAGTTTCCTGGGATTGGACTCAGGTTGCCAGATTTGCATGCAAGTGCCTTTACCCACTAAGACATCTCAGCAGCCCTCATTAGATTTTTAAATGTAATATTTGATCATATCTCCTTATTTCCTTTAATCTAGAACAGTACTTACCCTCCTCCCCTTGTCATTAACTTTGATACATTCTGGTGCCAGCTGATTGTAGAATGTTCTATTCTGAATTTGCCCAATTGTTCCCTTGAGGTTTTGTTTAATTTGTTCTTCTGTTTGTTTTTTTTCCTATAAACTAGAAATTTATCTCTGTAGGTTTGATAAGACATAGGTTAAACATTTTTGGCAAGACTTCTGCATGCTATGTTCTTTGTTTTGAATCACATCAGGAAGTTCTTAATGTCAGTCTGTTCCACAATTAGTGTTGCTAATCTGGTCACCTAGTTAAAGTGGTAACTACAGATTTCTGTGTGATGGTTGGTGTACGTTTTTTAGTATTTGTAGAGAAACGTTGACATTGTAAATACCCTGTTTCCAGTTACCTTTTCCCATTGGCTTTAGGCATCTATGAATCCTTGGGGATTTACATGTGTTGTTAGCTCTCAGAAGTGAATCTGGAAAACTTAAATTTGGAGAGAAAAGAAAGATAATGAGCTCCCTTTGCTGTTCTAGTACACAGGTTTCCCTGTGCTAAATCTAATTTCTTTTATTTCTCCCCCATTTGTTCCTAAAATTAGTTTTACAGGATTTCATTTTATTTGGAATAGAATTTTATTTTATTTGGAATAGAATGTAACCCCTGTGGTTCCTAACACATGGGCCTAAATGGTCTCAAGATGTAGCATGAGGGAGTCTTTTTCTGGAGCTGGGTTTAAGGTGGTTGTGAGCTGCCTCATAAGGATTCTGGGACCTAAACTCAGTACTATTAACCACTGAGCTATGTGCCCATCCCTAGGCATTTTGTTTTTGGTTTTTGTTATTTTGTGTGTGTGCGTGCGTGTGTGTGGAGTGTGGTGCTGAAGATCAAACCTCTAGTCTAACATCTTGTGCATGTTAGACAAGCAGTCCACATTTGAGGTGCATCCAAAGTGCTTGATGTTTTGAGTCAGGGCTACTTAGCCTAGGCCAGTCTTGGTCTCTGATCCTCCTGCCCAGTGTCCTGAGTGCTGCGATTAAGTCAGGAATAAGAAATAAGGCATTGGATTTTTACTGAGGAATGGGGAAAGCAGAGTAAGAGACAAAGAGTAAGGTTGGTGGGTTAATATTTTAGATTATAGTGGTCAGAGATAGCCTTTCGGGTAACAGAATTCTGAATGAAGTAAGGAGTATCTGGAGGACCAGCAGTATGGGCAACATGAACAAGGACTAAGCATGTTTAGTGTGGTTTTTACAGTTTTATTTATTAGTGTGTGTGTGTGTGTGTGTGTGTGTGTGTGTGTGTGTGTGTGTGTGTGTGTTACATAAACACCAGCAAATGCCATGGTGTGGGTGTAGAGTTTCTGTCTTTCTATCATGGTTTCCTGTGGTCAAACTCAGGCTATCAGGCAGAACCATCTCACTTCTCCTGTTAGGTGTGTTTGAGAAACATTAAGTGAGCACAGAGTCAGAATGATGTAGTGTTGGAGTTAAGTTTAGATGTCATAGGTAGAAAGAGAAAGGGCAAACCTTTCAGTACTTTATGTTAATGTCTTTGTCTGTTACTGTGAGCCTGGAAGGGGTTCCTGGGAGGATTTTGAAAAAGGGAATGGTGCATTCATTCATTCAGTGCATAGTTATTATTTATGATGAGCAGGAGCTTGTGAATATATGTGATCATAAAAGGATGTAGAGGACATGATCCTGCCCTGAAGGAGTTTAATGATCAGGTATTAATAGTACTAATTGGGCATATACACAGAAGTGTAGGAGTGTCTCTGTTGTGAAAAGGCACATACAAGAAAAGCAGAATCAACCTGTGTTAACATTCTGGCTCATATACGTGGTCCAACATATCCCAACAGTATTTACTGGGGCCTATTTATATGCCAGGTAAATAATGTCAGTGTTCATTGATTGCTTAATATGGTCCAGGCTCTGTGCTTGGTACTTTGTAGATATAATATAGATGTTAAAGAATATAGGCTTTGGGGTAGAATGCTTTGTTTTAAAATTCTAGTGGTGTCACTCTTTAAGTAGTGGCTATGGACAAGTTAATTCATATCTGTAACTTTCATTCTGTAATATGGGGATATTCTATACCTTTAATGTTGTTATGATGATTAAATGAGTTAAATGTAGGAAGTTAAGTAAATGAGTATTTTTTTTTTTGAGGTGCTGGCACATGCTAGGCAAGCTGCCTATTGTGAGCCACATCCTTAGTCCTGTGTGAAGTACTTAGAATCATATCAGATACCAGATGCATTGTCATCATGATGATTTTCATAGTTAAGCCTCATTTTTATTTATTATTTGTACCCATTTCTACTGAAATTAGATATCTGTGTGTCTGTATAATTACTATATGTAAATATGCAATACAGTTATATAAAAAGCGTTCAGTTTTGTCTAGTGTTGGTCTTTGGATTTGATTCAGACTCATACTGGAATTTTAAAGCTTTCATTTGAGTGCTCGCCTATGCACGGATTATTTTAAAGACCCATTTCACAGCAAGTCAGGCTTTATAGCTTCATTTCCGGTTTGGTAGGATATAGTTATGTGGTTGGTGTTCCCATTGTTGCTTTTATCTTTTGAAGCAGATGTGAAAGTAAACATACACACTTGAAAAACAGGAAGGGGTTTGCTCTGAGAGGGTGTTTTCAAGGCAGCTTTTACTCAAGCCACATGAAATCTTGAATCTTTTTAGAAAGATATAGTACCTCCTTTTTATAAAGTGTATATTTTTAAAAATGCAGTTTAATAGAGTCAGGAACATACATACACTTTTGGTTTCTACACATTTTGGAGAAGTATTATGTTCCTGTTTTAAGTTGAAACAGAGAACCGAGACTATTTTTCTTCATAGTGCTGAGTATCAAACGCTGGGCTTTGCTGAGCTGAGCATGATGCCTGGCTCTCTGCCCCTGAGCTATGTTCTTGCCCTTAGTTATGTTAGAACCATTTGAGCCACGGGTTCTTTTTTCTGTTTGGAGGAACTTTCAACAAGGAAATGTGAACTTTTTTTTTTTTTTTTTTTTGACTCTTTAGGATATCTGATTTGGTAGCATTGTTCTTGAGCTTAAAAGGCATAACTTAAGACAATATTTTTCTACTTTGGGTCTTTGTTCCTCTAACATAAGGAATAACGTATATTGAATGCTAGCTATAAATCAGGCATTTTATTACCCCGCAGATCTATCTTTTTCTTTCTTTTAGACAGGTCTTCACTATGTAGCCCTGGCCTGTCTGGAACTTACTATGTAGACCAGGCTGGTCTCAAATTTACAAATCTCCCTGCCTCTGCTTCCCCAGTGTTGGGATCAAAGATATGTGCCAGTCACCATACCCAGCCAAATATTTTTCTTTGATATCAGTCCACGAAGTTTTTGTATGTGTATGGTGTGTATTCATGTGTATATGTGCTCATGTGTGTGGAGTGTGTGTGTGTGTGTGTGTGTGTGTGTGTGTGTGTGTGTGTGTGTGTGTGTGTGTGTGGTGTCTGTGCACATGTGTGTGGAGGTTCAAAGTTGACTTTGGCTGTCTTTGATTACTCTCTACTTTATTTGTTGAGGAAGAATCTTTTGAATTCACAGCTAGCCAGTTCCAGCTGGTTTAAGTAGCTAGTTTGGGGATTCCTTGTGCCTTGTGCTTACGTTACTGGTGGCTGTCACACCTGCCTTTTGCTTGGGTTCTGGGATCTGAACTTGGGTCCTCATGCTTGCATGGTAAGCACTTTATCCACTGAGCCATCTCCAGTCCCGCAAAGAATTTGTGTTGCTTCATTGAAATTCTCCCTTCCTTCTTCTTTGTTTTCTTAGGATGACTCTTTTCCCTACTTTTCTGATGGTACTTTGAGAAAACATTTGTTGTTGTTGTCTTGTTTTTTTTTGAGACAGTGTCTCTCTATGTATCTGGCTGTCTTGGAACTCACTGTATTGACCCAGTCTGGCCTCAAGCTCAAAGAGATCCACCTGCCTCTGCCTCCAGAGTTTTGGGATTGAAGGTGTACCCATCATGCTTGGCCAATATTTAGGGCAATGTGATGTTAGAGCTAGTAAGGATACAGGTTTTGGACTCAGACCTGGGTTTTCAATAATATTATGTTTCTATAGTAAAAAAAAGTTTTCTATCATACTAAATAAAACGAATCATTCAGACTTGGTTTTGGAAGAGTTTCTGTATGTAGGACAGAGTAATTGGAGATCACAGTTAGGACTTTTGTTCCTAAATATTCTCCTTCCCCTGGGGAGTTGCTTGCGGACCTCAGGGAGTGCAGCTTTCTCTTTCATTTTCTGTCCCAATGGAGAGCCTTATCTTAATACTCATGTAGTACACAGCTGAGACCCGGTTAGAACATTCTGTTCCCATCTTATAGGCTTAGACTTAGAGATTTCACAGGGAAACATGGGCAGTACTAGTATGGCTCTTTGAAATATGACTTAGAAGGTAACACCCTCCCCACTTCAGGATGTGATCATGTTTGGAATATATTCCTTTCATGGCCTGCAATACATATCTGCTTTCTGGTGGAAAAACCATTTTACCCTTCCCTCTTGTAATACTCCTTATCCTGACTCCCATGCCCCCTACCCTGATGCTCCTGTCTCTGCCTTCCACATGCTGTAATTATAGGCCTATGCTACTATACCTAACCAAGATTTTTTTATATTCTGTAAAGTAGGTCTTTTTCAGAAATATGATATGATTTTGTTACATTCTGTGGGCTTATCTTTCACTCTTGATGGGAACACCTCCATGCCCCAGCCCAGGAATTGAATTCAAATCCTCAAACATGACAGACAAGCAATTTACCACTAAGCTACAAGTATGTATGCATCTAAGGTTCTTTCTTACGGATACGGTAGAATTTATATCTGTTGCTATCTCCTACCTCCTGGCTTTTTTTGTTTTCTAGTTACCCTATACTGTGTATATGCAGTACTTTTTAAGCATCTTAAGTTTTTTTTTTCTTTTCTTTAATTTTATTTTAACCACAAACTCTTACCAGTTATCTTTGCTATGTTGTCTACACTTCCAACTTAGTGACTTAAAACTTTTTCATGATCTGCAGAGTCAGGAAAAAGCTTTGTGAAATGGCTAATTGCTCCTCTGTGTGGCACAGATGAGGGTATCCATTTCAGTGACTCACCTGAAACTGGAACACCCACAATAGCCTATCCTTGGCTTGTGATTCCAATACTGGAGAGGCCACTTCACTACTTAGCTGTGATTAATTATACCATTGGTCACTGACAGTTAACTTGGTCTTCAGCCGTTTTCCTCTCCAAGGAGGTTGATGGATGAGACTAAAAGTTGGTCCTTCTGTCAGCAGCCCCCATCTCATGCTTTTCCAGGAGCCCTGGCCATCAGTTATTACTGTTGCATGGGAAAAGCACTCATTACTGGTGATTTCAAGAATTTTAGGAGCTAGAACAGGGAGCAAATGTGTATTTCCTTTTATATCACAATACCACATTAGGTAACACGTGGCTTTATGGATTTCATACTCCCAGCCTTTTTTATATTTGTTTCATTGCAAAATCCTGTAAATGTCATAGGACTATCAATGTAGTTGACTGGCAGAAAAACATTTCCTTGTGTAGTTAAATGAGAGTAGGTTGCAACTCTGATCACTAGAACAAACAAATTAAGATGTTACTTTGGAACTGTCCCTTTATTTCAAGGAATAATAATTTAAAAACTAACATTAAAAATGAAAATATTCTGTTTTAAACTCTAAATTTTTATATAATTGTTATCTAAAATGATTCTAACTAATAATAATATTAGAACTAAATTGACTCTGAGTATACTTTATTGTCCTTGTGATAGTGAAATCCATCTTGTTACTTAGTATTCTGGTGAAAAACAAATGCAGACAATATTTTAGATACTGTGTATTTCTGAAGAGAACCTGAGACATAGTTATCCCTTTTTTTTTTTTGTCATATATACATCTACACACATACATACATCTGGGGATCTCTCACCCCAGACCCACTATGTGGCCAAGGATGACCTTACATTCTTCATTTACATGCTTCATTTCCCATGTGCTCCCACCATACCTGAATTGTGCTTTTACCATATTGGTAAATGTGGTGTGAATATCTCTTTAAGTATTTCTCTGTCTTATAATGGAGTTCAGTTAACTTTTAGTTATTATAATTACGTGTTAATATTTGCAGTTTAGAGTTTTAAAAGTCTCTCTCTCTCTCTCTCTCTCTCTCTCTCTCTCTCTCTCTCTCACACACACACACACACACACACACACACACACACACGTATAGAGATGTTTGCCTTTGTCTTAGTTACTGTGCCATTGCTGGGATGAAACATCGTGACCATGACAATTTATAAAAGAAGGCATTTAGTTAGGGGCCCGTTTACAGTTTCAGAGGGTTAGTATGTGATCATCATGGACAGGAGTTAGGAGGCAGGCAGGCTAGCATGATGCTGGAGCAGTAACTGAGAGTTCACATCTGATAGGAAAGCTGTAGGTAGAGTATGAGATTTGAAACCTCAATGCCTACTCCCAGTGACATACTTACTCCAACAAGACCACACTTCCTAATCCTTCCCAAACAGTTCCAGTAACTGGGGACCAAACCTTCCCATATATGAGTCAATGGGGGCCATTCTCATTCCAACCACCACAGTCTGCCTGTATGTATGGGCACAGCATGTGTGCCTGGTGTCTAGGAAAGTCCAAAGAGGATGTCAGATCCCTTGGAACTACAGTTGCTGATGTTTGTGAGCCACTGTGTTTGTACTAGGAACTGAGCCTGGGACCACTACAAGAACAGCGAGTGTTTTTAACCACTGAGCTATATTTCCAGTCCCTCAGTTTAGAAGTTTTGAAGCTGGTGATTTTAAAGGAGCTATATCCTGGGTCCAAACACAAGGATAAAGATAAAATGATGTCTATCACTCTAAAGGACAAAAAGGAATTTTATATCTCCAATGAAGAAGGGCTTAAGGGCCAGTAAAATATATTAGTTTTATGTATTTAATGTTTTGTTTTTTTTCTTATGTTCCATATGTTGCGAGTATTATTAGATTGTAATGTGTATTGGCAGCGTAACATTTTCAACTTTGTTTTGTAGGCTCCTTAGCTAGATTTAGCATAAAAAGTAGAAAATAAGTTTCCTTTTAAAAATCCTGTTGGCTTGCTGGATTAGATTGGCATCTAGTAGATTTACCAGAACCACTAGAGTAGTGCCGATGAACACTGCCTTGGGCTGCTATTATTTCTGTGAGCCAGTGTCCCAACTGTAACAGGAGAATGACATTGTATGCTGTATAGTTCACTATTGAAGGAGATGTATTTATGCTTTTCAAGCAGATATTGTAAATGAATGTAAGAATAAAATATCACACAGATTAGGATTTTTTTGTTAACTTGTAAAATTTTACTCCTTAATGAATGTTTTTGCTCTTTACTAATAGATGTAGCAACATGATTGAAATGAACCTTAAGATTTGTCTATTTTAGCTTCTTATTCAAGACATGAATCTTGCTGTATGTTTGTCTAGTGTAGACATAATTTAGGATAACTGGGCATATTATGAAATTTTGGAGTATTTGACATTTTAGAGTCTGCTTCTTTTGGCCTATTGATACCCATTGGATAACATTTTGGAATTTCTATAGTGTATAAATAATTGCAATTTAAATAATTATTGAAACTGAGTTTTTAATTTCTGTAGCAGGTACATTTTGTCTCATGCCTCTACTTTTTTCAATGTATAACTTCAATCAGTAAAAGTAAAATATGGATATAGGTAGTTCATTTAAATCTCACAGGACTGTTCTAAGGTCCATTGGCTTAAAATAACATGTTTGACTTATTGAATACATTTGTAAGACAAACAGCATGTTAGCAAATACTGCAGGTATTTATATTTTTAAGGTGGGAGGGAACTCAGTGAAAGGGGAGAAGTGGTGAAGCGTACACCACAGCTCAAAGATCCTGTGTATGGAGGGAGTGTGCAGAGCGAGGTGGGGCTACATAAAGGGACCAGGGAGAAGGCCTCATTATTCAGGAGTGGGAATGGAGCAGCTGCGGGAATGCAAAAGGGAGGCCAAATTAATGGGTCAGTGTAACTTGAGATTCTTTGCTTAATTATGAATCTTAAGTAGGCCTCCTTAATCCCTTAAGGATGAATGGCTTTCTTCTTGTTAGATGCAACTGGGGAATTCTTCCAGTATTTGAATGCCATTAAAAATAAGTTATTGTAGATATACACAGAATAGGATGGACATCTTAATGGTTAATTTAGGATATTTTATATTAATTTTTGCTAACTAGCTAATTTGTTTCAGTTTGTTAGTTCAGTGAGTAGGATGCATTTTGGTGGGCTATAAATTGAAGCATTGTTTATGGTTTACAAATTCAAATGTGTTGTCATGATTAGACAGTTCTACATTCCTTATAAGACATTCTTGCAGTAATTGTCACATGTACTATTCATACTTTATTAAAAGTTATATTTACTGTATCTCAAATTATGTGGAAATTTTATTCCTCCTAGAAACTTAATACATCATCAGAAAACAAGACAAATAATAAATTGTTCTTGGAAAGCTGCTGAGGACAGTATTGTCTGTGTTCGGCTAAGTGATGAGAAAGAGATTATTGACTCTCTGAAGCAGTAAACTTATGGTAGCAAGAATGGGATGTCACTTTTTAATGATTTAAGTTGACAATACCCCTTTATACTGTTTTTTTATATACTTATTATGTGACATTTAGAAAAGGAACAAAGCCAGGTGTGGTGTACACTTGTAATCACAGCACCCCAGAGGCTGGTGCAGGAGGACTGGAGTTCAAGACCAGCCTGGGCTGTGTATCTAAGCTTGTTTAAAAAAAAAAAAAAGAACATATGGAACATAAGGTGTAATTTGGGAAACACTGCATGTGACAGAAGAGACCCCATGAGTTCACATCTAACTTAAGAACTAGAGAGTTGCCTCAGTACTATTGACACTGCTAGTTTCCCTTTTCTTAACTGTTCTGGTGTTTCCCCATTAGAAATAACTGCTGCAAAGCACTATATTTTATATTACTTAAAAAATTTGTTTCTTTTTAAATCTGAGGCAGGAGGGTCACTGGATCCCAAGACTTTAAAGCCATTGTGGGTAAAATGTTTGACTTCATCTAAAAAAAAATGCTATGTATTATTACATGTGGACATATATGACAATAGATAGAACCTTAAAAACATGTTATCTAGGAGCCAGTGAGATGGATCAGTAGCTAAAGATGCTTCTCATCAAGTCTTATGGCTTAAGTTCAATCCACATTGTAGAAAGGACCAACCTCAATAAGGTATTCTCTGATCTCCACATGTGCTCACACATTTACATGTATGTGTGCACAAACACAGAAATGCTAAAGAAATGATACCTAGTTTTTCTTTTAAAAATTACTCATTTTATATGCATGTATGTAGTATGCCTTAGTGTATGTCTGCCATGTACATGCAGATGCCCTCAGAGGCTAGAAGTGGGCATCAGATTTGCCAGACGAGTTACTGCTGAGCTGTCTTTCCAATCCACTGTATATGACTTTTTCATCTGTGTAATGTTCCTCTTAGAAATGTTTGTACACATATGCTTGTGTGCATTTCCTCTCAAGTGATGCACAGAATGTATGTTCAGCCTTACTAGATCATCTCAAGAATGCTATTGAGTATTAGTACTGTATTTGGTAGTCAGAACAGCTCATACCCTCAGCAGTTCAATATGGTGACTGGCTTACAGGTGCTATGTATCCAAGCAACTACATAAGTAGCAACTGGCTGAACAAGTTCAGATCCATGTTTGTTTTAGTAAGTTGTTTTGCCTTTCTAAGTGTGATTTGGTGTTAGAAAAAAAAATGTAACTGGGGTGATTTTTACTGAGAATATTTGAGACATATATCTATTTTAGAGTGCAAAATCTATGTGAATATTAATAAGAAAAATACCTTTTTGGAAGAACGAAGAAGGCTCTAGTCTTCTACACTAAATTTACACTGTACAAACCTAACATATGGTTCCACTTCTGAAGATCCCAAGGTGGATGCTCACAGCCAGACAGCAATATGTGCTCCAGCAAGAAGACCTTAGGGGGTAGGGTAGAAGGCTAAAGGGCAGTGACTTCCATTTATATCCTACTGACAGCCTTTTAGTGGGCAAGGTTCTGCCCTTAATTATGAGAATTTTGTCAAGAAGAAAAAGGGAGCCTTGTCTTGGATAGGCATCTCATATTTTCTGCACAATTATTGCAAGGCTAAGTGCTCAATTTGCTCTGATTGACATTAAAGTTTTTGGTTTTAATTACTGAGGAATCAAATTATGTGAATTATCAATTGAACCTGATACTAGATTGAACATGAGACTGACCCATATGAAAAAAGCGATTTTTTTTGGTTTGTTTGTTTTTTTTTTTTTTCAAGACAGGGTTTCTCTGTGTAACAGCCCTAGCTGTCCTGGAACTTGTTCTGTAGCCCAGGCTGGCCTCAAACTCATAGAGATCCACCTGCCTCTGCCTCCTGAGTTCTGAGACTAAAGACGTGCACTACTAGCACCTGGCCTCATATGAAATTTTAATTTATTTACTCTCCCAGTGCTTAGGCGTAGATGCAGAAACTGCAGGAAAGTTATACCAAAGCAAAGTGATTTGATGTGTTTTGGGGGAGTGAAGCATTAGACTGAGGAGTGCACTAACAGAGAGGAAGCGAATC
Organism: Cricetiscus sungorus; assembly: GCA_030556225.1. Taxonomy (NCBI): domain Eukaryota; kingdom Metazoa; phylum Chordata; class Mammalia; order Rodentia; family Cricetidae; genus Cricetiscus; species Cricetiscus sungorus. The sequence continues at coordinate 126,319,238 of JANBXA010000734.1, read as the reverse complement.
AGACTTGCAGAGTGAATGGCCACTAATATGATGTGGCTTGGTCAGGAGGAAGTTAAGTTAGGAGGGCTAAAGGGACTGTCCTTAAAAAACAAGGAAGTTGAGAATTAGTGTTACGTACTTCAGTGGTACATTGCCTCCTTACTGATGAGGGGGCGCAGGAAAAAGACATCTAGTTCTTATAGGAGATATGAGTTGGGATGTGATTAGAAGAACAAGAAAACCAAATCCTGAATTTGGTTGAGTCCAACTGAATTCTGTAATGAGACCTGTGCTTTTATGGCAAGATGAGAATTCTTCCTTGGAATGGCAAGATGGTTCAGTGAGTAAAGTTGCTTACTACTAAGCTGTTGGTACAACCCGAGTTCTGCCTAGTTCCTCCATGGTCAGAAAAGAGAACTAACTTTAGTTAGTTGTTCCTCTGACCTCCACATATGTAATAGAATGTAATCAAGGTTGTTAAAAATTCACTTTTCTTGAGTAGTATCTATTTTTCTCCCAGTTACCAAAATAATTCATGCTCATGGTTGTAAATCTGGAAAATACAGAAAGAGAAAAATATCTCTCCACAGGAAGATAACCAGTGCTATCTTGGTGTGTTTTTCAGTAGAGTATTTGCAAGGGGATGGGGGTGGGGGTGGGGCTCTGCACTCAGGGCCTCTTTCTTGTTAAGCATGCACTCTACCACTGGGCTGCATTTTTTGAATGTATATGCTATATCTATAGTGATAGTGTTGGGTTATGAATTATGTCCACTAAGTACATTTGGAAGAAAGGTATTTATTTCCTATTAAAGACTGTTAATCTAGAAGTTGTGCCTGCTTTGTAAATTTCTTATGAAATGAGGCAGAGGTAAACTGAGATTTTACTCAGGACCTCAGCTGTGCTTTCTTCATCACCTCATTTAGGAATCAGTTGGTGGAGTGACTCAAAGGAAAGTATAGACTCCACAGCCACTTAGTGGACCTGGTGGCTGAGGGCATCAACATGATCTTTTTTCTTTGCTTATGTTTGTTGAGAAACTAGGCCATGGCTGGAAGTAGCTCCGTGACAGACTCCTTGGCTACTTCAAGATTTGTTTGCATTTCCTGTGACTTGAAGATTGAATTGAGGCATAATTAAATCATTTTTTGTTGTTGTTTTTATGACAGGGTCTTACTATGTAGCCTAAGCTGGCCTTGACGTCTTGGCAGTCTTCTCAGCTTAGCCTCATTGCTGTAAATACGAGCCACCGTGCCCAGCCATAATTTATTCTTGAAGTCATTTCAATCTCAGGGGGTACAATTGCTTGCTGACTGGAGAAAGTTCTTGCCTTGTCTGGATACTACGTTGAGAAAGAGCCCTGATCTAAGAGCCCTGCTCAATCAACAGTTTCCAATGAAGATCAATTAGTGCTAATTTAATGACTAAGACGAAACTGAGTGTTTTTAAATGAGGAAACCATGCATTCAGTGCGTTTGTGTTAGCTAAGTCTTATTTCATCTTAATGGAGTTAGTGATGATTGATGGATCCTATAGGAAGAAAACCAAGATTCTCAAAACTCAAACGCATTGAAGTAGCTTGGAGGCTGTGCAAACAGTTTTCTGAGCATCATCCCCTGTCTCTCATTCAGTTTTTGATGTTGGTGGTCCTAGTTAGGGGACTTGAGGGGTTGATGTTAGAATCAACTTAGGCTGGAGTTCAGGCATCTATATTAACATGTTCTACAGTGATTCTAATACGTGTTTCAGGTTGAGAATCACTGTTATTGTCATAGTTTTTTTCCCTCCATAATTTCCAAGAGAAGCCCATTCATTTTCCATTTTAAAGTATTACAGAGTTTTGATATTGAGGTAAGTAAGACAGCTGATTAAGGAGAAATCATTGTTTACATTGTGCTATCATCTATCATTGTTGTAGAAGGTAAAGTTAAAATGCTAAACAACAAAGAGCTCTTGGCACCTCTACAACCAGTAGTAATGTTCTTGTTTGCTGCAAAGCATAATTGCAATTTTAAGATTATTTATTCCAGAGGATAAAATTAGTTTAGTATGAAGTTGCTTTTTCTTAAAGTAAAGAAACTCTTTAGCATGAGAATCCTTTGACCTATCAACTAGGAATATGAATGACATTTCAGGCTATATAGAGTAGAATCTTACAGATTACACATGACAGTTGTGTGATGAGAAGTTTTTAAGTTCTTACCGCATGGTGGCAAGTGTCTGTAATCCCAGCATTCTAAAAGGCTAAGGCAAGAGATTGTGATCACTGGTCCAGACTGGGCAATGTAGCAAGGATCCTGTCTCAATAAACTAAGAGCAAGACATCAACCAACCAGACAAAAAAACACATTTTAAGGTTTTGAATAACAATTTCTGTGTAAAGTCTATAATTTGAGTATCATCTGCTAATAGTACTTCTTCATTTATTTGAGGAAAAGTCTCACTATGTAGCACTCACTATGTTGGCCTGACTCACTATGTAGATCACACTGGCCTGGAACTCACAGAGTTCCAGTCTGTGACTCTTGAGCCCTGGAATTAAAAATGTGCCCTACCACACCCAGCTAGAAATACTTTCAATTGCGAATATTCATGGTGCACATGCTTGAGTCAGAAGGGAGCCTATGGGAGTTCTCTCCTTCACGTGGTTCTAAGGATCCAGCTCAGGTTGTCAGGGTCGGTGGCAAGTGCCCTTATTAATACGTATACTCTATACTTTGTGCTTCTTGGTTTTAAGAGTTTAAAAAGGGTTCGCTAACACAAAGAACACAGAAGCTCTTCTATTAAGCAATGCCTGCCCCTGAATGAAAAGATGAATTGGACACTGCTTCAGTTCAAGGGACCCAGCCTCATGAAGTGATTTCCAATTTTAATATTCAACCTTAATTAATAGGTATTACTTATGTAGATTTCTTCCTAAAGTAAAATATTTTAGTGGCTCTTTGTATGATAGTAACAATTTTAGAAATTACTGTTTAATAAAAGTTATGATAGAACTGGTACATATCAATAAATCTTGTAAGTCTGCTTTGATTTTATTAATCACAGAAGTATCTACATATATTTGAGAAATATTTTTATAGATTGAGTATCTCAAACCCTAAAATAAAAAATCTGAAGTGGTTCAAAAATCTAAAACCTATTGAATGATACATTTTGACATGACATTTGGAAAATCTACCCCAACTACATATGGCATATTACACTCAAAATGCAAACACACTAAACATATTGTGTAACATTACCTTTTGACTATGCATACAAAGTTATATGTGAAATGAATTTCATGTTTAGGCTTGAGTTTTATACCAAGGTAATCTATCTACCTACCTACCTACCTATCTTCTATCTACCCATCAATCCATCCATCTGCAAATATCCCCACCTGTTCAAATATGAAAACTATGGTCCTAAACATTTTAGATAATGGGCCTTCGCCTGCATATATTGGAGTTGATACTCAAGCTACAGGTAGTATTGGTACACATGACTTTTTGAGCCCTTTGTTATAAACTGAAAAACTCCAAGGGTCAGTAATCTTTACTTGCAATGAAGTAGATTTTATTTAGTGTTACTTGTGGTCCCTTGCCAGTAGACTTGCATAGGAAGGTGACATGAATGAAGGAAGTTTTATTCACATTTCTCTAGTGAAGGCAAACTCTTGTCTTTCCATCTGAATTCTTCCTGTAAGTTAGATGCTTGGCAAGTTAAGTTATTGGCTCTTTTCCCTTTATAATCTGATGGTTCCTTTTCTAACTAACTGTCCACTGGTTACTAAATGAATATTGATTAGGACTTTATTAATGGCAACCTATGGAGAAGCTTGGATGTTGGATGAGAGAAGGGGTTGGGCAGTAAGGGGCTGTGAGAAAGGGTTTGGAGCATGCATATGTATATTTTTGTTTTGTTTTGTTTTTGACAGTATTAGCATTCCACTTCTGATCTAAATCCATCGTCTAGCTGCTTGTTTAACTAACTTTTGAAACACATTTTTAAAATGTCTACTTTTTTTTGTTTACATTTTCTTATTTTTTCCCTCCTCCCTCCCTCCTCCCTCCCTCCCTCCCTCCCCCTCCCTCCCTCCCTCTCTCTCTCTTCTCTCTCTCTCTCTCTCTCTCTCTCTCTCTCTCTCTCTCTCTCTCTCTCTCTCTCTCTCTCTCTCTCTCTCTCTCTCTCTCTCTCCCTCTCTCTCTCTCTCTCTCTCTCTCTCTCTCTTTGTGCCTGGCATGGACATGGTGCACCTGTGGAGGTCATAGGACAACTTGGTGGGAGTCAGTTCTCTTCTAACATTGTGTGGGTTCCAGGGTTCCAGGTATTAAGCTATCTCACCAGCCTTGGAAGTACTATTAATTGCCTATAGTGGCCTTGCAAAAAAAAAAAAAGAAAGAAAGAAAGAAAGAAAGAAAGAAAGAAAGAAGTTATAATAAACTGTTATGAGACAAACACTAGTTTTTGAACTAATTGGAGGAAAATTTTCCTCGACAAATGTAGTTTGCTTACTAAGGTTTGTTTTGGAATTTATAATTTTACTCAGTCTCAAATGAGTTGTTTCCCTTCTTGCAATTAGATGCATGTGCAGTAAGAGAAAGGGATGAATCAATCCAGTCAGTGTTAGGAGCCAGTTGCAGCTGCTATGTAAAGTGCCCTCCATTAAGTTATTAAAATCCTTTGAAGGCTTGCTTGTGCAAAATATTCCTAATTTGTTAGGAACACACATGGCTGTGTGTGCACACATGTCATTGTTCAGTAGACTGCTCTTTATTAGAAAAGCATAGATCCCTGTGGGGTACTAATTACAGCTTTGGCTAGGAAACTGCAGAAAGGCGAATAACAAAGGCAAGGGAAAATAACAAGAGAAAGGGAGAGATCCGGGCTCTGCTGTTTTACACCTCCAGCATAAACGAGACATGCTGTGAGTAAACACAGCTGTATGGAAAATTAGTTTTTAAGAATTGAAGTAAGGAACTGCCAGTTCATTGAGCAGATCTGAACTGCACATCCCCAAGAGAAGTGTTCCCTGTCATAGGTTGGTTCTCCCTAGAAAGTTGCTTGACAAATCATTGTTTTAAATGATCAGTGTTTCTTTTTCCATTTAAGAAAATTGTTATTTGTATGGTGTTAAACTGCTCGTATGTCTGTGTGCCATGTATATGCAGTGCCCATCAAAGTCAGAAGAAAGTGTGTACTCTCTGGAACTGAGTTACATATTGTGTGGGTCCTCTGCAAGAGCCGCGTGTGCTCTTAACCTCTGAGCCATCTCTCTTGTCCTTTAAGTTTCTTTTTTAAGATTTACTATGTTTTTTTTTTTTTTTGTAATGTAATGAGATTAGACTTGAGTAAAACCTATTGCATTTAGACAGTGGAATACTGTACAGCTGAAAAAATAATACTGGAAAAATGAAGTGAATATGAAAATATGTTCACTTGTCTTAAGTAAATAGTGACTTAAGTGGAGGGATTCATTGTGACAGGAAGGATTATAGGTTTCTTGGAAAAGATGGCATCCTGGTTAAGCCTTGAAGATATTAGCATATCTGTGAGGGAGAGGCAGGGATGGGGAATCACCAGTAGAAATGGGTACACAGACTAAATAGAGCCGAGGGCATATCTCAGCAGTGGGAAAAGAACTGGAATCTTAGCTGTAACTACTACAAGGTCTTTTTGTTTTTGTTTTTCCAGGCAGGGTTTATCTGTGTAGCTTTGTAACTTGTCCTGGAACTTACTCTGTAGATCAGGCTGGCTTCAAACTCAGATCTGCCTGCCTCTGCCTCCCAATTGCTGGGATTAAAAGCATGTTCCAAATTTTGATCTTTTAATACCCATTGGATAAGTGAGTGAATAAAAGAGTAACACAAAGGTCTGGAGAGATGGTTCAGTGCATAAGTAATTCTCAGCCCCCCCCCCTCGCCGCCTTACTGGGTGGCTCACAACCATCTGTAAATCTCCCTCCAGGAATTCAGAAGTCCTCTTCTGACCTCTGCCTGCAATACCTCACACCCCAACGCATTCACCATCCAACACATTCACCATGCATGCTAATAAAAATTAAAATTTTATTTATTTATTTAGACACAGGATCTCTCTACATAGCCTTGGCTGTCCTAGAATTCCCCGTGTAGACCAGGCTGGCCTCAAAATCACAGAAATTTTGCCTCTGCCTCCTGGGTGCTGGGATTAAAGGTGTTTGCCACCACGTATGGCCAAAATCTTAATTTTATTTTTTTAAAGAGTAATACAATTGTCTTAAACCTAGGATTCCAAAACACTTTTCCACACTTCTGGGTATGGTGTACATACTAAGCAAGTACTCTACCACTGAGTGGGCCATTTTTAGCTGCAATAACAATTGTGCACATGTATGACGTACAATGGGGACATACTGTGATAGATACTTGCATAGAAATGTGTAATGACTAAAGATAATTAGCATTTCTTTCTCCTTTTACATTGTTTATTATGTTGGGAACATGTTATGTGTGATGGTACACACCTGTAATCCAGCAGGCAGAAGCCAGAGAGTTAGAAATTAAGGGCCAACCTGGGCTATACAGTAAGCTTCAAGGAAGGGAAATGCTGGTTTAAGTTGGGAACCTTTGAATTATTCTAGTTCTTAATAAGAAACATAGGGGGCTGGAGAGATGGCTCAGTGGTTAAGAGCACTGCCTGCTCTTCCAGAGGTCCTGAATTCAATTCTTAGCAACCACATGGTGACTCACAACCATCTGTAATGAGATTTGGTGTCCTCTTCTGGCCTGCAGACATACATGCAGGCATAACACTGTATACATAGTAAATAAATCTTAAAAAAAAAAAAAAGAAACATAAAGAGTTACAGATTGAGATTCAGGCATAGTGTGAGACCCTGACCCCTCTCACCCCACACATATAAAAACTTGTAAGAATTTGGCATGAAATAAAGGTAATGAGTCTGAGTGAAGCCAAAATTAGTGATTATGTAATTCCTACATTTGTACTCTTGAGACAAATGACCTTAAATGAATAAGGTATTAAGTATGCTTGACGTACTCTTCATCTTTGAAGAGTATCCATAAAGGAGCTACACTTGAGTAAGAGTTAATAAGACCATAATGTGTCCATTGGTTGTATTTCCCTATAAGTAATGTATTAAGAAATGGAGCTGGAGAGATGGCTCAGTGGATAAGAGCACTGGCTATTCTTCCAGAGGACCTGGGTTCAATTCCCAGCATTCATATGACAGTTAAAAAACTGTCAGAAACTCCCAGAGGATCTGATACCTTTTCTTGCACAGATATACTTGCTGGCAGAACACGAATACACATAAAGAAAAGTAAAATTATTCTTAAAAAAAAAAAAAAAAAGGTGTTAGCCAGGCAGTGGTTTAAACACACCCTCTACTGACTCCTGAGGGCACTATACACCCACATGGATATATCAGGCAAAACATTTATACAGGGTTTCTCTGTGAAACAGTCCTAGAACTCACCCTATAGACCAGACTGGTCTCGAATTCAGAGATCCACCTGCTTCTGCCTTCTGCTGGGATTAAAGGTCTGTGCTACCACTGCTTGGCTAAAACTGTTCTTTTGTGAAAGTATCAGAGTCATATTAACCTATGTATTCCTGAGAGGCAGGCAGATTTCTGTCAGTTTGAGGCCAGCCTGGTCTACAGAGTTCCAGGAAAGCTATAGCTACAAACAAAGAAACCCTGTCTTGGAGAGAATAAAAAGGAGGTATTAAGTAATAGACATGTTGAATGGAGGCAGAAACACTGGTATCCTGTAAATGTATAAATCCAGTATACATTTGTAGCTTTTTGGCAAAGATGATTTTAGTATACATAGGTTTCCTTTTTGGGGGGCGGGGGTTGGGTAGGGAGTGACAAGGTCTCACTATGTAGCCCTAACTGGCCTAGAACTCACTATGTCAATCAGCCTGGCTTCAAACTCATAGAGGTCCACCTCTATGAAGCAGAAGAGGCTATGAGATTTGCTGGAGCTGTAATTGCAAGTGATTGTTAGCCACCGTGAGTGTGTGTGTGTGTGTGTGTGTGTGTGTGTGTGTGTGTGTGTGTGTGTGTGTGTATGAGCACTGTAAGAGCAGTAAGTACTGTTAACTGCTGAGCCACCTCCCCAGCCCTGATTTTGCTCTTCTTCCTAAGTGAATTTCTCTAGTTACTATTTAGGGTGGTTTTCCTCTTCTTCTCCTCCTCCTTCCTCCTCCTCCTCCTCTTCTTCTTCTTTCTCTTCCTCTTCCGTCTCCCCGAAATCCCCATAATTGAGAAATAGCTGGGAATTTGGCTCAGCATGTGGAAGCCCTGGGTTTGAATATGCTCTAGCACACAAAACAAAACAAAAATAAACAAAATCCCAGGAGCCAAAAGGAATACTTACCTCCTTTCTTAAAAAAGGAAAAGTCTATTGTAGTGGTACATGCCTTTGAACCCAGATCTCAGGAAGCAAAGTCGGGTGGATCTTTGTTGAGTATAGGGCATCCAGGAATACATAGTGAGACCCTGTCTTGAAAAACAAAACAAAACAAAAAACCTAAAACAATAAAACAAAACAACAACAGAAAACCTGGAGCCCAGTTAGTAGAGTGTGAACCTAGTGTGCACCAAGCATAGGGTTCAGTCTCCAGAACTATTTAAACTGGGCGTGGTGGCTCACACATGTAACCACAGCTCCCAAGAAGTAGAGGCAGGAGGGACAGAAGTTGAATGTTATCTTTGTCTGCATAGTAAGTTCAAGGTCAGCCAGGGATATATAAGATCCTATCTCAAGGTTAAGAAGCAAATAAATAAAACTGAGGTGTAAGTTCATATGGCAAATTACATTCTAATTGTGCTTTGTTGTTTATTACAAAACATATTCATTCTCCCATTAAGAGACCCCAAACTCTTAGCAGTCATTCCCCAGACTCCCTTTCTGAGCCCCTAGCAAACACTAGTCTACTTTTTGACTACTATGGGTTTGCCTATTCTGGACCTCTCCTATAAATGGAATCACATAGTATATGGGCTTTTGTGTACAGTTTCACTTATAATGTACTCAAGGTCTTAGTCAGGGTTCTCTAAAGGAAGAACTTGTAGAATGAATAGGCTGCCAGCAGAAGGTGTGACCCAGATTAAAGGTGGATCTTCCCTTCTCAAAAGATCTGGATTTAAAAGTTTATCTTCCCACCTCAAAGATATGGAAGTAGGAAGTGGAAGTGGAACTTCCTACTTCAGATGATTTAGTTAAGAAAAAAGTTCCTCACAGGCGTGCTCAGTCATTTGGGTTTCAGTTAATTTTAGAAGTAGTCACATTGACAACCAACAATAGTCATCACACCCATTGTGTATATACACTTGAATTGCTCTTGACTTTTGAATCATGCTATTGTGAAATAATGTGGAGAAATACCAATGCATTATTATTATTAATATAAAATATTTTTAAGATTTATTTTCTCTCTCCCTCCCAACCTGTGCACATGAGTGCAGGTGCCCACAGACCCCAGAAGAGGGCATCTCATCTTCAGGACCTAGAACTGCAGGCAGTTTTGAGCTGCCCAATGGGCTCTGGGACCTGAGCTCAGCTCCTCTATAAGGGCAACAAGCAACCCCAATAATATGAGAACATTTTGAAATGGAGGCTTTATGGGACAAAAATAATCAAAGACAGATTGCTAGATTCTGTTTTTGTATTTTTATCAAAAATAGAGCCAGGCATGGTGGTTTATGCCTTTAATCCCAGTATACAGGAGACAGAAGCAAGCAGATTCTATGAGTTCAAGGCTACTCTGAGATACAGGAAGCATTACCTCAAAACAAAACAAATCAAAATCTTCTGCTACTTTACTTTTAATCTGGAATTGAAACTTTAAATTTTGATATCTAATCTGTCCAAGCTGTACTACAAATCTGAGTGCCAAAGCAGCATTTTTTAAAGAGAATGTATACAACAGTTGTTGTTGTTGTTGTTGTTGTTGTTGTTGTTGGTGGTGGTGGTGGTGGTGGTGGTGGTGGTGGTGGTGGTGGTGGTGGTGGTGGTGGTGGTGCACGCCTTAAATCCCAGCACTCGGGAGGCAGAGGCAGGTGGATCTCTGTGCGTTCAAGGCCAGCTTGGTCTACAAGAGCTAGTTCCAGGACATCTAGGACTACACAGAGAAACTCTGTCTCGAAAAACCGAAGGGGAGGTATTTTTTTTTTTTGCCATTACTCTAAGATGTGTTAAATATAGAAAAGTAGAGAAACAAATATACTTTACTGAGGCAGGATGAATTTACTAGCTAAACATACATTTGTCATTTGTTAATACAGTCTGTAAAACTTAGTCTAATTCTCCTGTTGGAATGATAGCTCATTTAGTCATGACAACAGTCTTCAAAAGTACAATACTGTTTTTGAAATTTCCAGACAGAAGTTTTGAGAAGTTTAATGTACCCAAGTTCCCAGTTCAGGAGAAACTGACTGAACTTAGTTAGGTCTGTCAACCAAAGGCAGAATGGATTTTTTTCAGCTTTATTTATTCAGCGCTTCATTTGTTATTATTTATTCAAAGCTTTCTGTGGCAAAGAGGCCGTGGTAGAGCAGACTCGCTTATGTCACTGAAGCCAGGAAGTGGGGGGGGGAGAGGGGGAGCTGTGGCAGCTGGCTTTTCCCCTTCTCTCTCTTATTCCACCTGGACCTCTGTCAATGGGGTGGTGCCGTCTACATTCAGAATAGCGCTTCCCCCTTTGGTTATTCCTGTCTGAATTAAACTTCACAGGCCCACCCACAGGTATGCTGGACCCGTCTCCTAGGTGCCTCTTAATCCAATCAAGATGACAATCAAAATTAACCAATGCAATTGCTTTTATTTTTTTAATCTCTTTTCTTCTGGCCCACTGACCTTAGTTTAACCTCTAGTGATCTTTCATGGATTCTATTGAGATCATTCAATCTCTGTCTCATTTTCCTTCTGTTTCTAGACCCATTCAGGGGAAAAATCTCAATGTTGAGTTTGCTGTGCCATTTCCATATTTCAATCTTTTCATGGTCCACTGTTTTACAGAATGTGAAATATAAATGCTTGACCATTCCAAAAGACAGCCTTCCATGGTCTATTCCCACTTAATCTTGAGCGCATCTTGCTCTCCATTTTCTACCATCCCGTGTTTGCTTTCTATGGTTATAGGTTTCGTTTCCCACTCCGGTGGGATGGGTACTGCCCATGTCATGCCCTGTCCTGTGCTCCTCACCCTACAGCAGTGTTTAAGATTTAATAGGGTTGGGATTGTCTCTTGAAATTCTTTTAAGATTTTTTTTTTCAGTTTTATTTTTAGTTGTGTTTATATATGGATTTGTGCATGTAAGTGGGGTGCCCACAGAGGCAGTAGAAGGTTGTCAGATCTGGAGCTGGAGCTGGAGGTTGTGACCCACCTCATCTGGGTGCTGGTAACTGAACTTGGGTCCCCTGCGAGAACAGAACGTAGTTTAACCACTAAACCATCTTTCCAAGCCTCTCAATTTTTTTGTTTGTTTATTTGTTTTGAGACATAGTCTCTTTACATAGCCCTGGCTGTCCTGGAACTCACTATGTAGGCAAGACTGTCCTTGAACTCACATAGAGGCACCAGTCAAATCTGCTTCCCAAATGCTGTGAATAAAGGCATGAGCCACCATACCTAGTTTAAAACTTTTTTAATGATTGGCTCAGATAGTCTCTTACTTCCTGAACATATTATTACATATTTTAATTGTTCTAGTTTCACTTTTAAAATAGACTCTGCAGTCTTTCAGGGTGGAAGCTAGGATCTTATTGTTGAGTGATCTTGGCTCTCAGCAGGATGTCTTGGATATTCAGATATGCTCAATAAATGTTGTTTGAATTAGTGCATGAGTTTGTTTGAATTAGTGAATGCATTTAAAATATTTCTTGTAGTTATGATAGAAATTTAAATTTTTCTTTCCTCAAAGGAAAGAAAAACAAAATACTCAGGTTTTTAATTGTGAGGAAAAAAAACCTTTATTGGCCACTCACGGGAATATTACTTTATGCCTTGCCGTGGTAGCATATGCCTTTAATTCCAGCACCCAGGAGGCAGAAACATGCAAGTCTCAAGAGTTCAAGGCCAGCCTGTTCTATAGAGTGAGTTCCAGGACAGCCAGGGCTACATAGAGAAACCCTGTCTTAAAAACCAAACCAAACCAAAGAGTATATTACCTTATTATTTAAAAGATTTCAGCAGGCCTGGAGATATCAGAGGTTAAGAGCACTAGCTGCTCTTCCAGAGGGCCTGAGTTCAATTCCCAGAAACCACACTGAGGCTCACACCCATCTATAATGAGATCTGGTGCCCTCTTCTGGTATGCAGGCATGCATGCAGACAGAACAAACACTAATAAATAATGAATTTAAAATAAAAAAAGATTTTTGTGCTCCTAGTGTTGGTGGCACATGCCTTTAATTCCAGCACTCTGAAGGCAAAGGCAGGTGAATCTCTGTGAGTTTGAGGCCAGCCTTGTCTACAGAGCGAGTTCCAGGACTGGCTCCAAAACAATACAGAGAAACCCTGCCTCAAAACAAACAAACAAACAAACAAACAAAAATAGAAGGCAGATTTTTTTTTTTGCAGAAAACAACAAAAACTACTTGAGTAATCTAAAATGGCATTTTATAATTACTTTAAAAGAAAAAATTTGAAATTTATTTTCTGCTGAGATTTAGTTTAGGGCATTACTTTAGAGAGTATTGTGTTGCTCTGGGAACTGTAAAATATAAAGAAGGCAAATTGGTTAGGTGTGGAGTGAGGTCCCAGATTTTCTGGGTATCTAGTGTGGTTCATGACCTTGGCAGAACTGAAATACAACCTCATGTTTTCAGAGTGCCTATAAATGAGGAATGGCCTGGGGGTCAGGCGGAGTGGCTAGCCTGCCTGTCTGTGGACTCAGGTTCCATGCAGGTGCCCAAAACCACATCCCTGGGGAGCTGAGTGTCACTGCTGTTGGAAGGGGTGCTCTCTGCTCTGATAACTATCCTGTTACAAGAGGGCAAAGCTGCATGATAAGATGATTGGCATGAACTTAAGTGTCAAGCATTATTATTCTTTGTGGGATGGCATATTAATGTCATTCTGCTGCCACACAATAAATTTAACAAATTATGTTGTAATTAAACTTAAAAAAGTATTTTATAACTTCAGTATATAAACATTGGGTTTCTTTTAAATTCTACCTTGCTGGCTTTGGTTCTATCTTTTGCTCTCAAGATGGTTTTGAATTATGACTCAATCCTACCTACTACACATTTAGTAAGAGCTCGTAGTATAGTAGTGAATCTGAGATAAAATTTTGCTATTTCTGAACTTTGAAATACAGTTTTTCTAAGACTGAAGCCATATTTTTACTCAAGGTTAATTATACTGTCTTGAACTGTCTTTGGTTGCAGATTCCTCTGTATGTTGCTAGGTTTGAAAGGGGACAGGTAATTTTGCCTCTGACCTATGTTAACATTGTTTTTTGTTTTTGTTTGTTTTGTTTTTGTTTGTTTGTTTCTTGAGATGTATGTATTTGACCTTCCTTTCTGTTTTTCCTTTCTCCTCCCGCATTTCATCCTGTCCTGTTTTCCTTCTCCATTTTGCTATTTTTTAGCAGGCTGTTTTTCTTTTTGGTGTTTTGTTTATTTTGAGACAGGGTCTCTCTTCAGGGCCCTTCCAATCTTGGAACTCACTATGTAGACTAGGCTATTATTTTTTTCCTTTTAAAAATACTTATATTTTCCTTGCTGTGGTGATGCACCTGGGAGGCAGAGGCAGGTGAATTTCTGAGTTCAAGGCCAGCCAGGTCTACAGAATAGGTTCCAGGACAGCCAGAGCTAGACAGAGAAACCTTGTCTTGAAAAATATATATAGTGTTTTGACTGCATTACAGAGGGCTGTGAGCCACCATGTGGTGCTGTAAGGAATCTGCAAATGCAGCAAGTGCTTTTAACTACAGAGCCATCATCATTTCCTCTTTTCTTTTTTTATAAGCTTCTTTTTTTGTGAATACATGCATGCATGTATGTTCAGGTACACATGGATATATGTGGACACCAGAGGTTGACACTGTCTTCCTCACTTTTCTGTATTGAGATGGGTGTCTCATGTGAGCCCAGAGCTCACGATTTGCCCAGTATAGTTTTCTCCTAGCTAGCTTTTTCTGGGAGTTCCATGTCTCCACTTATTTCTCAAAACTCACTTTGTAATAGTAGAGTCCTCTTCCTCTTTTGTGAATTTTTGAGACAAAGTCTCACTCTATAGCTTAGGTTTGCTTCGAACTCGTGGCAATCCTTCTGCCTCAACTTCTTAAATGCCAGTATTATAAGCATGAGCTACTAGGACCAACAAGAGACTTTTAGAGAAAGAAAGTAATCATCAAATTTTAGTTGGTAATTTCTTGGTTGAGTTTGACAAATGGCAAGTTATTTGAAGTTTTCCACCATTTTACTGTGTCAATGCATATCTCCTCCTGTGTTATGTTTAGTGTTAGTCTGCAGTATGTTTATATTGAACAGTGTGATAGATAGCTGCTATCCCTTTTCCAGCCGTTAAAGTGGCTTCTGAAACAAGCCGTGTCCTGTGCAAGTCTCTGCTTGACCTTACACTGTTAACCATATCACATTTCAGCATCAGCTAGTGTTCTTGTGTAAGTGAACTTTACCAATGTGAAGTCGATTTTAGAAATTTTAAAATATTTTTAGGATGAGTATTTATCAGAATCAAGTTTACAATACTATCACCCTTGTTTTTGTATTTCCTTTTTTCTTTTGGCTTTTCAAAAAAAAAAAAAAAAAAAAAAAAAAAAGCTTTCTCTGAGTAGCCCTGGCTATCCTGGAATTTGTTTTGTAGACCAGGCTGTCCTCAAACTCAGAGATTCACCTGCCATTGCCTCCTGAGTGCTGGGACTAAAAGGGCACCAGTGTGTTTTATTTTCTTTTGAGATCACATAAGAGAGTAAAAGAAGTTACATAGCTTCTGCTAAAAATCTCTTTGTAGCTAGAAATTAAGCTATTTGTGTTTATCTTTATTTTTTTAAATGTTGTTATGTTATTAAGAATTTCACACCAGGCAGTGGTAGCACATGCCTTTGATCCCAGCACTTGGGAGGTAGAGGCAGGTGAGTCAATGTGAGTTCAAAGCTAGCCTGGTCTACATAGTGAATTCTGGGCCAGCCAGAGCTACTTAGAGAGACCCTGTCTTCAAAGCCACCAACCACCCAACATACCAATAAACAAACAAAGACCCTTCTGGATGGTTTTCTCTCTGTGTTAGATTTGTCATGCTAAATTATTGCTGTGCTTTGTTCATGTTTTGTTAAAATTCTATAGGGGTGCAGCATCTTGTAGAAATAACAGCATTAAAGACTTATTGTCAGGGCTGGAGAGATAGCTTGGTGGTTAAGTGCATTGATTGCTCTCCCAGAGGACCTGGGTTCAATTCCCAGCACCATCATGGCAGCTCATAACCATCTGTAACTCCAGTTTCAGAGGATCTGACACCCTCACACAGACATATATGCAGGCAAAACACCAATGTACATTAAAAAAAAATAAGACTTATTGTTTCTGGCTCATTTGTTTCTGTCAACTTGACACAAGCTGAGAATCACATGGGATGAAAGCCTCATCTGATTGGAGTGCAGGGACTCAGCCCACTGTGGGTAGTGTTACCCCTAGCCAGGTAGTCCAGGCATATATGAGAAAGTTATCTGAGCAAGCCAGTCTGCAGCTTCAAGCTCCTGCCTTAAGTTCCTGCGTTGGCTTCCCTCTGTGATGGCTTGTACCCTGTAAGATACCATAAGCCCTTTACACCCATCAGTTGCTTTTGGTCATGGTGTTTATCACAACAGAGACACAAACTAGAATACTCTGGAATGAAAGACATTGGCCATTATATTGATGTGGTTTTCCCAAAGGTCACTTACCCGATAGCCTCAGCTAGTCACCTTATAATGGAAACCTCAGAGTAGACTTATGAGGTATTTGAAGAACTAAAATCGATTTCATAAAAATCCATGCATGGAGGCTTTCCAGTAATGTGACTCAATCTTTCTGTTCTTAGGGCTTTCTCTTAATTTGGACACACTTTTAACATGGAGGGCCATTTGACTCCTCAGTTAATGGTAGATTAGTGCATTAGGACAGGAGATGTTGTAAGCTGCTTGTTGACAGGCCTTCTTGAGAGCAGAGTGTGAGCTGACTGACTGCTGTGGAACAAACAGAATTATCAAAGGCAAACTTCAAGGCTGGAAGAGAGCTAGCCACTCCTTGGACTTTGTTCTGCCAATAGGTCATCAGTTGTGCATAGTAATCGAAGCTCATAGTGATGACTAAATCAATAAAGCCTAATTATGTTCTGTAGATTAAAAAGAAATCTAAAAAGACGCACAATTAATTTCATAAAGATTTCCACTGAGAATGACTAATAGCATGTTTTGAGACTTAAAGAATGTAAAGTCATTTTGTGGAAAATGGCATTGGGTTTTTGGGTTTTGTCTCACTTCTCCTTGAGTTGATATTGTTTTTGGAAAGCTAGAGTATTAATATATATAGAGTATATCTGACATTTTTTTTTAAGTTCAAGCTTGAGTTTTACAGAGAAATATGGAACATTTTTTTTTTTTTGTTCTTAGGAGATGAGTAAGAATCTGTTTATTTAAAAAATATCTTTCAATGAGTTGATCCAACGGTATTAGTCACCATAGAAATTACATAAATTAAAATCAAGTTGTTGAAAACAGCCTGTTCATGCTGAGTGTCACCCAATTCATGTAGTGTGGCAGATAAATCTTAAAGAGTCAGAGGGAGGATTGCCTTCTTTATTTTGAAAACCACATTGATGTGTCTGTTTCTTATTTTTCCAGAAGTGCTGTCAGTGCACTTAAATTGAATTATAAAGGGAAGGCATTTTCCTGTGGTTTGGGGAGAATTGATTTTACTGGGAAACAAGCTATTTTCTAGCATATTCTTAAAACTTCATTGTTTGAATTGTTTTTTTCCCCCCTGCCTCAAAGACTGTCCCAGGATTGCATTTTCTGAGAAAGAAGTAAAAGGGTCTTTATCCCTTGTTTTTTCTTAGTTCTCCTAATCTAATTGGTAACTCTGGCTTTACAATGTAAACTTTTAAAATAACCCATTTGCATTACTACTCTAACGGCTCTTTGCTTCCTTTCCTACCTTTCTTTCTGTAAAATGTTGTCCCTGAAAGAAAGCCTTGAGTTCAGTTAATGTAAGGTCCCACTTGGCAGAATCCTTTCATTGGCCTCCATGACACATGGGCATTCATCTTCTGACTGAATGTTTTTGGCAATAGTCTAGTCTCCATGTCTGCTAGTTGTACAATCCAACCAACCATCTCTGGAAACTGGAAAAAGCTCCCCCAATACTAAAATTCTTTTCCTTATTACTCCTAACTATATAATCTAACAGCTGTTAGCATTCACATTGTGTGAGGTTCTGTAAGCTAACTATAGGTAATTTTAAACATGTAGGAGGGCTGGTGAGATGTCTCAGTGTGTAAAAGCATTTGCCTTGCAACCCCAACAACCCAAGTTCCATCTGCAGAGCCCACAGTGGAGGGAGAGAACCCAGCTTCTCCAAGTTATCCTCTGACCTTCACCCAAATACATTTTGAGGTACATGCCCCCCCATACACTAAAAAATAATAATATAAAATATTAGGAGGGTGTGTGTAGGAATCATGTAACTACTATGCTGCTTTGAATGAGACACGAGCATATGTAGATTTTGGTTATCCTTAGAGAATCCTAGATCCCACTCCTGTGGCTAACAATGGATGGTTACAATAAGACCCAAACAGACCATTTAACTATTAAATGTCTTTGATTATTAGAATTTTTTTGTTTTTATATAAATGAAAACTATCTTTATAATTTCCAGGGAGAGTGAAGTCTTCCTGGAGGAATCACCTGTGTCCGCTTTAAATTCCATTATTTTGTCTTTTCTTTGATAAAAGCATCGCCATCTTTGAATCACCAGAACTGAATGGGAGTTATAAGGCACAATATAATTAGTGTGAACTGGTGGATTCTTTCAGGGCGCACTAGTGTAGCCTTCTAGTAGCCATGTGCCTGTAACATTGTACATTCTTAAAATACATAGTGAATTGTCAAATGAATCCTCTGACTCTACAGCATTAAAAATGTAGCTAAGATCTCTTGTCTTAGAATTGTATTTCTCTTGTGGCCTGTTCAGTGAAGACTTTAGATATTTTTCTCATGAGCTGTTGTTATATTGGAGATTAGTGAGGTGGGCAGAGGTTTGATCCTTTAAGAAGAGTAGACTTGACAAACATGGTGATAGTGGAGATGAACCACCAACTCTGTGTCCCAAGTGACTATACAAGTAACACCCTGGGCTGGTAAGGACAAGAGTATGGATGGCACTTAGGTTATGGTTTGATTAATGACTTACTGAGCTAGGAAAAACAGAATTGAGTACCATTGTGTTTTCAGATAGCTGTGGGGTTCTCTCTGTCTCCCCCCCTCCCCTCCCCTCCCCCTCCCCTCCCCCTCCCCTCCCCTTCCCCTCCCCCTCCCTCTCCCTCTCTCCCCTTCCCCCTCTCCCCCTCCCCCTCCCCCTCTCTCTCCCTCCCCCTCCCCCTCCCTCTCCCTCTCCTAGTTTAGTTCTATGGTTGTATGTCTTTTCTTTGTTTTGGTGTTGGTTTGAGACAGGCTCTTTCACCATGTAGCCCAGGCTGAACTTGAACTCATAGGTCCCCTGCCTCAATCTCCCAAGTGCTGGGTTTCCAGGCCTGTGCCACTGTGCTCAGCATGCTGTCTTAAGTCATTATCACAGTGGGCCAAAGGAGATATATTACTGAGAGCATTTAGGATTAGGCCTGCAAGTGCTTGTGCTAAAGACAAGCCCTGAACTTCGAAGGGAGCTGGGGAGACTAGGGCAGCAGGCTTCCCACATTCTCCACCCATTATTAGTTTCAGCTTCCCTAGGGATTCCCATTGTGTGTATTCGCAGATAACCTGAATTTACTCTGCCATTTGTGTAGTTTCTCTCAGTCTCCACTTTTTATTCGACTTTCAGAAACTCTCCTGTTTCAGGACAAACTATTTAGCACAAACAAGTCTTTTCAAACTGTCATCTCTTTCTCTCCCTTTTCCGTCTTCAAATATATCTCACAGAAAGAGAAATTAGTACACATGTGTGGGGCTTCAAGCCGGATAGAAATGATGCTGGCTAGCCGGATAAACCATCCTGGCAATCAACTCTCCTTTAACAGAGTATAGCTCTGGGACAGAAAATGCCGAGCACCCAGGTTTTTACAGACAATTGCTAGCCTGAGAATTTACAGAAGAATTACCACTCCATGGTTTATTAATTTTTTTTTAAGGCACAGGTTGACACTGAATTGAAGCTTTTTTTTTTTTTTTTTTTTTTTTTAAGTTCTGAAGAGGCTGTTTATCTGGGAAATGAGCATGTCTACAGGATGGTTATAAAATAACATGGCAAACATAATAATGTGTGGTGTCAAGTAGATAATAAATGCTTGCTGCTGCTATTATTTCAATTGCAATCTAATTTTAAATGATAGCTCTCTTCTAATTGTACTTCCTACCTCTCTATTGTGATCTTATTCCAGTCAGTCTGGGGATCTTACTGGTTCCTAAGGACTTATAATGTTCTTACTAATGCTAATTCCTCTGCCTAGAATCCCATTTATTCATGAAGCTGAGTTTTGTTTTCTATTGACGTCTTGTATTCATCCTTAACGTAAAAGCCACCTTTTCAGTGTAGATTCTCTTGGCCACTCTAGTTGTAAGCATTTACTTTTGAGTGTTCTGTGTTACTTAACAGTCCTGATTTCATTAAACTCCTTGTCAGATTAAATGTAGGTTTTACCTGTTAGTTTTAGTTGTGTATTTCTTATCTACTTTAGAATTGTGTATTCAAAACCTAAGCCCAAACCTTACACCTGTTTAGATAATCTGTGAGCTAATTTGAAGAGTAAAATAGATAATTATATCATTAAACTTTATCCTTAAATGTGGATGGCAAGGAAAGCTTTTATAAATGCTACCAAATTGTACTGTTCTCACAAAGTTTTCCACATAAAAAGCATTACTAGAACACCAACTATATTAATTTAAGGAAGATTTTTTTAAAAAAAGAAGATGAAAGACCTCATTTGGCCTTCTCAATCAGCTTAGTATGGGGCCTTTAGCAATCTGATTTGCCTGAAGATAACAGATGCACACTGTTAGGACAAAAGTATCTTTGATTCCAGATGCGGTATAATTCTCAGGGTTTGGAGGATTAAGATTGAGTCTGAATCACTTTGTCTTCAATGTTGTACTGATTTTTCCCCCCTTTACAAGAATCAAAAGGCCTCTCTGACATGAAGCAAATAGATACTTTCCTTTGGGCTTTGTATCCAGGGTGAGAATAGCACCATTCAGCAGTGAGTGTCCATCTGTAGAGGGTGTCCTGGTTCTGCTGCTGACTTTGTATCTTCCTCTAGCTATCCAGCCTGCCATCTGTAACTTGATAGTGAGAATCACTGATTTGCCAGGACAAATTTGAGCTACTGAAAAATAATTATTTATTGAGCTGAATTTGTGGCATGCACTCTTAGTCCCAGTACATAGGAGATAGAGGCAGGAGGATCAGGAGTTCAAGGACAACCTTGGCTATATACATAGTTTGAGGTTAGCCTGGGCTATATGAGACTTTGTCTCAAAAAGGCAAAAACCAGTTTTTTGTTTAATTATTTGTTTTCTGTTTTTTTATTTTTTGAGACACTTTCTCTGTATAACCCTGTCTTTCCTAGAACTCATTTTGTAGATCAGGTGGGCCTCAAACTCTGTCTGGCCTGCCTCTGTGTCATGAGTGCTGGGATTAAAGATGTGTGCTACCACATCCCACTCTCTGTCTCTTTTAAAAAAAAAATAAAAATAAATAAATTTTATATATATATATATATATATATATATATATATATAAATAAATATGAGCCACCATGTGGTTGCTGGGAATTGAACTCAAGATCTCTGGAAGAGCAGAGTGCTCTTAATCTTTGAGCCATCTCTCCAGCCCCATTATTCTGTAATTCTTTGTATGTCTTAATCATTGTGTCCTAATGGTTAAAAAAAATTCCAAGGTCTGATTTTGAGTTTTAAAGAATGTTAATAGTTATGCTTGCATGATTAATAACATGGGGCTTTGTTTGCGTCTTGTATTAGTTTAACAAGCATTTGTTGAGTAAAGCTTTCCCACTGTTCGTATTCCACTTTCTGGAAGTGGCTCTTTGCTGTTTCTGTTCATTAGGCACTTTGAAGTACCTTCCTGAAGTGACTGCAGGGTTTGTGCTTTGCTACTTAAAGTGTTTTCAGTGCACCAGTAGCATGAGCAACAAACTTGATAGGAAGACAGACTCAGGCTTGTTCCAAGTGGGTTGAACTTAATCTGTATTTTAACAAGATGACTAGTTGAGTCTGTGCTGGTTGAAGTTTAACAAGCGGATAGCACATGGATTGTTACCATCTGTGCATGTGTAACAACCAGAGTACTTACTCAGCACTTTCTGATAGAAGACACCTTTTCCTATGCAGGCAGTTATAGGGATATCCTTAGATGATGCTTGTGTTTTTAAAATGAGAAGAAAAAGCCCTGAAACACAAGAATACTTTTCTGGCTACTAAAGCTGCAAGTTTGGGGCTATCAGAAGCTAAGTTATTTTCATGCCTGATAAGACTTTGACGACAGGTTTGCAATGTTTTGCAGGTCCTTATGAGAGAAGCTGATGTGTCAGAAAATTTTAGTACAGAGATGATTTCTGTTCTCTTTTGGTCAGGCAGATGTGAAGCTGTATGTGCAACTCACAGACAATAGTGTGTCTTCCTCAAGTTTCCTTGCTTAGTTTTGCAAAGAGGCTATCATGGTACTTTTGTTATTCTTGCACAGAGACAGAGGTTCAGCATCCGGTTTTCTTTTGTGTTGTTTAATTAAAGAAAGACCATTTGGGATATATGTGTTTTCTTTTGCTGATATGAAGATGATGATCATTTTATTTCTCTTAAAGTATAGGTGTGCCTAAGGAACAAAAAGTGAAACCTGAGTGTGATGGGAAATGTTATTGGTAGATGCTTTGGGCAGTGTTTGTAAAGACCATATTTCGTATTCTATTGCTCAGAGTCATTTCAGTGACTTAGGAAATGAGATTAGATGTTCTTCTTTAAATATTACTTTGAAAATACTGTTAATGTTTAAAAACAGATGAGAGTAAGGGTCTTTCTGAGGGCTTTCTTTTTATTACTATGCCTTCATTTATTTCAGCACCATTTGTAAAGGCTTGCAACCTACTAACAGTGTTAGCTTGAACAAGTTACTCTTTCCCATCCAAGTATTAATCAGTCCTGACCCAACTTAGCATCCAGGATTCTATGAAACAGAGCATGTTCTGGGTATTTCTTGAATTAAATATCCTCAGTTATAAGATCAGATAATTCCTGCCTTTTTGTGGGGGTGGGGTGAGGCTATTGAAAGGTTTGAGATGCTGTGGATAAGACCCTGCCACAGAAAACAGTGCCCGGTTCAAGTATTAGCTGTTTCCCTTTTCCTTGCTCTGTTCCATGCATATGCAATTATCCTAAGATTCCTGTTGCACTCTTCTATCATTGTATCAAAGTTGAATTGAGAGAGTAAACTGCTCTGCAATAGAACCCTTGTTTGCTTTGTTCTGTTTACTGTGGCGACATTGGCATTTAGGTACTAAATACTTGATGAGGATTTGATGGATGAATGAATATGCTTGCATAAATTTAGAGGGTACCTTTGAAGTTTATAGACATCAGATGTACTCAGGTGAAATCAAGTCATAAAAATTTTTATTTGGCCAGTGAGATGTCTCAGAGGATGGAGACACCTGTTGCCAAGTCTGACCTGAGTTTAGTCCTCAGAAGCCATGGGGTGAAGGAGAGAACTGATTCCCACAAGTTGCCCTCTGGCATTCACAATAAAACAAAAAATAAGCCAGGCAGTGGTGGTACACACTTTAATCCCAGTAATTGGGAGGCGGAGGCAGACAGATCTCTGAGTTTGAGGTCAGCCTGGTCTACATAGTGAGTTCTAGGACAGCCAGAGCTACACAGTAAGACTCTTGTTTCCAAACAAACAAACAAAAAACCCAAAACAAAACCCCAAAAGCTTCCAACCTTGTATTAAGGGGCTGAGGAGATGGATCTATCAGAAAAGTGCCTGCTGCCCTAAGAGCATGAGGGTTCAGATCTTCAGCACCGACATAAGAAACTGAGCTCAGTGTCACATGGCTGCAATCCGTAGCAGAGGAGGCAAAGCTAGTCAGATCCCTGGAACTCATTGAACAGCCAACGTAGCCAAAGCAGTGAACTCCAGGTCCAGCAAGAGGCCCTGTCTCAGAAATGTAAAGTGGAGGGTGATTGATGAAGACACCAGAAGTTGACCTCTGGCCTCCCCCATACATGTTCACACACTCAATACATACACCACACATTCAAACACTTAATCTCTAGTACATATAGATACAGTTCTAGGCATTGGGTGTACAGTGGTAAGAAAGACGCAGGGGCTGTATAGTTGCTTCAGTGGTTAAGAGTACTTACTTCACTTACAGAGTACCCGAGTTTGATATCCTGCACCCACACCAGAGGGACTCACAGCTGCCTGTAATGCCGGCTCCGGGAGACCTGACACCCTCCCTGGCCACTTCAGGCACTTACACACACATCTATATTGACACATGCATAGATTAAAAATAAAATTACTCTATTTAAACAAAAGACTCAGCCTGGTCTACAAAGCAAGTTCCAGGACAGCCTCCAAAGCTACAGAGAAACCCTGTCTCGAGAAAAACAAACAAAATAACAACATGAAATCTTGTATTTTAGATGGAGAGAGGGATATAGAAGAAGGGCAGTAAACAAGTTAAATCTACAAGGTCAAAAGAGTTGTAGGGCTGAGAGGCTGTCGTTGGTGGCTCTTAACTTTAGTTGAGTGCCTGGGAGGCCTCTCTCAGAGACTTGACTTCTGAATTGGAGCAGTGATGATTCCCTTTGATTCTTTACAGCGAGGCTTGAGTAGGAATACTGGAGCTTTGACATCAAAAGTCTAGTAACTGTCAAGTTTCAAATATGTGAAGTTCGTAGCCTGCCTTCTCCCCTAAAGTTAATCAACATTGGCTTTTAAAAATTTCCCCTACAGCATTTTTCTTATTTCTAACCCCCCAGTATAATGGTTTCACTTCCTACTTTCAAAAATGCCAAGCATTCAAAATCACATTTCTCAGAAGAAAAAGTGTTTTGAAGAGCTTAAAATCGGATGCCTCTGGGAGCAGATATAATTTGGTATTACATCATGAAACCTAAGGACATCTTTTGTGTGGTTATTTTGACTGTATACTTGTCCTTGCTGTTGTCAACTCTGATAGCAAATGATCAGAATTCTGTGTTTGTTCTTCCTAATGGAGAAGCCTTCATGCTAAGAAATATGAGGAAGAAAAACAAAAGATTTGCAGACCTTGCTAATTTAATCATCTAGGCCTAGGGTTTGGGATTCCTGTAAATCTTGCATTTTTGATTGACACAGTGAAAGGACAGTGCCCAGATAAGGCCCTGTTTTAGGAAGTATAAAAGGTATATTTGCTATGTACAGTTCTGAGCCTTGAATTTAATTATGGTGTATTTCATTACATGACCTTAGTGGATACTATTTTAAGATAGTTTTTTTTTTAAATGAATTCAAGCATTAATAATTTATCCAGGATTTATAGGTAAAATATTTTTGTGTTTTTATTTAAGGTCTTTTATTTAATGGATGGAATTCTGTTGGTTATTAAATTCAAATATATTAGCCTTTTGAGGTTTAGGGGTTTGGCCTGCAGCAATGTGTTTTTCCTATAATAGCTTTCCCTTTCCTCTTTCTTTTAAAAGGAACATCATGACAACAGAGAAGAGTTTAGTGGTTGAAGCTGAGAATTCTCAGCACCAACAACAGAAGGAAGAAGGTGAGGGAGCCACAAACTCAGGCCAGCAAGAAATTCAGGTAGAAGAGGCTTCTCAGCCGGCAGCTGAGGGCGGTAATCAGCGTGAGCAGAAGCTGAGAGCATCCAATGGGGACACTCCGACACATGGAGACTTGACCAAGAACAAGGAACGGACGTCAGAAAGCAGAGGCCTCTCACGGCTGCTTTCCTCATTCCTCAAAAGGCCCAAGTCTCAGGTTTCTGAAGAAGAAGGCAGAGAAGCAGAGTCAGATAAAGAAAAAGGAGAAGGAGGTCAAAAGGAGTTAGAATTTGGAACCAGCACTGATGAAGACATCATTTTAAAGGCTCCTATTGCAGCTCCTGAACCTGAACTCAAAACAGACCCATCTTTGGATCTTCATTCATTAAGCAGTATAGAAACACAGGTAAGGCATTCGACTGTGGATGAGAGTATAATGAAGATACATTATATGCTGTACTTTTCATAGAAGAATATTTGGCATTATTTCTTATGAGCCAGTTGACTTAGGCATTGATAGTGATAAATAACATAGTTTCTGCTCTAAAGAAATTAATGTAACCAGTTGAGACCTGACTTTAAAAATATACTCTATAAATCAAAGAAATGAAAGAAAACTATAAAATGAGTTTGTTCAGTCCATGTATCACCTAGCTGTAACAATGGGAGATCCAGAAAGAAGTGAGGTGGTTTCGAATTCATATTGGTGGAATTAGGGATGGAATAGTTATCAGGCAGTGTGGCCCTTTTGTGAAAAATCTCCATTAATCTATGTGATAGATTCAGGCCATCCCAGGATATGTGATAGATCAGAGCCATGCTTGTCTTATTTGGCCTATATGCTCTATAGTATGCATTATTGCAATTTTAATTCCATCCTGTGTGTGGTGTGTGTGTGTGTGTGTGTGTGTGTGTGTGTGTGTGTGTGTGTACATGCATGTTCATGCATGTATCACAGTGTGCATATGGAGACCAGAAGACAGCTTTGGGGGATCAGTCTCTCTTTTCCACAGTGTGGTCTTCAGGAATCAAACTCAGGTAATCAGGCCTGGCAGCAAGTGCTGTTGCCTGATAAGCCATCTCATTGGCTCCTCTGTAGTATTTATTCATTACAGAGCTTTAACTTTGAATCTGTATAAATAAACATGATTTATTCTTTTGTCCAAAAAACATGTAAAAGCACTACTAGTATAACTCAAGCTGTTTTCTAGAAATCTTATTTGTTTTCAGTCTTACTGCGTACAAAGTAAGAATTAGTTTCAAAATTTTACTTCTGTAGTTTTTTTTTTTTTTTTTTTTAACATTATCTGGGTTGTTAAATTTTAAGTCCTGTGTGTGCTTCTGTGAAAGGTCTAAAGTTTGGGGTATGTAGTTTCATTAGGCTTTTCTAAAATTATTACATGTATTTCTAGAAATGTTACTTGTATATTCAGAGTGCCAAAGGCTGACTTTAGGATGAGATCATAATAGGTACTCGCTGTTAGTGAAACAATATTAAAAATAAGACCCAGGGTTGGGTAGGTGACTCAGTGGGTAAAAAGGTTTGCTGCACAAGCCTGGTGACCTAATTCAAATCCCTAAGACCCTCTTAAAAAGCCAAATGTGGTAGCTCAAATCTATAATCTCTGCATTCCTGTGGAAAGATAAGGAATAGAGACAGGAGACTCACCCGGAAGCTTGTGGGTCAATCAGTTAACTTAGACCGAATAGTGCAGTGACAGAAATGAGAGACCCAACAAGGTAGAAGTCAAGAATGAACTCCTTAAATGTGCCCTTATGTGTACATAACATATATATGAATCATACACATATACAAACAAAAATCAAGACTCATTAAATAGTAGTTGTCTTTGGGTTTCTATTGCTGGGAAGATATACCATGACCACAGCAATTCTTACAAAGGAAAGCATTTAATTGTGGTGTCTTACAGTTCAGAGGTTCAGCTCATTATCATCATGGTGGGACATGGTGGCGTGCAGGCAGACATGATGTTAGAGAGTGTCCTACATCTTGGCTTGCAACCAAAGGAAGTGGTCTAAGATGCTGGGAGGTATCTTGAGTATATATGAAACCTCAAAGCTTACCTCCACTTACTTCCTTCAACAAGGCCACACCCATTTCAACAAAGCCATACTTCCTAATAGTGCTGTCCCCTTTGGGGGCCATATTCTTTCAAACTATCACAGTAGTTATGAATGAGGTCTATGGAATCAAAGTAGGGACTGCAAATCCCAGAAGAATGACAGGCCCTCATGTTTGCATGGCAAACTTTACTGACTGATCCATCTTCCTAGCCTCACCTACTAAGCTTTGTTTGTTTGTTTGAGAGACGGTCTTATAATGTAGGCTAGCCTGGTACTTCTCATATAGACCAGTCTGGCCTCTAATTTACAGAGATCAACCTGCTTCTGCCTCCTGAGTTAAAGGCTTACACACCCATACCCAGAACTCACGTATTAGTTTTAAATATTTATAAAAAAAATAATTACTGAAAACCTACTGTGTAAGCCAGGTTCTAGGGTAGGTGGACCTTGATAAGTTAAAAACTTTAAATGATGGGCATTGAGATGGCTGAGGGGATAAAGTGCTTGTTGCTGCAAGCCTGGTGACCATCCACGTGTGGGTGGGAGGAGCCACAGTCAGGGTATTATTATATGAAATAGTCCAGTGGGATAGGACAGATATGACCTGAATCCCACACTGAGGCTGCATGACATGATTGTGAAGGCTACATCAAGCCTGTCAGCCACCCCCTGAGTCTAATGGAGCAGGCAAGCAACTCAATCCTTTCTTTTGTTTTTCTTTTTTTTTTTTTTTTTTTTTTATTAAATGTCAACCATGTATTGTTTGGAAGAAAAGAATTCATAGAATTTAGTTAAAGCTCTCAATAAATTTATTGTGTTGAAAGAAAAGAAAATAATCCAACGTGGCCCTTAATCCCAGCACTTAGTAGATTGATGCAGGAAAGCTACAGGTTTGAGGCTAGCTAGCTGTCTTTTAAAAAAAAAAATCAGTAAGAAAATGTGTGCCAAAATATTCTGACTTTCTTGTGTAACATTGGGATGACTTAACAATTGCTGGAGGAGGCCATCTTCAGTCTCCCTCTTCCTTCGCCACCCTTGTTTGGATGTAGGAAAGTAGAGAAGAGCTGGGGCAGAGCCACAGTTTTTAGCTTGGTACCTTCATTTCCTTAATGCAGATATGTCAAGCACTTCTTTTAGCTGTTTATAAAATTTAAAGCCTGTGGCAAATCATTTTATTCACAGTTCATAAGGCTACCTTTCTAAAGTGGAAGATCATGGGATAGAGGCAACAAAAGTTTGATGAACTTATATATCATATAATGTTACAGTCAGGAAGATTATGTTATGCTGAGAGCAATAGATTGGTGTCTCACAGTCATTCACCAATTTGATAGGATTCTACCTGAAAAAATTAAAAATAGTCAAGCCTGAACATCTTTGGGAAACCATAATACATGTTAGAAAAAAATGAACTAGTTAATATGACAACTTAATTTTGTTTTAGTAGTTTCTTTCTGTATGTATTTTTATTGGTGGGGGTACTACTTACTGCAGGTAGGAGTGTGTGTGTGTAGCCCATTTTGTGAATGTCTTTTCACTAACTTGTTGTCATGGGTGTTTAGCCAGCTCAGGAAGAACACAGAGAGGATCCGGAGTCTGAAACGAAGGAAGAGGAAGGGATTGAAGAGTGCTCCAGGGCAGGAGTGAAGGAGGACCCTGAGTTAAAACCAGAAAGAGAGCCTGAGGCTTCGCAGAAGCCCATCAGGAGACACAGAGACATGCACTGCAAGGTCTCCTTGTTGGATGACACAATTTATGAGTGTGTGGTGGAGGTGAGTGCATTTTAATTCCAGAGATAGAGCTATAATTGCTTCGTGTGCGGTGTGAGGCTGCTGAAGACAAGACTTACCCTGAGGACAATTCTGGGGACGGAAATGTTAATGGTGGCTTTCTGGAAATGAAGTGGTGGGAAAATTGTCTTATTTTTTTTTCCTCCCTGAATCTGTTGAGATCTTGAGACTTAAGTGTGTGGTTACTTTTATTATATATATATATCACACACACACATATCTATATATACACACACACACACATATATATATATATATACATACACATACATACATACATACATACATACATACATACATGCATATCCTCTTTATAAACAGATTTCTCAAGATAGGCTGAATTTCAATAATATTTCCAGCTATCCTTATGATTATTTTTAAAAAGAAATTACTAGATGTCTCGTGGTAAAAGCACCTGCAGTTCAGTCCTAACACACAAAAGGCTCTGGGTTCAGTACCTGGAACTGGGGGGAAAAAAAGGATTTGTAGTTTTTGAAGTATATTTGTATATATTTCTCAGAAGGCATTACCATGCTTCTGTGTTTTTAGTAAATGGGTATAAAAGTTCTTTATAGTTGAGAAGCCATTGTTAATTGAATGACTCAGTTGATTAGCTGGTACATAGAGGAGCCAGGTTGCTGTTTAACTTTAAATCGCAGTCTGTAAATTAAAGCATGCTTCTTTATAAGTAAGAGTTTAAGTTCCCAGATTTAGAAGTGGTTTGACTTTGTAAAGAAAATGACTTGTAACAATACTGAATAGCTGTTGTAACAGCTAGTGTCTGTAGGCTGTTTCCTACTTCTCAGAAAGGTTGTAGGGTCTTCAGGTGTAGCTTATTCTTGGTGATACTTATTTTGAAAATGATTTCCACAGCCACAATTATCATCTGTTTTGATAGGTTAAGTTAGTAATTTAGTTGATCATAGTAACATGGTTCAGGAAATACTGCATAAAAATTATAAGGTGGGGGGGGAGAGAGAATGAGATCGAATGAATGTGCTTATTTGGGTGTGGCAGTACATGCCTGTAGTGTTAACACTTAAGAATCTAAGGCCGTGATGATGCACACATTTAATCCCAGCACGTGGAAGGCAGAGGCAGACAGATCCCTGAGTTTCAGGCCAGCTTGGTCTATAGAGTAATTTCAGGAGAGTTAACTTGATTGATTGATCCATATATATATATATATATATATGGATCACATAATGAGACCTAGACCCTGGTTTGTGGGTGTGTGTTTTTATTTTTTTTTTTTTGAATGGAGGTGGAGAAATAAGCTGACGTATCAGGGAAGAGAAGGGATTTATAAATCATGCTTTATTTAGACTGTGTAGCTATCTGAGAGTATATTAGTTATCAAAGATAAAAAGGGAATTAGAAAATAACACTTTTTGAAAAATTGGGTGATGAATACTAGAATGAGAAGAACCCTTAACTAATAATGTTTGTGTATCTTCACAGAAACATGCTAAGGGACAGGATTTGCTTAAGCGAGTTTGTGAGCACCTCAATCTATTGGAAGAAGACTACTTTGGTTTAGCTGTTTGGGATAGTGCAACTTCTAAGGTAAGGAAGGAGACCAGACAGGGTAGGCAGCAGGCAATTTCAGTTCTCCTGCTGGTAACATGTTTGTGCCGGGCTCATGTTGGTAACAATGTTTTTACCTGCCTGTTCTCATATTGTAACAGTGTTTGTACCTACCTTTCTAAGACACCTGTGAATGTAGTCTCTTGACAGATTTTCCTCTAGAATTTACTTTTTTTTTTTTTTTTTAAGAGTGAGAATTACTAATGTGCATGTTTTCATCAAGAGAAGATACCTACTATGCTTATCACTACAATTTTAATGATAAAATAATTGAAGTTCAGCAAGATTATCCTGTATCAAGGATGTACAGCTGATGAATGGTGGAAAGACACCTGAACCTACCAGGCAGTGGTGGCACAGTCCTTTAATCCCAGCATTTGGGAGGCAGAGGCAGGCACATCTCAGCAAATTCCAGGCCAGCCTGGTGTACAAAGTGAGTTTCAGGACAGCCAGGACTACACAGAGAAACCCTGACTTAAAACACAAAACAACAACTATATCCTTTACTGAACTGCAGTATTTATTCTCAATTACAGTCTGTGTCTAGTCATGCTCCTTATAATTAATGCTGTACCTTTATTTTGAACCCTTCAGTGGCTTCTACTTGCCTTGAACGTGATGAAGCCCAGGCTTCTTAGCACAGAATACTGTCTCCATGTCTGGACCCTTACTGTGTTTTCCAGTTTTACCTTTCCTCAGGTTATGCTGAGGAGCATAACACAGCAACTCTTTTGTACTTTTGTGCCCATCTAATTATTTTCAGTTTTTCTTTGTCTGGCTGATTCATATTTCAAGATTCTGTGTCTTACAGTTTTTTTTTTGTTTGTTTTTTGGGGTTTTTTTTTTGTTGTTCTTGTTTCAAAACAGGGTTTCTTTGTAGTTATGGAAGCTGTTCTAGAACTCACTCAGTAGATCAGGGTGGCTTCAAACTCTCAGAGATCCACCTGCCTCTGCCTCTGAGTGCTGGGATTAAAGGCATGTGCCACCACTGCCTGGCTGTATCTTATAGTTTAAAATGGTTTAATAGTTTAAAATCTAATGTAAATAAGCTGGGTGTGGTGGTATATACTTTAAGCCCAGCCCTTGGAAGATAGAATTCTGTGAGTTCAAAGCTAGCCTGGTCTATACCTCAAGTTCCAGACCAGCTAGAGCTAGCTACATAATGAGTCAATATCTCAAAGGAAAAAAAAAAAAGCTGTTCTAAATAATACTAAAAATTAAGCAGTTTTTGTCTTTAAACATCTCTCATAGAGTCCTATGAAGTACAGTTAATAGTGAAACTTTTTTTTTTTTAAGTGCCAGTATGTTACAGGTTGAAGAGGCCTACTGCAGTGATGTTGTATAGACTCTTACGTGGGGTGGAAAACATAGAAGGGAGAGAGATTGGAGTGGGCAAGATATATTCATTTCAGTAAGCATTAACTGGGCAATGAACCGTGCACCAGAGGCTGTGCTGACATAGAAAATTTGAACAAGACCAAAGGTTAGAGGAGTCACTTGCTCGTTGTTCTAGATCTTTACTAATCTAACTCTGCAAATAGCACATGCTTACTTCACATTTTCTGCTTACAATCAGGCTTACATATATGAGCAGCTCTTTCAAATGGGCACTATGACAGAATTTATGTTTCAGAGATAAGGGAACAGGTACAGAGAGGTTCTAGGTACTTAGTCAGGAATATTGGAGCATGGATTCAAACCAACCTCTGGTTCCTTTTTCTGGTGCAGAGAAACCACTATGCTTTTTTAAATTAACACAAAGTCTTTCAGGGGAAATGTAGGGTCATCAGGAAGTGTTTTCCCAAGGTGGCCAGGGAGCTACCTCCAATGCTGAATTGTCTGTGTGTTCTGGAGCTCCATGTGAATGCCTTTTCTTCTTTTTACAGACATGGCTGGATTCTGCCAAAGAAATAAAAAAACAGGTTCGAGGTAAGTGAATACAGCCCTTTATAGTTCCCTCTTTTTCAGCTGGGCCAGAGGATCTCCAGCTTTCACTGGCTGTGAGTCAGTCACTTGAGAGGCCTGACTGTGGCAGACTGCTTTGAAATGAAGATAAAGGTTTTCCCTGGGAGGGCCAATTCCATAGTAGAAAAACATAGTAGAGGTTGACACTACTGAGATGTAGGTCAGATTTTAAAAGGCAAAACAAAAACCAACTAGGAAAAATTGGACAAGTAGGACTAGGTAAGAGTAACAGAAGGCTGGAAAATAACGAAAATGGGAGTCAGTTCTCAAAATGGCAGAGACAGAGACTGTGCCAGTCACTAGGAGGAATTGGATCTTGGTCCTTTTAGTGTTCTAGACTATTGGTTTTTTTGTTTGTTTGTTTTTGTCCTTTTGTTTTTCCTTTTTCTTTCTGTTTGGTGTTAGCAATTGAACTCCGGGCCTTACTTTCCTGTGTTCTAGCTTTCTCCATGCTTCCCCCTCTGTATGGGAGCTTCTTTTTTGTAACTTGTCTGAAAATATTAAATGGAAATCTCTGACTTGTGTGCTTTTCTGGTGTGGCCCTGCACCACCATGTCTAGGCCATGAGTCTCCTTTTGCCTAGTAAGCTGCAAGCATACTAGTTGCTTAGTAGCTCTGAGGTTATCAGATAGACTGTCACAGGCTTGTGTTAAGTAAGCCTTTATTTAATAATGGCTTCTAAGTTAAAGAGCAGTGATGTTGGCAATTTGGTTAGGCCGAAGAGAAGTTAACACGTATGTCCTTTAGGTGAAAAGGGTAAGTTCAATACTATTTAAGATTTTGGGCATACCCTGAGATAGGGAAGGTTGTACTTGTCACCCCTTTGCAAATTTAAGGAAGGAAAAGTGAAGAAAGATGTTTGCCACTGGCCATCAGGCAATGGGGCTTCTCTCGTAGCTTGAGTATCTTCCTGATGCATGCCCTGGTCACACTACTGTTCTGGGATAAAAAATGTGCAGATTAATATTTCATAGCCCCAGACCCAATGGCTTGTCTTGATTAAGGCCAACCTGCTATCACTTTAGCTTCATTTATTTTTGAAGAAACTTACAGAAAATACAGTGGTTATTACTCATCCTGGTGAGCAGATTTTTTTATTCTGTCACCCAACCAGAACTGTTCACTCGTTTCTGAAACATTTTTTGTTATCATGAAATGTTTTTCTTTGGACCTTGTACATGACTGTTTTATTTCATTGTTTTAACATTCTTAAAACAGAGAAGCAAAACTTTTTTTTTTTTTTTTTTGCATTGGCAACTTTCTACATTTGTTCTTCACTGATAAAATCTTGAAATTTATTATTTTATGATTACTATTGTAACTGGAGGTTTCTCTATCAGTTCCCGAATAACTACTCCGAGGTTTAATATTAATTATAAATATTTGGCCTTTGGCTCAGACTTATTACTAGCTAGGTCTTATATTTAAATTGACCCATTTTTATTAATCTGTGTTGCCATGTGGTCCTTGACTGTCTGGTGGTGCTCTGGCATGTTGCTCCTTGGGCGACTGCTGGCGTCTTCTCAACCCCTCCTCATCTGAGTCCTCAGTTTGATTGTTCTGCCTAACCCTATCCTGTCTGGCTATTGGTCAAACAGCTTTTATTATTAGCTAATGAGAACAACATATACTCACAGCATACTAAAAGACATTGCACATAATTTCCCCCTTTCTGTCTAATCAAAAAGGAAGATTTTAACTGTAACCCAGTAAATTTACATATAACAAAACAGTTATCAAGCAAGAATTGCAATTACAATATTTAGTTTATTTGTATTTGACAAAATTAATGAAAATATTCTATCATCTATCCTATCTTTGTGAATATAAAGTGTTATATTTATCTTTTATCATAACTAAGGAAAACTATAATTATAAATATCTAGTTTTAAACTTCATCAAAGACCCCAGAAGGATATAATCTTACCTGAGTAAACAAGAAGTACATTGTAAGCAACTTCCAAAACTCTAGAAATGACAGAGACATCTGGCTGCCTGGGCAGTCACCCAAAGTTCTTCTGTAATGTTGGGGCATCCATCTTCAGCCTACAGCCCCATAGTCTCTGGCAGACTTTTCAATGAAGCAGGAAATTTGAAAGACTGTCTCTCATATTTTGGCAAAATTCATCAGTTGCTTTACGTGTCCTGCAGAATGTCTGGCAGTTTCTTCTGTGAAACAGGAACCCTGAAGACTAGTTACAGTTTACAATCCTCTCATATCTTAGCTAGGGCATATTAGGTACAAGACTTAGACCAAGACTAGACTCTCCGGGATAGGGCAACTGTTGGGATAATCTCTGTAACTTGCCAATTAACCATGGCTTGGAAGTTTAGAATGTTTCTTGCTTGCTTGATGCAGTTCTTGTTGATTGTAGTTTCATCTTTGCTTATTTTAATACCTTTTCTTTCTTCTGCACAATACTTGATAGTTGTTCTTACTGTAGATAGTTTTATGTTAGGATTATAACCTTATTTAGAAAAATAAGGGGACTGTTGGGGGATTTGATCCAAATGACTTTTGGGGCAGCAGGCCCTAGGGTGTGGTCTGGTCTGTGTAACTGCTTAAAAGCTGAGGGCAAGGGTCAAGCACTCTCTCACTCTCGTTCTTGGGTAGTTGGAGCCAGAGCAAGGAGTGGTTGATCGCCATCTCCTCAGGGCAGAATGGCAGGACACAGCAGCTGGATCACAGCTGTGCCTAATCTGTTCTGTATCAGTGAGTGTTTATCCCCATTGTATACTTAAATACGTTCTTGAGACTCTTGTGGGTTCACATAATACACTATTTTTGTTATTACTATTTTGAGACAGGTCTCACTAGATAGCCCAAGCAACCTGTAAATCTACATACCAAGATTCTATTAAAAATGATGAAAACCTTCCTATAGCATGAGGAGAAATCCTTAAAAACTCTACTAGTGAATCAAATATATAATATCAGGAAGCCAAAAAGTGATCTTCACATGTTATAAAGGCGTTTCCCTTTTTAACATTTTCATCATATAGTTAGCATATACTCATGGCAGTGCTATTTGTTTGAAAGTTTTATTGTGAATATACGTATGTGTGTGTATGCAATTGTGCATATATGCAGAGGTCAGACAACAACTTCACCTATACATAGGTTCCAGGAATTCAATTCAGGTCACCAGGCTTGTATGGCAAGCACCTTTGTAGTCTCCATGAAAAATTAAAACATCATTAAATCTAACCAATTAAACTGGTATGATCTGTAAGATATTTGTAGGTAGATACGGTTTTTTCAAAATGTACCCAGGAGGAATGCACATGTCTGAAACCACACATCCAGGGTTTCATCTACCTGAGGTCCTCTCTCAAAACAAACCAAAGCAGTTATGTTGTACATGGTTTTTAAATCCAATTTTAAAAATAAATGTTACAGGTATACAGACAGTATAAAATTAAAGGTGCAAGTGAAAATAGTACAAGGTGAATCTTCCTACCCTGTCTTAGTCATACAGTTTCTTTTTCTGGAGGCAACCATGGTAACTTATGTCTTGTCTTCATCCTAGACAAGTATATAGACACATACTCATGGCTGTGTCTATTTTAATATGTGCCTCATCTCTTTTATATAACAGAGTACTGGTATC
The DNA here is from genome assembly GCA_030556225.1 of Cricetiscus sungorus. Taxonomy (NCBI): domain Eukaryota; kingdom Metazoa; phylum Chordata; class Mammalia; order Rodentia; family Cricetidae; genus Cricetiscus; species Cricetiscus sungorus. The sequence continues at coordinate 126,283,227 of JANBXA010000734.1, read as the reverse complement.
TTTTGCCTGTCTCCATCTGTCGGTCCATCCATCCATCCATCCATCCATCCATCCATCCATCCATCCATCCACTAGTTTTCCATCTATCATCTATATTTCACTGTTGTTTTTAATTGATTACATGCACTATATATAAGTAATCATATTTCTGTGTGTTTTGGGTTACTCTCATTAACACACACACACACACACACACACACACACACACAGATATAACCCTTTAAAAACTTGGCTAACCGGGCTGGAGAGATGGCTCAGAAGTTAAGTGCACTAGCTACTCTCAGAGGATCCTGGTTCAATTCCCAGCACCTACATGGCAGCTCACAACCATCTGTAATTCAATGTTCCAGTGGATTTGACTTGCTTACACAGACATACCTGCAGGAGAAACACTAATCCACATAATTTTTTTAAATTACAAAAAAGCCAGTTATTTTTAAATTATTAAAAATTTTAACATGATCTTAGTATTTTTAGAAAGTTTAAACCAGGGATAGTCCACAAGGTAACATATGCTTATACCGTCTCTGTATTCTGAAAATTATATGTAATTTAACCAAATTATGTTTTTAAAAAAACCTTTAGCCCATGTACCCCCCTCCAGTTTTCCCCCAAAGGTCACCACCTTCTTGAACTTTGTGATAATTATTCCATTGAATTTTGGGGAGTGTTTTCAAATACTTCTGGGATTTTATGATAGAAAAATATGGCTATATTGAAACCTTTGGAATGTCATATAAGTTAAGTGACTTTTCTTACTCAGCATCATTTTTGAAACTTAATTGATCAGAAAGAAATTTCATCAAACAATTCCTAACTCTTAACTGTGAGTGACAGTGACATCTCCCCCCCCCCAACCCCCCTTGGTTGAGACAGGGTTTCTCTGCTTAACAGCCCTAGATGTCCTGGAACTAACTCACCCTGTAGACCATGCTGGCCTTGAAAACACAGAGATCCACCTGTCTCTGCCTCCCAAGTGCTGGGATTGAAAGGCATGTGCCACCACTGCCTGGCTCTAAGATTTATTTATTATGTATATACTGTTCTGCCTGCATTATGCCTGTAGGCCAGAAGAGGGCACCAGATCTCTTTACGGATGGTTGTGAACCACCATGTGGTTGCTGGGAATTGAACTCAGGACCTCTGGAAGAATAGCCAGTGCTCTTATATCTGTTTCGTATATACATATGTATATGTATGTGTGTATGTATATGTATATTTTATTTTATTTTTTGGTTTTTTTGAGACAGGGTTTCTCTGTGACTTTGGAGGCTGTCCTGGAACTAGCTCTTGTAGACCAGCTGGTCTTGAAATCACAGAGATCTGCCTGCCTCTGCCTCCAAGTGCTGGGATTAAAGGCATGTGCCACCATAGCCCAGCTTAACTGTTTCATATTTTTAATGCTGATATTTCCTCCACCAAAATGGTTTACAGTGGACTATAAGCTACACATACACACACACACACACACACACACACACACACACACACACACACACACACGAGCACACACAGAAGTAAATCTTTTAAATTATTAATAAAACATTTTTAGATAATTTCAGACTTATAAAAATTTAAAAAAGAATAGTATGAGAATTTGTGGGTGGTCTTTACCCAGATTCCTCAAATAATACTATTTTGCTGAACTTATCATAAATTTTTGTTTCTTTTACGTCCATTGAATTATATATGTATATATGTAATTCAGATATATATATGTATATATATTTGCACATGAACTTTTATTTCAGGTGTTTACATATCATAAATAAATATCTTCAGATTTCAAAGGGGCAGCCATTGATTTTCAGTGGCTCAGAGCAGAATATAAGTCACATTTCTAAAACAAGTTCTGTGAACAAGTTGACCTGCAGAATTGTGTCTTCATACAATTTTGCCTGTGTGGTTCTAATCCACTATGATGAAGACTGTGCTAAGGTTAAAAAATAAACAAGGTCTTCTAGCTTTCCTAGGCAGAATCTAACCAAGGTAATAGTATTTTTAAACACAAAACATGAAAATGTTGAAAGATTTAAGAAAAAAACTATTTTCAATCCAAAATTTAGACATAAAAACAAAATTCTTGTCTTTTTTTTTTTTATTAGGTGTTCCTTGGAATTTTACATTTAATGTGAAGTTTTATCCACCTGACCCAGCACAGTTAACCGAAGACATAACAAGGTAAATACTTAATCAGCACATAAATACATAACTGTAATTCTTGTCATAAGCTCTGGGAATTTTCCTATTCAGAATAGGAGAACAATGTTAAGTGGTTAGTCTAAAATACAGAGTTTCTGGTGCCTTCAAAGCAAGCTTGCAGGTACTGAGCAGGAGTATCTGCTGGAACGTGGCAGGAGCCAGCCCTGCTTACCAAGTGTTACACCATGTAATACATGGTGGGTGGAATTCTCTTAAATCATGCTCTGAGGGCAAGACCTCAGGGCACACACACTGTCCTGCTGTGTTCCCCAAAGGGCTGAAAGCAGCAAAATCACATGATAATTATTTGTTTACCTGTCTTTTAAACTTTCCCCATGAACTAACCCATCCTTTGAGCCCATTTAATTTGTAGCACAAATGTTACATAAAAACAACCTACTGAATTTTAAAAGAAAATTATTGTTATTCTATTTTATCAAAGATGAACAAAAACTAAATGGAAAACTACCGTATGGTGAACAGTTCTGCTGTGAGTTTTCATGTCTGTGATGGCTTCAAGGAGCCCTCTTCCTAGTAGATGCTTGGCAATATTTGTTAAATTGAATTGCTGGGTTGCCAAAAATAACTACTTCCTAAGTCTGATTTTGCTATTAATGATCTGATTTCTGAGGAATTTATAATCTCTAGGATTCAGTTTTCATCTCTCTGAAATGAGGGAGGGGCTGGAGCAATGGCTCATGGTTGAAAGTTCTTCCCGGTGACCCAGGTTCAATTCCTAGCACCCACATGGCACCACCTGTATGGTGTATGCAGGCAGAACACCCGTATACAAAATAGAATTACTGGAAAATGTAAATGAGGGAATAAGATAAACTCCTACAATCTGATTAAGTGCTGTGAAAAGCCTTTCGAATTTGCTAAGGTTACTTTGCATAGAATCATTCTCAGTTGAAATGCTGTCTCTCTCCTTGAGAAAACTTTTATTTCATTTTTCGTGGTATACGTATTCTTTTGTTGTTACTGACGTATTCACATCTTCTGTTTTTTGGATGTAGATACTATTTATGTCTTCAGCTTCGGCAGGACATCGTTGCTGGACGGCTACCCTGTTCCTTTGCAACCTTAGCCCTACTCGGCTCTTACACCATCCAGTCTGAACTGGGAGACTATGACCCAGAACTGCATGGCGTGGATTATGTCAGTGATTTTAAACTGGCTCCAAATCAGACCAGGGAACTTGAAGAGAAGGTCATGGAATTGCATAAGTCATACAGGTGAACATGTCTCCAGATGTCCTGTATTTATCTTGGCCATGGGTTTAAACCCTTGACTTGTTACTGATTCATTGTTTACAATAGGAAGAGTCACCTTGAGTTCATTTCCATTTATTGTTTGGACTTTGGGAATGTCGTTCAAGCCCTCTGACTGGTTTTCTTATCAGGTTAATGGAAATTTTTGTTTGTTTCTGTTTTTGTTTCCAAGTTTACTGAAAAAAAAATTCTGTTTTTACATTTATTAATTTCATTGTTGTTGGTTATCAGAGTAATGGGCATTGCATTGTAGGGTGAAAAGTAAATGAGAACCCCTAAGCACAAGGCCTTGCATATAGTAGGTGCTCAATAAATGGTAGTTATTACTATTATTGCTTAAACCTTTTTATCATGTTTTAGATGTATGCTGTATTAGGTGCCTTAAGATCCTTAGAGCCAGAACTTCTGACTGGTTCAGTGGTCTACTCTTGAAAGTACTTTGTAAAGTTGAGTCTTCATCAAGTTCACTGACTTTACTGCTTTTAGTGAATATAATTAGTAACATTGGGAGGTAATGCACCATGATTAAGAGCAAGACTTACCTTGGTTTGAGGCAGATTGAGATCTTGCCTCTGATTTGTCCTGGCCCTGTGAACTTCAGTGATGCACTTAAAATCTCTCTGGTTCCTTAGGTGTCTAATTGAGATTATTACCTTAGAAGAAACGAGGCAATGACTAAGTTTAGAAAAGGAAATGCGTGTGTCTCATATAAAAATCCAATAATTGTTATCTAATACTAAAATGAGGCCCCCATTGTATTTCTTTCTCTATGTACCCATTTTTCATTTAGCCACTATAGCTAAATTTCGCAAGCTGCTTTAGTCTGACCCTGACATTGATTTACGTCCCATTGGCATGGCATCCTGGACAGTGAGCATGCACCATGTTGCAAAGATTTAAAAGGTCACTTTGTTCAAGTGAAGTCCAAAGCATGGTCTCAGGAGCTTGTTGTGATAGGTAGCCACAAGTATTCTGTCTAGCTATTGAGCTGTCCTCTGGTCTCTTTGAGGTTGTTCTGATGGACTATGGTGCTTCAAACGAGAGACCTTTCCTTCAATATGGCCTGCTTCTGACTGTCTTATTCCCCCAAGGTTCAGACACCTCAGTTATGAAAACCATAATAATTTTAATAAATTGATTGTATGTGGACACGCATGTGTATATGCCTCACACATGTGTATATGCATCACATGTGTGTATGCCATAGTGCATGTGTGGAAATCAGAAGATAGCTTGCAGGAGTCAGATCTCCTTCCATCATGTGGGTTCCAGAACTCAAACTCAGGTTGTCAGGCTTGATGACAAGCGCCTTTACCCACACTACCCAGACCCATAAAGATTTTAAAGTTTATAACCTGTGTAGCAGTCATCTCCTGTGTCACCCAACTCTCACAGGGTCACAGTGTGTCTAAACTGCCAAAATTTATTTTTAAACTTTTTTTAGATGTGTTTATTTTATGTGTATAAATGTTTTGTTTGTCTCTGTGAGTTTCAGGCCAGGCTGGTCTGTAGAGAGAGTTCAGGACAGGCTCCAAAGCTACTGAAAAACCCTGTCTTGAAAAAACAGAAAAAAAGAAAAGAAAAATATTATATGGTGAAATGTGTCATCATTTGGATGAACTGACTCAGCCAATGAATATGTGAAATACATAATGTTTTAAAATCATGCAGGCCACATACTAAAATGAGAGTCTGGGTTAGAGATGTAGTAGCACAGCACTTGCTTAACATGAGGAGTGCCAAAACAAACACAAAACCCAACCTTGATCTATGAGTCCATAATGATATACATAAATAGACAGTTTGGTGGAAGATATTAAAAAAATTGAAAAGAATTCCCATAAAATACTTAATAGCTACAAAGAGATAAAGAAGAATTTCTGAGAAACTTGCCATACCTCAGTGTGAGAGTGGACATCATCTTTGGAGGGACAAACTGAAATTATCGTCACCTGATAGGGTACAGTGCAGGCACAGCTCCACTTCTGTGCCTTCCCGTTAAAGACGTGTGACCCAGGGTTGGGGATACGGCTCATTGTGAAACTCTTGCCTGGAGCTCAAGAGTCAGACCTGTACCAGATTAGACTGGAGACGCAGGATCTGCAACCGGATCATTCTGTACCAACTGGCTGAGCTTGGTGAATGGGGCTTAAGGATTGTGTGGCTTTATGTGTCAGTGTTACTTTCTGGGTTTTGACACTGTGTAGAAAGCAGGCTGTCCTTATTTGTGGGATGTACATACAGAAGTATTCAGGAATATTGGGACCACTAGGTTGGCAGTGTACCATGGCTTAGGAGAAAAGCATTTGCATTGTATATGACTTAAGAATCATAACTGAGGGGGCTGGAGAGGTGGCTCAGAGGTTAAGAGCACTGGCTGCTCTTCCAGAGGTCTTGAGTTTAATTCCCAGCAACCCATGGTGGTTCACAATCATCTATAATTTAAGACAAAGGTTTTAAGATCTCTATTTAGCTCCTCCTCATATGTGTTAAATCACACTTATCTAGAAATATAGCTTGAATATGTATATTCAAATTGATGTCCCCTAGAGTTGAAAAGTGAAAATAGGGGGAAAAAATTTAAGTGTGTGTGATGTATGCAGATAACATGTTCCTGTGTAGGCATGTTTGGAGGCTGGAGAGTAACATTGAGGTCATCTTTATTGCTCTTTACCTTACTGTGTGAGAGATGTTTTTGTGTGGGGTGTATGTGTGTATGCATGCATGTGCACCTGTGTGGGCAGAAATCAGAGGAGGCATCATGTGTCCTCCTTCATTAACTTCTACTTTGTGTCTTTGAGGTATGGTCTCACTTAACCTGGAGCTCGTTATCTTTTCAACTAGGCTACCAGCCAGCAAGCCCCAACAGTCCTCCTGCCTCTGTTCTGCTCAGCCGGGGTTATAGGTGTGGGTGGAATGATTCCTTGCTCTTATTCACATGGGTGCTGGGATCTGAACTGTGGTCCTTCTGCTTTCACAGTAAACACTTTTAACCATGGAGACATCCCTGCACTAGCTCTCCAGCTCCTGTCAGCCTTGTGTTTTGAGTCAGGATGTCTCACTGATTCTGAAGCTCACTGGTTGGTACACTAACTGGCTAGGAAGACGGGGTCCTCCTTCCTCTTCAGCACTAGTATTATAGGCACATACTGCTTGGCTTTTTTCTGTCAGTGGTGCAGGGAATTTGAGCTCAGGTTCTCATGCTTGCACAACAAGTGATAAGCCATCTCCCCAGCTCTAGCTTTTGTTGTATGTGTGTGTAGACCAGGCTGGCCTCAAACTCACAGAGATCTGCCTGCCTGTGATTAAAGGTGTGTGCCTCCAATGCCTGGCCTGATGTATGTTTTTATTTAATGTTTTACATTTTGTGTATGAATTTAAGTGATCTAGCCCTCTCATAACCTGCCCTCCCCATCTTTCTTGAGATTAAAGTCTCATGTAGCATGAGTTCTAGTTGGTCTTAATAAAAACCTGGAGTCAGATATTAGGGCGTGAAAGCTGAAAGATCAGAAAAGCAGAGCAGACATCCACAAGAGTTCTTATGAAGTCCTCAGTCTGAAAAGGGTCCGAGCTCCTGTCTCCTTCTGCTTTATATTCTTTTCTCTACCTAGCCATATCACTTCCTGTCTGTCTGTACAGACCTCTAGATCTCTATGGTTAACTAGTGGCTAGCTCTGCCCTCTGATCTTCAGGCAAGCTTTATTTGTTAACAAGATACCGCCACAGTCTCACTATCTGGCTTGGCCTGGCCTGGCCTGGAACTCACTCTGTAAACCAGGCTGACTTTGAGTTCACAACAGATCCACCTGCCTCTGCTTTAGGATTAAAGATATATGCCACCATCCCTGACTATTTCTCTCTTAAAAAAAAAAAATAAAAAAAGTTTTGGGAGTGAGGGTAGGAGTTGAGACAGGGTCTCATGTAACCTGTGCTGACTTGAACACCTTATCTTTCTACCCCATCTCCCAAGTACCGGAATTACAGTTGTGTGCCACCATGCCTGGCTACAAAATTATTTTTTATAGTTTTATAATCTATATGTAGATGGACCACTGAACTATTAGAAAACTAAAGTTTCAGTAGTAATAAACATTTATAGTTTACAAAGCAGTTTTACAAGCATAATCTAATTTGATCTTGATACTCACATTTCATGAATTTACCGAAGACCAAAAAAAAAAAATCATTGTTTATCCCTGTGTTGTACAAATAGACATTATAATTCTTACTTTATAGAGGGGACTGAGGGAGATTTAGATATGACCCTAAGGGCAGGAGTCAGGGTTCCAGTCCTATGACTTGAACCTGCTGCTTCTTAGTGAATTCTGATTTGCTGGTGACATGATCTGGGTCCTATTGTTAACACATAATAAAAGGAGCAACAAAAACATACAATAGCCGAGACTAACTTCAAGTAGAAGAACATACCACTTACATGGATTATGTTTATTAATTATATGTGCAATTATAAAAGTTGCCTGAGATGTTCTGAGTAACTTGCTTATAGGTTCCCACCCCCCTTGCTTACACTTTCAATTAATAAATTCTGGTGTGGTGCTTTAGAGCTTGTGAAACTTTATACAGGAAAGCTGAGGTGATTTCTTCTTCTTCTTTTGGTGGTTATTGTTCCAAGAAACCCTTTGTTCTTTTTAATGAGGGTAAAGACAGATGGGTTTGGCAGAGACCTTTCCTGGTTAAGTAAAGAGATCCCTGCTGCTTCCATGGCTCCTGGCAATCTTAGAGGAAAGCTGATTGTCCATGTGTTTTTCCTTGGGGGTGTGGCCGCCTTGTTGTTACTGTGAACTGTAGTAATTGGTTCAAATGGTGCAGCATTATGAGTGATGTCTTTGTCTTGAAAGCTAACAGAACAGCTCAAGAACATCCTTCAAAAGAGAAGGAATTTATAAAAGAGAGGCTGGCACAGTGAATGTTTAGACAGCAAGATTGACTGTTTTCAAACAAGTCTAGCTCATTATATGCCTGGTAGTGAAGACATCTTATTAACAGAAAACAGTCCCATTATCAGGATGCTTCTGTTAGCCAATTTATTCATTGAGAACAGTGGGCAGGACACCATCTGTTACCAGAAAATTTCTTTTCATCAAATCTGCCCCCATTAAGAGTCCCAGTTAAGTAACATCAGCTTGCCCTCCAGCTTAATTTCCATAATAACTCAATTCAGGGTATAGAGAGAAAGGGCAGCTAAGAGGATCTTGTAAACTGTACTGAGGATTTAATTTGGTCATCTTCTTGGTTTAAAAAAAAAAAAAAACAAATTAGTAGGAGGAGTTCATGTGTGACACAGAAAAAGGCTGAAGAGAGGGGTGCTGAACTCCAGATGGATGGGGATAGCATAAAGCAAATTGTTGGATTAAGAGTCTGCCTCTCTGATAACATTTTGGTGACATCTGGTTTTCTTAAATTCTTGTTTTCTAAGGCATATTTCAATTATTTAGACTCAGATAGTGAGAAGATTCTCATTCTGTAATTACATATATGTTGGCTTATATAAAGTACAACGAATATTCAGTTATTAGTAACATAAATGCTTCTGCTGTGTCACTGAATTTTCTCTTTTTATTATGCCAAAGGTCCATGACTCCAGCTCAGGCTGACTTGGAATTTCTTGAGAATGCCAAAAAGTTGTCCATGTATGGAGTTGATCTTCACAAAGCAAAGGTACTGATAATTTTGGTGTATATTAATGTGTATGTAAATGTATATGACACAGATCTATTAATGTATATGGTATATCTTATATCTCTTAACAACACTTATTTATGGTGTTTTATTTATTATTTTGTTTTTTTCAAGACAGGGTTTCACTGTGTAGCTCTAGCTGTCCTCAAACTCTGCTGCTCTGTAGACCAGGCTGGCCTTAGACTCAGGGGTTGCCTGCCTCTGCCTCCTAAGTGCTGGAGTTAGGTGTGAGCCGCCACCACCATCATGGCTTCTTAAGGTTTTTTTTTTCCTTTTTGGTATGTGTGTGTGTGTGTGTGTGTGTGTGTGTGTGTGTGTGTGTGCCTCTAAATATATTGAAAAGTAAATTTTATACTTTAAGTGGAAAAATTACATGGTATGTGAATTTTATATCAATAAGATAATTCCTATTTACAAAATAATGCAACCAAAACATTGTAAAGATAAAAATATGAATGTCTAGAGAGAAATAAATTGTATTTTCTGAAATAAAGTTACATTTGAAGATGCAGAGAGGCATCAAGGGGTAATTCCGTTCCACAAGCATCATTATCCACATAAGAATCACCTGGGTGTCTACTAACTATGCAGACTCCAGAGCTCTGCCCAGGTTTATAGGCTGGCTAGAAAGAGGCTCTAGCTCCAGATTTAAAAGCCATTCCAAATGGTGCTAATGATGCCTGAATCAGTCAGTGGCATTTAACACCTCCTAGGGACCTGTTAGAAATACATGTTTCAGGTCTTTCCCAGACCTCAGTAGTCTGTGACAAGCTTTCCAAGTGACCCATACCTAGCTTTTTTGAAACTACTGGGTTAGGGAATCAGAAGTGTGAACTTTAAACACAGACCTGTCTAATTAATGCAAGTAGATTGGCTACTAACTGGCTACTAAAATGGCTGGGGTGTTGCAAAGACTGCTGGGGAAAGGACTCAAGGGATGACCCAGAGGCTCCGACAGAGGAACTTAGCTATACCTGTGATGTAAACAAGTCCCATCCAGTAAGAAATAAAGGAGGGAAATGGGGCTAGAGATAAAGCTCAGCTGACAGAGCGCTTGCCTAGCTTACATGAAGTCCTAGGCCCAGTTCCCAGCAGGACATAAACTGGATGTGTGCTTGCCCATAATCCCAGCCCTTGGAAATCAGAGGCAGGAGGATCAGAAATTCGTTATCATTCTTGGCTATATAGGGAATTTGAGGCCACCCTGTTTCAAATAGATATGTTTTTAAAAATGAAGAGATTTTTATCATGGTTTCTAGGCATAAACCCAGGGCCAGAAAAATAGAAACATACATACATATATGGAAACTACAGGGAAATCTACTTTTTAGCTCAATATGATAAGTTGTTTAGCAGAACTCTTCAAAGATGTGATAGGCTTACTTCAGAGGATGATGAACTCTCTTCTGCTCTTTATTCCAGAATAAGCAGAACAATTACTTGGTAGGGATTTTGGAACATTCAAGTGTTAGGTCATTCAAGCATCTGGTCTCTACTTAGACCTGTTGATGATTTTAGGATTCTCCTTGCCTGAATTTATGATTTCATGTTTGGGTTCTGTTTGTACTAGTGAAATTTCATTACACAGTCATGGCTTCTTTCCTCCCCCTTTCCCCCCCTCCCCCCCCTTGACTTTGGCTTTTTTTTTTTTTAAAGATTGATTGATTATGTTGATTATGTGTACAGTGTTCTGTCTGCAGACCAGAAGAGGGCACCAGATCTCCTTATAGATGGTTGTGAGCCACCTTGTGGTTGCTGGGAATTGAACCCATGGCCTCTGGAAGAACAGTCAGTGCTCTTCACCTCTGAGCCATCTCTCCAGCCCTGTAATTCTTGTATATTACACATTTAGGTACTAATAAATTTCTCCATACTCATTTTAGGAAAAAGTACTCAGGAAACATTTAACTTTGGGTTTGATTACTTAACTAGATAAATAATCATTTGATTAATTCTATGAATTATATGATTAATATTTTATAGTTTTTCTTAATAAGTAGGTACATTAATGTAATACCATTTTACTTTAGTGTTCTTTCTAGGCTTAGGAATAGTATTTGTAATTTAATGTACTTAACATCAAATTTTTTTTTACTGTCAGATCTCTTGTGCTAACTTTATACAATAATAAACATATGTCATGGTGGATGTGTGGAGATCTCTACCATGTAGATTCTGAACTCAGGTTGTCAGGCATGGCAGCAAATGACCATCTCACTGATCTAACAGTGATAACTATTACCATGGTTGTTGGGAATCTGCAGTCTCCTGACTCCACCCCTGATGATGGGCAGGACGCCATGTCATCACTACATCAGGCTTTGCTGTCCAAGCCTTTACCTGGCTATGCAGGGGAGCCAGTTATGCATACACAAGTCCCCCTTTTAGGGCAAGCATGCCACTCGTATCTCTCTCTGTCTCTCTCTCTCTGTCTCTCTCTCTCTCTGTCTCTCCCCCCCCCCCCCCGCCTCCCCTCCCCCGCTTTCGGTTGGCCACCAGGTACCCCTTTTTCTCCCCTCTCTCAATAAACTCCACTTGGGCGCTGAGTCTCGTGTTTTGTTTCTTAGGCAATAGCTGCAGCAAATTCACAGAGATCGGCCTGCTTCTGTTTCCCAAGCACTGGGATTAAAGTCATACACCACTACCACACAGTTTAAGTGTTGTTTTTATTGTATGCTTTGTAACTGTTTGGGGTTGTTGGTCGCTTCAGATTATTTAATAATAGAAATAATATGTTCACTGATTCATTCAAATGAAATGCTGATGATTCTCTTTTCAGGACTTGGAGGGAGTGGATATCATCCTAGGAGTCTGCTCTAGTGGCCTTTTGGTTTACAAAGATAAATTGAGAATTAACCGTTTCCCTTGGCCCAAAGTGCTAAAGATTTCTTACAAACGTAGCAGCTTCTTCATCAAGATTCGGCCTGGAGAGGTATGCAACTTAGGTTTCTTTTCTCCCCAACCAAACAGGAACTTCTAGCTGGGCATGGTCAGCAAATGCTTGTAATCCCAGCAAATATTTGTAATCCTGGAAGCTGAAACAGGAAGAGAATTGCAAGTTCAGGGTGAGCCTGAATTACATAGTAAATGTAATTAGGATGAATGAATGACAGGGCAGGGGTGGCACACAACTTTAATTCTAGAGGCAGGCAGATCTCTGAGTTTGAGGACAGACAGGGCTACACAGAGAAACTATGTTCAAAAACTAAAAACCAAAAAAAAAAAAAAAAAAAAAGAAAAAAAGAAAGAAAAAAAAAAAAGAGAATGAAACAAATATTCCTTCTCATTTCCCATTATGTCATCTAAGAAGTCTTTGATGGGTGATGTCCTGTCTGTATGTTTCTCTTATTGGTTGATGAGTAAAACACTGATTGGCCAGTAGCCAGGCAGGAAATATAGGCAGAGCTACCAGACAAGGAGAATGCTGGGGAGAGGAGGCAGAGAGGGGCTGCCCGAGGCAGACACGTGTAGCTCCTGAGAAGATAAGATGCTGGGCATTCTCCAGTAAGGTAAGACCATGTAGAAATACATAGATTAATAGTTATGGGTTAATAATTAAGAGAGAGCTAGCCAGTAAGAAGCCTAAGCCATCAGCCAAACAGTTTATAGTTAATATAAGTCTCTGTGTTTATTTGGGACTGAAGGGTGACAGAATCAGAACCTGTTCTGCAGAACAGAAACTCTATCTACAAGTCTTCATATAGCTATTCCCAGCACTTGTGGGATGGAGAAAGGAGGATCAGGACTGCCAGGCCTGTCCACATAAGAATTGTTTCAAACACCTAGAAAGCAAAACTAAGTAATCAGTGATCAAATTTCAGTGTATACCCATCTAATTTTAGTTTTTATATTAAAGATCTATCGTGATACAACAGAAAATTGTCTAAGTAGGAGTTAATTTTTTAAAGGTTTCCCCCCCACACACACACACACAGAATCTCTGTTTCTCTGGCTGTCCTGGAGACTTGTTTAATTTTAATTGTTCATGTGGGGAAGGGATGTGTGTATGGGTCTGTGCACATGAATGTAGGTGCCCCAGAATGCCCTGGATCAGAGCTGCAGGTAGTTGTGAGCCACCTGACATGGGTGCCGGGGATTGAACTTAGGTCCTGAGTAAGAGCAATATGACTTTTTTTTTTAAAGCTCTAAATTCTTTTCTGCCACTCCCTAGATCAAAGACTTGGGAAAGATTGGAAGCTGAGCTTCCTTATACTCAAGGAGATTAATACCTTTTCTGTCCCAGTCCATTTGAAGATGGATTTAGATGGCTGGAGAGCTCTGGGTAGAGAAGCCCAGTCCCTGCTTATGGAAGGTGGCTTTGTGTGTATGTATCACCACCTGCTGGTGAAGAGTGGTACTGTCTCAGCCTGGAAATTCCGGATATGCCTTGAAGCATTGTTTCATACCATACTCTTTCAATTGAAATCCAGGAATTTCTGAGACAGTGTCTAACCGTGTAGACCCAGCTTGAACTTGTAAAGATCTGCTTTCTCTGTCTGCCAGTGCTGACATTAAAAGGCATACACCACCATGCCTGGATAACCAAGAAATGTTTATTAAACAGGGTTTTCTTCTTTTTGTGCCGGTGACTATTCTAGGGGCTCTAAATATAACAGTAAGTAAAAAGATGTCATTCTTCAACCAATTGCATTTTAATATAATAAAGGAGAAAAATGTAGACATGCAGAAATATTAATAGATGTTGTAGGAAGTCCTTGCCTTTGAAGTCTCAACTGTCTAATATATAGTGAACATACATAATTCTTTCTCGAAGCAGTTGAGAACAGCAAGACTCTGAAAAGTGGAGTGCTATGACTAGAGCAGAGGGTTGCTCCATTTTGTAACCGAGTGAGCAGGTAGCTTCTTTGTGCTCAGTTTCTTCATGTGTAGTTGTGGTATCTAGTCATGCCGCTGCTGCCAATAACATACTCAGAGCAATCCTGCTACCTTTTCCATCTTACAAATGTGCTTGAGGTGGAAACAATGGGACCAAAACAAAAGTATGTGTTTCTTGTAGCCCTTGCATTTCCAGTATGGTTTGCTTCAGCTGGAAAGGTCCTCACAGATCAGTTAAACGGGAAAAGAAAACTTGTAATCATCCAAGAACAAGGAAAGAAGTACATTACTGCATAATGTAGTGACTGTAGGTTACTAATGACGTGTGCTTGAAAACTGCTCAGAGGTTCACGAAAGGCTTGTGAGTTAGTCTGTATGCCAGTTTGCTTCATTTAGTTGTTCTACAATATATGCACACACCAAACATGCTGAATACCCTCAATACTTGTAATTTTCCCTTGTCAATTTAAACATTAAAAGAATCTGGGCTGGACAAGGAGGAACATACCTTTAATTCTAGAGTTCCATGATTTATATAGCCAGGCTAGTTAGGGCAACATAGTGAGACCCTGCCTTAAAAAGAAAAAAGAAAAGTAATCTGGTTTGAGATAAATGTTTAGCTCCCATTACTAATTCCTATTGTGTAATAATATTGACTATCTGGAGAGATGACTGGATGTCTCATTCCCTGATTATTGAGTAATCTAAAGTTACAAATGTAGGTGTGTGCCTAAAGAAATGCAGTTCTAAAGTTACAAGTTGACTAGAGTGTGTCTCATAAGGATCAGTGTATTGTGCGTGTTCTTAAAAAACAAATAAGATTCATAAGTAATAGAAGACATATTTCCTAGCCTTTTTGCTTTATAAAAAGCCTCCCTCAGTGAGCAGATTTCTTTTAATAAGAAAAAAATTTAATGTAGCATTTAAAAATATATATATTGTATATATGGATATTTTTCCTGCATGTACATCTGTGCACCACATGTATGCCTAGTACCCATGGAGGTCAGAAGAGTGTATTGGATCCCTGGGGTATGGAGTAACAGATGGTTATGAACCCACTGTGTGGGTTCTGGAAATTGAACCCCAGTCTTCTGGAACCACTGAACCATCTCTGCAACCCCAAGACATTCTTAGTATTTAAAAACATCTCTTTGATGGTATCCTATTTCTCTGGCTCTGTTTCACTATAATTGAGTAATACTTACGTTTTGTGTTAATTTGTATCTTTATAGCAAGAACAATATGAAAGCACCATCGGCTTCAAGCTTCCTAGTTACCGAGCAGCTAAAAAGCTATGGAAAGTCTGTGTGGAGCATCATACGTTTTTCAGGTATTGTTCTAACTCAAGCAGGGACACATTATTTGTACATATTTATTTTGAACCTGCTATTGAAATGGTCTTCTCTGTAGGGCTGGCACTTTATTTAGCTCAGGTGAGAGTGAATCAAGGAAGCTAATCAAGGAAAGTGAATCTAGTTCTCCCTCTTGGAAAGCATGTCCCAGCATTCCCAGAGTGCCTTTCTATGCACTCTAACAGGACAGCAGAAGTGAGGAGTGAGGCCTGGTAATCGTTAGAGGCTCGCTCTGGTTGCTCTCACGGTGGCAGAACTCAGTCCTGGGCTTGGGTTGTTACAGTTCAGCCTCCCAATGGCTTTGTAGCCTCAAGTAACTTCGTCCTGGAATGTTTCAATATCCTGTGTCTGTAAAATGAAGAAAACATTTCTTCAAGGATGTAGTGTAAAGCCTACAGTGCTATCAGCCATTATGAAAGCCGTAAAATCTTATTTATAGAGACTTAACAATGTTTTTAATATAGGTTTCAACTAAATTTATTCTTGAGATACGGCATAGACTTACAATATTGCTTGACTAGAAATCTCTTAACTACTAAGAGAATTTGGAAACGATTTTATTCTTGGTTGATTTTTAGTTATTTATAGTCACAATAATAAATAATGCAATAAAATAATGAAATAACACAATTATGATTTTTCTATCCCAGACTGACTTCTACAGACACCATTCCCAAAAGTAAATTTCTTGCCCTGGGATCTAAATTTCGATACAGTGGCCGGACTCAAGCTCAGACCAGGCAAGCCAGTGCTCTGATTGACAGACCTGCTCCTCACTTTGAACGAACAGCAAGCAAACGGGCGTCCAGGAGCCTTGATGGAGGTTTGTATTAGATATTATTGTGCTCTTTAGAGAAAAATAAAGGAAGCATAATGGTTTTGTTTGGTTGGGTTTTTTTTGCATTGTTTTGAGAGAGAGTGTACTATATCTCAGACTGACCTCAAGCTCCTTAGCCTCCTGTCCTGACCTCCTGGTGCTGGGGTTGTAAACATGCCAGCATGCCCAACTAGGAAGTATGGTTATTTATAAGAGAATCCAACTATCTTTGATTTACAAAGAACCTCCGTGGTAAAGTGAAAGGGTGACACTGTCTAATTCAGACCTGAGGAAGCCAGGCTGGGGTGCTGCTGTGCACCTTTGACCCCAGCACTCCCAGCACTCAGAGGCAGAAGCAGGTAGATCTCTGTGCCAGCCTGGACTACATAGCAAGTTCCAGGCAGACAGGGCCACATAGCGAGACCCTGTCTCAAAAACACACAAACAAAAACCCCAACAACAGAGTTAAGAAAGCCATCTTAAGAAAATAAAAGCTGAAATTTGGCTGCAGGGCAGCAATGGATGAAGACCAATAGATTTATATCAGTATTTAACTCATTTTTATTTGTTTAGTCATTTGTTTTACATTTGCTATGTACCTAGTATTTCCTGGAGATACCGCTATGGGAATCAAATACGGCCTCTATCTTCATGGAGTTTTATTCCATAGGTAGAGATAGAAACAAATAAAACAAAATAACTTCAGGTAGTCATGAGTGCTATGAAGAAAATAAAATGCAAGAAATGCCAACAACTTTCCTTTACACTTTTATTCTTTTACAGATTTCTTCAGATAGTTGTCTGCTGATATTTATCATTCTTACTTAGCTTTAGAATTTAAGCGATTCATCAAAGTCAGAAAACTATTTAGAAGTAGAAGCTAGGACTGCTCTCTAAGATGTGTGCTTTAAAAATAAGACATTTTATTTTTTAATTGTGTGTATGTGTGTTGGTGTGAGGGTATGTAACCATGAGTATGGGTGCCCTTGGGTGTCAGAAGAGGGCATCCGGACCTCTGTATCTGGGGTTACAGGCAGTATTGAGCTGCCCAGTGTAAGTGCTGGGAACAAAACTAAACTCCTCAGCAAGAGCAAATGTCTTAGCTGCTGAGCCATCCTCTAGCCCCAGCTGTGCTGTTTATCCCTTTCACTATTTTTATGTAGGAAGGAGAGAGCACTGAGCACTTAATATGTTCTAGGTATTTTACTCTAAGCCAGTGTTTCACAGCCCCCCTAATGCTGCACCCCTTTAATACATCTCCTCACGCTACTTCATAACCAATTTTGCTACTGTTATGAATTATAATGTAAATCGTTTGGTAGAGGTTTTTTAAAAGGGTTGTGACCCAGGTTGAGAACCACTGCTCTAAGCAGTTAAAGACTCTTCCTCCTGTGTTCACTCCCCTTTTATTTTGTTTTGATTTCTATTATTATTGGGGTGGGTGTAGGAGGTTGTGGGTTTGCTTATGCAACAGCATGCATGTGGACATAAGAAGACTGTTGCTGTGTGTATCAGGCTAGCTGGCACATGAGCTCCTTTCTCTTTCCAGACAGCACTAAGATTACAGATGCACATAGTGTGAACAGCTTTGTGTGCACGCTAGGAATTTGAACTCAAGTCTTCACATTTGTACAGCAAACTATTTATATACCAAACCATTTTCCCAGCCCCTCACTTCCCTTTAAAAAATATAATAAGGGAAGGTCATGGTGACGCACGCCTTTAATCCCAGCACTTGGAGGCAGAGGTAGATGGATCTCTATAGCCTGATCTACAGATTGAGTTCCAGGACAGCCAGAAGCTTTTCTTAGTGAGGGACTATTGCTGCCTCTGTGTCTAACCGTTAGTTTTTATATTTGTGTCTACTTTCCCATACACAGTAGGAATGCCAAAGACATAAATCATTTGGCTCTGCGGTATTAGTATTGGATTAGAACCAAATTCATGTTCTAATGATGAAAGCACATGATGAAAGCAAGGGCTATGTTTCTGTGATTCCAGGCAGAGTTGAATTAATTCTTTGAGAGGAGGTGTGAATACACATGAAATACGAGGCTTTAACACAACTGTGAGAAAAATATTTTGTCATTTTCCTTGTTTTGCTAGGTTTGCCTTGCCATCTGCCACTCTTGCATTGACTAGCTGAGAGCACCTATTAGCAACAGGGACTTGCAAGTGGCCACAGATCTGTCATTGCAAGATGAAATAGGCTCTGTGTTTCTGCTGTTCTTCTGCTAGGCATCCTCTGAGAAATTCTTTCTCTGGAGACCAATACAGGATAATAAGTGTTTCTCTCTTGGTGTCATATGTATAAGATAGTTACTTAAAGAAATCCTTTGTTTTGCTTCATTTTTGAGGTTTATAAATCTAAATGTATCAGAATAAATTGCATTCAGTAGTCTGAAGAGGAAGGGAAGTACGTAACAAAATTGTGAGGTTTGCATGAAAGAGTATTAAAACTAAAAATCTCAGTACAAAAAAGGATGATGGTCCCTTATCTGAAACAGTAGTCAGAGCAGTTGAAATGGCTCAGTGGGTAAGACCCTCAAACAAGCAAACAAACAAAAAACAAAATTAAATCACGTTTTAAAAAATATACTTTCTTAAAACAGTGTCTAATTAGTAAGGTTTGTTACAAAATATATGGGTATTTTCTTTTTAAACCCTAAAAAAAGAGCAAAGGTTAAAAGCTTAAAATTAATGAATGTTTCTTGTTTTATTTTGTGATGCTGGGGGTGGGACCTAGCACCTCCTGCTTGCTAGGCAAACAGTCTGTCACTGAGCTACAGCCCCAATCCCTGCATTGAATTATGTTACCTAAAGCATAGATGCCATATAGTTCAAACTCAAGCAGCAGTTAAGTATGTGCAGAGGTTTTTACTGTCAGCCTGTCTTGTTTATTCTCTCCAAAGTGGTCTAGGTGGGCTTCTTCCCTAACTAGGGTTTCTCAGCCTCAGCAACCTTTGCCTCTATGCACTAGATGTCAGCACCTCCTTTCTCTGCCCCAGCTGTGCCACCAAAAACATCTGCAGACATTGTCAAATATGCCCTGGGGGGAAAATAAGCCCTGGTTGACAACCAGTGTTCTGTACTTTAGAGAACAGGCTGTAAGACATTGGTAAGGTGAGGAGGGGCCTCCATTAGCTTATGCTTTGTTTTTGGATGAGAGAAGCTTTTGAATTAATGTTAATCAGATGATTTATTAAAGGAGAATGTCTGACTCAAAGATTTGCCTTCATGCACATCAAACAGTAGTAGTCCCTGTCTTATCATTTATCAGTTGTTTTGTAATCATTCTGTAGAGGCTTCCCTGGAAAGAACAAAACAAAAACAAGGAAACAGACTTCATTTCCCCTCTTAAGTCAGATGCTAGTTTCCTGAAACCATCTAAAAGCAAACAGACACTTATTTCAAAAAGACTTACTGGGAGAGCCATCCTTGTAAGGTTTTTGTTTTGTTTTGTTTTTTAAGCTAGTGGATATAAATTAAATGGTTTTGCTTCCTTTCTTCAGTCTACCCTGAATTCAGCATTTATAAAATAGTCATTAAGATGTCCTAGTTTCTCTGTTGAGGATGCATTTGTCTTGTTGCCTGCTATTAGGTACCTTAAAAACCACTAATAGTTTGTGTTTTGCCTTCTGTATGATAGATACAAGATCCACAGTTTCACCCTATGACTTAAGGACAGGACAGTGACAGACACTTGTCTTCATCTATTCTTCCTTCTCCTTTTTTCACTTAGCAGCAGCTGCCGAGTCCACAGACCGAAGTCCTCGGCCCACCTCTGCCCCAGCCATTGCTCAGAGTCAGGTCACAGAAGGGCCAGGGGCACCTGTCAAAAAAACACAGAAGGAAGCTGTGAAGGTTGAAGCCAAAGGGGAAGAGGAGCCGCCTGAGCAAGCTGAGCCAGAGCCCACAGAAGCGTGGAAGGTATGTCTTAGAGACCTTACATCAGCTAATGCATGTTCTGAGGAACAGATGTTTTCAGAGCAACCAAATCTTACAGATTCCCAACAAAGTTGCTTTTTCTCATTGTTTCTAAAAGAAATCGTCTCTTATCAACCTCTTGTATATTTTTGTAGAACTTGATTTCCAAATGATATTTGGTCAAGCACATTTATATAGCTATTTAAATTCTTTCTAATTTTTTAGAGTTTTTTTTTATTTTATGTGTATGAGTGTTTTGTTTGCATTTATGTATGTGCAGCATGTGCATGCCCGCTGTCCTCAGAGATCAGAAGGCATGAGATCCCCTGGAACTAGACTACAGTGTGAGCCACCATGTGGGTGCTGAGAATCAAACCCAGGTCCTCTGCAAGGGCAGCCAGTGAGTGCTCTTAACTGCTGAGTCGTCTCTCCAGCCCAGTTCTTTAGACAGTACACAGTTAGCTGTGGAGAAGATCTGTTGTGTAGGAGAAGTTATGCTGCTGAGTTGAGTATACCCATAGTCCTGAGCTGAAAAATCACCAGTTAATTAGCAAATCTCCAAGAAGTCATAACTGGGCTGGTCTTATTTATATGTTCAAGCTTTGAAAATAACATTTACACAGTGCTAGTTTAGGTCTGTTAAAGTAGATGCAGTTCTCACTGTTGTTAAGGGACTATGGGAAAAGGCCTTCATAAGAATGACATTTCACTGCCTGGCGGCAGTGGTAACACACAACTTTAGTCCCAGCACTTGAGAGGCAGAGGCACATGGATCTCTGTGAGTTCAAGGCCAGCCTGGTCTATAGTGTGAATTCCAGGACAGCCAGAAACCCTGTCTCAAAAAACCAAAACAAACAACAAAAAAAGATATTTTATGTTAAGACCTGTTCTTTTGGAGCCAGATCAATGTCTGGTTTAATAAAGAACAGTAGACAGCTATTTTTTTAATTGTTAAATTTCTCTGTCTTTAAGTGAATGAATGGTGAGTTTTTGTACTTTTGTAACTAGCCTGGTGCCCATGACATTAGTCTTCAGGCTCTGTGTGGCCGTTGAATACCTGCTTGTTTTTTAATGTTATAATTGACCAGCTAGCACTTCGGACTGTGTAGCTTATTGCAGTCATCAGGGGCTTTTCCTGAATGGCTAAGATACCTCTGGTCTTCTGCTGTCTTGCTGTTTGTTTTCCTTTTGCCCATAAAACTTGCAGGTACTTCAAAAGTAGGTTCCTTCTGTTCTTGGAACTTTGGCAGAATGAAGTGGGTTTTCTGTTTTGCAGGCTAGCCTTGAACTCCTGCACCCACAAAAACCTTTTGCCTCCTTCTCTGGGGTAGCTGGGACTATGGGCATACCCCGCTCACTGCCCCTTCTTTTTGGCCTTACTTCTTAAACTGAAGCAGTAGTACTTCATTTTCTGCTGCTAGATTACTAAGGACCCAGAAGGACACTATTGTTTAACAAAGAGCTTAAGCTTCATGAAATAATTTAAAACTAGTATTTGCAGAGTATACATAATTCTATGAAGACATTATGTCTGCTTTAATTCTGGCATGGTGGCACATGTCTATAATTCCAGATCTTGGGAAATGGAGTTGATGGCCAGCCCAAGCTATATAGTGAAACTCTTGTCTCAAAAACAAACAAACAAACTGAAGACAGATGTTTTCTTCATTTTACTACTAAAGAAAACCTTAGCTCAGACAGGTGAACTAACATGTTCACTAGGATCTAGACTAGAATGACCCAATTGTTAATTGTTCCTGGTAGTTAGAAGTGGTGTGGTTGGGTGTGTGTATATGTTTGGCAATGTTACAAAGTCTGGTATTACCTAATTTTTTATTCAACCTAGGGAAAATAGCACAGTGACATCGTTCTCCAGAGCAGTGCTGCTTTGTGTGATTTAAAAGAATATGTCAAAAACCACAAGTTGATGAGGTTCTGTTAAAAAAAAAAAATGAGTAATATAACAAAACTGATTTAACCCTTAGAAAAGAAAGACAACTTAGGTTTCCAAATTTAAAACATATGGCGCTTCATTCAGTACTCACCCTATTGTGTTTCCTCGTCATAATCAGGCTTTTAAATAATTACTCCAGTTTCTGAATATAACATGGTTATTTCTAGAGGTATTCCAAAGATACACAGGCATCCCTAGGATAGTATTCATCTGCTACTACTGTCTGCCAAATGCGTGGTCCCAGCTTCCTAGAGAGGAGACTGCAATGTTGGACTCTGTAGCTGAGGTGGAATAGTTGCACGTGTTGCTACAGTTTGTTTGTAACTTATTTTGATGTGCTCTTTTTTGATAAACTGAAGAGTAAAATCGTCTCCTTAAATGCACTGATCAACTAACAGACTCTTGTATTTACCTGTTTGGTGTCTTACATGCTTTATTATACATGTTTTAACTATAAAAACTATTTCTATCATGTATATTACACATTTATCTCTATTTATCAATCTGTCCTTAAATGTGAGTGTTTGCTTGACCTCAAGTCCTCAGAACCCTCATAAGAAGCCACATGCAGTAACACTTGTGTCTGAGGCAGAATCAGGAAGACATGACACACACCTCAGTGAGCAAGAGAGACCCTGTCTTGAGCAAGGTAGAATCTGAAACTCTCACACACACACACACACACACACACACACACACACACACACACACACACACACCGACACACACACAGCCCTTCCAGGACATTGTATCAATAGAATGATTAGCTCAGTTTTCATTTTTGGTAGTTTGGCTATCCATATCACCGCTTCAGCCTTGAATCTCTGATGATGAGCTAACAGATTGTTCTGGGAGTAAAACCTACCCTTTTGTGGTGATCATTTTTCAGCACATTTAACCCCCAGCTCCATGAAGCTGTTTAACTATTCATGGAACTCTGCTAACCTAAAATGTTTCACTATTTTATTTCTTAAATATAGGTGGAAAAAACCCACATCGAGGTCACAGTACCTACCTCAAATGGTGACCAAGCACAGGTTTGTGCCAACAGGCTGCTTGCCCCTTCCCCTGCACCCCAGTTTTAAATCCCCCCCATTTCACTTTCTTTAAAAGTAAAAGTTTAAAGAGATTTCAATGAGCCAATATTTTATCTTTTTTTTTTTTCTTTATTGAATTGTGGCAAAACAGAAGCCTGCAGGAAAAACTGAAGATCTCATAAGAGTGAGGAAGGTCAGCCATTTTCTGCTCTCACACAACTACGCTGCCAGTCCACCCGTGCCAATGACAGAGTGTTAAAAAGACAGTGGTCCAGCCCTTCATTTTCCTCATTAGAGGACCAGTCAGTATGTGGGGAACCTTCAAACAGTATAGTGTGATGAGTATTTACACACACACACACACACACACACACACACACACACATACACATACACATACACAGAGAGAGAGAGACAGAGACAGAGAGAGAGAGAGATGGAGAGAGAGAGGGAGAGAGAGAGAGAGAGAGAGAGAGAGAGAGAGAGAGAGAGAGAGAGAGAGAGAGAGGGAGAGAGAGAGAGAGGGAGGGAGAGAGAGAGAGAGAGAGAGAGAGAGAGAGAAATTGGAACCTTAGACTGTAGACTGTTTACTGACTGGTTTTATCAAAGTAAGCTTTCAGCAGAGAACTATCTTAACGAAATATAGTTGTAAGGAGCAGACCTGTCTTTCATAAAGAACTTTCCCAATGACATCATAGTATTAGGACCCATTAGCATTTTATACAATTTATCTTAAAAGCCACCACAACAACAGTACCTTCTAGCATTAACAGTATGAGTTTAACTGGTGTGTGCTTATTTCCCAACCTCAGAGTGAGATGAACCAGTTTTTACTGGATATACTTGTTACCCATTTGAATACAGAACACTGTAGAGTTCTAGATACTATAGTATTCATAAGTATAAAACTTTCCAGAAAGCTAATTTTTTTAAATACAGAATTTCTCCACTGCATGATATAATGGTGTTCAATACATACATACATACGTACATATATACATACATACATACACACACATCAAAGGGTAATATTCAAATAGTTAAATTTTAAAAACAAACATAAAACAGCCTATTGTGAAGCTGGGCTGTGGTGGCGCATGCCTTTAAACCCAGTACCTAGGAGGCAGAGGCAGGCAGATCTCTGTGAGTTCGAGGCTAGCTTGGTCTACAAAGCTACATAGAGAAACCATGTCTCTAAAAATAAAAATAAAAAAACCAAAAAGCAAACAAACAACCCAGCTTATTGTGTTAGAAGCTATGAAGCCAGGAGCACTGTCTATTTAAATAACACCATCTCAGCTTTCCATTGTTTGCAGACAAAGTCATCCATTCTTTTCTGGTAACCATGCTCTCTATGTGTCCTTGTAGTTCTGTGACCATTTCATGTTGGCATATGCTGCATTGCAACATTTACTTTTAACTGTTTTGTTCGTTTGTTTGTTTGTTTGTTTTTGCCAATTTGCAGTTTGTTCCCCTGCAAGAACAACATTTTAATTTTTTATGCTTCTGTTTTTTTCCCCTTTCATTTTCACAGAAAAAGAGAGAGAGACTAGATGGTGAAAACATTTATATCAGACATAGCAATTTAATGTTGGAGGTTTGTATGAACTTGAAGCTTATTTCAGTTGGTTGCCTGGAACCTTCTGCATTCTTTGCTGATCCCCTTCATCCTATGCTGCGTTTGGTTTTGCATGACACTGCATGTGAGATTTTTAGGTTTAAAGTGCTTTTGCATGTTGGTAAACACGAAGATATGCAATCATCTCTCCTAACTTTTAGTTTCCATCTCATTCTATCTAGAAAAATATATGATTGGAGCTGTCTCTCCCTCTCATGGTCCTGCTGTTTTGCCCCCTTTCAGAAAATTCAACATCATTCCTACAAGTTTCTTGAATTTTCCAAGAATATAAAAATTCTAAATGTCCCAAGAAACAAATTTGTACCGTTTTTATTTTCTTGTTTCCTGAACTGAGAAGAGTATCAAAAAAGAGGGAAAGTGATCACAATTAATAAGGGCTTACTCAATGGAGATAGCACAAGATTGCTAAAGGAAATGGGAAGGAAAAGGAAGACATAAGCAAGAAGGAATCCTAAGGTCCTTTTCCTATCACATTCCGTGGTAACCAGATTTTTACCTCAATTCATATACTTTATCGAGGCTAGAGCTACACATTGGATATGAAATGCAAAGCCAAACTGGATATTAGAGGAACTCAGTGATAAAAATTAAGGTAATTGGAATTATTCTCTGTGGAAGAAAGGAAGACCAGTATAATTTGTACACTGGGAAGTTGAAGTATAGAAGATGAAGACTACATAATATAATAATTCAAGGCAAAACCAAAAGAAATGAGTGTAAACTCTTCTCACGGGGAGTTAGCTTCCCTGTGAAGGAAACAGCCAGCGTGGTTTCTGCTTGCAGGAAGCTTACAGTGTAGGGAACTGATGGGGAGAGGATAAAGATGAGTGAAGAGCCGTGCCATGGTTACAGCTGTAAGGGAAAACTGTAGGACACGAACAGTGCTTTGCTGTAGGCGAGGCCTCTTGAAGGCATTTTAGGAGTGTGCTATTGTATCCAGTGGGATAGCCTTCAATTGACACTTGAGACCTGAAAGAAGAGCCTTGTATTAAATATCTCCAATATGAAAGATTGGAGAAACTTTAAAAAAAAACAAAAACAGGTCTCTGGTCAGGCATGGTAGGATCGGGGCTACATGAGACCTAGTCTAAAAACAAAACAACAAAAAAGGGCCCAAACATATATTAAAATAGATTTCTCAAGGGGCATGGGAGGATGGGAGGGAGAGGGAACTGGGATTGATACATAAAATAAGATTGTTTCTAATTTAAATAAAAAAAATAGATTTCTCGTTACTAATATGGCCTGTAAAGATTATTTAATCTCATTTCATTTTTTTCATTTTTTGTTGATAGCCATACTTTTAATATATGTTATATTAGGTACTTTAATACAAATAATAAAAATTATGAATGGTCTTCATTAATTGTATATTGGATGATAGACACAATGCCAAGTGCTTTACACATATGTGTGTGTGTGTATATATATATATGTATGTATATATATATATATATGTATATATATAGTCTCATTTAACATAAAATTTCTAAGGCCAGACTCATGTCATACGTTGAAACTGGCTGTCTCTGTCTTAGCCCATACCTGAGGCCTGAATTGTTGTCTTTGGAGATTAGGAAGGGACGAGAGCAGTTATGTGATCACCTCTTCTCAGTGCTGTCTCTCCCCACTCTAAATACAAACATTCTCTGAGCCTGTTGTGCCAATCATATATTTGTCATTCATTCCATTAGGTGTGTTGTGGCTTCTGAGACTCACAAAATTCCTGCGTTATGCTGTGTTTTCTTCCATGGCATTTTACTGAGAGCCCTGGGAGTGGATTTCTGAATAAGTGTGTGTTTGGAATTTAAAATCACTAACTGCCTTTTGAGAACATTTAACAAAGTGCTTGGTTTTAAGATGATAGCCCTCAAAAATTATCTAACCTGAACATAACATGACATAATTTGACCATCATTCCTTAGTTATTATTTCAAAAACAAAATGTCCCTAAGGAAGTTCTCTCAAGTCATCTGTCACTCTGGCAGGTTTTTTGGTTTTTTTTTTTAAGCATTCTTTCCCGCCTTCTCTTATCACACCCCCACTAATGCTTTGTTCTGGCACAAATAAGGTCGAGTTCATTTTTAGATCTACCGCCTCCTCCTCCATCTCCCAGAGAGAACCTGTAGCAAATGTCTATGACAAACTCTATTTGGAACAGGTCCCTTTGAGATCTTAATTTTATTCTGTGCCCCCACAGGTTTCCACAAAGGCAGCTAAGAAGGATGGAGAAAGCTCCCTCAGAAGCTTCAGTTTTATTAAAAAAAAAAAAGTATCTTTCTCAGGTTCCAAATCAATCAAAATCTATACTAGAAGAGTTACAAATCAGCAGGCTCAGCTCAGGCTGGGTCAGATTTGTGTTTATCACATTATCTCTTGGTTGTTTTTGTTTTGCCTTGTTTGTACTTTTAATCAGCATAAATGTGTTTAGTTGTTCTTGTCCAAAACAGATTTAACACCAGTTGGGAGCTGGGTGACCCTCTCACAAGCTTGATGGGTCTCAGTGGCTCAGCTAAGACTGAGTTGGCACATGCTTTTTTTCAGCTTGTTGGGGCACCCTCCCTTCTCTCAGCGGTGACACAGGCATTCCCCCCGATACACTCACATTTGTTCTTAGTAAGCAAGAAATGCTCCTTGTGGCAGCTACAGTTACTTTGGGGCTAGTTTTCTCTTTGCACTCTAAGCAAATAAATACACATGGGTCAGTCTTGCAAAAACAGAAAAGAGACTAGTTTATGAGTTTCGGAAGGAGCAACTCCAGAGTCCAGATGTCTTGAGGGTCCTGGGTGTTTGGTTTTTTGTTTTGTTTTGTTTTATTGTTTTCTTCTTGATGGTGGTTTGGAGAAAGTTTTATTTAGTTAGGATCTTTCTTGCTTGCAGGAAAAAAAATTGTAAACACATGTTGTTAAAAAACTAAATTCCATCCGGGTGTTGGTGGTGCACGCCTTTAATCCCAGCACTCGGGAGGCAGAGGCAGGTGGATCTCTGTGACTTCAAGGCCAGCCTGGTCTACAGAGTGAGTTCCAGGACAAGCTCCAAAGCAATACCCTGTCTTGAAAAAACTAAATTGCACTTTATTTTTTTATTTTTGTTTTCCAAAATGAAATTATTTCCCACAATGCCAAAAATAGATAAATCCCAAAGTTCGCACAGCATGTAGGGAGATCTATTTAGCATCATGCTTTTCTCAGATACAATGCTGCCCTGATGGGAAATAAGCATGAGATTGTTTTTCTAGCTTCAGGTTCCTGCTATTGTGACCTGAAACTCAAACTTTTGAGTTTTTCTTTGTGTGTATATACATATGTATATATGTATTGTTAGACAAAGACCAGTTGAGTCTTTGTTTTCAAGTTAAATTTATCAGACTCCTTTTGATCTAATGTCCTGTGTTAAAAAAAAAAAAATATTAGGTATCTCTTTTTAACCACAAAAAAAAAAAAATCTGAATATGTCTTAGCCTATGCTGTATTAGCCTTAGGTTCTATTATCTCTCCCTAGAATGTTATCTTAAAGAGCTTTCCATCTACCTCTAGTTGTCCAGTATTCCCACTGCTGGAACAACAGTATTTTAAATTATCCAAGAGAGACATGAGAGTCTGTTGACAGTCATTGGAAGTGATGATGATCAAATCCAAGGCTGTGTGTGTACTAATAAGCACTCTACCACTAAGCTACCCACCCAGCCCCAGTATGACCTTATTTTGTATTGTATTAAGATAAATGAAACTGGGAAACCGTAAGGTTTTTATAGAATATGAGTATATATATTTATTTGTAAAGTGTGAGGACCGAAGTTCAATGCCTAGAACCCGTGTAAAAGTGCTGGGCATGAAAGTGCATACTTGTAATCCCAGAACTGGGGGTGAACACAGAGCATCCCTGACCTGGTGGTCCAGGCCAATAAGAGACCCTGCTTCAAGAGGAGGTGGACAGTGTTTCTGAGGGGATCCCTGAGGTTGTCCTCTGACCTGTACTTGCACACGCACATACACCTGCATTACTTTAAAAAAATCTTTAAAGTCATTTTATTTTTTTAGCAGTAATAACAATTGGCTTTTGGATGCTGGAACTAGGGATTTCAGTAATAAATTCCTGAGTCAAAGAAAGTCTTAGTAATAGAGAAGCAAAAGTATTGCAATGGACAGAGAGGGATACTGCAGTATTGCAGCTCACCAAGGACAGCAGCTAGTGGAAGTTGAGGTCATTCATCAGTTTCCCTATTGCTATCTCCATCCTGCCTGAGCTGAGCCTAAGTCAGTTCTCATCCAGCTGAACTAATTGAATTTGGAGGTTACCTTTTCAGGATGAGGAGGTGGAGGTCTGGTTTTGCATCCTTTGTGGAAGAGGTGTTACACAATTACAGAGCAAGCCCTTTGTGGGCAGCTTAACCGCCAAGAGCTGTGGGACTGCGATGCTTCACTGCTTCCAAGTACAGCACTTAATTAAAAAAAAAAAAAGCAGGAAAGAAAGAGAGGCAAACAATGTTGTACATTTACAATCCTAATGCAGTACACAGCCCAGTCACATCTGCTCTGGATGTGGTGTTTCCTACCAGTGCCTAGTCTCTAATAGGTTGCCCCGGTATGTTTTTTGTCCCAACTATTTATTGTTTTACATCTTTGTCCTTTCAACTGTAGGATTTAGACAAGAGTCAAGAAGAAATAAAAAAGCATCATGCCAGCATCAGTGAACTGAAAAAGAACTTTATGGAATCGGTACCTGAGCCTCGGCCTAGCGAGTGGGACAAGCGCTTATCCACGCACTCGCCCTTCCGAACTCTTAACATCAATGGCCAAGTCCCTACTGGAGATGGAGTAAGTACTTTGTCCACATGACTGTGAGGCTGAATGCAATAGGTATTTTAATTATGTATGTTAATATTCTACACCTGAAAGTTTAGAGCTGAAATTTGGCTTTAGTACCTTAGCAGTTTGTTGCTGCTGTAAAACATAAATAATCAAACACTCCTGATCGTTTACGCAGTTCAGTTCAATTGTAGGAGGCCTTTAGCATTACTAGTGGATGTCTGGGCTCTGAGAACTGCTCGAAGCTGCCTGCTTCTGGCTAGTGTGTGTGTGTGTGTGTGTGTGTGTGTGTGTGTGTGTGTGTGTGTGTTATAAATTGGCTTCAAACCAGTAAAGCTTTGTTTATATTCAAAAATGTGCCTTCCAGGACCAGAGAGTTTGCTAAACTTAGTAAGGTCACAACTGGAAGGGAGTACATTTTTTTTTAAACTTTATTTGAACATTTGTACAACTTAGAAATGTCTGGAATGATTGCTCATGGTTATATAAGAAACAAAGGAAGCCCTGAAGCCAGAGAATGTAGAACACTCAGTTTCACAAAAACAACTGATGATTTATCTTGCATAACATCAAACCTTCAACCAGATGTTTTATGAGACAGTTCCAATCAGAAGAGGCCAAAGATACCTTTCAGGATCTGTTTTCTACTATTGTTACTGTTTCCTACTTTGGAAACCCTACCTCAGAATAAATAGATCTGTTTAAAGATAGTATCTTGTCAAACTTACATCTAAAAAGTCTTTATCTCTAGCCAGTATGTCATTTATATAAACAGTCGCCATAACTGATTGTATATTTTTTTTAATTGTGTGCTTATTTTGCTTCCTCCCAACAATTGATGCTCTAGTTGAGAAAGGCAAACTAATATCCCCAATCAAAACCTGAGGTTTACCAGGCATGCCCCTGTGTCCTACTCCTTGTGAGGCTGAGGCATAAGGATTGCCTGAGTTTAGGGTTTTGAAACAGAACT
Organism: Cricetiscus sungorus; assembly: GCA_030556225.1. Lineage (NCBI taxonomy): Eukaryota > Metazoa > Chordata > Mammalia > Rodentia > Cricetidae > Cricetiscus > Cricetiscus sungorus. Next base: position 126,252,711 of record JANBXA010000734.1, on the reverse strand, counting down.
GGATAACATAGTGAGACACTTTCTCAAAACAAAACACAGATTGTGTTTACATTTTTTTTTTTTTTTAGAATTCTTGGTAAGCTATCCAGTTATATCATTTATTACTTAGTTTCTGCAGCTGCAGACAGGGATAAAAATTCTTCCAAGAAAACCTGTTCTGTTTTTCAAACTTAGATTAAAATCAGCTAACAGTTTCACTACTGAGGTAGGAGGACTCCTCAGTAACAGGCCACTGAGTAGTTATTGGGGTTGTAGGATACAGTTGTTCCAATGCATTGTCCTCTCAGACCTTGTTCCCAGACATACATGTCCCTTACTTTTGTGTCCTTAGTCTATAGTATATACTTTAAACTGTGAAAATAACCCCTCCTGGGTAAGACCATCACTCTGAAAGGCAGATAATTCAATTTGGTTTGTCCTCAGAAATACGACTCATAAAGGTCCAAGGATAGTTGCAGTTTGATCGACTGAGAGGGTCTGGCCAGTCAAAGCTTAATGAAATGCCCTGAACAAGCCATTTGTCTTATCGGGCCTGTTTATAGAATGGGTGATCTCAAATGCCCTTGCTTATTCGGTGTTATACACATGAGATAGCTTGTTACTGTCTCATTTGCTAATCCCCTACAAACTGTACTTGCATATTTTTCTAGTTCTGTTTTGAATTCTGAAAGTTGTTTGAAAAAGTAACTTGATGCTGTCTTGGATGTCATTGGGTAAATTTGTATTGGTCTGCATTTTCAGAAAATAGCATATGTCTTTGAATAGAAACCCTTTAGAAATCATCCTAAGGTTGGTTTGGGGATGGCAGTGCCATTCTGTGAACTTTAAAGAAATGACTTCTTATAAACTCAAATCAATCCCTGAGGGATGCTCAAATAATTTTAGCTTTATACACACACACACACACACACACACACACACACACACACACACACACACACATTCCCTCTGAATGAATGTGAATGATGGAATAAATGACTATACTGTCTTAATCTTTTTTATGGGGACAACTCTAGTTTTTGGCGTATCTTTTTATAGTTAGGTTAATGTTTCTGTTCTCTGGTGATACTGTCCTACCTTCGGCAGCATTGTTGTTGCATTGCAAGGCAACTGAACTTTATATAATTTGTGTATGACCAGGTGAAGAAAACTTCCACCCTCCCCTCGGAAAGAAAGGTTGGTGGGCCAGAGGTAATGCTGCTGCTGTGACTGCACTGCACAATAGAACTTGCTCTGGTCATGGCTCTAAGCAGAGATCCCACAACTCAGCAACAGTGGCTGAACAATTCTTTTCTTTTGCTACACTAGTAAATCCACACCCACAGCCTTTGGCCTAACATATCATACTTGCAGCATCTGCCACAGTTTTCAATTTGCTTTTTTCAGTGCATGGCTGGTTGAAAAAGCTGCATGAAGATGTTAATATGTACTCAGAGAGAAAATGAATTTAATTATACCCTATTCTTTTTATGTTGTCTTTCTTCTCCCACGTTGTTTTCATTTAAAATCATTATGTTTTTGCATCCTATCTTTTTCTTTTATTCTTTTTGCTGACCAGTCCCCTAGCTACTTTCTCCCTGATACATATCACTTAGGGGTGTGCAAAGAACCAGTATTCAACTTCCAAACTGACCAGAGAAGGCTAGCTCAACTAAGAGAACTCAGAGCCAAGTTTTTCCTTTCATAGAGACCTTCTGCCTTGACCACAGACAGAATACAGAGATACAGGAGGAGAAAAGTCTCAGCTGGGGATAGATCTTCCTGTAAAAGTTATCAGAAGTGTTTACTGAGTGTATAACCCTTCATGATGATCATTACTATTTTAGTCAGGGTTCTAAGGCTGTGAAACTGTTGGATCTTGTGGGAATGTATTTTCCCTTCTTTTCTTGTTTTTCTTTGCCCCTGTTCCCACCCCAGGGTAGACCCTGGAGGCACATTATAAATATTTATACATTTTGTTCTTATTTTGAAGTCTTTACTACCTCCATTCCCCCTAAGCAAAAATCTAATTTTCATACTGAGCTATTGCATTGAAGTCTTTTTGAAGAGATATGAAAATTGCTCTTTATATTCTGCCATTCTACTTGTTAGTCAAAGTAACTTTACTTGTGACAAGAAGAATGCTTCATTATTGACATTGCCTGATGCAGTGATTATTTGCACACTAAAGCAATTTAAAGCAACTTGAAATCCATATGTGAAAGAAAATCATGTGTGACCAGCCTCAATGAGGGAATAAATGCTAGAATGAAGGAAAGCCAGTGATTGCTTGAACTTTCAAGTATTCCAATGCCAATTTATTGAGAACATTGACTTTTAATTTAATTACATAGCTAAACCTGCTGGGTTCTAGAAACTGCTAGGTAAATTGCCAAAGAAAAGAGAGGCTAAAATCAAGAGTGTCCAGTATTTCCACACCTTTGCACATCCCCAAGTATCACTTTTAAGCATTTTCCATCTGTCATTTTGTTCATCTTTCTCTGTCTTTCTTGATCTTCTGTCGTGAAAGCAGACACAGGAACGTGCTCTGTTAGTACAGGGTGAAGAGAAAATTAAAAGGCCAGAGAGACCCACTGAGAGAACCTTGCCCCAGCAAGAAAATGAAGAGATTCCTCCCAAGGTTTCTATTCCAATCCCCGAGGAACACAAGGCTCTCAAAAAGTGCCACCTCTACTCTAGTACTTTCCCGTCTCCTCGTATTCCTTTCATGATGTCTTTTCTCCTGGTCCTTGCACTGGCTGTTTGGTGGTTGATCTTTCTATGATTGGAAAACAGGGTGCTCATCTGACACACCAAGACTAAAACCATTGAACTCTTGTCTATGACTTCAAATGTGTAATTACCTATGTCATACCTCTGGTCTTGATCGTTCACTGTTATAGGGCCATTTTGTGGTCATGTTTCCTGTCAATAATCAAATGTGGATCTTTGGAGAGTATATTGTGAGGAAAAAGGAGTAGCAATGGATTGCCCAAGCCAGTGCTCCTGCCTATTCAACACGTTTAGGCAAATCAGATTGAGGCGCATGGCAGGTGATACTCACCCAAAAGCTACCCTGCATGCACGCTCTTGCTGTTGACGGTTGCTGTGTCCTCTTTTCCAGTGTCTCGCAGAGGCTGGAACACACTGAAAACATTTGATGGACTATTTTCCAAGTCTTCTATAGCCATTATGTGGCATAGGCACCATAGTTTAAGAAGAAATTCAACTTCCCAACCTTTCAAAAGCCTTAAAATGATAGTTTTAATCCAAAAAAAATCCATAACCACTCCTTTTCTTAGAGTATTGAATCAGTGCATACAAAGGCCTTTCTGGAAGGGGCTGTGACACCTGTGGCCTTTTTGTTAGTGTTTATGAGCTGCACAGGATAGACCACTGTCTCCTACCTGGTATATAGAAGAATCATTTAGAGGTTAAAATGATGTCTTTTCATACGTAGAGTTGATTTAGTTTAGGGAAATGGTGCTGGTGTTCCTTGGCCTCCAACCAGGGCTGAAAATTTCAGACTACCTACCTTTAAAAGTCCTGGAGTACTTCAAGATGTGTATGTAAACACACTTTTCTCTAAATTAAAATGATATTATTTCCTTGTGGCTTAAATAGTTATTGCTAGAAGCAATATTTAGCTGTAATAAACGTAAAAGATACTTTGTTTCCTTGTGCTTCAGACCTGTTTCTCTTGTGTTGAAATAATTGTTTCTAATCAATAGCCCTGTGTGCTAAGCTTCTATTGTGACATGTGTCTGGTTTGCATGTGGATGATGAGGCTTCCCTGAAGTAACAGTGAGCACGCCTTCCTCAGAGCACCACTTGGATGCCTAAATGGTAGTTTTTTGCCTTACTATTTATTAACTTGCATGATGTCACTTGCTTTCTATGGCATTTGAACACATCAATCTGGACAAATTGTTAACTTCTCAAACTCTGTTTCGGACTCTGAGTCACTTAGGGTTGTCTCATTGAGACTATATTTTGTATTACTTCTTAGTGCTTTTTGGTCAATGAAATTTCTAAAGATGGCTTTTGCCTTTGAAATGATGGAGGGGGAAGGAGAAAGAGAAACAGTAAGACCAAGATTATTGCTGTTCTTCTGTGTTCACTAATATTGAGCTATTGTCTTGACAGACATGACTATCTGATATTTACTGAAAACTGCTGTGGTACTGTCATTATTGGAGTTTAAAAAAAAAAAAAAAGAAAAAAAAGAAAAACCCAAGCTGAAAAAGAACCAAGGACCAGGCTATATTAAAAAGAAAAAACAAGCAAAAAACAAACAAACAAACAAACAAACAAAACAAAACCCAAACTGGATATATATGGTTTGTGTCACAAGTTATGTTTGTTTATAGCAAATATTTTGTAAATAAGCATATTTATTGATTCACTCGTAAGAAAAGAGGGTTTGCTAAGCTACCTTAAGTACTGCAAAGCTGCTTTTCAAGGCAGAATGTGATCATAAGTATACCCCTTTATCTGTGAAACAGATGTAAGATTTCCTTAATGAACTAACAAATGAAACTAGTATTGGTTATGTTATTGTAAGTCTTTTTTTAGGAATTAAAAGGAAAATAACCTTAAAATTTTATCAGTACTTTTGTAACTTTCAAATTATATTTCCTAAAGTTCCAGTTTTTCATCATTGTACACAACTTTTTATTAATTATTGTAAACGTCACCCTGAATTTTGTTTTCTTTTATATTGGAATTATTTCAAATCCATTAAAAGTTTAGTGTGAGCCAACGGTGCTGTTCTGTGTTCTGAAGTGTAGCAAGGATCGAAGAGATCTTTGCTGACAAAGAAGCCATTCCTTATTAGTAAAACTGCTAAGAGGAGGATGCCACGTCCTTGTATTGAACAAAGCTAACCAACATGGCTCAAAAGATAGATCTGTCATGGTTATCAAAGGACAACCATGGCTGTTCCAGCCCTATGTGACCTCAGGCTAATACTGTCAATATTTGTAACACGAAGCTGCAAATAGCATCGCTTTCTGTCCCGACTTCAGTCTGTTCTCAGTACCATGGGCATTCTCGTTGCTGGGTATCTTTACCCTGGGTTAGCTTCTTCATGGAAGATCCATAAGTAATTTAGACTGAGGATGTTTATACCGACTTGTGTAAAGTTTTGGATTTGTGCCTTGTTTTCCCATTGGTCATTTTCAGAAAGTCACTTAACTATTTGGTGCCCATGTTTCCAGCTAGTACTTTATAGACAGATCTTCCTCATGAGGATGAATCTGTGGCATGTTTCGGGGAGTGATGGTAGTTCTGTCCTCAGTCTTTGAAGGGCTATGAAGATAGAATGCAAGGGAAAAGCAGACACACTTGAACCTCTTGAGATTCTTATTTCTGGAAGTAAGCAAACAGCCATGTTTATTTTTGGCTGCTTCTGGCTGATAATTGACTAAGCATTTAAAACTAGTGAAGTAAAAAATGCCTTTCCAAATTTATCCATCTCTTAATAAATTCAGATGGTATTCTTCAAGTAGAGTGTTCTTGGGAATAAGCCCCGCTTCTATATTTTAGACCTTTTTTTTTTTCCTGTTTGCTTATGGCTAGCATTTGTAGTATGAAGTAGATTCCATTTGCAAGTTTACAACTCTGTTTACATTGTTAGTAGAATCTTTAAGGGGACTGACTGTTGATGAAGAGTAGACTGGAGTCACCTCTGGAGCTTCCCTGTTGTCACCAAAGGTCTTAGGGGCTTCTAAGTCACTTCTATGGATAAACCCAGGGGACATGTATGCCTTCCAGATTCCATTGTTTTTAGAGGTTATTATCAATAAGAATGTATGCTTACACTTCACCTAGTGTCATCTATTTAGAAAAGACAAAGCTGCAATAAACTGCTGTCTCACTGCTGCTGCACAGACCTCTACACTGCCCTCCTTCCCTTTTACACTTTATACAGATGATAAATCTTGAGCTTTACAGGGTCCTCCACACGGAAACTTGACTTCTTTATTGCACCCTAACTACCCACTCCCCACTGTTTGTGACACCAGAACTGGACACAGCTCCTTTTATTCTCTGCTTTGTGGGACTCCTTCCGCTGCCTCCTCTTTGTTGTGTTAGTGACAGCCTGCTGCTGTCACCTCTCATGCCTTAAGATCCACTTATACTACAGCAGATAGAGAAATCCACTGGTGCTGGGACAGGAAAAGGCAGCTGAATGGTTATAAGGTCTATACTTGGGGTTAGGCTAGGAGAGGACAACAGTGCCTGTGATCCCAGGGGTTAAATTCAGGGGGTGGGGGCAGTTATTTGGTAAATCAAATTCCTATCACCACAGCTCCTTATTTCCAGAGGTCAGAAATATAGGCTAGAAATGAAATAACTTTAATAATAGTTTAAGTGTATGAATGGATGGCAGCTTATTAAAATGTTTTTCCTCATCTTTTATGACTGATACCCTAGGTGATTACAGTGTCCTTTCATTTACTATAGTTAGAATCCTCTTTGGGTAAATAATAGATAAGTCTGAGATCAACAAGAGGGAAGAGTATAGAATCCCAGGTATCTTTTCTGGTCCCTAGATCATTAAAAGCAGTTAGCTTTTCCTTTGCTTCTCTGCTGTCCCTTTAAAGAGAAGGGGGTGTCATTCAGTCACAGAGTGCGTGGTTAGCATTCCTGAGCCCCTGGTTTGATCCCCAGGACAATGAAAAACAGAGAGAGGAGAATTGGGGAGTGGGAAGAGAAGGGAAAGAGGAAAAATAAAAGGGACACTTCCTGTACTCTCTGTGCATTGCAAGGATGCAGAAAGACAGGGATCCAAGTTTTAGGGTCTGATAAGATCTTAATTTAATCCCTCTCCCCGACAGCATTTGACTCTTCTGTACTGTGTCATTTAGAGAATTAGAAACTAGGATTTCAGCTTGTGCTTCAGTATCTCCCAAGATAGATGATCTCGTTTTTTTTTTTGGACAGCAGAGAGTTTGTATAAGTCACTCTTGCATTAAGTTGGGGTGTTTTTCCACAACTTAGTTTATCAATCTTAAATGCAGGGATTGTAAAGAATTTCTTTGAGTTGGGTGTGGTTGTGCAGAGGCATTTGGGAGACTGAGGCAGGGGAGCCACTTAAGGCCAGACTAGATTACTCAGTGAGACCTTGTTTTAAAAAAGAAAGAGAAAGACATTTCTGGCCTCTCTATCAAAGGTCTTGCTAAGATTAAAGGCAGCTCTCTTGTGGGGCTGAACTTAGTCCTTGCCCTTTGAGGGTTGCTGCTGGGTCAGGGGAGCCCTTGCTTTGTTGTTTGTTTGCCATCTGTCACTTCTGTATCCCAAGTGCCACCTTGCCTTGTGTATAACAAATAATGAGTGTATGCCCAATCAGTACATGAAGGCAGCCAGAAAGCCTGTGCACAGCCCAGAGGCCACACCTTTTCTTTATTATCTTCTGTAGTCCCTGTTTTATTTAAAGGACCTCAAATTGGATGCCTCTATAGTAAACATTGATCACTCTTGTTAACATCTGTAATTTGGTTTAGTTATCCTTCATCATATCTAATAATCAACTATTTTCACCTCGGAATACATTATCAAGACTGGTATATGTGTTCGTATGTATGAACTCATTTTGGAGGATGATGTCATAAAGGGAATGTTTGTGTTTATCTGAAATATATTGCTGCCATCAATCTGATACATTTTTCTTGTGGTTTTCTTATGTAATAAAACCACAAAAACTATCAAATTACTATGAGTTTTGGCATTAGATTGATGAGTGGTTGGCAAGGCTTCTCTGTAAAGAGTGACAGTAAGATGCCAGGCCCTGGAGGCTGTGAGGTCTCACAGTTGCTCAGCTCTGCCACAGCATAGTGAAAGTTAAAAAAACGACAATGGGAGTCTGTGTGGTTTCACAACAGTCAGACTTCATTGGACACTGAAGTTTTGTTTTTGTATGATTTTTATGCCACTAAATATTTTCCCTACCCGTTTAAAAACAATCTATTCTTAGCTCATGGCCATGGAATTTGGCCTGGGGGGACTAGTTTTTGGATTCCCTCACAGACCAGAAAGCTGATTGGTTACTTTTGTTGTTGCTGTTGGTCTGTCTGCCTTGGAACTGTTGTTTATGGCTAGAAATTGGAAATTGGCATCAGGGCCATCTTAACTGGAACATGGAGTACCATGACACCACAATGCCTTTGTCTTACTCGTTTTCCAAAGTCTATGTTGACATTGCCTTACAGACTTGCTGACGGCCCTAACCACCTTTTTTTGTTTGAGTTTAAAGGAGCTGTCTCACTTTTCCCATGTAAAATAAAGAAATAGTAATTCCTAAATACACCTTCTCTTTAACAAGATTCTAGAATTATGTAATAAGCGTGTGTCTTAGTTAGGGTTTCTATTGCTGTGAAGAGACACCATGAATGTGTTAACTCATTTTTTTTTCTTTCTCCTTTTTGGTTTTTTGAGACAGATTTCTCTGTGTAGCTCTGATTGTCATGGAACTCATTCTGTAGATCAGGCTGGTTTCTAACTCACAGAGCTTTACCTCCCTCTGTCTCCTGAATGCCAGGATTAAAGGCATGTGCCACCAATGCCCAGCTCACAGCAACTCTTATAAGGAAACATGTAACTGGCTGGCTTACAGTCCAGAGGTTTAGTCCGTTATTGTCATGTTGGTGTGCAAGCAGACGTGGTGCTGGAGTGGTAGCTGAGAGTTCTACTTTTAGATAGGCAGACATCAGGACATAGTGAGAGACTGGGCCTGGCTTGAGTTTTTGAGACCTCAAAGCCTGCCCCCAGTGACAACACTTGCTCCAACAAGGCCACACCTCCTAATAGTTCTATTCCCTATGGGCCTTTGGGGACCATTTTCATTCAAATCACCACAGCAGGGTTTATAAAATATAATGAGGGGGCTGGAAAAATAGCTCAAGAGGTTAAGAGCACTGGCTGCTCTTCCAGAGGTCCTGAGTTGGAATCCCAGCACCCACATAATGGCTTACAACCATTTGTAGTGAAAATTGGTGTCCTCTTCTGTCAAGCAGGCATATCTACAGGCAGAACACTGCATACATAATAAATAAATAAATAAATAAATAAATAAATAAATAAATAAGTCTAAAAAAAGAAAAACATGAGGACTGGAGAGATGGTTCAGCACTTAAGAGTGTTTACTGCTCTTCCAGAGGACCTGAGTTCAATTCCCAGTGCTCATGTTAAGTGTCTCATACCTGTCTTTAACTCCAGCCCTCTGAGGGGTCCAATGCCTCAGGCAAGCACTACATACCAGTCCTACATACACATACGCACATAATCAAAAACAAATCTTTTTTAAAATGACATGATGCGCCATTGAGCACTTCGTGCACTTCTGTGTGTCAGATGGTTGCATAAATTTAAGATCAGTCATTGAAGGGACACATTTGCCTTTCTAATTATTATTGTCAAAATAAAAGACTTGAGAGAAGCCTCTGATTTGGAGTCTACTGAGGGCAGCTGTTTGTTGGTAAGTTAGCAGGAGGTGTCCTTTGGACAGTGTCTTTGCTCCCTGCATTTTGGCCTGCTTGTTGGGAGTGTTTCTTAATAAACACCAAACCCATTTTCCTTTCAGTTTTCTTGTCCAGGACCCATTGGCTTTCATACTTACTTAGATAATTTGTTTATCCATTAGCAGTTGAGCATGGCATTAAGCCTAAAGCAACCTGCTACAGAATTTCTCTTTGGGGACACTTTCTTTGATGTTTTTCTCATATTAATTGCTTAGTTACTGTGTAGATTTATGATGACTAGCTCTCACTGCAAGTCAGCTTCTGGTTGCTTGTAATTATTAAGGAAGTTAGAGCTGGTGATATTGGACACAGGCAGACTCAAAAGAGATGGGAGGTAGGGGAGCGTGTGCTTCAGCTGTTGGACTAGAGATGCCTGCCTAGAAGATACTGTCAGCACCCAGTAATTGTCTTTTGCTTCATCCTGGCACAGAAGCATCTATTTGCATGTGTTCCATTATCAAAATACTGTTCTAAATCACTTTGTTTTCATTTGACTTATTTGTGTCAAGTTTTAAAAATATTTTTTCTAGCCAATTTAACCCGTCACAGCAATGTACAATCATTGCATTTTATTATGCTGATTTGCCGTTTGCATTTTTTTTTAGAGAGCACTGAATAAATTAGTTCTTAACCATCCAGGATTGCCACTCTGATCAGACTAAAGATTGAAGAGTAGAGTGGGTGTGAATATGTGGGTGTGAAGAGAGCTTATTCCTATAATGCAGAACTAAGAGGGATTGTCCCTTCTTTCACTTCACCTTGGGTAAACCCTCGCCTAGTGTCATAGCTCTGGATTTTATTGTGTTTTTCTGATGATGACTTAGAGCACCTAACAGTCCACACTTTGATGTGGTCTGTTTACCAGCTCAAGGTGTGTGTGTGTGTGTGTGTGTGTGTGTGTGTGCGCGCGCGTGCGTGCGTGCGTACACACATGCATACACACACGCACGCACGCACGCACACCCGTGGTTCTGTCTAAATAACAGAAAAAGTGCTTTGCATTTCTCTAAGCCACATTCCTTTCAAAATTTTTTGAAAATGTTAGCACAGAAAGCCATTTTCATTACTGTGGGATTTTCTTTCATGGAAAGCAGCTACAGTTCGCTAGTATCTAAAATTAATTTTGTATCACATTTAGTTCTACGGATCAAGATGCAGTTTCTAGACATCAAGTTGGGGTATAATTTTTTAAATGTTTATTTAGACTTTGATCAGGCTGGAGTGGTGGCACATTCCCGTAACCCCGGCTCTTGGGAGGCGGAAGTGGGAAGATCAGCAATCTCAGGTCAACTTTGTCTACACAATGAGGTCAAGGCCCATGTGAGCCCTGTCTCTTAAAAGAAGACAAGAGAGAGACTTCAGTAAGTCTTGGAAATGAGGTTTCTGTGGAAGTTTTGCTAACAAGTTTAATGTTGCTCCATCGTAAATGACTGGAATTTCTGTACTGGTTTCTGGCTTTCCTCTCCTCCTCCGTTGGTCTACCCTGACCCTTCACGATGTAATGAAGTAAAGCCGACTACCCATGGTTTCTATTTTCTCAGCCATGTTCTGCATAACCTTTAATGTTTGCTTAAGCACCCCGACTTCTGCAGATCTGCTCAGGTGTGAGATTCTCATGTGAGGGTGAGTGCAGTGCAAAGGCAAAATTTTCTATTAGCTAATAGTTAAAATTTTGCATCAGGCATGGGTTTTGAAGCTGTTTGCTGTAAAAATGTCACCTGTTTGGGGATAATCTAATAACAGTACCATTTAGAAAATTATAATGACTACATTTGGGGAGGCAAAGGCTACTAGCTCAGAGCCATGCCTCGCGTTTTCAAGATCAAAACAGTTTGAAGCCAAAACTGAAAGATTATTGTTACTGGCAAGCTTCACTGCCTTCATTGGAAAAGAAAGGCCATGTTGTGTATTCTTATCCTAAAAACAACTTTATCAAGTCTAGTAAAATAACAATATGATGAAACTCACTGATGAAACAAATCAGCTCTTTTACCCGCATAGAAGCTTTATATACCAGAGACAGCAGTTACCCTTGAACATGACCGGGTCTCATGGGACTCCAGTGAGCACTAGAGTTACTTACAGCATACAAACTTTAACCATATGGGGAAGGTGTGACCAAGAGAGAAGTAAGTGGTGATGAGGACAAGTGCATTGTGTAGTAAAGAGGGAAGAACTTTAAATTATCTCCTTCCAGGCATTTGTAACCCTGTTGTTCGTTTATCCCCACCTGATGTCCCTTTGAAAGCTGCTAGTGGCCTGAGTTTTAAGTCCTGGAAGCTATTGTTTACCAGCTTTTGTGGGTGGGGACAAGGGATTTTTTTTTTCTGCAATTTTTGTTCTTTCTTCATTTGTTTCCTTTTTTGGCTGAAGAATGGGCTACTGCTGCTTGCCTTGTCATCTTTATGTGCTGTTTACACATGGCTTTTAGCTAAGAAGCCGTTGCCACATCTGATTTATCTTTTATTGCAAGTGCCTATTTAAAAGTGATTTTGAAAGTGAATGCTGTTGTTTTGTTAATTACTAGGTTGATGTTCCTGCTGGTTATTATACAATCAAGGCAAACACTGATATTTATAGTTTGTCAAAACAGGAACAAGATAATAATTATAATAATTATCATATTAATATATAGTGGCATATGTTATATGTTTTAAACCTTTTTCTGCAGCAGTTAAAGGCACTCTCCCCTGAGACATGAAGTCTTGCCATGACTTTGTTGAAAGAGAAGAATGTAGAAAGAGCACTTGCAGTTAACTGATGTCATCAGGGTTGGAGTCTACATTTTTGCATGTTACAGACCATCTGGGGATATTACATTGTTGATGATATATGTGACTATAATATTTATTGTTTACTTTAGTTAAGGACCAGGAGCTGAACTCTTCTGCTGGTTGTCTTCCTACTGTGCTTAGCAAGATAACCTCGACTCTTGCTGGTTCCGTACCCTTTGCTGTGCATTTTTTATTGGGTTTGCAAATCAAGGGTAATGAACTCTTGGGAGCATTATATCTGTGTGAAAGTTCTGCCTCCAATCCTACTGTCACCTCTGTCACTCCTCTTTCTTATCAAAACGTGCCTTTTTAGGCCTAAGGAGATGGCTCAGTGGGTGAAATGTTTGCTGTGCAAGCATGGGACCTGAGTTTGGATTCCCAGTGCTCATATAAACAGCTGTGCATGGCAGTGTGCACTTGTAGCCCTGGTGCTTTCTGGTAGGCAGAAAGAGGAAGATGCTACAACAGCCAGCTCTAGGTTTGGTGAGAGACCCTGCCTCTAAGATAAGACGAGCAATGAAAGTCTAACAAATCCCTTTCTTCATAACATAGAGAAACACTCTATTTTTTTTTTTGTTTTTTGTTTTGTTTTGTTTTGTTTTTTTGACAAACTACAAAACAAAATGAAAGCCTTTGGTGGTTTTCTAATAAACATGGTGGGCTTGGTTACAAAGTGCTAAATCCAAGGCATTCATTCTTGGGGGATATTAACTTCAAAAAGCAAATGTAGAAACAGTAATGAGATAATTATACTTTAAAGCGGTGGTAGATTTTGTGACTAATCAGTGTTATTCTTCTTAATATTGAATGCTTATATAGGAAGGTATCTATTAAAATAGCCCATTGGGCTGGGAGATGGCTCAGTGGGTTAAGTGCCTGCCTATAAGTGTGAGGACTTGGGCTTGAATCCTCAAGTAATTTACTCACAGAGATAGCTGTTGTGGTGGAAGCATCAGCAACCCCAGTGCTCCTTCAAGGTGGGAGAAGACAGAAGACTCTCCAGAAGCGTCTGCGGCAGCTGGTCTGCCATACGGAGTAACAGAACTCAAAAAGACCCTGTCTCAAGTAGTGTCTGAGGTTGTCCTCCTTCTCTCCCTCCCCAAACACACACCATGTGGGATGCATGCCATGGCATGCATGTGCGTGCACACACACACACACACACACACACACACACACACACACACACACACACACAGAGAGAGAGAGATCACCTGCCTGTGCCTCCCAAGTGCTGGGATTAAAGGTGTGTGTCACCACCACCCAGCAATAGTTTATATTTCTAATTGCTATCTTGGCTTTGGACTTTTACTGTTCTTTTCCCTCCAATACTGTGGTCAAACCCTGGGTTTTGGTGCATGCTAGGCAAGTGCTCTGCCATTGACCTATATCCTGAGCCATTGATGTGACTTTGGCAGGCAAGTCCTAATTTCTTTTGCATGTCTTTACTGTTCCAGAGACAGATTTCTAACATGAAAATTTACTAAGGAATCAAATCAAGGTACAGTCAGATTTGTAATTTATATTCTAAAAATATCCCTGCCATGTCTATGTTACAATAAGCAAAATATGAGCTGTAACTTAAATTTTAGCAATTTCTTGTCTGTATTAACTATCCCATCATCGTTTGTTTGAAATTGTTATTGTTAGTGTGTTGGGTGTGGTCATGCACATGTCAGAGGACAGTTCTGTGGGGTCACTTTCTCACCAATACACATGTCCCAAGGTTCTCTGGGGTTGGTTTGCTGACACTCCTTCCTTCCTTCCTTCCTTCCTTCCTTCCTTCCTTCCTTCCTTCCTTCCTTCCTCTTGTTTTAAAAAAGTGTCACTCTTAAGTTGTCATCAAACTAACTATAGCCCAGGCTGGTCTTGAACTCATGACCCTCCTCTCGCAGGTTCCCAAGGGCTAGGATTACAGGCATGAGACCCACATGTCGGTATGGGGACCGAAACAGCACATTGTCGAGAGGTGGTTAGTCTTCAAAGTGAGCCCTTTTGCTTCCTTCCCTCATTTGGCAGCTGGTGGGGGCCTGAGGTGGAGGCAGGAGGGTGACTCTGAAATCGCCTGACAGGCTTCCGAGTGCTGCTGTGGTCTTCATTTGTTTCTCTCCTGCCCACCCAGGGTTTTGCTGTAGAGAATGAAAATGAGATGGTGCTAGGTACAGTTCTTCCTTTCATCTGAGATTGGTGCTGGATTTCTATCACAGCCCAGCAACTCAAAGGCAACACTGGCCTTCACCAAGTAGGGAACAAGTGACAAACGCGGGGGAAATTACAAGCTCAAGAAACCCTACTTAAGTAGCAAACCTTAGAAAGGTTTTTCAAAACGTGTAGTTGGTTTCTTTTTTGTTTATTTGGTTTCTCTGTGTAACCCTGGCTGGCAGACTGGCTTTGAACTCACAGAGATCCTCCTCCTCTGCCTCCCAAGTGCTGGGATTAAAGGTGTGCACTACCACCTCCCAACTGAAAATGTGGTTTTGTTTTGCTTTGTGTGTGTATGTGTGATTTCTTATTTTAGACTTCTAAGCATAACTGTGGTTGTTTACATAGTCTCTTCAAAAGTGTAAGTCTCCCAAAAGTAACCTGAAAAGACTAAATTAGATTGAATGGGTAGCAGATACCTAACTCTTATAGCAAGCTCTCAGTGCTACCTGAGACCTACAAATCAAAGACTTAGTGATTCATAACTACACACACACACAATTTGAAGATTTAGAGATACAATCCTATTGAACAGGCAGAAAGCCTGTAAGGAAAAAAAAATCTGTTTTCTTCCACAGATTAAATTCTCATACTTAGTGTGCACCATGACTTTTTTTTTTTTTTTGAGGAGGGGGGGTGCATTTTTGACATGTATCCCAGGACCTTAAACTCAACATATAACCAAGTATAGCCTTGCTATTGATCTCCTGTGTCTACTTCAGGAGTTATTAGTTTTTTTAATGACATGGAACCTTCAAGTGATGTTCCATTTCAACTATGTATTGTCTATTAGACTTCCTTTTCATTCATTCATAGATAGATAGATAGATAGATAGATAGATAGATAGATAGATGATAGTTTTTTTTCCTTGAGAAAAGGTAACATTTTATAGTTCTGGATGGTCTGGAATTCACTGTGTAGACCAGGCTGGTCTTGACTCACTGAGACTTGCTTTCTGTGCCAAGTGCTGGGGAGATGTGCACTTGGCTCTTACAGTGTGCATGAAGCCAACTGGATATTGCCACAGTGCCTTGTACCAGTGTCTGGTCTATTATTGTAGCTTGCTTCCTATGAGTCTCCCAATAGTCACGGGTAAGCAACAGCTGGACCAACAAACACCTCAGAGTCACAGAAAGCCTCAATTTTGCCTTTCATTGTGGATGGTTCAGACGCAGCCATATGTCAAATCATATTTCTGGCAAGATCCCTTCATAGTTTCTAGGCTAATTTGGTTTCATGTGGTTGTGCAGTGTTATATAATACAGTGGCCTGTGCTGATGGTAATGGCCAAAGGCAACTGCACTGTCAGTTAAGATTCTTCACTGACTTCAGATGCCAGATTATGTGTTTCTCTTGTCATGAGACTCTATATCCCCTGGCCAGTCTTATCTTCTATCTTTTCAAATGTCTTATGTTTAAAAATATAATGTTGGCCACTAAAATGGATTCTTCTGTGGGTTCTCTGGACTGTTGTGATGGCCATTCTTTTTAGCATAGTCAGATGTAGGTGTTGGTCCTATTCAGAATACCACCCGGGGCTGTGGGAAGAAGCAGGCCAGAGCTGAATCTAAACCCTAGCTCTAATGTGTTTAAGCTCTCCACTCCTTCATTTATAAGGTGATCATTTATATGATCACCTTAAAGTGAGATGGTAAAGAATTAAGTGAGGAACCAGAGAGGTGGTCTAGTCGGTACATACAGTACTTGGCTGTGTTAAACGTGAGGTCCTCAGTTTGATTCCCAGAAACCAAGTAAAAGTGCTAGGTGTGGTGACACCTGCATAAAATCCCAGCACCAGAGTGGTGGAAATGGGGGTCCCTGGGATTGCTGACCAGCCAGCCCAGCCTAATCAACAAGCTCCTCACTAGTGAAAGACCTTTCTTTGTCTCTTAAAAACCAGGTGGAGCTTGGGAGAAGCTTGTAAATGTATAAACGTGGGAAGAGACAATTAGATAGGGCAAGTATAAATGAGTGAAAATGGCTTGGGCTAGTGAGGTGGCTCCAGGAATAAAGGATCTTGCTGCCTGCCAACTCTCACCACCAGAGGTCCATACGTGGTGGAAAGAGAATTGGCTCCTGCAAGTCATCCTCTGACCTACTTGTGCACATCTACTACACATTTGTACACAAACACAGAAATACACGCTAAATAAAATAAACATAGTGTTAAAAAGTGGTAATGACAGCACTGGGGGGGGGGGGCAGAGGCAGGCGGATCTCTGTGAGTTCAAGGCTAGCCTGGTCTACAGAGCTAGTTCCAGGACAGGCTCCAAAGCAATACAGAGAAACCCTGTCTTGAAAAACAAAAACAAACAAACAATCAATCAAAAATTGGTAGTGAGAGTAGAGATAGTTGGGAGCTGGCTCAGGGTTCTGGCCTGGCATACTAGACAGTGCTACTCTTTATCAGCATAGAAACTGATATGAAGGAATCGACTTGCAAGAGGGCCAGGCAGCAACAGAGGAAGTTTAATTTGGGGTGTGTTGCATTCCTCATACCCAGGGGGATGCCCAGTAAGTGGCTCTCTATATTGCCCTGAGATCAGATTATAGCACAAACCAGCAAGGTTAATTTGGCTTTAGAGCACAGCACATGGCTGAGCACCCCAACTGCTGCCCATTTTCTTCTTCTGACAGCTATTGCATGCAAGGTACTCTGAGTATTTACTGTTGACATTACTTCACTACAGCGTCAACCTTTGATCTCTCTAATATTTGCTTTAATTTTACTCAGCAGTACACAACTTAGAGTCAAGAGGCCAGCCTAAAGATGGCTCAGCAACTAAAAGCACTTGCTGCCAATCCTAATGGCCTGAGTTTAGTTCCCAGGACCCGCAGAGTGGAAAGAAAGAGCCATCACCCCTGCCCAGGGGCATACAAAACAAAACAAAAAATCAAAAACAGGTGCTAGTCTAAGCAGAGTTCAATTAACAAATAACTTCTTGATGACAGATTGTCACTTATCATTTCTGCAGACTGACACAAATTGGCCTGCCAGGCATGGTGTTGCATGCCTGTAATCCTAGCACTTGGGAGGATTAACCACTATCCATGGCCAGCAAGGAATACAGAGTGATGCTGTTTAAACGCAAACAACAGCAAAGTTGACCATTGCTCAGTTGTCATAATCATCCATCCTTCCAGTAGTAGAGAAATTATGTGAAGTTTTGTTAACCCTTTGCATGTGAACAGGCTTACTTCTTCCCAGGGCTGGGATGGGGGAACAGCTTGAGAAAGCCCATTTGTGAGCTACTTTTGGTTAACTCTTTAGGGGGGGGGGCAAAATCATGTGAGATAAGGACACTAGAAAGTAGTTCAGTGTACTCATTGCAACAACATATCTCTTCTGTGTCCTCTATACCTAGCACATTGTAGCTGCCCTGCTGATTGGCTGAATTATGTGAAGTGGGTTGTTACCTTAGAACTGCAAAGTGTTTTCATAGATGTTATTGTATTTGATCCTAAGACCTCAACCAGCCCAGCTACATGTTAGTACATTTTAAATATGAGGAAATTCATGTTATTAGCCAAAATATTTTGTGTCTAATCTACAGACAGCTAAATTCTCCAGCCTCTCAGTTCTTTTGCATGCCCTATATAATACTTATAGTCAACTAATGAAAGATGTCCTCATCTGATTCAGCATGTACCTGTTCCAGATGCTCTTCAGTTGCTCATTTGAAGACGACTCAGGAATGAAGTGGATGCAGAGTCCAGGGCCTTAAAGGGCATTAGTTTATATTCATCACAACATGGGCTGGTTCACGGGAGAAGAGCTCAGTGATTTTCAAATATAATTAGATAAATAGGCAGATGGTAGGTAGCTGGGTGGATGATTGACACTGGATATTGATAACTAGCAGTTGATACTGATTGCTCCTGATGAATAGCCGTTCTTCTGACCATCTTTGGAGCTAAGTGTCTTGGTGATAATAGCATTAATATGTCTGAGACCTCTTAAAAATCATTGCTGATTCTCAGAGTTTCACTTTTATTTTCCCACTTGCTCATAATCTCGCTTTTGTGTGTGTTCATTCATTTGTAGAGTGCAAATGGCATTCGCAGAGAGGAGGTGGCTATCGTGACAAAAGGGCCATCCACCTACCCTGCCTCTGAATGGGAGTGCCCCAAGCAGTCAGTAGTTCCTAGTCAGAGCCTGATGACCACCCCACTGGTGTCTCCACAGAGCTTTGGTTCTGGCTCCCTCTGCATAAACAGCGAGGAGGCAGAAGAGAAGGAGCAGGGGGCAGCTGGCTATATTGATGCTAATGAGATGCCAACGGGCCCGAGTGGGGAATGTTTAGGCGTGGAGGAACAGACCAGTACCCTAAGTTTATCAGTCACTCCAGCTTCCTGCCAGCTGCAGCGTGGTGGAAAAAAGGCAGACAGTAGTGAAGAACCAGCAGAGACCCCTGAGGCCCCGAGTGGACCCTTTCTTGACCCTCGTGTGGGTCACCAGTTCCCCACCCTCATTCGAAGTTTCCAGGTAGTAACTGATCTGACCATGCAGGTCTAATGCCAATTTGGGAGAGGGCCAGAATCTGGTCTGTGGAGGAAGTGGTGGTGGTGGTGGTGGTGGTGGTAAAGGGTATGGCCTCTGCTGTTCTCGGCGTCACAGCTAAAAGTGAATGGAGCCTTGGATGCTGTAAAGAACTCAGTCAGAGGAGCTAACTCGGACTAGACATGTTTTCTCTTCTGATGACTTAACAAAACTCTCAGGAGTAAACTCCAGCTACTTACCTTCGAGGAGCTGGTGTAAGTATGCTCCTCTTCCCTTTCGCAAGGACGAGCTATGGCAAAAGATGAATTACAGAGTCTCCTGTGGGGAAGAGGCTTCAAGGCTCTGAGAGCATGCTCAGAGATTTCCCAGTGCTCCTCACTAACATTTGATTTTTAAATGAAGATTTATACTGCTAGACTGTGCAGCCCGCCACCCCCACTGCTCCCCCAATCGGGGATTCTGTGATCTGGGCACTAACTTCTGTACTGAGGTGAATGGCCACTTAACCTATCAGAATCAAATGGTAGTTTTTGGGTGATTGATATCCTGGGAAAGGTGAACAGAAAAAGCAAGAAGGCCTTGCCAGTCCACTAATGTCCATTCTTTTGGAATTCTGAAATTAATCACCAGGTGGTGGGAGAACTGATTATTTCTTCTTTCTGGTCTTCCAAATACTATTTCTTCTCAGTAAATCCAAAGTGAATGTCTGACATTGATTTGAAAGAAGTTAATGAATTCCAAGGAAATGTGTTCCAGGGCCTCTGCTGTTTCATGTACATTTGTACTTAGAGGGGAAATGTGCCTGGTTTTCTTAATTACGATGTACAGTCACAAGGACGAATGAAAGTGATTTCTATTTGGCAGATAATTTCATATTCAAATTCTGAAGGTCAGTCTAAAGTGTTTTATATCACCGGTCATAAACTGTCTGGTGTTATAATTTTCCATTAAGCTTATGAAAGTAATTACAGTAATGCTGCTTTTTAATACCCTTCTCAAGATGTGACACCTTGTCAGGGCTTCTTGGGAATCGTGTCTTTGGAGAGTGATTCTAACCTTTGTTTGACTCAAGCTAACACTTTGATCAGATCAGTGTCAGAGATTCAGTTCCCCACGGCCTGCAGGAAGGTTTGGTCAACTCTGTTTCTTTACTGTCCACAGCCTCCTTTGGTAAAGACTCAGACTGTCACCATCTCAGATACTGCCAATGCTGTGAAAAGTGAAATCCCAACCAAAGATGTCCCCATTGTCCACACTGAGACCAAGACCATCACCTACGAGGCTGCCCAGGTAAGACGCTGATGCTCCCGGACAAAGACAGTCAGAAGACAGTAAATAAATGGTTTCTTCCTTCAGGTTCTAGTCACTTACTGTGAGTAAGATCAGGCTTTCTAGGACAGTTCTTTGATGATCGCTGACTTAAGTGAGGATGTCCCAGTGAGCGGGGCTGAAGGCTGGGAATCCAGGCAGCTCAGTTGATAAGTGTACTCACCTTGCATGAAGGCCACATAAAGTTGGGTCTGCTTCGGGCTGGGAAGATGCTTCAGTTGGTAAAGCACTGTCATGACTTTGGACTGCAGATTCTTTTGATGGAAGCTTGAGGACCCGAGTACCTGAGGACTGAGACTGTTGCCGTCCTCTGACCTCTACACAAGTGCAAGTGCACCTGTATGTGTACGTACACATACACAAAAGTTAAACTAAAAGTGGGTGTGGCTGGTACATACCTGTGATGCCAGTGCTTTGGATGTAGAAACAGAAGGATCAGGAGTTTAGGGTCATTCGAAGTTATATAAGTATGAGGCTAGGCTGGGCTAATGAGACCCTTTCTCAAAATAATTTGTCTTAAGTATGCAAACCGTCAAGGCTGAGTGTTTAACTCCATGGAAGCACGTTTACTCGACACGTGTGCAACCCCAGTTCCCTCCCCAGCAGCAAAGAGCAGGTGAAACTGCCATAGGCCTGACCTGATGTCCATCCACCCTGGTCATTTGGGAAAGTTACTCCAGTGTGATGAAGTGTGCCCTCTGGCTTTGCTCCTCTGTTTCCTGACTTGGGCGAGTCATTAAGCCCTGACCAGCCCTGCCTGTGATGTTAGTATCTATGTCGTGCTATTATTGGGAGGGTTCAAAAGTTTTTAAGTCTTCTACTTCCTAATTACAGTGAAAGTTCATCAATTTTAGTGATTTGATTTTATTAGAGTTATATTCTGTTGAATTCTCTCTCTAATTAGTTACAGCTGGCAAAAAGTTAATCCCCTACAACATGTTTATCAAGCTTTTATGTATTAAATCAAAGTGCTGTGTTGCAGGTGACTGCTTGAACACCCCTTGGGGGAGGGGCGAGAAGACTCAGCACTGGGAGTCAGTGAGTAGCTGAGCGGAGGGAGCGTGCAGACTTGTTTACTACACTAGCCCCGCCTTTATACCCCCTCCTAAAGTCCTATTGGCTCAGGTGGCTGGCTCTGCTGCATTGTCCTTTTCTCATTGGTGTCTCTGGTCAGGTGTCTCTCCTTCAGCAGTCTCTGGGTGTAGAGGCAGGCTTGGTCAGAGAGGAAGTGCCTGCCACATGCTCATGTGGGCTGGCCCAGGCACCAGAGGCAGGGCGATTGCATCTTGGGTAGGCTGGCTGCAGTTTCTCCTACAGTGGTGTAAAGATAGATGGTTCCCACCCTCTATAGGGAACATTCTAGTAAGGAGAGAAGGGTTGGCAATAAGCACAGCAACAGCCAGACGCGGTGGCCCACGGGTAGAATCCCCACACTTGACGTGAAGGCAAGCTGATTGGGAATTTGGGCCTCCCAGCCCCCAGCCTACCCTGAAAGACCATGGTTGGAAAAAATTAACCAGAAATGAAAAACGAAGGGAAAACCCACATAAACAAATATCAGACACTAGAAAGTTCCATACAGAAACCCAAGTAATGTAAACAGATAATTCAAGGAGCTGGAGGTGTACTCAGTGGTAGAGCACAGTGCAAAGGGGCGGCTTGTGTCTCTGGTTGGACACGGAAGATCTTCTCAGTCGGCCTTCCCATCCCCGTGAGCTGGATGATGCTCCACCCTTAGGAAGCTTGGAGGGTAAAGCGTGTGCTTTGCAGTTAGACACAGCATTGTATGCCCCAAAACAGGTACTACTTATGGATAGCCTCACACAAATCTCCAGCCTGTCAACTCCCTGGCTCTTAACCTGGGGATAGGATGGCCTACTACTGCTGAGGAAATTAGGTGAGCTGGTATCTGCCGAGCGCCAGCCTCTCCACAGCTGTTCAGTCAGGGTCTGCGCACACCCCTCCACTCTCTTTGTGATCTAGAGTGTGGAATTTAATTTGCTGTGTGACAAGTTGCTTTACGTTTTTCAGTGGTAGATGATAAAGTAGCATTAAAGCAATGGCCTTTTAAAAATGACTCCTAAAGCTGCATGTTGACTGTATTAAACTAGGGACAGGCCTGAAGACAAGATTATGACTAGGGCAGATCTGGGGAGATGATTATGAAAACAGCAATAAGTGTAGCTTTCAAAAATGAGAAGAGAAAGGGCCGTCAGTCAAAAGAGATAGGGAAAAAAGACAAAGAACTATCAAGAAGGCCTTGGCAGGGAAAAGCACCGAAGAGGAAGGAAAGGAAAGTTGCTTTCTGAATGTACACACCATTAGCCTGAGGAAGATGAACGAATCTTTTAAACTGTCACCACCATAGAGACAACTTAAACGGCCTTCAGTGAGGGAGTTGGTTAAATAAATTATGGAGCACCCTATTGAGGTACTCTGTGTGGCTCTTGGTGAGGACTAGTCTACATGAATGTGTGAATGAACACTGGGAACCTTTTCTTTGCGGGTAGAAAGGGGAGCGTGCAGGTAGCCATGTATGTGAGAGCTATGTGTGATATGATCTTGGGTAGCAATACATTCTCTCTGGATGGATATTTTAAAATAAGGGTCCGAGCCCAGTGGTGGTGGCACACACCTTTAGTCCCAGCACTTGGGAGTTCGAGATCAGCCTGGTCTACTGAGCAAGTTCTAGGACAGGCTCCAAAGCTACATTAAAAAAATAAAATAAAACAAGGGTCTGGGGAGACAGCTTGCTGTACAGTATGAAGACCTGGGTAGAGACCCCCAGTGCCTAGTGCAGCAGGGATTGGGGAAGAGAAGGAGGCAGGAAGATCCCTGGAGCTCATTGGCCATCCAGTCTATATAAATTGATGAGTTCTAGGTTCAGTGAGAGATCCCATTTCAGAAGAGAATGTAGAAGCCAGGCATGGTGCCACATGCCCTTAGTGCCAGCACTGGGGAGGCAGAGACAGGAGGATGTCTGTGAGTTGGAGGTCAGCCTGGGCTACACAGAGAGACTCTGCCTCAAAAGCTAAATAAATAAATAAATAAATAAAGATGGAAGCCAGGTGTGGTAGCACACACCTTTAATCCCAGCACTCAGAGGCTAAGGAAGGTGGATCGATAAGAATTTGAGGCCAGCCTGGTCTACATAGGGAGTTCCAGAACAGCCTAGACTATTTAGACCCTGTCTCAACAAATAAACAAGACTGGAATGAGACTGCTCAGAAATGGAGGGAGGCTGACTGCACACCATTTAAACATCATGTTGAGGTTTTAAAACTTTGTAGTAAATACACTAAAAAGTTAGTGGAGCCAAGCCTGGTAGTGCAGGCCTATCATCCCAGCTACTCAGCAGGTTAAAGTCTGAGAATTGTGAGTTCAAGGCCAACCTGAGCAACTGAGTCTCAGGATTTTTTTTTAAAAAAAGAAATGCAGGTTTTTTGGGCTTGGGGTATAACTCTGTCAACAGAGTACTTGCCTAGCATACACAAAGGCCTGGGTTCAACCATCAGAACCTTATAAACCAGGCATCATGTTGAGAGGTGGAGACAGGAGGGCCAGAAATATATTCATATTCATATTCTCTCTCTCTCTCTCTCTCTCTCTCTCTCTCTCTCTCTCTCTCTCTCTCTCTCTCACACACACACACACACACACACACACACACACACACATACACACACACACACTGCGTCCCAAGTGTTTTAGTTAGGGTTTCTATTGCTGTGAAGAGACACCATGGCTATGGGAACTCTTAAAGGAAAACATTTAATTGCAGTGTCAACTCACAGTTTCAGAGGTTCAGTCCATTATCAGCATGGCAGGGAGCATGGCAGCATGCAGGTAGACATGGTGCTGAAGAAGAAGCTGCTAAATGTTGATATGAAGACAACAGGAAGTAGACTGAGTGTCACACTGAGCGAAGCTTGAGAGAAACAGACCTCAAAGCCTGCTTGCACAGTGACACACTTCCTCCAGCAAGGCCACACCTACTAATAGTGCCTCTCCCCTTGGGGGCCATTTTCTTTCAGACCACCACACCAGATAATGCAGGCTGTGGCTAGCGTCTTCAGCCTCCTGAGTGCTCGTATTACAGTCAAGGGCCACAATACCACGCTTACCGGTGTTACCATCTTTTATTTTCCTACGGGTGGGCTTCCACACCCACTCAGCACTTACTGGGGATAAGAACCTGTGTCTTAAGTTTCATGGCAGATGCCTTATCTGCTAAGTTGTCCCCCAGGCCCCCACCTAAGTCACAACTTTTTATCTCTTCACTTTTTGACGGACAGCTGAGCTCTTTCCGACGTTGGGCAGACTGGACTAGAACTGCTGTGAACATTCCCTTGCATGTCCCCATGTGTGTGTTACTTGAATAAACACCTGAGTTACAGGACGTGTACTGGTAACTGTCAGTGCCGTGGTGTCTTTAAGGAAGCATTGGTAAGAGGGGGAAGGACACATGGAAGTGGACAGCCTCGATAGTGCCTCTGTCTTCCACCCTCAGGGGTGGACAGCAGGTGGAAGCAGTCACAGGCTTAGCTCTGAGCCTGGGGTCAGCCTCCCTGTCGTGAAAATGTATAGCCTCTGGTTGTTTCTTTTGTTGTTTGTCTTTGAGACAGCATCTCACGGTGTAGTCCTGTTCACAGAGGTCTGCCTGCATCTGCCTGGGGTTAAAGGCGAGCACCACCACTGCCACCCTCTTGCAGCAGTTTACAAAGCATTTCCACTTGTGCAATTTCTTTTGATATTGTGGGCAGTGCCACCTTCTAGAAATGAGTGGTGGTGCGTGCCTAAAATCCAAGCACACGAGAAGTGGAGGCAGGGGGGTTGGAGGGTTCAAGGCCACCCTCAGCTACATAAGGGAACTTGAAATCCAGCCTGAGCTACTTGACAGCTAGAGAGAAGTAGGGAAGCAGAGGCAAGAGAATCATGAGTTCAAGTCTAGCCATGGCTACATGGGCAGCTTGAAGCCAGCCTGAGCTATCTGGAACCTGGAGATGAGGTTCCACAGCTGGGTACCGACTGTGCCAAATCCTAAATTCTAGTCTTCCAACATTAGTTTCTTCCCATTCTGTGTCATTTGAATACCTATCAACCACAGAACCTTGGACAATTTAACCTCCCCGGAGCCCAGCTTTCCCAAATGCAGAGAGGATATAAGAGTCTCTACCTATGTGCTTGATACATAGGAGGAGTGCAAAAAGTATGTGTAGGGTTCCATAGAATAATGGTCTCAGTGGGAGAAAATATTAGTGGGCTAGCTAGCAGTGCACTGGTATGAGGGAGTATGCTTGAGACTCCTGGCCTCTTGGTCGGTCACATTCCCTCTGGTGGAGGGGAACTCAGCCTAATCCTCTCCTCCCCCCAGTACCTCAGAGTTTGTTCATCTGGATGCAGTGTGCTCCTGCTCACAGAAAAAGACAGTCACAGTGTCCATACGTATGGTCTCAATTACTCAAGAGTTGAGGCAGGAGAGTTACATGAGTCTGGGAATTGGAGGCCAGTCTGAGCAGCACCATACCCTTTTAAAATGAAATTGACAGCTCCTGCTTATTCTGGTGACTTACATATGGTGCAGCACCTTTATGAAAATAGTTTCAGTTCTCTTAGTCCCTGGTGTTGGTGCCCAGTGCTTCCGGTCTGCTGTCGAGGAAGCACTTGCCTTAGGTAAACGCTGTCTTCGTCCAGTTTTCTTCTGTCTTGGTCATGGAGGCTTGTGCGTCTCTAACTACCCACATAACTTTCATAACATTTGTCACTGGCCCCTTCACATCTCTAGCTCCTGGCTAATCACAATGAGCCGCCTCAGTCCTTGTTTGATTCCTGTGTAGATTCGTTGTGTAACCTGGCATTTAAAATGATTTGAGCCCCTTCCAACAGGAGGAGCCCTGACAATGATAGTTTGCTGTCGGGGATGTCACTAAAGCCCATTGTGCTTGTGTCCTGCTTTCTCATGAGGGACACTTTCTGCCCCATTTGCTCAGTTCCTGGCTGTTGTTGGAGGTAGATCTATCCCCACAGCTGCTAGTCTGAGACTCTTGCCTGTTTCACCCTGTGGTGTGGCTCGCTCGCTCCTCAGCTACCAGGAGCCCATACCTCCCCTGCATGAGTGTGTGTAAAGAGCGCCAGGTCTGGTCAGAGCACAGCGACCCCGAGACTCAAACAGTTCTGTCCCTTCTGTGGCTTTCATAGCATAGCTTTACTAAAGGTGTCTCCATGGCCCTCTGTGAACAGTGGGACGTTGCCCCTGTGTAGCTTGGAGCTTCTAGCTGTACCACACTCCTGCCTCTTTCAGACCCACTGCAGTTACTGACCTAAGGAGCTTGTATTCCTCAGCATTTGGGGAGGAGGGGGCACAGGGTTACACTGTGTAGCCCTGGATATCCTAGAAATTATAGACCATGCTGGCCTCAAACTCAGCGATCTGCCTGCCTCCGCCTCGCAACTATTTTCATTCAACTTTTTGTTTGTTTGTTTTGAGACAGGGTCTTACTATACTGTCTGGCTGTCTTAGAACTCACTCTGTAGACCAGGCCAGTCTCAGATTTACAAAGGGCCATCTACCTCCTGAGTGCTGGGATTAAAGGTGTATGCCATTACACCTAGCTTCAACTTTTATTTTTAATGTGTATGGGTGTTTTGTCTGCGTGTATGTGTGTGTACCACACGTATTCCTGCTGCCCAGGGAGGTTGGAGGAGGATGCTGGATCTCTTAGAACTGGAGTTACAGATGGTTGTGAGCTGCCATGTGGGTGCTAGGGAAGGATAACTATCAAACCTAGGTCCTCAGGAAGAGCGGCCAGTCTCCCCCTGACCCGTGAGTCCTCTCTCCAACCCCACTCATGCAGCTTGTTAAGAAGGAGCCTGTTCCCAGGAGACTGGTTCTACTTCTTTGTTGAGAGGTCTCTGTAAGGGAAGCAGATGTTTGAAGTGGGGTGTACAGCTGGAGAGCCATGTTGCACCTGGGGGTCTCGCCCCAAGGCCTCCCGAAGGCTGATGACTTGTGCTTTCTTCTGCAGACAGAGGACAGCAATGGGGACTTAGATCCTGGAGTCTTGCTGACCGCTCAGACCATCACATCTGAGACCACAAGCAGCACAACAACCACTCAGATTACCAAGGTAACAGCTTCCAGTGGCATGCTGAGCTGTCTGCTATACCCTAGATGGAGGAGACCAATATGAGCTAAGGCTCTCGGCTGTGTCCCAAGTGGACATCTCATTACACATCTGTCCATCATGCTGTGGGCAAAGTGTAAATGTCCGCTTGGGGTAGGGTATAGCTCAGTGGGGGAGCACCTCCCTACGGTGCACAAGCTGTGGGCTCCATTCTCAATATGCACATAGGCAAATGGGTGTGTGTACACACAGGCACACGGATGTACACAGCCACACGGTAAGGACAGAGCTTGTTGATATAGTACAACCATATCTTCTGAGCTAGAAACCAGATCTCTGGTCTATCATTGTTGCGCCCTGACGCCGTGGGAACCATAGTTTGAACCTGAAAGTCTCAAATCACTAGGACCGATTTATGGGGAACAATGGGGAATAAATGCCAAAAATCCGAATTATCTTCTGGAAATCAGGCAGTCCATGTTTGCTGTAGCACTAGAAGAAATGTCTTTCCTTCTTCCTTCCTTCCTTCCTTCCTTCCTTCCTTCCTTCCTTCCTTCCTTCCTCCTTCCTCCCTCTCTTCCTTTCCCTCCCTCTCCTCCTTTCCCACTCTGTCTCTCCTCTCTCTGTCTCTCTCTCTGTCTCTGTCTGTCTGTCTGTCTGTCTCTGTGGCTCTCCATCTCACTCTGTACCCAGCCAGGTAGCCCAGGCTGACCTAGAACTTACAAGTGCTGGCTCACGCTCAGAAGTGCTGGGACCACAGGTGTGCGCCACCTGCAATTAGTTATGATAAGAAACTTAGAAAAAAGAAAGAAAATTTGACCATGCTTTATCAGAAGACACAAGATGACAGCAAGCCAGCTATTTTATGTGTCTACATTTGGCTTTCTTTATTTGTCCTCACTTGAGATTCTTTGAGGCTCTTTTGACATTAATAATGTGAAGTGCTTTAAAATAGGAGACTCAGTTTAGAGCTGAAGATAACAAGTAAAAATGCAGAAGAACAAAAAGGGAAGCCTCTGGGTTTCTGGAGTATTTGGGAAGAAGAACAAAAACAGAAAGTGAATAATGGACTGTGCCTTTTTGTTCTGTGTACTGAAGAGTCTAGTGGCCCAGGGTGGGGGAGGCAGGTCCTTCCATGCTGAGATGTGTTTGGTACAAGGCTCTCCTGGGTAGTGTCAGCCTGAGCTACATTCCCCAAGCTGGACACTTGAAGGGAACTTTTAGAGCCGTCTGGGCTGTCCTGCATTTCTTTCCGGCTGGACATGGCTTTCACATGGCCTCTTCCTTTGGTTACAGACTGTAAAAGGCGGAATTTCTGAGACCCGGATTGAGAAGAGAATTGTGATCACAGGAGATGCAGATATTGACCATGATCAGGTGAGAATGCAGCAGGTGCCTTGATGGGCACAGCAGCATCTTCAGACAGCTGCTTTAGTGTTAAGGCAGGTTGTTCCTGCCGGCCGCAGCGGGTCCTGCTGCCACGTGTGCCCCAAATAACACTCAGAGACTCTGTATTTGATACAATCCTGTTGGCCAGTTACATTACTGTTTATGGGCTAGCTCTGTCTTAATTATTAACCCATTTCTACTTATCTAAGTATTTCCACGTGGTCGTCTTATCGGGGACCCGCGGCGGGCGTCCTCCTTCCTCCCTGGGCTACATGTCGACTCCTCCCCCCTACTTCCTCTTTCCTCCTTGTCTCCTAGCCCCGCCTATCTTACTATCTCATTGGCCACAGAGCTTTATTAACCAGTATGAGAAACATATATACAGAATAACATCTCCCATCACTTTAGCTCTTGGGAAGGGCTGTTGTGGGGTAGACAGGCAGTCATGTGCATGGTGACCACACCTGTAATGGTGGGTGCACGTGGGCTCCAAGTCCATGGATCCCAAGCTGTTATTCAGGGGTGGTGACACAGAAACAAAGGGGAGGCACTGTCCCTGCCCCAGAGTGCACAGTAGCAGATAGCAGGAGGTGCGTAAGACACCAGGAGCTGTGGAACTCATTCTGTACCCTGGATCTGGCGCCAGCGTGCTGTGTGACCTTGGGTAGATCACTTCACATCTGATGTTCTCCTCTCTAAAAGAGAGTGGGTTGATCTAGATAATTCTTGAACCTTTCTGGGTGCTACAATTCTATATTAATTAGGTGCTAATTGTGTGCTACAAGCAATTAGCAAATAATAAGGTCAGATGTAATGTTCCCAATTCTCTGCTGGGTGCTGTTAGGACAGTGAAGCTGTTGGGGGAGTGGCAGGGGCGAAGAGCCTGGTGGAGGGGGCAGACCTGTCAGGGCAGCGCTGTGCCTTTATCCTATGAAATGAAGATCCTCTGGGTCAGAGTTGATGTAGTGATGATACTCGATGGCTCAGAGAGAGCTCCAGGGACCCTTATTTCTTCCAGGAACCAAAGGCTTTGGGAGGGAGGAGGTGTGATGTGTTTTAGCAAGGACTATTGAGAAAAGCAGCATAGTCCAGGCTTTCTTAGAGGGTGTGGAGCCCCCAGGGAGAGAGCTGCAGCTGGGCCAGGGAAGAAGAACAGGGGCCAGCAGAGAAAGCAGGTTTTGTGGAAATCTAGATGCCCGAAGTTATGGTCTACCCCCATTGACTGGCTGGAGAGTGTCCGAGGATCCATCAGGCAAACAGTTCTAACAGGCTACCAGCTATCACAGTGACCTGAACTCCTCCAGGGCCTCCAACTGGCACCCTGGAACCTAAGGGACCTAAGGGACTATAAGACAAAGGAGAGAATCAGATTTAAAAGCCAGGTTGCCTCCCAGCTGTGAAGCAACTTGTCAGTGTGGCCTGCACCCTCCATGTTTACTGAGTGTCACTCACAGCAGATCCTGATGCGCTCAGTTGTGAAGATTAAATAAACACGTCTAAGTCAGTACCTCACATCCATGGGTCAGCCTGCCTGCCTGTCTTCCTGCCTTCCTCCCACATTTGCCAAAGCACATCTTCCTTTTTAAAAGCTGTGTGCTCCCTCATCTTCCTGGCCTGGTCTCCCTGTTCCCATACTGAACACAGTCTGTGCTGTAAATTCGCCACGTGAAAGGATCGTCTCACTCCTGAGATTGTCTGTTTCTCTGAAGAAAACCTCTACCTTCCCTGCCTTTGCACTCTGAGTCTAGTAGCCTCCCTCTGCAGGGCAGGGCAGGGCAGGGCAGGGCAGGGCGGGCCGGGGCGCGGGGGCAGGGCAGGGGGCAGGGCGGGGGCGAGGGCAGGGCAGGGCGCCCACCTACTTGGGCTGTACGGTGTGCTGTGCTGGCACCACCATCATCACAGAAATGCCCTGGGCTTCCTTCACCACCTGGGTTGCTCTTTGCCTGACCAGCTTTGTCTCTGTCTTTCACAGGTCCTTGTACAAGCCATCAAGGAGGCCAAGGAACAGCACCCAGACATGTCAGTGACCAAGGTGGTCGTCCACCAGGAGACAGAGATCTCTGAGGAGTGAGCTCAGGTAAAGGTGTTCCTGCTGGGTTGAGGGATGTTGTCATCTCAGAGAGAGGTCTCAGGAAGTCCAGACACTTGGGGAGCCCCTGACCCCAAGGGATGTCCACACTGAAACTCAATAAAGTACAGGGAGAGGCTATTGTTAACTGTGTGGCTCTAATCATAATGGCCAGGTATATGTGTCGTCCTGCCTTAAAGTGCCAGCATCCCTGGGTGGAGGGGGGTTACCTCAAACTTGGGTCTGAACTGAACTGTCACCTACTTCTGAAGTCCCCTGCTATCCCCTGCCCTGTTTATTTGCCCTTGGCAACTCCAGGGTCTGTGGGCTAGAACCTGGGAGGGCTAGAGAGCAAAGCTGTGAAGAAAAGGCCAGGCTTCTGGAAGAACACATAGGGGGTTGAGACGTATAGAGCTCTGGGGGCCAGGCCAGGTAGCTGGGCATGCAGGAACCCAGAAAGATGAATGCCTAAAGCAAACGCTGGGCAGGACGGCCAGTGCAGATCACCACATCACAGCCAGAAGATTCTGCTGCTGGTGGCACTGGAAGCTTGCTCCTTTGTGGGGTTCAAACTTGTGCTTTTTTTCCCTCTAGGGACTGTCTTTCCCTGATCCCTCCCTTCCCCGCCCCAGAGAAACCAGCATATCGTAAAGAAACCAGCCTGCAACAGTCAGACTTCAGACACCACAGAAAACCAACTTCATTTTCTATTTGGAATTTATATTGAGAGTCTTCTAGATGCCACAGATGTTTTCTATATTGTGATACAGAAACTGTCACCTTTTCAGTCTATGAACTGTTTTTAAGACATTTTTTGGGTTTTTTGTTTTGTTTTGTTTTTTTTGTTTTTCTATGGGGTAGTTGGTAACACCTCGGCCTTGCCTCTCCTCACTCATTTCCAACTTAGACCCTGACAGGATCCACAGACTTCTCCAAAACCCTCCAGAGAAAACCTGTCAGCAGTTAGAGGCCAGAGCCAGCTCATGGGACCTCCTGCTCCTCCTCCAGCTTCACACCCTCTGGATGACACAGAGACTTCATGTACCAGTGAATGTCAGTTAGGACATATACCTGGGTCAGAGACCCCAGAGACATGATGTCCCTTTGCAGGGCATTTGATGAGGCGGAGACCTCAGCTGAGCATGTGGTGTCACCACCTCCCCCCACCCCACTTTGTGTTTGGAGCTTTAGGTCAGAGACATCAGTTGCTTCGGGTAGAGCTAATACTGTGAACATTTGAATGCATCTGTGGCCTTCGCCTCCCCAGCTGGCCTGCCTGTCCCTCATCAGAAACAGCGGCTTCGCCAAGTGTTCCCCACCTCCCATCTCAGGAGACTAAAACTCATGGAAAATTAGGCACTTTTGGCTAAAAGTGCCAGTGGAACATTTTTAGCTGTAGTTTGGGGAAGAAAAGTTAATGAGCTTTTAAAAATCAGGTCTTGTTCAAGAGTGCACTTCACCCAGGGGAGTGGTGCCTTTACCTCAGTTGGACCCCACTAGAGTGCATCTACTGGGCCTCCTCGTACCTGTCACGGTAAGGCATGTGGCTCAGGGAAGAGGGTGTGTTCTGACCTTTCTTCCCTTGACAGGCAGCTGCCTGAGGATGTCCTCCAGGAGCAAAAGGGATTTTACCTCCTGGAGGTCAGCCCTGCCTGGCTGGGGTTGGAGTGAGCCAACTCTGCTCATCCCTCCAACCCCCCATTGCCTGAGAAGGCTGTCAGGGTTGGGGGATTTTATTGTGGCTTTTGGATTTAGTTTCCTTTTTTTAAATACTGGTTTTGAAAAGGGAGCCTGATGTCCCCAATTGGTGGTGAGAATTTGGACTTTTTAACCCCCAAATAGGGCCTCAGAAATCCTCCAGATTACTTTCTACAAACAGATTTGCCTGGGAGCTTCTTAGATTCCTAATTCTGGGCTAGGAATAAACTTCACGAGGGCTGACAGCGGGTCTCTGGCAGCTGTGGCTGAGGGCTGAAGGGCAGGGAGCAAGCATAGGGAAGGAAGCCACAGCCGTCTTGGGCCTCCTGGCTGAGTGCTTTACACAAACTCAGCAACTCTGAACTGGTTTTGAGTGTGTATTTTTCTTCTAGTTCCCATGAGACCGTTACCAACGGCAGCTTGCTTTAAGGGATACAGACAGGCTTGGGTTCCACCCCCAGGCCCAGGAGGAGAGGGTCTCCTGCCCATTCAGCACTGGGCTCAGCACTATCCCCATCAGGACTTCAGACCGGGGTACCTGGCCTCTGCTCCTCTCTGCTGCCTTTGTCTGGAAATTAGACCAGACTTCTGACATCCCTCCAGGCCTCCTCCCCCTCCTTCACTGGCTCTGGCAACAGCTCTTGGGATATGGTAATTGTTTGGCTTTCTCTCTTTCTTTCTTTCTCTCTTTCTTTCTTCCTTTCTTCCTGCAGTTGGTATGAAGAACAAACTATCCAGGTAGAGGTAGTGAGGGGGAGGAGGGTCCCATCTCCAGGGTCAGGGACTTGGCAGGAATTTTCCCAGAGTGACTCAGGCACACCACAGTAACAAACCCAACTGCAGCTTTATTTTTACTTCAGAAGTAGATTTCCTTCGAACCAATGAGATCTCTGCCACCCACCCACAAAGCGAGCCCTGTATTCCAAAGCTGAGGGCCCAAAGAGGCTAATTCCAGGGACCCTCCCTCAGGCCAGCAGTGTACTCTGGGGGATGCTGAGCAGCTGGGGTTGGGGGCCCTGGCCCACCTTAAGAAATGGAGCTGTAATTCCGGCCTAGCCAGCGCCCCCGATGCTCATGGGAAATAGAAGCTCTGGGCTGGTTGTTTTTACAAATTTCTCTTAGATCTATTATTTTGATGACAAAAATGAAGGAACTTTGTAAATTTTTTAAAAATTATGAATCATATCAAGTAGTTGTTTACATTTGACAAAATAGGAACTATGACAGCAGAGTCCAACTGAAAACCCTTAGGTGAGATAGGCAGTGATCAGGCCTGCTGTCTGCGACTTTCATAGTGATGGATGTGGCTGTAGTGTTTTAGGTTAAGTGTTTGGTCTTGCTTCTTGTATGGCATTTTTCAATAAACATGAAAAAAAAAAAGATCTGACTGTGAGGATTGATCCACTTTAAAATTTCTTCTAACAAAAGCATGGGGGGGGCACCTGGGCAGGGGAAAGGAAAGG
Organism: Cricetiscus sungorus; assembly: GCA_030556225.1. Classification (NCBI taxonomy): domain Eukaryota; kingdom Metazoa; phylum Chordata; class Mammalia; order Rodentia; family Cricetidae; genus Cricetiscus; species Cricetiscus sungorus. The sequence continues at coordinate 126,218,662 of JANBXA010000734.1, read as the reverse complement.
GGAACTGTGCACAGTCAGCTGTCCACACTGGCCAGAGTGCAGCTCTGGGCTGTGGAGGGAACGGCTGAGAACTGGCAGGCGCCCTCTGCCAACTGGGGGAGGGGAGGCTTGCCACACGGGCCAGAAAAAGTGCGAGGACCTGTCTCTGGGAGCAGTGGCCCCAGGGGCCGGGCACTGGCGGCAGTTAGCCAGGCCGGGACAGCCCACATGGCTGGAGGAAGAGTGGGCCTGAAGTGGTAGCAAGGAGAGGTGCCGTCGCTGCCCCTGTACACAGCTGCAGAGGGTCTCCACTCCGAGTCACTGTCCACCTTCCATCACCACTGCCACATGGGAGGGAGCCTGTCCCAACCTGAGGCAGCCCCAACCTACCACTGTTGAGTTTGCCAAGGTACCGGCGCATCTCTGGATGCTCTCGGCCTAGCCTGCAGCCCCTCGGGTACCTGTCCGGGCTAAGGCCACATGGGCTGAAGAAATTCCTGAGGCTGAATCATGCTGGTGTCCACGTTAACACATGCCCTGAGGCTTGCCCAGTGCAGCTGGCACTGCTCTATGCATGCAGGCCAGGAGCCTGAGTGGCTGTTGGCACCACAGCATCCATCCTAGCCTCAGAGGGACAGAAGCAGCTAGTGGACACTGGACTTCTGTTGTCCCGGTCCATGGTCCGCGATGGTAGCCTCATATAGCAGGTTATCCCCTGCCACTCAGACTCGGCCCCCCAAGTCCCCTTCTAATTTGGCATAGCCCCCCAGACTAAGTCTGTCCAGCCGTGGCCAACTTCGGTGGGCACAGTCCCGAGCTGCTGGGGCCCCTAGGAGGAGCTCCCCCAGGCCCAGGTCCAGAGACTTGGAGTGCTCAATGCAGGAAGCAGAGGGCTGCACCGTGATGATCACGTGGCCAGTCTGAGTCCGGGGACCCCAGGGTGGTGGTAGTCCGGGACCCTTCAATGGGTAGCTGTGGAGCAGCGCGGGCAACCCCAAGCGAGGATTGGCAGGCTCGGACCGCAGGCTGCGCACCGACAGGACGGGCGAGGGACCCCGCCTCGGGGCCAAGTCCCAAGTCTCGGGCTCCGCGACGGTGCCCGGGGACCCTTGCGCCGGACTGGGCAGCAGTGCATCCCAGCTGGGGCCGTCGGGTGGCCGCAGCGCTTGTGCCCTCAGCACGCCCCGGCGGAGCCGCCGCGTCTCCAGGTCCCTGTTCTCGTAGAGCAGAGTGTTGGCACAGATGAACACGAACAGGCCGACGCCCATGATCACCGGCCCCAGCAGCCGCAGGCGCTCGTGAGGCCCGTGCGCGCGGCCGGTCCTCGGGACGTGGGCGTGGGAGGCGCGGCCGGGCCAGTAGCCCGCCACGGCGATGCCCATGCCCACCAGCACCACGAGCGCGCCCAGCGCCGCGAACGCCCCCGACGGCGAGCGCAGCCGCAGCCGTGCCCGCACCCGCAGCGGCTCCGGCGGGGAGCGCGGTCTCCGGCGCCGGCCCAGGCGCCGGCCCAGGCGGGAGACGCGGCCCTCGGGGCTCCTGCGCGCACTGCCATCTCCGGGGCTCCCGGCCGTCATCCCGCGCTCGTCCGGGTGCTCTGCGGGGACAAGCGGTGAGGCAGACACTGACCCGACGGGCCGGGCTCCGGGGGAGGGACGCGCGGGGCCGCCTCGGCCGGCCGCTTGGAGATCCCTGGCGGCCACCCCCGGATTTTCCCGCGGCCGCAAGGCAGGGAGCCGCCCCCGCTTGGGTTTTCCGCAGCGGAGCTGGGAGCCAGCGTTGGCCGGGCCGGCGGGCGGAGCGCAGGGAGGGGGCTGCAGGGCTCGGGTGCAGCCGGGGCTGCGGGGCTGCGGGGCTCCTGCAGCCTGCGTGCGTTCCACCCGCCCGCGCGAGCACCCCTTTTCCTCCCGAAACCGCGGCCCGGGTAAGTACCTCCCGGGCTGGACCCCACCCCCGCACGTGGCCGCCCCGAAGTAACCAGGGGAGGGGGCGCTCGGACCGCCCCGCGGCTGCAGGTCTTGCGCGCCCGCCCCACCTCCCCGCTGCTGCGCTTTACGTACCGCAGCGAGGGCCGCCGGGGGTGTCTCTGACTCTGGCTTCTCCTTGCTCGCCCCCTCCTTGCAGACTTCCTCAGCTAGCACTGGAGCTTCAGCAGGAGAGACTTGAGCTAGACTCTGGAAAGACCGCTCTGGCCGAGACCAGCCAGTCAGAGCAGAGGAGGCAGCGACCGACTTTGTCCAGGATTCTTTTCCACTCCTCCAGAAGAGGCCTCCCCCTCCCCCCGCGGCCGGGCTAGAACCCGGGCTGGAGGCAGGGGACTGCCAGTGCCCGACGCAGGTCCTCGCCGGACGGACTGTCCTCCCGGATCTCTCGTCGGCCCAGGCAAGGCTGTTCCCAGATTGCGGTGTTTCCGATTCGGGCTCCCGGGGATGAATCATCCCCCTTTCCCGCCGCCTGGCCTCTTTTCCAGCCTCCTCCGCCCAAGGCCTCCGTGGGCCGCGTCCGGGCCGGAGCAGCACCGCCCCGGGGTCGGGGCCGCACTCTGGAGCCGCTCCAGGAGGCCGCTCGCCCTGGCCCGGGCCCCGGGAGGTCGCGGGCCGCGGGGATCGGGGCGTCCGCTCTCAGCCAGAGACGACCCCGGGGTCCCGGAGAGAAGCGGCCCAGCCCGGGCCTAGCCCGGATCGACCCCGTCCGGAGCCCTGCAGGCCCGGCCCCGACCCCCGCGACCCCCCGGCCGGCTCCAGAAAGGGCGCGGGGTGGCTGAGCCCCGCCCCGGACCCTGCGACCCGCCTCCGCCCGCGCCCTCGACGGAGAGGCGCCCGCCCGGCCCGGCCCCGCCGACGGCCGCGATCGCTCGGCCGGGCGCGCGGCCAGTTTCCATGATGCGGACTCGGCCCGGGAGCCCCCGCCTGGGATTGATTAGCCCGCGGCCCGCGCTAATGAGAGCCGGCTGCGCACGGCCCGCGCCCCTCTGCCCCCGGAGACCGTCATCCTCCGGTCGCAGAGCCTCCCGGGGCGATCTGGAGACGGCGCCCTCCCGCTCCCCTCGCCTAACCTCGGAAGCATCTGTCGGTGCTGACCCCGGCTCCGTACTCGCACTGGGCCTCTGTGTGACTTCCCTGCCTCCCGGTCCTTCTGTCCTCCTGGGTGTCAGGGCCACAAGCCCAGCTTCACTGTCAGCTGCCCGGGCGTTCTGCTCAGTTCCTTAACCCGAACCTCCATCCGCGAAGGCCTCACTAACCAGAGCACACTCCTAAGTCCACCCTGCTGCTGCCCTAGTCCTAGCCCGTGTTTTACCTCATCTAGTCAGCCTGGTTCTCCCGCCCGCGTAGCCTGGGCCCTCTCCAGGCCCCTCCATCCCGGTGGTCTGGCCACAGCCTGCCCCCCCAAACTGGTTTGCACCGAGCATCCTTGGGCTCAAACCCCTCTACCGCTCCCTGGTGCTGGCCAAATGGTGTCAAGCCTTCTTGTTTGAGATGCCCTTAACCCTCTCACCTGGCCGTGTGGCTGAATCTCCTTAGGAACCAGCCCCTCTGAGCCCTGGCTCAGCCCGTTCCTTTTCTGTCAGGAACACCGATTCCCCGTTCCACCTCGCGCTCCTCCAGAGCTCTCGGCCCTAGCTCTCGTCCCAGGCCAGGGCTTCCCTCCTTGGCCGCCTCTCTGCACACAGGTGAGCCAGATTGCTCTTGGGGACTGGATATGTTTCCTGGGTCCTTGCCGCATCGAGGGGCGAGGCTGTGCTCGTCTCCTTCCTGGAGCCTTGTGTTCAGGGGAATGTGTGTCCCAGCTGGGCCTCTCCATGCTGAAGGAACATGTGTGAGGCCTGTGTCTTCCCCCACTCTCCTCCTGTTCTCCAGGCTGGGCCCTGGCGCTGGGGGAGGAAGGGGGGAGGGAGGGAGAGAGAGAGAAAGAACACCTAAGCTCCCTGCGGCTCAGTTTCCCCATCTTTGTAAGAACAGAAATAACACCACTCTGTTTGCAGAGTCGGAAGGAGAGCATACATGTTGAACACCAGGCACAAAGCACATGCCAGCAAACAGCGTGACCATGGGCTTCAGGCGCTGAGTTGTGAAGCGGTGGTGACAGGTCCCTTTCCTAGGTGTAACCTGTCTCTAACTCTCTGAGATCTCTGGATAGTTTGAGAAGCAGGACGATAAGGACACCAGCAAGGGGGGGGGCAGGCAAGCATTCCCTCACACAGGCCTCCTGCAGAGAGACCTCCCAGCCTGAGGGTTCCATCCTGTCTCTGCAGATGTGAAGCTGGCCGGTGGCCCGTGTTGGGACATTGTTAATCCCCAGGCAGTCTGGATCCCACTCAACTCTGCCCTGGCCTCTGTATGACCTGGACGCCTTCCCTTCTGGACCAGGAGGGGCCCTGGATGGATGAGGTGGAAGCTGGAAATTCGAAACCATCACCCAGAGGGAGGCCATCCTGAGGGAGAGTGTAATACACACACATACACACACACACACACAGCTTTACACACACACACAGTTTTACACACACACACACACACACACACAGCTTTACACACACATACAGTTTTACACACACACACAGTTTTACACACACAGTTTTACACACACACACAGTTACACACACACACACACACAGAGTTACACAGAGAGAGAGAGATGGGGCAGATAGACGAGCAAAGCCCTACCATGCTCAGGGCCAGGAATCTTTCTCATCTCTTCAGGAAAGCCTGTACCATCTCGAGAGGACATAGCTGATGGCTGTGGTCCCTGTTCCTGTTGACCTTAACCCAGAGATGCTTGGCTCCTTCAGGGCTGTCCAGGGGACCGAGTGTGGTTCTCCATCTTTGGGGAAGTCACAGTTCTCTCTGCCAGCATGTGTCCCGCGTCCTTCTTGGGCAGTGTGGGGCTGGGAGCAGTTCAGTGAGCTGTTTCACAAGGTGAACCTAGAATCCCAAACCCAGGCTCCATTTCCTGAAGGCAGAACCGCAGAGATGGGTGTGACTTGCTCAGGGTGGCCCAGCCAATGCCTGGCAAAGCAGGAGTCCAGGCTATAGTTGAAGTCACATCCTGAGGGCAGACCCCAATTAACCAAGCCCCACCCTGGAAGCTCTACACTGGGTGACATGGGCTCTTTCTAAGTGACCTTAGGCTGCTGGCTTAGCCCGGGGGAAATGAATGTGTCACTGGCTGTGGGGCTCTGAAGCCCAGAGAAGAGAAGGCAGAAGAACTTGATCCAGGAGCCAGTGAGGGAAGAAGGTCTTGGTGGCGATAGCAATTCCCACAGCAGTGCTTGGCTGGAAGGTTAATGGGCTCTGGAGCTCTTTGTACAGTCTGTGAGGTAGAGGTCACCTATATCACAGTGTGGAACCAGCCCCCCAGGGGTGTGTGTGTGTGTGTCCAGGCCTGCCTATGGTCACGTTTATGACAAAATAGGGACATGGTCGTGACCCCCGAAGGGCTTTGCGGCTTCTCAGCAATCCCTCCCTAATGTGAGACACCAGGGCCAATGAATTTCTTTAGCAACTTCTCTGGGTTGGCTGTTGAAGAGCCTGGGCGTTTCCAGGCGTTCCCTCCTGGGGACAACCTTGCCCACCTAAGGCTGCAGAGGCAGCAGCTGCCCTAGGGGAGTCCCAGCTAGTCCAGGAAGTGCTCTGAAGACCTCAGGAGGCCTGGCAGAGCCCTCCATGCTCAGCCGCGGTCATCTAAGCTGGGTTACCACCTTACTCTAAAAGTTCCAACTGAGCCAGCAGCTCAGAGCAGGCATCCTCCCTTGGACCAGGAGGAGGAGGAGGATAGACCAGGGAGTTCAAATGGGGCCAGGGCTGGGAAGAGATTTTCTCAAAAGCCTGGGAGTGAAGGGGCCACAAATGCTTTGGGAAGTTCATCGGCTGGGGGTTGGAGCAGGGCTGCTGGCTGGAAACGTGGCCACACACATGATGACCGCAGGCGATCCTCTCCACAACAGGTGTGCCCCTCAGGTCCTCTCCCTCCTCCGTCCGCGTGCTCCCAGCTGGGAGGTCACAGCAGGAACTTCCAAAGCAAAACCAAGAGAACATTGCCTATTGGGGGGGGGGGGGGTAGCTGCCTGTTTACCTCTCTGGGCCTGAGCCATAAGGTTGGAAGATGGCATCTTTGTGCCCAGGCTAAGCTCTAGAGAGGAACAGGGCTGCAGGTCGCCCACTCACCCTGGTGTGGTGGCATCTGCCCGCTGTGAACCTCTGGAGCTGTTTCCCGGACTTTGTGCGCATGGACTGGGAAAAGCTAGGCCGAACGGTTTCCTCTCGGGGGCTTCACAGTAGGACCTTCAGCTGCCGGGGTGACTGGGGAGGCTGCAGCTTATGGCTCTGCCATCCCTAGGCTATGGTACTTGCCTCTTCTTTGTGGCTAAATACGCTTGCTGTCTTGTCCCCAGGATCCTAACTCCAGAGACAAAGTAGAGGAGTTGGGGACCCCAGAGGACAGCCAGGATTTCGCGGGAAGCTGGGAAATGGATTCCGAGAGACAACTAAGTCAGCCACAGATACCCCAGTAGTACGGCAACACCTATTGGTGACAAACTTTGCTGACAATGAGGCAGTGGGCTCCCAGCCTGCGGGAAGTGGGGGATGGGGCGCCCCCTGGCGTCCGGGCCCCAGCCCTGCCCGAGTGTGCCAGCTGTCCTCGTTGGGGCCCATGTGTCCCCGCTGATCTGCCAGTAACATCCGCCCTCAGGCCTCATGTGTGAACTCCTTGCAAACTACCCTGCTTCCATGAGGAGGGCAAAGCAGATATCCATCCGGGTCCCTGCCACCTGCAACTTCAGACGAGCTGTGGAGTGCACTCAGAAGCCAGAGAGGGCTGCGCCACTCAAATCCCCGAGATACCCTAGGGAAACAGGTTAAGTGTAGAATCACTCCCCCCGACAGAGCTACATTTCACCGCACTGAATTCCGCTCACACAATCTTCCCTGGTCGGCTTGTGTGGACGTGGCCCTCTCTTGGGCATCCAGCAGGCCTGTAGAGGAGCCCCTTTATCAGGCAGAACAGGCCTGCTGAGGTTCCTGGTGACTTCCATCAGCACAGGGGACAGAGGCCACTCACAAGTCCCCTTCATCCCTGAGCAGCTCGCTTCCTGGTGAGCCTTTGCGTCCACAGGGCAGGGCTGCAGGCCGCAGTGGGTCCCCCATGGGTGTCGCCCTCCTGATGTCAAGACCGTGAGTTGTGAGATGGATGGTACCCAGGTGGCCTCTAGTGTGAGATGTGGTGGGAGAGGACGCTGCCCTGCCCAGGTTCGAGCCTGTTCCTGCAGGTGAAGCGGGGAACAGTCTCTGAACCTTAAGTCCCTGTGAGTTCAGAGTCTCCTCCACGCTCGCAGACAACCGGCCCGGATTGTTTAACTTACCCAAGGCCATCCAGCACGACGGCGGCAGCAGTCTCGCCACGCCCTCGTCTTGGTCTCAAGCCCTGCCTGGAAAAATGCTCAGTACAGCATTTGCCCAGGGCCAGATCAATCGCCTCATCTCTCGACCATACTATACTCCCTGGAAGTTCGGGCCCCTGATAAATCACTGGAGGGGAGAAGAGAAAACGTCCCCAGAGGACATCAGTGTCGAAGCCTCTGCTGGCTGTTTTGAAACTCCCCTGCCTGTGTATGTTTCCGCGTTATCGGCTCCGGTCCAAATTCCTGGTTTGGAAGAATCGCCCTGGACGCCCCAGGAGGCTTTTCAAACATCTTCACCAATTCCTCTTCTCTTGCCAGGAGATGCTGGAGGGTCAAAGAAGAAGGCGAGCGAAGTCACCAAAAGTTCCACAGTCAACTTGGATGGTAGGTTCTCGGCTCACTCCCACTCCCACCCCCGGAGCTTCCGATCTGCGCAGCGGATTGGGCGGGAGGCAACTGCCACGCGCGGCTGCGGCTGCGGCTGCAGCATAGTGCCTGGATTTACGAGCCTGCCTCGTGGTGGGGCTTGGCTGGCCTCCCTCCCCAGGTCAGTTATAAATAAGGCCCGCGTGAACGCCTCTGTCCTGGGCCGCTTTTCTCTGCCCTCTCGGGATTAATGTCTGGGAGGAGAGAACTCAGCTTCTGCCACATCTGATTCTCCTCTTGCCCTCCGGGTGGTTTGTGCTTCCCGCCCAGCAGAGGTTCACAATCAGGTCCGCAGCTCTGGTTCATAACCCGGGCCAGGTGCAGTGCACGTCACACGGGTTGTGATCGGCATTTTTTAAGGAAAAGCTCTGGTTCTTTAGTGGACTAGAAGCACTGGGGTTGCCTGGGAGGTGAGGATTTAAAGGTAAATGCTCTCTCAGTTAAAGAAGAAAATTCCTCTGATGGAGCCCCCACTTGCTTTGGGAACTGCTTTTCTGCAACACCCACCTCCAGGGGTTCGGAACCTCACCTTCCAGCTCCCTAAACTGTCATGAGGCAAAGCCCTGTACACACTGGCCAGGCAGAGAAGGACCAGTCCCTCTCCAAGTGTCAGCTCCTGCTCCCCCAAGCACAAACCCTGGTCCCACGATAGTTTGTTTGTTTTTTTTTTTTTTCATAGCCCGGGTCCGTTTTTACAGGTGGAACTGGAGTGTATTCTCGTTTCAGTGTGGCTTTCAATGTGGAAAACATCTTAGTGAGGCTTCCTGACCCCCTCCCAGGAGGTGACCTCAGGGTCTGCAGAGACATTGCAGGGGTGTCAAAGTTGCAGGCCCCGCTCAGACTCCCGCTGACATGGCCTCCGCGGTCCCCAAGGTTACTCTACTTGGAGGAGGCCAGGCCCTTTTTTTTTTTTTTTGGTTTTTTTTTGCTGAAGCTGAGGAACCAGGGTTTTTTCTAGCTCCTACCTTGGCCTGTCTGTTGACTTCATGAATGGCCTCTGTCTTGCCCATCTTCCAAGGGGAACTTCCAGCTTCCACTGGGAACAAAAAGTCTTAGAGGATGGGGACAAAGCTGAGGGGTAGAGCACTTGTCTCTCCTGCATTAAACTCTAGGTTTGAAATTTGAAATCATCAATCAATCAATCAATCAATCAATCAATCAATCAATCACTCTCTCTCTCTCTCTCTCTGTCTCCCTCTCCCTCCCTCCCCCTCCCTCCTTCTCTCTCCCTCTCTCCCTCTCTGTCTGTCTGTCTGTCTCTCACCCTCTCTACCTCTCCCTCTGTCTCTCTCTGTCTATGTCTCTGTCTGTCTGTCTGTCTCTCTCTCTCATACACACACACACACACACACACACACACACACACCACAGAAAATGCTTTCCACTTAAAACTCCGCTTCATGGGACATACGGCTCAGCACCTAAGAGCACTGATTGCTTGTTAGAAGGCCCAGGCCCGGTTTTGGTAGCTCACAACTGTCTGTGACTCTAGTTCCAAGGGATCCGGCACTCTTCTGACTTCTTTGGACACTAGATAAAACAGAAACAAATCTATTTCTAAAATCAGCTTCATCAGGGCATTATTGCCTTATGTCACTGAAATTCACTCCTGGGAGAGAGAATGAACTGTGCTTCGGGCCAGCTGATTGTAATAAACTGGTTCTTTTCTGGACATACTGTGAGTAAATTTCCCTGTTTAATTTTTTTTTTTTCCTTCTTTCTCTTCTGCGCCCTCCACGTGGTGTAGAGGCTGTGGTTGAATAACCACACAATGCTGCCAGCCCTGCTCAGTGTCAGACTTTGAGATCTTTCCAGCCTAGCTTTGCTGCAGCTGACAGCCCTAAGCAGATGGGCATGGCTGGGCTCAGAGTGGACCTGGCTTGACAACGTATGGTTTTTATTTTTATTTTCAAACATTTGAAGTCACAGGCCATGTATGTATCAGTGAGCAGCAGGTATAACGGTCAGGAGTTATGGTTTGCGAAGCCCTAATCTCAGACTGCTGGGACGAAACACCTCACAGAAGCAACGTAAAGGTTTATTTTTGTTCACAGTTTGAGGATGCTGCCCATCATGGCAGTGAGGCAGCTGGGGGATGAGGTAGCTGGCCACATTGTGTCTGGCTACGTTCTGGGGCTTAGCTCCCTTTCTCTGTTTCCGTCCATCCCAGACCCCAACACCAATGCAATAGTCCATCCATGTTCTGGGGCGATTTCCCTCTGCCGGAAGTTCTCTGAAAACACCCTCTCCTCACAGCTCTTTCAGATTTCTTTCTCTCTTTCTTTCTTCCTTCTTCCTTCCTTCCTTCCTTCCTTCCTTCCTTTCTTTTTTTGGTTTTTCGAGACAGGGTTTCTCTTTATTGCTTCGGAGCCTGTTCTGAACTAGTTCGGTAGACCAGGCCTCTGCCCCCCACCCCCCCCCCCCACCCTCGAGTGCTAGGATTAAAGGCGAGCACCACCAACGCCTGGCTTTCCAGGTGTATTTCTATGTTTGCTTGACAAGAGCCAGGCATGGTGGCTCAGAAGGCCGAGGCAGGAGGATGCCATGGTTTAGAGGCCACCTGGGTAGCCTGGCTACAGAATGTGAACCTCCCTATAAATAAGTAAGTTTTGCAGCCAGGCTTGGTGGTGTATGCTTTTAATCCCAGCACTCCAGAGGCAAGACAGGTAGAGCTCTGTGGGTTCCTGGCCAGCCTGATCTATTGATAGGGGATGTCCTAATGCATGTTGTGAATGTATGTTTCTCTTATTGGCTGATGACTAAAGCTGTTTCGGCCAATGGACAGGCAGGATGTAGCCAGGCAGGAAGTATAGGTGGGGCTACCAGACTAGGAGAAGGCTGGGTAGAGGAACAGAGGGAAGGAGTCTTGAGAAGACACCATGTAGCTGCCAAGAAAGCAAGAGGTGTGGGCATCACCAGGTAAGCCAAGACCATGTGGAGATACACAGAGTAACAGAAATGGGTTAATAATTAAGAGCTAGCTAAATAAGCTGAGCCATGGGCCAAACAGTTTGTAATTAATGTAAGCCTCTGTGTGTTTATTTGGGACTAAACGGTCACTGTTGCAGGCAGGACAGAAACATCTGTCCATAGTCTATATAGTTCCGGGCCAGCCAGAGCTGCATAGTGAGACCCTGTCTCAAAATAAAATGGAACAGTTGTGAGGCTGGGAGAGGGAAGGTTACACCTCTAAGCTGGCTTACATATCTCAGCTTACACACCTCAGCCAATCTGTACCTGGCACAGCCTGGCTTTGAGGCTACGCTTATCTGCTTCCAACATCGCCTACGTTTCCATCTGGAGTTGATGAACCAAGCAGTCGCCATCTTGGGAGAATCAGCTGTGCCCCTTGCAAAGGGTCGTCCCAGCTGGGCTTGGCTGACCTCATCACCTCTGGCTAAAAACTTTCCAAGTGTTGTCTTCTGTGGACACCCACACCCCGGTAAATAACCCTCACCTGTGTTCTTTAATGAAGCGCAATAAACTCACTGGCTCAGTGTGAACTCTGGTGGCATCATGCCTCAGTTTGTCACTGGGACCTTAGGAAAAGGGGAGACATTGCTTGTGTCTCCCCTGGGAAGAGAGTTTTGTAACACTTGGTACAGTCATCAGGACGGGAACAATTGTGGAGGTGTTTGGGAAGAGCAAAGGTGAGGACCCTGATATGGGAATGAGACAGACAGATGAAGCTGAGTGTGTGTGTGTGTGTGTGTGTGTGTGTGTGTGTGTGTGTGTGTGACATGTTTGCAGAAGACATTTTGACATGGGGATTTGTCCCTACAAGGTTTGTGGGAGCAGTGGCAGGGACATGGACACTGCTGAGTAGTGAGACATGTAACTAAGGTATGTCCACCAGGGCGGGGGCTGTCAGGGGGGAAAATTCAGGGGTGCCAGTCATTTTCCGGGTGGAGTGGAGTGGCTCCCCTTCCTGATGGGTGGGAGCCCGGAAGTATGAAGACAGCTATCACAAGCCCTGGGAGCCTGGGAGTAACGCATCAGGGCTGAGGTGTTAGCGAGCATCTAAGGCGACCTGGGCACCGCTATGAAATCAGATCCATGGAGGGGCCACCTGGAGAGCGCAGCTGTAAGGGAGGGCTTGCAGCCAGAGAGGGGTATGAGGCTGGCAGCTCCTGTATTGGCTTTCCCACTGCTAAACTAGATAAAAGAGAAGGGAGTGACCTGTGTGTTTCTGTCTATGTAGGGAGCCAAGAGGTGAAAAGCATCCAGGTAGTGTAACACTCACCCTCGAGCTTTTTTTGTTTGGAGACTCGGTTAAGAGATGCAGGCCTGCACCCAGAGAAGCAAGCGTGGGGAGGGAGTTTTCCAGGTTGCGAAGCCAGCTGAAGTAGGACTCTTTCGAGATGTATGGTTGGGTCCTGCCCTGCACCTGTAACTGTGAGAGTATGCAGAAGCTCAGCACAGGCGTCCCCAGGGGCCATAAGGTGGCTTTGGGGAATCTCAGTGCTAGGAGTGGGTTCCCTTCCCTGGAGGGTCATTGGCTTCAGAAACCCTACAAGCCACCAAGACAGCAAAGGTCATGGTCACAGCTGCTGGTTGCATTCCGGAGCTGATAATGAGACTCTGTTGTTGAGGGACACTGGACTTAGAATGGGCTGGAAGTGTGCCCTCCCCATGAGCTAACTCCTGCAGTGCCAGAAGTGGCTACTAATGCTGGGGAAGAATTAAGGCCTGAAGATGTGTCCAGCTGTGGGCCTGCATTCTTCATAGTGAAGTGAATGCTTTTGAATGGAACCAGCTTTCTGACTGGACCTAAGGCTCGCTCCACAGGAGGTAAATTACCTCTGGCTAGAGAAATGAGACAAAACCCTGTGACCAGGAAGTCACAGGCTCCAGTGGGAGCAACGGCTATTGATTGGGAAAATGATGTAGCAGCCAAAGGCTTCTCACATGCGTGTTTGCAATCATAGGTTATTAGCCCTGTCCCTCAGGACATTTTCCCATCTGTTCTTGTCCATTTCCTCATTTGTGTTTTGTAATACAGGAGGGAACTTGCCAACAGCCATGATCTGGAGACAGGCGTGATGACAGGATATGAGGGTTCAGGATCCCAGTTGTGTTAGAGAATAGTCAGACATTTGTCATCCTCTCCAAGGCTCAGGGACCCTTGTGGAAGAAGGGGGTGGAAAGAATGTAAGAGCAGGGAGGGGTGGAGAGTCTCTTGATTATCGTGGGAGACAGCAGCTCTGGGTTTCAAACCTGTGTCCCATTATAAATGGTCATCTTAGCCCAGACTGGTGGCCAATTTCCATCCTCCCACAGAAGGGTGGGGAGGGCCTTGGGACTGTCACCGAGTATCCAGTCACTTCCTACCACCTGTGGTCTGCGGTTCCATCCTAACTGCAGGGCCCAGGGGAGGCGCAAGAGTGTGTCAGCCAGGAAGACTGGAGGCGATGGGAAACCCTGCTGGGTAAAGACTTTCCAGGTGCCTGTGTTGGGAGGAGCCACCCATGCCCCTGTGGGAAACCCCTCTTCTGCTCTGTGAGGAAGCCTGACATACACATTGGCTTCCCAGAGTGAACTTTGGGGGAGTCACACCTTGGTTTGACTTAGGGACCTTTGGGACCTTAGGAGGCGTAGAAACTCTGTCCTCTGCCACATACTAACTCGGATTTCCCAGGATGGCCTTGCTGGGCCTGGTGGCCTTCGATGACCACTACCCACTCTACTTCCTCCTTTTCTTTTCTTTTCTTTTTTTTTTTTTTTTTTTTTAAAGCAGGGTCTCATGTAGATTGGTTGGCCTCCAACTCAATATTCTTTATGTAGAAAAGGAAAACCCTGAACTCCAGATATTCAGAGTACCTTCCACATGTTGTTATCACAGGTGTGAACCCAAGGCCTGACTGTCTTATCTGGGGAGGAGCAGCTCAATTTGAGAGAATTCCTCCATCAGATTGGCCTGTAGGCCAGTCTGTGTGGGACATTGTCTTTCATTGATGACTGATGTGGGAGCATCCATGTAGCACGAATAATAAAACCCAGAGACAGATGTTGGGGTTCAAGCTGAAAATCAGCGACACAAAGCAGCCAGCCACTAGAGAGTTCTGTCCTCTACCAAGGCTCAGATGGAAAGGGGCAATCCTGTCCTGAGCATGACTGCAGACTGACTGACCTCCCCTCTTCTATTCCTCTTTACTGCTGGGATTAAAGGCATGCATCACTACTGCCCGGTCCTGTGGCTGACTAGTGTGGCTGCTGGGGTTAAAGGTGTGTGCCCCACTGCCTGGCCTCTCTGGCTGACTAGTGTGGCTAGTTTGCATTCTGATGTTCAAGCAAGCTTTTTTTTTTTTTTTTTTTTTGTTAGCTCATAAACAAAATATCACAACAGGTCCAGCAACCTGTGGGCAGGTGGTCCTGGGTTATATACAAAAGTACGCTGAGCTGGGCATGGTGGCCCTTGCTTTAATCCCAGCTCTCAGGAGGCAGAGGCAGCTAGATCTCTGAGTTTGAGGCCAGCCTGGTCTTCTTTGAGTTTCAACACGGCCAGCAGAAACACAAGCCAGTCAGTAGCCTCCTCCATGGGTTTGCTTCGGTGACTGCCCTTATGTTCCTGCCCTGGCTCCGCTCCATGACGGACTCTAGCCTAAACATGTAATGGACACTTCCCTTCCCAAGTTCATTCTTGGTCATGGTAGTTATCACAGCAACAGATACATGCATACAGGTTAAAACACACATACAGGTTAAACCATACACACAGGTTAAAACATAAAACATACAAGTTAAAACATACAGGTTAGAACATAATACAAGTTAGAACATACATATAGGTTAGAACATAAAACATACAGGTTAGAACATACATACAGGTTAGAACATACATACAGGTTAGAACATACATACAGGTTAGAACATACATACAGGTTAGGACATACATACAGGTTAGGACATACATACAGGTTAGGACATATATACAGGTTAAAACATAAAGCATACAGGTTAAAACATACAGGTTAAACCAAAGCACATGAAAACAAAAAGTAGCCCATGTGACCCAGCCTCTCAGATTGCCTCTGTTGCAGCTGCCCCCAAATTCTGCACCCAGAACACTTGAAAACTGCTGGCTGATATGGTCCAGCCTCACAGACTACTCTAGCCAGGATTTCAGTTAAGCCCTGTACTTTCCCATTATAGAGACCAGACAACAAATGATACAACTCGCTTTCACAGGACTTGACCATTATTGTAATTTTCTCAGAGTCCCCTAAACATCCTTGTAGTAGAATATTACTTCAGGTGTGTGACTTTTGTTTATGCTGCATTTGTTTAACTCAGTGAAGCTGTGTTACTGTGCCTGTCTGACACACCTGATGGTCCTAATAAAGAGCTGAATGGCCAATAGCGAGGCAGGAGCAAGGATAGGTGGGGCTGGCAGACAGAGTATAAATAGGAGAAACGAGGAGGAAGAGGAGGAGGAGGACGTCGTCGTGAGGGGCCAATCACCCAGCCAGACATGGAATCAGAAGGAAAGTAAGATTTGCAGAAGAGAAATAAATAATAAAGAATAAAAGCCCAGAGGCAAAAGGTAAATGGGATAATTTAAGAAAAGCTGGCTAGAAACAAGCAAGCTAAGGCTGGACTCATAACTGAGAATAAGCCTCCACGTGTGGTTATTTGGGAGCTGATGGTGGGCCCACCAAAAGGCCAAAGAGTAAAAAGGCCAAAACTTTGCACAACACATGCCATTGTCATTGCCCCCAGACAACAGGAAACAGTCTAGAGAACATGATGCCCACATTCCCCAGAGTGGGGTGGGTGGATTTTAGTCATTTGATGGGTTATGGATGGGTTATGGTTTGTCATTGTTTAGGAGGGTTGGTTACAAATGTTGCTGGTCATGGTCAGGGAGGAAGCTAAGCAAAAGAAGCTGGATTTAAGGATTTCTTTCTGAAAAAAGGGGAGGGGGTATGGAAAGGGCCAGATAAAAGGGTAGATTATCAAATCTACTTTAAAAAGCAACTATTAATCTCTAATATTTTACATTGGTATGGGTTTTGGCGTATTGATACAAATTTAAGGTTATTTTTGTTAAAGCATACTCTATATAGTTTTTACTCCTATTTAAAACATTTTTGTATATTGACACATATTTAAGGTTTTTTTGTTATACTGTATATATATTTCTACTCTTAAGTTATTGTACCTATGCAGCTCATTTTAAAATGTAATGTATAATTAAGAAATACAGGTTAGTAGTTAGTCATCTATGATAATCAAACTGTAGTTGTGTTAGGTAAGTTTTCAAGGTTAAATAGGAATATTTTAGTCAGGTGGTCTTCAAACACAACCGCAGAATATGGCATTTTAGATGTTCCATTAACAAGGCTTTTCATGACAGACACATCGACTCCTGGCAGCACCAATCTACTTCAGAGAAGATGATGGGCACTGAAGAACCTCCACATGGAGCTTGCTTTCATCATGGCAAGGTTAACCACTGGGCAAGAAACTGCTGGCAGAATGCTGTCCAAAGTGGACAAGAAGGACACAAAAGGTGACTGCTGAACTTTGACAAGACAAGGTAGGACCGTTCTTTAAAATTTTTGCTTCATCGAAGTCCGTCAGATACTCTAGGCCTGTAGGCCAAAGATGGATGCCCCAACATTACAGAGGAACCTTGGGTGACTTGGGGAACCTGGCTGCTTCTGTTGGTTCTATAGTTTTGGAAGATGTTTGCTCTTCACTTTCTGTTTACTTAGGTAATATTATACCCTTCTCTGGTCTCTGGTGGAATTGAAGGTGAGACAGTTATAGGTACAGTTTTTCTTGTTACCAAATTCAGAAAAACTTTATAAAAGAGGTATAAAGGGAATAAGGTTGAGAGACATAAAAGCTTTTAAATTGTTTATCTAAGAAAATGTTTTGAAGGTTTAAAAAGATAGTTTTGGGTTGGTAATACAAGTTAGGGTAGATAGTAAGTTGGGTACAAAACTTTGGACTCACCAAGATAAGATAGATAATACAGAATTGTCTCCAAATTTGCCAAATACATATGGACTAAACATTGTGAATGTACTACTTGATAATTGTTCTTATTTTGTATATAGTTTTATCAAATTAGAGTTAAAACCTTTCCTTTTTATTTGGACAGAAGGGGGCAATGTGGAATATTTGTACAATGTGTGAAAATGTATTGCAGTGATTGACATAATAAAAAGCTGAATGTCCAATAGCTGGGAGATTTAGGTGGGACTTCTGAGCAGAGAGCGAACTCTGAGAAGGTAAGGGGGAGTTGCCAGCCAGACACGGAGGAAGCAGCATGGACAGTACGGAGAGATGGGGTAATGAGCCACGTGACAGAATATAGATTAAAATAAATGGGTTGATTTAAGCTATGGGAGCTTGTGGGGCAAGCCTAAGCTAAGACCAAAATTTTATAATTAATAAGTCTCTGTGTCATGATTTTGGAGCTGGTGGTCCAAGGAAGTCTGCTATAGTCCATTCTGATTTTTGGCCTATTTTAAAAATGGATTGGTTGGTTTCTTGATGAGTTTTAAGAACTATGTATTTCGGATACAAGTATTATATGTATGTGTGTGTGGAGGGGGAAGTACAGGTGCCTATGGAGGCTAAGAGGGTATCCGATCCCTAGAGCTAGAATTACAGCTGTGAGCCATCCAAGATGGATGCTGGGAACAGAACTCAGCAAGTTCTCTTAACTGCTGAGCCAGCTTTCCACCCCTCATGTTTGTTTGTTTATTTATTTATTTATTTGCAGAAGTATGTTTTAATGAAGTCTAACTTGGCAAGCTTTCTATTATGAATTGCTACCTGTATTATACCTAAAATAGTCTCTCTGGCCCAATTTCATGTAGGTTTTTCTCCCATGGCATCTGCTAAGAGTTTTATGGTTTTGTGTTTTATTTGTGTGGAGGTCAGAAGAGGTCACCTTTCAGGAGTCAGTTTTTTCCTTTCACTGCTTGGACTCCTATAGTTGATCTGGGGTCATCAGGCTCGGAGGCAAGTGACAGGCTGAGTCTCCTGCCTTAGTTTTTGTTTTATATCAACACTGATGACATTCGAGTTGAATTTAATTATTTATTTGGATTTTCAAGGTAGGGTTTCTGTGCGAAGCCCTGGCTGTCCTGGAACTTGTTTATAGACCAGGCTGGCCTCGAACTCACAGAGCTCTGTCTGCCTCTGCCTTCTGAGTGCTGGGATTAAAGGTGTGCGCCACCACTGCCCAGCAATGGGCTTGTTTTTTAAGGCAGGGTTTTACTGTGCAGCCTTGGCTGGCCTGGAACTCACAGAAGTCTGCCTGGTGCTGGGGACTAAGCATGCACCACCACAGCTGCATTTATTAAAGCTCCACAAATTCTGGTTTTGATTCATGATTCTGAGTGTGGCTGTCTAGTCTTTTCTAAATCAAATACTGAAAGGATTTCATTTTTCCTTTGTCTGTGCCCCTTTGGCAAAGAGCAGTTCATATGTTTTCATCCTGTCCCACCGATCTCTTCTCTCAAAACAGAACCTGAGTCTCCTGACGCTGCTGTGGGGTCTTAGTATTGCTTAAGCCTGAATGGCATCCATGTGCTGAATGGCATCTGTGTGCTGAATGGCATCCGTGTGCTGCACTCCCTGGTTCTTCAGTGTGGGATACTCCTGTTTAATTTTGGGTGGTGGTGGTGGTATTTCCTTGTATATTTAAAAGTTGGCTTGTTTGTGGGCACAAAACAACTTAGTGGAATTTTGATTGAGACTAAACTGTAATTTGAGCTGGAAAAAATGACATTTTAACAGCATCCATGAACATGGTATATGTCTTTACTTAGGTCTCTAATTTGTTTCATTGATGTTTTGTAGTTTTCCTCACAAACCTTTTACACATTAGATTTCTACCTATTTAACTGAGTGGTGTTAATGTGAATAATTTTTGAAATTGTAGCTGTTTTTATTGCATCATTAAGCCATCAAGAGTTGGCTTTTACTTTTTAAGTTTATGCTTATGCTTGTCTGTGCATGTATGTGCATGCATAAATGCCTGAGGGTGAGAGAGTAGGGCACTGGATCCTCTGAAACTGAAGTTAACATTTTTTTGGAGGCAGAGTCTCACTGTGTAGCCCTGGCTATACTAAAACTACTCTGTAGACCAGGCTGGCCTTGAATTCACAGAATTCCACCTGCCTCTGCCTCCCAAGTTCTGAGATTAAAGGCCTGTGCCACCGTACAGCCAGTTATGAGCCACGGTGGGAGCTGGGAGCTGAACATAGGTTCTTTGCAAGAGCAGCCAGGGCTCTCCTCCCAGCACCTTCCCAGTCGCACGAGCTGCCCCAGGGCCCCACTCTGGCTGGACGCCCTGCCACATTGTTGCATGCTCCTCCAGAGACAGAGACAGGTATGGCAGCTCACACCCGAAGGCCTAGCACTGAGTGAACAGGAAATACGTGAGTTCAGGGCGGGACTAGGATAGAGAGAGACTGTACTGAAAGAAAGGGGGATGGGAGAGGGAGGGACAGAGAGGGGAGAGATGGGAGAGGGGAGAAGGGGAGAGAGAAAAGGAGGTGGGGAGAGAGGAGAGAGGGAGAGGGGGAGAGAGGAGACTGGGAGGGAGAGAGAATTGTAGATGCCAGTTGTTCTGGCTGGTTTAGGTGTCAACTTGACACTTGAGAAGAGGGAACTTCAATTTTGAGGTTTAGAAGAAAAAAAAAAAAATCAAAAGGCTGGAACCATGGCTCAGCAGTTAGGAGTGCTTGCTGTTCTTCCCAAGGACCCAGGTTCAATTCCCAGCCCCATATGCGGCTGACAACTGTCTCTAACTCCAGCCCCTGGGGATATGATGCCCTCTTCTGGTTACTTTGGACACTGCACATACAAGATGCACAGAAATATATGCAGGTAAACACCCATACACATAAAAGTCTTACTGAGACAGCCTCATGTATCCCAGGCTGGCATCAAGCTTGCTGTATAGCCAGGATGAGCTCGGATCCCTGGAATCCTGCTTCCGCCTTGCAGGACTGGGACCGTTCTAGGCTCATGCTGGGGATTTAACACGGGGCGCTGAGCACACCAGCCTTCTAGCAAGGCCATGTCCCCAGCATGATTTAAATGTCTCACTGACAGAAGTCACTAGTGCAGCTGGGTGCCTGGGTGCCCGTCCGCAGCAGTCCAGCTATCTGCCCTTACAGTCTTCAGTATCTAGACTAGTGACATGCTTACACATGTTATCCTGGCTAGTTTAGCAAATGTATTCATCTTCAAAAAAGAAAAAACTTTTTTTCAATTTCCTGTGTTTGGCTTCATTTATGCCCTTGTATTTTTATTATATTTTGCTGCTAGCTTTGGGTCCAGTCCCCACCCCTGGTTTTTCTAAGGCAGAAGTTACTTATCTTAGTTTTTCTCTTGTATCGATTATTAGAAAAGTTCCTCTAGGGACACTCTGGCTGCATGTCATCAATCTTGGCAAGTTGTAGTTTTACCTTGAAACATTGCAGGAACAGGGTCTGTCTCCACATTGTGTGTGTTGGCATCACAAGCATGCTGTATGTTGGGGTCACAGGCCTGGGTTTTATGCAGTGTTGAAGGTGGGGCCCAGGACATCAGGCAAGCTAGGTTCTGAGCTGCAGCCCCTTCACGTTCCTCAGTCAAAAACACTTCTCACACCTGGGCCTGTGGCTCATTCTGTAATCCCTGCTATTCAGGAGGCTGTGTGGAGGCTGGCCTGTGGTAAGTCAGACTGTCTTAACAAACAACAATTCTTAGATTTATTTTTCTTGAGATACATTCCTTTGGAGAACATGTTAATGTCTATTTTTTAAAAAAAATTTTTGTTTTAATAACATTTTGCATCTTTAAAAAATCTCATTTTGGGGCTGGAGAGATGGCTCAATGGTTAGGAGCACTGGCTGGTCTTCAGGGGTCCTGAGTTCAATTTCAAGCAACCACATGGTGGCTCACAACCATCTGTAATGAGATCTGGTGCCCTGTTCTGGCCCACAGGTGTACATGCACATAGAACACTGTATACATATTACTTTTAATATGCATGTGTGGGCACATCAGTATCATGGCACATGGAGGCCAAACGACAGTTTGTAGAAACCAGCCCTCTCCATCCACCACATGCACTCCAGAGTGGGATTAAAGTCCAGATTGTCAGGCCTGTACTCTGAGCCATCTTGCGGACCTCTTTCATGATTAAAAGACCCCCCCCCATATGGTTTTTTGCCTTCATGTATGTCTGTGCATCATTTGTGTGGCTAGTGCCTGTGAAGGTCACAAGTAGGTATTAGATTCCCTGGAGTGGAATTATAGAAGGTTGGGAGACACATGTGGGTGCTGGGAATTGAACCTGATCCTCTAGAAGAGCAGCCAGTGCTCCTAACCACTGAGCCATGTCTCCAGCAACATTTCCATTTCTAATGTGCTAAAGTCTGTTTTATGGTCCCAGTGTGGTTCATATTGATGAATGTTGCATTTAAGTTGGGAGAACTACTATTTTTAAAAGATTTTATTTTTGTGCATGGGTGTTTTGTTGGAACATAATGTATGTATGTATGTATGTATGTATGTATGTATGTATGTATGTATGTATACCATATATGTGCAGTGCCTACAGAGGCCAGAAGAGGGCGATAAATCCCCTGGAATAAACGCAAAAGATGGTTGTTGCTGTGTGGGTGTTGGCAATCAAACCTGGATCCTTTGAAAGAGACCTCCAAGTCTTTGCTCCAGCCCCCATGGAGGCTAGCTGTGTGTGTGTGCATGAGGACAGCTGACTGTGGAGGCCAGGGGCGTGTGCGCACGTGCACTTGCACATACACATGAGCACAGGGGTGTTGGATCAGGCAGGTCTGAGATTACGACTTGGATGCTGCCAACCAAATTTAGTCCTTTCCAAGAGCAGTAACTGCTGAGCCATTCCTTCCAGCTGTATGGAGTCTT
Source organism: Cricetiscus sungorus (assembly GCA_030556225.1). Taxonomy (NCBI): domain Eukaryota; kingdom Metazoa; phylum Chordata; class Mammalia; order Rodentia; family Cricetidae; genus Cricetiscus; species Cricetiscus sungorus. Next base: position 126,196,956 of record JANBXA010000734.1, on the reverse strand, counting down.
TATAAATGTCAAATCCAGCTGCTGGCAGGACTCTGCTCAAGTATGCTCTTATTGACTTTACTGATATGAGCAGTTGTCCAGAACCTACTGTGTAGAGCAGACTGGCCTTAAATCTGCTTGACTCCATCCACTTCCCCTGTGCAAAGATTAGATGAGTGCACCATGATGCCCGGCTCCGTTTTCTGCTACCATGGTTTTAACTAGTCACATATTATGGTAAGGGGGAACCAAGGCCAGAGCCCACCCCCAGCTTCTGTAGTCTTCTGAAGGTAGGTTTCCAGCAGATCAGTTACACCTGGCCTTTTCTATCTGTCTCATTGCTCCCTTACACCATGGGACCTAGTGATCAGAACGGATTGTCAGTGCTGTTGGCTGTGTTTTCTCTTCCATCTTCTACTCCCAAGCTTGGAAAGGTGTGTGAAACTGAGCCCCAACAAAGCAGATTGCAATGACTGTTTCTTGGGAACCCTCCACTGTGTGTGTGTGTGAGGGCAGTGGGGACACACATGCACTGCTGTTTTCACTGTTGAGATGAAAATGGGCCCGTCTCTGCCATTGTCATTGTGGGGTCACTTGGGCTTGGCTAGGTGGGAACCCGAGCAGGCTTTTTTGATCAAATGTTAGACAAGTTACATCTCAAGATGATTCAGCGGGCTGGGTACCTGCTCCCATTCCCCACGAAACCTAATTTCGTGAGAACTCCTACCCGGCATGCATGATTTTCACATAAAACCTGTAGTAAAATATTCATAATAGGCTGAGTGACGCTGTGCTATGGCAACTCTTTTCTTTGAGACAGTCTCAGACCTGCTTGCCTGTTTTCTCAAGTGGTAGGAGTAAAGGTACGTGTCATGCTATGCAGTGATGTTTTTAAACACCAGAAGGGTACCGGTATGAGCGAGCACAGGGCTGTGCTGCTCTTTGGTGCATCTGATCAGAGGGCAGCTCGGGGGAGTTGGTTCCAGCCTGCCCCCTTGTGGGAACCTGGGGACCCAACAAAGATGCATGCAAGCAGTGTCATCTTGCAGCCCCAGGTCCTGAAAAGGAAAGCACATTCAGTCCTATGGCAAACCTGCTTGACTGCAATCAGGGATCCAATGTCAACTGTTAGTCCCATTTAATGTGACTTCACTGTCTTCCTGTTCTTTTTCCAGATGAGGGTTTTACCAGAGAACCAGAGCTCTGTAGCTGTCACTCAGCATGCCGGCTGCCTAATGCACTACCCCTCCAAGCTTCCACCTTCATCTTAGGTGGCTGACCTAGTAACGCCCACAAGCACACCTACCCCATACACAGTAAGCAGTAGCGCTGGGAAGCAGGACTTCCTTGTTGCCAGGGAGGGTCTTTCATCCACTGGTGTGAGAAGGCAGAGTAGCTGGGGGCAGGACCTTAACTTCAGCCTCAATGTCTAGAGACATAGCAGTCCAAAATGAATCCTGCAGACAAACTTCACAGGGGAGGCAGCAGAGTACTGAGTGCCAGTGATTTATTTGACAGTAAATGTGGCTAAAGAGGGTATGCAGCATCCATAATGGCCAAACACCAGCCTTTAGGGTCCCAGACAAGTAGCACTGTTATGATGCATGAGAAGGGGACCCATATTTCCTAACCTCCAAATGCGACACTAATGCTGGAGAGGCCTCAGGGCATGTTGCATGCAGCTTCTTTGCTGCAACAGGAGCCAGCAACACACACTGAGAACAAGGTTAATGATGCCCACAGAGCATCTGTGTCTTCCCCTGCAGCGAGAAGAGGACACTTTACAGATCCCTTGGGTGTCTTTATTCAGAGCTGCTTCTTGTTTGAAACTGCCAGCAAAGCCCACCACCAGGGATTGGGCACATACAGAATTTTCATATGGTTGCCCCTAAAGATGACTGGTTAGAATCAATATGCCAAGTACATAGAACTTGCCCATGTCCACCACAAGCTTAATTTAGAAACAACTTTGTTTAGAAGCCACAGGAACAGAGGAAAGCTTGTGAAATATGGGAAGGGAAAATGTATGAGAATAAAATATAGATGAATTTTTAAAAAATTTTAGGGTTGGAGAGGCAGCTCAGTGTTAAACACTTGCTGCTCTTGCAGAGGACCTGGATTCAGTACCCAGCACACGTGGTACCTCACAATCTAACTCTAGTTCCAGGGGATCTGATACCTTTTCTAGCCCCTCCAGGCAGTAATTATGCACATGGTTTGTACATAAAGACAAAACATGCATACAAAAACAAAAGCCCCAAACCACACTTAAAGAAAATGCTCCAAATGCCCCCATCCTTGCAGTGGTAAAGCGAGGAGACCTGTGTGATACCTGAGGTGGATTCCTTACCTTGTCATGATGGCCTAACGATGAGCCCAGACAGAGACAAGGGAAGTTCCCCTAGGCTTGGAGGGCTACAGTTTGGCTGCCTAGACTGCTCTAGGTCCAAACTGAGCTAGCTCACCTACCTCTCCTCCAGCTCAGCATTTCATCACTACCAGCCACCCAAATGCCTTTCCCTGGTCATGGACCATGTCTCACTGGTCTTTATGACCTCTCCTGTCACTGCCCTGACCATGCTCCATGGCGTCTGCTATTTTACACTGAGAGGTGTTGCCTTCCAGCCTGTAGGCACCAAGCAAAGCTCTGTGAGCACTTTCCTGTTCAAATTCTTTCAAAGTTCTCCATACTGACAGGCCAGAGGCTGGCTCTCCTGGCACCAAAGGCCTTGCCATACCTTCACCTGGGCACTGTCACTGCTGGGTTGCCTACCACTCATTCAAATCAACGTTCCTTGACATACCGACTGCTTTCCCACAAGGGTGGCTTTGCTCAGTTTTTCTCTCAAGCAGTGTACCTCCCGAACCCATGTCTCTAAACCAAAGCCTCGGTGGCTGCCTTGTCTGAAGGCACACTTGCCTTCACAGTGTTCGCCATTTACAGACAGCCGTGACCCTGGGAAAGGAACAGCCTCTCACTGTATTTCCAGGACTCCCTTCAGGTCTGCTCTATGAATGGCCTGAACGCCTGTGCAGCGGCCCTGTCCTGCCAGCATGTCACATGTGCACCCTGCCCAGCGTGTCACGTGTGCCCAGCGGGATCTTTGCTGCCCTGCCCCTCAAGCACCAGACTGGAGCCACTGTAAGTAGCAATTAGTGGGAGAGCGACTGGGACAAGGTAACACAGCAGCCGGCACCCTGGTTTTCAGTCCCGATCTTACAGCAGTGCTGAGAGGATCATGACCAGGTAGAACACGACAGGACTGACGGGCATGGAAGCAGAAACCGAATAACTCACTGGTGAGTGATATTTCCAAACGGCTTCATTTCTCCTCAGCTTGACCACAAACTTCAAGAGGACCCCAGAGACACAAACTCTGGGGACTTGCCTTAACTCTGCTGGGTGAGAAAGTCCTTTGGCAAGTCTCACCACAGGAAAACATCACGACAGATGACACATCAGGAAATGCCACTTAGATTCAAGCACGATGAAATTTTGTCAAGCAAAAATAGTCTTTATTCAAATTTAATGGAAACAGGGGTCACTATACTTTGCAAGACGGGGAAAAATAAAATTAAAAAAAATTCTTTTCTTTTTAATATAAAACAATATAATCACAATACCAGAATATGGAGCTCTACAGTTTACTTCCTATGGGCTATGCAGGTATCAATTTCTCTTGACTGTGCTATTCACAACGTTGTTAAGTCCAAAAATAGGAAACCAAAGTGGCGGGAAACTGAAGACTTGCACTCTCACTACGTGGCATACATCAAAGGGCATCGATTCAGGGGCAAACGGTTGAACTCACCACACCTACCTCTGCCATCATTCCAGCCCGAGAAGACGTCCGGGTGCCAAGCTCCCGTTAGCTGTGGCCAGGCCTGAAAGCCAAGGTGTTTGGATGTCCTACTGTGAGTAAAGGGAGGTTTGAGGAGCTGCTTTCAGTGGAGCGGGAGGCCTGGCGCCAGGAGGCGGTACCGAGGAAGCACTGAGATTGGACAACTGGAGACGCCGTTGGGGTTCACTGTACAGCAGCGAGGATGCTCTACTTCACTCCTGTGCTACGGCTACCAACATGTACAAAAGACTTCTCGGCAGTTCCAGCATGGCATAGCCAGTTAGGACCTTGAGTGGGACCGGGAGCTGGACCGGGAGGGAGACCTGGAAGCAGACCTGGATGGAGACTTGGACCGAGAGCGCGTTTTTGAAGCTGACTTTGACCTGGAACGAGACTCTGCGGGGAGACTAGGTTTGGATTTAGAAGTGGATCTTGACCTGGCTCGGGGCTCTGGATTGGGGCCCGCACTCTCGCCCTCAGCCCGGCCTTCCCTCTGGCCAGACTCTGCCTTGGCATGTTCCCGCTCCTTTGAGACTGAGCGGGATGGGGACCGGGAGTGGTCGGTGTCCTCCTTCTTCTTCTTGCTGCTGCTGACCTTGCTGTCACGCTTGCTGCTATGCTTGCGGCTGCGCTCGCTCTTGCTGCGGCTGCGGCTGCGGCTGCGGCTTTCTTCTCTGCTCCTCTTCCTGCCCTTCCGCTTGTCTTTGCTTTTGCTGCGGCTGCGGCTCCGGCTGTCCCCTTTGCTCCGGCTTCGGCTCCGGCTCTTGAGAAGGTTCTTGTCCTGGCTGTGACCCCTGCTCACGCTCCTTCGCTTCTCCTCTGCTCTCCTCTCCTTGCTCCTGCTCCGACTTTTACTGTCGTGGCGGCTGGGGCTGCGGCTCTTGGCTTTGCCAGCACTGTCGTTGTTCTGGAGCTTGTCTTCGGCATGGTCTTTACTCTTGCTCCGGGTCTTGTCGGCGCTGCGGCTACGGCTGCGGCTCTTGTTGTCTTTGCTGGGGCTCCGGCTTTTCTCCTTCTTACTGCGGCTGCGGCTCTGGCTGCGACTGCGGCTCTTACTGCGCGAGTGGGAACCTGACCTGGAAGACACAGGTGCTGGGTGAGTAACAGGGACCAGACCTCTGCAAGTTAGGAAGAGAAGAGCGCACAGGGTCTGTGGGGCTCGATATAATGCACGGAAGCAGGGCAGTCAAGAGAAGCTGCAGGCCCACCTGGATCGGGACCGGCTCTTTGAATGGCTGCTTTTGCTGCTGCCACTTCGACTTCTGCTCTTCCGGGAATGTCTGCTTCGAGAGCGAGACCTGTGTAGAGAAAAACTCTTTTGAGACAGGGTCTCATTAAGCTTGGCTGGCCTGGAACTTGCTGGCCTTGAACTCACAAAAGTCTATGTGCCTTACCTCTTGAGACCTGGCATTAAAGGAAAGTGTGTACCACACAGATACACAGACACACACACACACGTTAGAAAACCAAAATGGCAAGGGGCTGGAGAGCTGATTCAGGGTTTTAAGAGCACTTATTCTTGCAGAGGACCCGGGTTCAATATCCCGCACCCACATGGTGGCTTCTCAACTAACTATCTGGAACTCCAGCTCTCGGGATCCAACACCCTCCTCCCTCTGACTTCAGCAGATACAAGGCATGCACACGGTATACAGACATACAAAACAAAATACCCATAGGCTGTCTAGAGGGGCTGAGGAGATGGTTCAGCAGTTAAGACCACTGGCTGCTTTTGCAGAGGGCCTAGGTTTGACATCTGCAACACACAGCAGCTCACAACAGTCTGTAACTTCAATCCCAGGGGCTATGATGCCTCTTCTGACCTTGGCAGATACCATGTATACACATAATGCAAAACATCCATACACATAAAGTGTTTTAATTTTATAATAAAGAGGCTATCTAGAGCCAACCACCTTTCTTCAACCAAAAAACTTCTGCTCCACATAAGCTGGGCATTGTGGTACATACTTGTAATTCTGGTGCCAGAGAGTCAAAGAAGAGGTAAGAATGTTCCAGGTTAAAGAGACTCAATGATCTCTGCTATGTGACTGAGCTGTATCCTGGTCAGGAAACACGCCAGCACAAAGACGCCCATGGAGCAACCAGGTAAATGTGAACATGAACATGGCTTTGCTATTTGGTGAAGACACAATTATGTATCGTTTGGGTTCCTGGTAACATTTTGGGAAGTGCTGTAACTTATGATGTCACAGCACGAACATAATAGTATGTAATAAATACAAAGGAAGGAAAGAAAAGGCAGAATACCGCAAACGTATTCAAACTGGTCTTTCAACTTTGAGGTTTGAAAATGACTGGGAAAGGCATGGGGAAGTAGTAAAGTGCATTGGCATGGAAAGCAAACAGGGACAAAGGGCTCTGGTGACAGCTGACAGAATTAAAATCATGACTGCAGTGAAACACATCACAGCACACCCATCCACAGATTCCAAAAGAGACATTGCTCCGTACAGTTAACATTCATTCACACAGACACTACTTACACTGTACCAGGAGTCAGGTACAGAGCTCTACTAAGGCCCCCACCTTGCTGAAATATGCCCTGTCTTAAGCCCTAGCCTCGAGTTCACAGGACCTTCACCTCAGGCCTTCATGGAAGACCTGCGAGGTGACCCTGCTTCCTCCAGTGAAGCAGAGGTCAGGTCTAGCTGGTCATCTCTGCTCGAGGCACCATGGTCACGCCTGCTTCTAGCCCAGTCTATGACTCAGCTCTCAGGCCACAGAAAAGGACTTCATCTGTTTGGATTTGTGATGTAAGAGTTCAAGAGTTTCACAAACAGATGTTCCGTTCAAAGTTCTGAGTTACTGAACCGCAAGGAACCATGCTCTGAGAATTTACATGGAGGGCAGGAGCGGGCTGTCCACGTTGGTTAGTGAATTACTGGAGAGTGCCCACTCACGATGTCAGCAATACCTTGAGTGACTGCGGCTCCTGGAGTAAGACCGGCGCCGTCTAGAACCCGGCTTGTCTTCAACTAATCTGATTTTTCTGCCGTTGACTTCAGTTCCATCCAATTTTTCTAGGGCTCTTTTCATATCAGAGTAAGAGACGAATTCAATCACACCTTCATTTTTCCGTCCCTTGTGAGCATCTGCATATGTCACTTCTCCTGCTTGACGCATGTAATCCTAAACAAAGAAAGAGAATCGGAGTGCAGAAGGCAACTGAAGCTGTGTTGTAGGTGGCAGAACAGTCCATGTCCCTCAGGCCATGTGGTGTGGTCCAGCCTGAGGACAGGGCTGACCTGACGTGTAAACAATGGAAGGAAGTGAGTGACAGAGCAAGGACCCTGGGTACAATTTAAGCTGTAGGGCTGCATTCCCACTGTCAGCACATGCCACACTTGATAGATTATGGTCTGCCTTCATTTTGTTGAGTTCTGTCCAAGTCTGTTAACAATGAGCATGTCATTTTATGCCATTTCCCTGCTTGCTACATCACAAGCGTCATAAAATACACAATCTTCCCAGTCACCGTCTCTGCATATTTCTGAAGGTTTCTCAATTGTCAAGCCAAGAGTGGAGGTTGGAGGTTATACCTAGATACTATTCATAATACAATCAAGAATGCCTCTGCACAGAGTTAATTTGAATTATTTAGACAAGTATCTGTTCTGGATAAAGGGGCCAGGAGGCATCCATACTAGGACTTGCTTAAGTGAATGTGGGCATTAGTCATGGTTAGACCAAAATGGGATAACCCTAATAACTGGTGAAAAGCTGGACCGGTGCTATTACTTTTTAATTCTTATTTTATGTGTATGAGTGTTTGCCTGCATGTATGCCTGTGTACCACATGCGTCCCTGGTACTCTCAGAGGGCAGAAGAGTTTGAGTCCCCTGAAATAGCTACATACTCAGATCTGCCTGGCAGCTTATCACCATGCAGTGCAGATCCTGCTCATCTGAAGATCAGCTGAGTGTTAACTGCTGAGCCTCTTCAGCAGCCACACTTCCAAATCAGTGACTAATAGATGGTGGCTAATAATAGATGGCTCCTAACTGCAGCTCCATAGGGAGTGTTTAATCGTTTTAAGTGCTTATTCCTAATTATAATTAGGAATTACCCATCTTATAGATATGGACAGTAATTTTCAAGAAAGTTGTTAACTGCTCAAGGTCAGTGAGGTATTCATTAGGGAACAGGGGAAATAAGAATCCAGTATGGAAGTTTTTGTTTTGGGGGTGGGTGTGGGGCTTGAGATAGGGTTTCACTGTGTAGCTTTGGAGCGTGTCCTGGAACTCACTCTGCAAATCAGGCTGGCCTCCAACATACAGAGATCTACCTGCCTCTGCCTCCAGAGTGCTAGAATTGAAGGTGTGTGGGGAGGGTTAATAAAGACCCAGAAAGACATGCCACATATTATAGCTGTGTAAACCCTTTCAAGAGTTTCCTCTTAGCCCGATGTGGTGGTTATTCCTTTTTAATCACAGTACATGAAAAGGCAGGAGTTGGGGGCCTGGTCTGTATGGAGTGAGTTCCAGGACTGCAGGGCTACATAGGTAAAGTGTGGAGTTGCTTCTAGAGCCATTTTTTTTTTTTTTTTTTTTTTTTGAAGATAGGGTTTCACTGTGGATCTCTGACTGCCCTGGAATTCGACTCTCAGAAATCCACCTGCCTCTGCCTCTGCCTCCAGAGTGCTGGGATTAAAGGTGTAAGCTACCACTACCGGGCCTTCAAACTTCAAAATTAAAAACAATCTTACTTTACATACCAATCCCAGTTCCCTCTCCCTCCTATCCTCCTACTCCCAAATTCTTAATCCTACTCTAGGGGTGAAACTACCAATTCTCCATGGCAACAATATGCTAAACAACATTTCCAACTCAATTTATATGAGATATGAATTTATGGAGTTAACACAGCCCAGGTTACACAAAGAAACCCTGTCTTGAAAACAAAGATTTATTTTTACTTTATGTATATGGGTGTTTGGCCTGCATGTATATCTATGCACCACGTGCATGCCTGTTGTCCAAGGAGGCCGGAAGTGGGCATTGGATTCCCTAGGAGAGTTATAGTTGTGAGCTACTACATGGTGCTGGGAATTGAACTGCTCTTAAGTGTTGATGCGGCTGTGGTTATAAAGAATTAAGATTCCTTTGTTTAATGTTTTCATTTCCTTATTAATAGCCAGAACACATTAGACTTCTAAGATAAAAATTTGTTTTAATAACTTGAGTAGAAATTAGTAATGACTCTAAAACCTGAGCCTGGTGATATAGGCCTGTGATTTTTAGCTACTCAGAGGGTTAATCCCAAGGCCAGTCTAGGCAACTTAGTGAGAGTTAACTTCAAATACCATAAAGTGTTTGGGCACGGTGACACACACCTGTAATCTTAGTGCTCTGGAGGCAGAGGATCTCTAGATGAGTTCAAGGCCAGCCTGGTCTATGTAGTGAGATTCTGTCTCAACACAAGCCCCCTGCTCCTGCACAAATAGCTCAGTAGTATAGCACTTGTTCAGCATTTGTAAGGCTCAATTTCTAGGACAAAAAGAAATTTATAAGCTGGGTGGCAGTAATGCATGACTTTAATCTCAGCACTTACTTGGGAGGCAGAGGCAGGATGATCTCCGTGGATTCAAGGTCAGAGTTCCAGGACAGCCAGGACTATACAGAGAACCCGTCTCAAAAACCAAAAGATAAAATGAATTTAAAGAATTCCTAACTACTCTTTTTCTCAACTCATTTTGATACAAAACAAAAAACAACAAAAAAACTGTTTTAAGACAGTTTTTCTCCCTACCAAGATTAAAAACCATCACTGTTCTCAACAGGGAACTCTGGCATCCTGGATAGCCACAGCAACACAAGAACTTAACGTCTTCCTTTCTGTGGTGCTGAGCTTCAGCCCAGAGTGTTAGGCCCTAGCCAGGTAAGTGTCTATTTGTGGTGGTACATGATTTACGATTTGGTAAAGATTGCTATAGTATCAGAAGTATCAGAATGCAAAGCCAGCTAGCTAGGCGGTGGTGGTGCACACCTTTAATCCCTGGATCAGGAGACAGAGGTAGATGGATCCAGTGTAAAAGAGACAGCTCACATAAAAGAGATCTTAGTATCACTCGGTATCACACGCCTTTAATCCCAAGATTTGAGAGGTACAAAAGGAAGAACCAAAGGGTCTCATGAGAAATTTATTCTCCGGCCACACTGAGGATAAGACATCCGCCTGAGGTAGAGGTAAAAGCTAGTGCTTAGCTGCTTTGCTTTCTGGTCTTCAGCTTGAGGTTTGAACCCCAATATCAATCTCTAGGTTTTTATTTTTTGTGTTACACCTATTAACTCACTACATTCCAATGAAACCCTGGGCTTTTTAAGGTTTTTATTTAATATTTTTTATGTACATTGATGTTTAGCCTACCTGTATGTGTGTTTGAGGGTGTTAGACCCTCTGTAACAGGAGTCACAGGCAATTGTGAGCTCCCATGTGGGAGCTGGTAATAAACCTGAGTCTTTTGGAAGAGCAGCTGATGCTCTTAATGGTTGAGCCATTTTCCCAGTGCCCCTAACCCTGGATCTTACTTTTTGACACCAAAACCCTTTCAGATTAAATTTTCTTTTCTTTTTTTGAACAAGGTCTATATTATGGAGTCCTGGCTGGTCTCTAACTTGCAGAGCTCTCTCTGCTGGCATGTCTCCAAAATGTTGGGATTAAAGATGTAGGACACCTTGCCCAGCCCATAATGAGTATTTCTTGAAGGAGGGGACAGCCCTCATCCCCTTTCTGAGATAAGGTTCCACTTCTGGGACTCACTGTGTAGACCTAGTTGGCTTCATATTCACAACCTTCCTCCATCTTAACTGCTTAGCTGTGCACACCACCATACCTGACTGAGAAACAAATCTTACAAAAGAACACAGGCTACACAATTTCATTGTGCCGACCCAAACTGGGAACTGACAGTTTGCAATGTTCCAGCTTGGGTTTGGGTTTACAGAAACATGGGTTGCTTTAGCTTTTTTCTATGCAGCTCCACCCCATTACCTCCCTAGAACACTGTGTGCAATGGAAACTTCCATGCAATACAGATGATTCGTACAATCGGTTAGCCTCCTCATATGTAAAATAGAGTGGTGTTTTGATACCTTTTGCACTCCTATAGGACCTTTATCTGGAGAACAGCCCAAGCTATGGTAGTTTTCAAGTATGTAACCCATTACACTGCGAACGCCTGGGTCTACATAAGTTACTTGTTTCCTACTCATACCCATGTCCAACCTTAGCTGAGAAAGTTAATGACCTCTTACCTTTAGGTCTTGCCAGCTGCACCGACTTGACAAATTTTCCACAATAAGTCTGTACTCTGTGCGAGTAGGAGGACCATATTTATCTCGACCACTTCTTCGATAACCATATCCACCTTTAGAAGATTCAAATAGACAAAATTACTACAGTGTAAAAAAAATGACACAGCCCACAATCTTAAAATCACCTTCAGAGTTTAAACACGAAAATTTATTAAGTTATAAGCAGGACCACACACTCACCAATTAATATTTATAGTTTAAATATTATGTATAAATTACAAGATATCAACAATATAGGAAAAGCAAGTTATTAAATCAGTTACTATTATCCATGGTGATTAAATATTTTTTTGTGACTATTTTACATGGGGAAAAAAAAAGAACCTGATCTCATCTGTATCTAAGGGACCCTTACCATCCAGGTCTAATTAAGTATGACTGTAGTCATTACATGGCTTCTTCCTCTTTTTGGTCAGCCATTCATGGAAAGGTAACCAAGGTGAACAAATAGAACAGGTCATCTTAGCCTCAAAGGATCTTTTTAATTAATAGTCAAACAATTGCAGTACAGAGGAAAACAAACACATCATTAAACACTGAATATTAAATTTATGCTACTGAATATTAAAATTTTATTTACAATTCTGTATTTTAAAAGATACAAATCTTAAAGAAATCAGCACTTATAACAAAGGCATGTTACTGATACAAATATGTCCTTCAAATGCTTACTGCGTCCAGAACCGTAACTGCCATCCCGACGTGGGCCTCGGGCATGCTCAACAATGACTCGCTCGCCACAGAGGTCTTTGCCATTCAGTTCATAAACAGCATCATCTGCATCACGCAGATCATCAAACTCCACAAAACCATACCTAAAAGAGAACAAACAAGACTTGGTTAGCACCATTGGCAACCAGCTTTACTAACATGTCAGAAATCAACGGGGTTCATGCTTAGCACAGGCTGGGGGTTGCAAACTAAGGGCCAAGTTTTTCTTTTCTGTAGCCAAAACCACCTTGTTTTGTGCCAACAGGCAACTGCAAGAGACAGAAGGCTGTGTAAAGTCTTAAACCAAGGCTGCTTGGTTTAAGAAATCAAACTTCTGAACTTCACAGGACTCGATCTGTGACACTAACCCCACACGACAACTCACCCTCTTGCAGTTTTACAAGTGTACCTTAGGTGCAGCTGGGTCTCGACTGATGTACTGTTTAGTAACTGCTAAGTCATGTTCAAAGTAAAGCAGATAAAAGTCAGAGTATCTTAAGCCTCTTTTGTCAAAGATTTTTAGAAAGTTCTTGTTTTCTATCTAAACTATCTAAACAGATTAGTCACAAATTTGGAGAAAAAGATCTAGAGCTGCTAACTTCCCTGTGGGATTCCAAGTTCATTTCCATAGTGTCTGGAGATAGGCTGGAGTGGTCTACATACAACTCTACAAGCGTCTACATTGTATTACTCGGTACTTTCATGCAAAGGTGGTTTACTACATGTAGGGGAACCATCCCCCAAATCCTTTTAACGCTTGTTATAGACTAGTTTGTTAAGCCAGGTACAGAGTCTGTAAAATACTTATAATTAAGGTTAAACTCCTTTGAATGAAAATTTAGTTTGGTCTATGAAAGGCCTGCTTTGTGAAAACAGAATAAAAAACAAAAAACCAAAGCCATCCTCTGATCCTGCCCAGTCACAAAGAGAGTTACAAGCCAGTTCTTTAGACTCTTGCAAGCTGTGCACACAGTGCAAATGATGTTCCTCTTTACACACAGTGACAAGACTTGCCAGGGACAACAAAAATCTCAGGACTTTCTTTGGGGGTGGGGAGGAAGGGTTTCACTGTGGAACTCCGGCTGGCCCTGAACTTAGCCTCCCGTATGGGAATTACAGGTGTGTGCCACTGTACCTAGTCCAGTTTCTTGAGTTTGTAATATACTAGTTAAAATGTCAAATGAGAAACCCAAATTGCTGAAATTCACATTTACTAAAGAGTTCTTTCCAAACAAATCTCTCAAGGTGACAAGGTCCAAGTCAAGCTTTGAAGTTTGTTTTGTTTTTTAAGTGTGTGCATCATGGCTCCTGTGTGGAGGTCAGAGGACAACTTGTGGGAGGGAGTTGCTTCTCTCCTTCCACCACATGGTCCCCAAGGATTGAAATCAGATAGTCCACGTTGGCAGAAAGTGCCTTTACCCACTGAGGTATCTTGGTGATCCCCCTTTTGTTTTAGAGGGTTCTTTATGTTAAAAATGTCTAAAAGGCATTCAAACTTTTTAGGAAAAAGAAACAAACAAATAAATAAATACAAAAAGACATACCAGACACACCTAGTTACTTAACAAAGTGTTTTCATAACACACCTGCCTATGTAGCTCTGTGGAGACTTTTAAACAGGCTTCCACAGGCTGGAGTTTAGAGCAGATTAATAAGAATTGTCTTAAGCAAGCAAATACAATAAAGCCTTCCTAACCACTCATGTTCAAATTGCTTGCCTGTTACTAAAATCCCCCAACATACACTGTACTGCTGCTACCTTTCCCTTCCTAGGTAAACTGAATCATTAACAGAGGTAATTTGTTTTTTGAGACAAGGTCTCCTCACTACAGCTCTAGCTGGCCTTGAACTCAGAGATCCACCTGCCTCTGTCTCCAGTGCTGGGATTAAAGGCCTCTGTCACCATACCTGGCAAGGTAATTTTCCCAAAAAGCAGATTAAAAAAACCCAACAAACCCAACCACTATTTTGGCTTGGTTTAGGATCTACTTAGAGAGATCACAAAATACCAAAAAGAACAAAGTATGGTCCTCTCTGTAACTGGACCTGCTCTGCTTTCTCTGCTCATGGCATCACTGCCCTTAGCACCAAGTGAGAGAAGCAGACACCGAGCAGAAGGATGGGCAAGAGCATTTGTCATAGGCAATGAAGAGATGGCTCACTCTCTAAGTGGTACCTACCGGCTCAGTACCTGTCAATGATCAGAAATGACTTCAACTCTTAAAGACTAAAATCACAGGAAAATCAAAATTTTCCCTCAAACACTTAAGGTTTATAATTACAAATCACAGAATCACACAAGACCCTAAGCTCTGCAGGGCAAATGAGGCAGAAGTCCACATCCTGTGGGCTCTGGTAAGCTTCTCCTTAGGCTCCTGTGTAATGCGGCTCTCAGCAGAGGTCACCCCATTCTATGGCTTACATGACCTTTCAGGGGGAAGCAGTCACTAAACATAAATCATTGCTCACACAGACTAGTCTGTACTAATTGAGGCTGAAGCAGGATGTAGGGACAATTCATGGTGCCAGAGGAAAATGGCCCCTGTAATCTTTCCTAATATTTACTTTAAAAACTCCACAGGGGATCATTTAGTAGCCATTATGGGGGGAGGGAGCTACTTATTCAAATAGTTGACTTAACGTTCAGTTTATTTCACAGGAAAACTTTGCTGACTCCTCTGTGAAAAGCTTAAAAATCTATTTGGAAAATTTTAATGGCAAAGTCCAGACTAAAGATCAAATCAGATATCAGATTGTCACTTCTCTGCCACTGGCACACTGGATGAAGTTGAAATTACAAAAATGTCAGAGAAAAAGCAGAAATGGGGAGCTCGGGTTCTGAGAATGGAACCCATTTGGTTTCCACCAAAATGCTCTCTATCCAGCTTTGCTTTCTGTGAGCAGGTCCAGTGAATACCCCCTACCCCACCCCGCAATAGGCAGCAGCCTGGGTAAGTAATAAAATGTCACCTAGTAGTCATTAAACAAACTTTTATTCTAAACAATGTGACCTTATTTAATATTCACAGCACTCAAGAGCTAGATACCAGTAACCCAGTTTCACAAATGAGAAACTGAGGCACAAATGTTAAAGAACTTACATTAAAAACTCAGCAGGGCTGGTGTGCAGAGCCGACTCACAAATACATTAAGATGGTCAGCAAGCCCTAGCCTGGCTGTAGGGCTGGTTCTGCTAGGAACGAACTCCTCAGCAAACTTATTGTTTGTATCTAATTGTCAAATAAGAGTATATATACTACATACAACTAAGGTTTTGTTCGTCTCAACATCAAGAGTATGACAAATGAGTGGATAATTTAAACTTTCAAAACTGGGCAGGACTAGACCAAGAGGTCTACAGCACCAGAGGTCAGGGATAAATTTAACATTTTATTGTCTAAGACAGCTTTGAAAACTGGGGGGTCCCAAACTGGTTTTAAACATATTCGAAGTCCTTCAGCTTAATTTTCACATCTTCAAAAAGCTAATCTTTCTGACTAATATCAGATTCTCCAAAAACCAACCTGTAGCCCTCTTCTCTTTTTGAGACTTATGCAGCCCTGGCTATCCTGGAACTTAGACATCACCTGCCTCTCTGCCTCCCGAGTGCTGGGATTAAAGGCATCACCAATGCACTGATAATAAGTGCATTTTTAACACTAACTTGAATACCCACCCACGTTGCCTTTTACAGCAAGTAATATGAAACTAACCTGCTCTCAAAAATACAACAACAAAGCTCTTCTTTGGAATTTTCTGTCTACGAAGGGAGAGATCTGAGGCATACATGTGACTTTATCACATGACAAAGCACCTAGTGGGACTTCTAAGCATTACAAAACGTGAAAACAAGACTCGGACAGATAAATCTAACCATACCCTGCCACTACTTTATTAAAAGCACTGTTAGAGATTCTAGTGTAAGACTGATGACTGTGAGGGAATGGGGAGAAGAACTTGAGTGCAGGCCCTATCTAGCAGAGACTGGTTAAACCCACATCTCGACTTCCTCTAGGGTGGCAGGCAGCCTTTCATGCTTTCTCTTAGTTATATGTAAGCACTATCAAACACACACCACTTCAATTAAACCAAAAATCTTTCTTCAGTGTTTCTCTATTGCTTCTTCCCAAATTGTTTTCCAATGGTCTTGGCTTGACAAATACAGACAAAAGAATGAGGGAGAGAGAGCTGGTGTCACTTTCTCCTTGGTGGAGCTTTAGGACTCTGAATCAAGTCCAGTGGGGTACCTGCACAGCGTAAAGCAAAGCCATGTTGAACCCATGGCAGCTCAGATTTTGGTCCATTCTCATCCCTGTGCAATGCTCTAGTCTTCCTCATGCACAGTACTGCTCAGGTTACTGGTCAAACTGAAAAGGTACAACTGGGATGACATATTGGTTTCAATACAAGGTCTTTGAAGATGTCCATTTTAGAAATGGTAATCACATTTCTTGCAAGAGTTACCACCCAAGTTCACACTGCTGCCAAACAGGCTTTCTCTGACTCCAGTGCTTGTAAATACCAAAGGTCCTGAACACCACCAGGTTTGCATTTTCCTTTATGTTCTACCAAAGAGGATGCCACCTATTTCACACTCTTCAGAGTATTTAGGGTTGTCTGTCTTCCAAACACCCTCACTCATCAGAGACTGGAGAACAGGCCTAGGGGAGAAATGATCAGCATGGCTGGCCTGGAGAGGAGCTACTCAATGACTAATTGAGCAGGTGTGACTAGGGGTGCTGCTGGGAAGTGGACACAAGGAGCAGGGAAAGCAAGCCTCCATGCGACTGCGGACACCCAACACTGCTTACCGAGGAGCATGCCTCGGACGGTCTCTCAATAAGGAAAATGTGCCCCTTTCCACAGTGGATCTCTGCTCACCTTTGTCCTAAAACTGTGCCACATGCTTTTCTTTGTATGTGGACATGACAGTCCTCAGCCAACCATCAGCAGGATGTGAGTTTTGCTTTCCCAATGTGGTGAGCCATTCCCACATTCACTCATTTTCCTTGTAAGAACCGAACCTCTCCATGGCTGGTCAGGATTAGGGATGTTGCTGTAGCCAAGGAAAAATTTTCATCTGTTGAAGTTAACCCACAGGGTGGCTTGAACCCTCAATCTAGAGCCAGTAGCACTGTATTTTGAGGGCAGAGCCCTTAATCTGCTCTGAAAGAAATGGTATTCAGTGAACAGGAATCAAACAGATTTTTTTTTTTTTTTCAAAGCACCCAGTTGATCCTAGGCTTCAGCCAACTTGGGTCTTAAGAGGTGAAGAGGGCACACTGACAGGACAGTAGAGAGTAATTCTCAATAGCTGCATCAAGTGCACAGCAACCTGTAGAACAAAGACAGTTCTACAGCCAACTTTTGTGCTCAGGTGAGGCCAACTAGGAGAAGCGTGTGAATGAGAACAGAGTGACTGCCCTGATTCCACGGGTCTGCAGCATCCCAGGGCACCAGCGGCCAGGCCCTCACAGCACATTAACCAGTGTCACATTTACTGCTTAGCATCAGTGGTCATGGGTGTGAGCTGACTTCCGCAGTGACTGAGGGAGTTTACAACCCATAGTGGCAAGCTGCTGCTCCAGGTTCCTGGGAACCTTTCTGAGACAGGAAGGAGGATGCTCTTGGCTTTCTGCCCTCCCTTTCTGTAGTCTCAGAGGAGGGAGGGCCATCAAGGCCACCCGGAGAAGGTGGAAGACTTACCCGTGCTCACTCAGTGGCAGAGCTGGGGTGCGACTTCAGGGCTCACCATTACCCAGCCTGGGGCTCTTTCACGTCGGCAAACTGGCAGTTCCCGCACACCAAGAGCTCTCTGATTAGAGCTAGTGTGGATTCCTGGTCTGCAAACGGTTGGCCACAGCTCAGTCTGCACTTGATCTTTCCCCACCTTCAAAGAAGAAAACCTACCTCATGATTTCTCTCTTCCAGAGCCCCTAATCACCTGATTCACTCCCAACAAACCTTGCAATCATCTCTGACTACTCCTGGTTATCCACTGTGTCTATTGTCAAGTTTGCTAGTTTTCCCCATGTGCTGGGTCCTTGGGATTCCTTCTGTCTGATCACAATTCCACACTACAGCTATTTCACTCAGGCAACTTGTCACTTTTGTGGTAGTGGGGAAAGCCAGAAGCGAAATTACTCTACGGCTTAGAAGTGTACGACTCCCAATATCTTTATGTACTTCTAAATACTTTGACTACACAAGCTGAATCCTTTCAACCTTCTTGCTTATGGCTGAGAAGCACCTCCTTCAGCAAGCCCGAGAACCTTGTGTGCCTGACACTCATCCAGCCATGTCTCTAGCGCTCCCATCAGTTTTGTGTCTTATAAGGCAATGCTTTCCTTGTCAAGCCTTGTTTCTTTTTGTTTGTGCTTATCTCGTCACTTCATTATGAGGGCTTTGACATAATGGAGGCTAGCACCTACTGGGTATTAGCACAGTGCTTGGCTCATAGTAAAGAAATGTTTTATTTTCTGTAATATTTCATTTGTTACTTAGAATAAATTTGAAGAGTAAATTATTATTTTCACTCATGATGAGAAAGCTAAGGCATGGAGAAGCCAGGCAGCTTGTTCATGGTCAGGGAGCATTCAAGTGGTAGAGCTGGAGGTGAACCCAGGCCCAGGACTCTTGAACCCCAGCTTTAAGCCACAGAACCCAAAGCCTTTGAAAGGCTTCTCTTGTTCCCCACAGTCCCAAATAGAATCTTTTCTATTTAATAAGCACTGATGCTTGACTTAACCATAATCTAACCTCAGATAAGCCAGGTGGTAGCAGTTTTTTGATACAGCAGGGTGAAGTCTCCAGAGAAAAAGGACATTGGTCTTGGGGTAGGGTGAAGCACTCTAAGCTGGGGCATGAGACAACCAGGTTACTTTCACTCTTGTCTTTTGGTTCCCATTAGCCAGTGTCAGCCATCTGGTCCTTCCGAAAACATGTGTGGGTTCAGAACATAACAGACTAGAAGAATAGAGGAAAAATAAGATTATTCTGTGCAATCTCCATTCTGGAGGTCCCGCGTCAACCCCTGTAGTCTGTCTTTGCTTCTACGGGTCAGCAAAAATTAGATAAGGATAAAGATACTTGGACCTAGTTGTGGGATGGGAATAATCACCAAAGATATTAATTACTTAAGGATACGTTTAATTAGTTTTGCAAAGGAATGGTGATTGGGACCAAAGTATTTTTATTTATGCATGAATATTAGGAGAAAAAAAATGGGCCAGAAGTCACATATTAGGTTTACAGACTTCTAAATACGAACACTTCAGTAGCAATGGATGTTACAACATCTAAGACTTGATTTAATTTTAATGCCAAGCTACTCCACCCCTCTAGTACTTCTTCAAATTCCTTTGTAATATTAACCAATGCCGATTTCCCTATGTCTTGTTTGTTATGTGTCAAGCATCACAGGCAGCACTCATGGCCTTACTCAGTTTTCCCAACTCTGAGGTCTAGTGCCATCTCCTAGACAGAGGATTAAGACTTGGAGCTGCTGCTGGGTCTCTGGCCAAGGCTACTCAAAATTCTGAGATTCTTCAAACTCCGATCCTAACCTAAAGCCTACGCCTGGTGGGGCTCTGCCACCTCCCACACTAACAGAAAGCAGTCCTTAACAAGAGAATCCAGGGGTTCCAGGAGTACAGGCATGAGAAGACAAATGCCCATATGTTGACCACAGCTATGAGCACAGTAAAGGCAGATGTAACTGGAGTGTGTGAATACTATTAAGTTGTAAATGTTTCTACTAGGCCACTAGTGGGAACAAAAATAACTATAAAATTTTCAACAGTTTGAGGGCTCTGATCTCATCAATGGATTAATCTGATGAGTTTATGATCTGAATGAATTATTAGGAATAAGTGAAAACGTTTGTGGGTTTGGCCTAGTTGGAGCACGGGTGTGTATTTGGGGGATATATACACCTTTTCTTGTTTCTCTGCCTTTTAGTAATCACAAGGTGAGCAGTCTCCACCACTACAGGTTCCAACAAGGTGAGCAGTCTCCACCACTACAGGTTCCAACTGATAAAGACATTCTTTTTAACAAATGTCCATAGCCAGGGAAAAATGGCAAATTAAAATATGTCTTTCTTAAGTTCATTTGCTTGGGTATGTCATTACAACAATGAAAAACAACTAACATGTAGTCAATCACTTGATAAGAAAAAACAAAACAAAAGCAAAACTTCAATGACAAAGAAATAGCCAAATTTTAAGTCTCCAGGTTTGTTCTGATTTTTAGTTGGAGACTGAACCCAGGGACTGACTTAGGCTTGCTAGGCAAGTACTCCACCACTGAGTTAAATCCCCAACCCAAGCCCTTGGTCTAAAGCCACAGTGCAGATACCAGCCATCTTTAAAGAAATATTCACATACCGAGGTGAGAAGGAAAAAAAAAAAAAAAAAAAACCTAAATAAAACAAGTAGATTTTTAAAGTATTTCTTTGTAATCGTTTGGACAGTCTATCTGCCAAGTTGCTTCCATCACCCTAAACTATTTAAAAAATAAACGCAGCAATCTGATGGTTTGGTTCTATGGTACAAGGCCCCGGGACTGTGTAGTCCTGGCTGCCCTGGAACTTTCTCTGTAGGTCAAGCTGTCCTCAAATGTAGAGATCCACCTGCTTCTGCCTCCAGAGTGCCGGGATTAAAGGCCAACTCCTTGAAAGCAACATTGTTAAAGAGCTAAAGCTGCTTCACTGGGCCCTTACAATATTCTTAGTCTAGGAAATGGGATGCTTAGAAAGCAACACATTTATAAATAATTTGTGGATCAAACTATAGTAACCATAATCTCCCTGTCATTACTAAATACTAAAAAAATCTGCTTTCCTTAAAGGGGTATGAGGCAGCTGGGGCCCAAAATCACACCCATGTCTCTTTTTCATTTTTCTGACACTTAAAAAGTCTCACACTGAAGTTCATGAAGTGCAAACCATAAACTAAAGACAAGTTTATTTACTGACCTCATTGTTACCAGTTCAGAACACATCTCTTGGGACACAAAACAACATGCACTACTATGTTCATCATGCCCATTCACCAAAACAAGGATACATTCACCAAACAGTGCTATCCAAATCCACACTAAAGCCACACACAGCTGCTTCATCATCTAAACACAAGCAACAGGTTGTTAAGAGATAAGCTCTCAAAGCTTACACCTCTGGGACCATCTCGGCTGTTTACAGGTCTTGGGTAGCTAGCTGCCTGTTCTTTTTACTTAAATTTTGTTATTTTGTTAAAGATACTAATGTCATTCCTTAAAAATACATTTTCCCCAAACTGGCCATTTCATTACTTTAACAAAAATTTCAAGTTCTTTTAGTATCTACTGCCTCTCTACAACACACGATGCCTGTCGAGTCTTGACTATCTGGGCAGGCTGCTTTCAAAACTCCCCTCAGTCAGTCCCCCTCTTCTCTCTAGTTCTTGGGTGTCTGTTCCGGCACTAGCTACCATGTCTGGCATTAGCTATTATCTCTAGCCTAGGGCTTTCACTTCAGCCCATCAGAGTTGTCCAGGGCCTTGCCTTAAAAAAGATCACAATGTGGACCTTTGCTTGAAGTATATTCTAAGATCAGAGGCTGTAGGGACAGCAAAACACGGAATTAGGGCTGACACTGACACACATCCTACCCCAAGTGGCCATGACAGAACCCGAGGAGGAAGGATTAACCTGGCATGTCCCATCCATTCTCTACCTAAGGCTTACACTGTAAGTTCAGCCTGTCTCACTCTAGGTTTATTAGAAGTCTCTGAAAGACTAGAGGGTGAACAGGCCAGGGAATGCAGACTACCCTTCAGGCAGGAAAGGAGCAACAGCACAGAAGCCTGACTCACTACAATGCTATAGCTGGCGTGTGAATAAAAATGATCCAAAGTTTTTGGGCTTTCAAAAATTCATCCTGTACCTTTGGCCTGACAGGCACAGGCACAGGCACATATCTCAGTTTCTTACTAGCACAAACTAGGGAACCATTTGTTTATAAAGTGCTCTGATATAGTCAGTTGAAATAGAAACTACACAGCTGGTAAGATGAGAAAGTGGATAAAGGCGTCTTTCACCAAGCCTGACAACCTTAGTTGAATCCTGGGAAACTACAAGGTGGAAGGAGAGAACTGATTCCCAAGTTTTCCTGTAATCTCCACACATGTGCTGTGGCACATCCCACCCTCTAAATAGAGGAGAGAGGAGAGAGAGAGGGAGAGGGAAAGAGAAAGAATACAAAACAAATGTTTTCTACTGAGTTCAGTGTTAGCCCACACATCTATTAAGTACCATTCCCGATATTCTCTCAGATATGTGGAGCACTTTTTTTCTGTTTAAGTTACCTGGAAGAATCACAAATCTCCTAGAACCCAAACCATATATATTATCCAGCCTACATTCTGTGCTCTAAGAGATAACTCACACAGCCCTCTCATTTGTGTAGTCATATCAATGAGAAAATGAGGAACAAGACACTAAATGAAGAATGGAATTTTAAAATGTAATTACATGTAATGTTTATTCATAACATAAACCAGGAATTTGGTACCCAAAAGAAGAGAACTGGAGTCAGTAATTTATGTTAGAAATATTTAAAGTGTAGTCTTGTTTCTTAGCATTGATTTCTCAGAAAGTCTAAATTTCTCATGTTTTGGGAAAAGAAGTAACATAATAGATTGGCTGCATCTGTAATAGTTACATGACTACTAAAACAATGACAGAACATTACTTCATCTGGGGGTCTTGTCCTGTCCTTTCTTTCAGGACAAAGTCTCACATGGTCTCACAAAGTCTCTCAAACTCCCTAAGTAGTCAAAGACACTGCTGTATTCCTGAGTCTGCTGCTTCTACCTCCCAAGTGCTGGAACTACAAGCACATGCCACCACACCTGGTTGGATTTGTTGTTTTTTGAAACTGGATTTTTTTTTTTCCTTTCCTTTTCTTTCTTTCTGAGACAAGGACTCATTACATTGCCCAGACTGGCCTTCACTTGAATAGCTGGCACTATCTATCAGTAGACACCACCACATCCAGCTTCAGCAGTAAAGATGTTAAACAGTACCATGGTTCAATGCCAGCGAGGTGGCCATGTGTGTTCTTGTAACGGGTTATGGTTCTTTTTGTTTTTGAGACAGGGTTTTACTATGTGGTCCTAGTTAACCAGGTCCTAGCAAACCTGAAACAAGATTTGCTTGCCTCTGCTTGATCGGATTAAAGTGCGCACCACCATTCATTAAGACCTTTGTGTGCTCATTTCCTCAGAACAAATGAATTTTGCTCCATGAAATATGTCTTAAGATAAAATGCAAAAAAGGTTTTCATGCATGATATCCAACACAGGGTTATTTATAACAGCTAGAATTAGGGAACAACCTAAAGGAACAGCTTAGCCAAAGCACAACTCAGCTAGACAAGGAATTTTAGGCAACCAACAGTGAAGATTTCAATATAACAAAATTACACAAGACAAACAAAGTGGCACACAACACATGGGGATGTGCCTTAGTTTGAGTGTTTGCTTAGCCTGAATGAAGCTCTCGGTTTGATCCCTGGCATAAAATGGATAAGGTGGCTCATATCCAGAATCCCAGCAGTTGGGTGGGAGAGGGCAGGAATATCAGAAGGTCAAGGTCATCCTTGGCTATTATAGTAAGTTTAAGGCCAGCCTTGGTAAAAAAAGACAGCTGCAATATGTAGTCCAGATTGGCTTTGAACACACAACCATTTTGCCTCAGCTCACTAATATCTCCTTTTTATTTTGTTTTTTTGAGACAGGGTTTTCTTCCTAACAGCTCTGCCTGTCCGGGAACTCAATTTGCAGACCACACTGGCCTTAAACTCAGAGAAATCACCTGCCTCTGCCTCTTGAGTGCTGGGATTAAAGGCACGCACCACCACTGCCTGGCTTTCTTTCTGTTTTTTACATTGTCTGAATTACTTACAAGCCACACATAATCTCTAAGTCAAAAAGTTACTGTTAAAAAATAAAAACCACAGTATAATACATTTTAGTTGAAAATTCAGAAAACAGAATTCTTAAACAAAGGTAGTAAAAATATTATTTGCAGCTGGAGAGAGCTCATCAGTTACTATTACTCTGGCTGTTTTTCCGGAGGACCTAGGTTCAGTTCCTAGGTTCCCATACTGTGGCTCACAACTGTCTGTAACACCATTTCCAGGAAACCTGATAGCCTATTCTGGCACCAGACACCCATGCTGTACAGACACACATGTAGGGAAAACACAAATATACATAAAATAAACCAAAACCAAACCTATTGGTTTGAAAATGAAGACTACCAGAAAACATAAAAACGCACATATACTTTTATGCCCCAAATCCTAAAAGACTATTTTCCAGTGCCACATAAGCATAAAATAGTAAAAAAAAAAAAAAAAAAAATCCAAATGTCTTCTAACTTAGCTTTAAAGTCAGATCGGAGAGGTTGGAGGTTATTTATCTTGCAGAGAGCCTGGGGTTGGGTCCCTAACACAATGTAACACACCATACAAAGCAGGTTGTTGGAGTTAGAATATTCCAACAGACAGACAGACCAGGCTTTTAGGCAAACAGGAAAGTATGTGTCACATGACACCAAGTTGGTTGAAAAAAAAAAAAGGGGGGGGGGAGAGGGATACAAGAAATACATGTATGCATGTATGTATATCTGGACTTGGTAGCAGATCAGAGTTTGAGGTCAGCCAGGTCTACACAGTGAGAGCCTGTCTCAAAAAACAAACAAACAAAAACCCCAACTCCTCCACACAAAAGAAAAGTACTTGTTAAAGATGTCGATATGACTAAAGGTCACACCATATGTCCAAATGCAGGCAGTATCTTCTCTGAATGACCTTTTGTCCTCTTTCCTCTATGTCAGAAAAGAGTTAAATATGTAAAACTGTCACAATGGGAAATGTATTTTGAAGGAAAAGTAAAATATGATTAATTCCTAACCAGACTCAAATGCTTGAGAGACACAGTACACTACCTTTAAGACTGGAAGATAATCTTAAGATAGTGGGGTAGTGGGGCTTTGTTAAGGAAAAGTATAGGCTTGTGTCATCTCACTAAACATTACCTACTATTTGGCAGTGGCTCACCTCATCAGAAACCCGTAACTTGTAATATTAGCTTAATTAGTCCTCCTTCATTTTCCCTCTAAAGGACAAGCTCCTGAGAAGGCTTCAATCCATGAAGAAATTGTATGCATAGGTGTTGGGGGTGGCAGAGGATCCTCTCAGTAATAGGCCCAGTGGTGCTTGATTAGGATGGGTAAACACAACAAGGACCTAACTCACTGCTAGAGTTTTAAAACACACACCCAAGCTTCATACCACTCTTGGTTTTAAACAAAGGTAAAGACAAAACCTACCCAGTAATACTGGAAATGAAAACAAAACAAACACCCCCCCACACCAATTTAAAGTTTTCTATGGAAACTCTAGCCACCTACTATTCATTTCACTGTCATATCAAATGCAGGCTCTGACAGTTACAGCTCACTTTCTCTTGAGGGCTTTAACTTAACACTTTGACCAGATAAAGAAAGAAAACCTCAATGGTTTGGAAACTTATTATTCGTTTAGCTCCTAAGCAGGTAAATCACATCACCTAAGGATATAGTAAGTTACTAAAAAAAACTAAAAGATCTGTAACTGTAACTACAAGACATTGTGGCAAGAGAGAAATTTTTGTGCATAAAAACAAAGAAGCCCACACATTACAAGAAGTGATTAATAATAAAAGAAAATCTATACACTCTACGTGTAATCGAAGTCAACAAAAGCCACCATAAAGCTGAAGGGATAGGAAAAGGCACTAGTAGTTTTGTCTCCTTGGGAAACCCCCAGAATTCCATCTGATCCACACTTGCCCACAATGGCACCTGGTGGATTATGGTCAGTCAATACGATCACTCCTGTAGTCCCTGGAAGAACCACCTGTTTCCAAGTTCTCTAAAAAAGAGGTAGGTTGGGAAACATTGAAGTGCCTGTATGTGTGTCTCTTTCCAAGAGGCCACAAAAATCTTTCCTGGACATTAAATCTCTATTCTGCAAGTATAAAGTATGTTATCTCTTACCTAATTAATTCACAACCCATCTGCCAAAACCTACAAGATATCTCACCTTAACAAATTCAAACTCTATAGCAATTCTTTAAAGCCCTCTAATCCAAAATCTGTTCTAGAGTTCAATCCAGAAGTGTTCAGACACTTCCCTGTAAAAGTCCACCATCACACCAGGCTGAAGACTAGGAACTTTCGCCCACAGCCACATTTCCCTTCTGTTTAACTACTTCCTTCATCCAGCCTCCCCTGTATCTCTACCACCTTGTCCTTCTCTTCTCCTCAAGTCATTTTCTTCTGTAATAATATCTGAATGATGCTAGGTCATACTGTATGTATGGAATTAAGACGTCTGCCACACTTGTCTTTAAATCTTAGAAATACTTTCCATTCTTTAATTCAACCTTATCTATAACATCATGCACATCATCCATCATTTGGCAACATTAACACTCAGGGTTCCTAACAGACTCAGGCAGTTAAAGTCCTGAGAGTGTCTGTCCTCTTAGCACTCCCCTGAATTGTTCCATGCTTCCTGCAGAGCCTTTGAATTCTATTCATGCTTTAAATTTTAGTGCAAAACTCTTTTTAAAAAATCTTTATTTTTTATTTTCCATTTATATTTATTCTTTTCAATTTATTTTTATGTGTATGGATGGTCTGCTGCATGTATATCTGTGTACCAAATGCCTACCTAGTGTTCAAGGCGGCCAGGTGTCAAATTCCCATGGACTGCATTATGTGGGGGCTAAGAATTGAACCCAGGTCCTCTGGGAAAACAGCCAGTGCTCCTAACTATGAAGCCATCACCCCAGCCCCCCTAATGTAAAACTCTTAATAGTTGTTTCAGGTTTGGTGTTAAATTTCTGGATTCTTTCATGAGGTTTGATCCAAGCTAGAAGACAACCTACAATTGATCATTCCTAGACCACCTCTTCATCAATTAAAACAATGTGTTTCTACACACTTCGCTTTCTTCAAGCCCTAGTCAATTCAGACTTCAAAGTTGATTTTAAGAAAAATCTATTCTGGACTGGAGAGATGGCTCAGCATTCAGAGCACTGGCTGCTCATCTAGAGGACTTGGGGGTCAATTCCCAGCACCCACAAGGCAGCTCACAACTGTAACTCCAGTTCCGGAGGATCTGACACCTTCACACAGATATGTAGGCAAGAGACATCAATGCACATAAAATAAACAGCCCCCCAAAAATCAATTTTAGCAACTATTCCACATTATACTTGTCTGAGTTTTAGCTGAGAAACAAGCATTTATTAATTGAAAATATATGTCAATCATAAGTTTAGTCAGGAGCAAAACAGTTCTGTTGCCTTCCTCAATTCATGTGGTATCCTGATGGTGGGTTAGCAATACATCTGACCGACTCATCAGTTTTACCCTATTACCTTTTCCAACTCTCATTCACACTCTGAGAAAACAGACCTCACCAAATGACACAGTTATCAAACACTTGAGAGCAGACACGCTTCCTAATGACTTCAGTACAGTGGATGGCAAGAGTACTGTGCCTCACCTTCCTCTTCCATGGGAATAAGAAAAGAGGTTCAGAGAAACTATGTCACTTGCTCAAAGAAACAAACCCTGGACCTAGGATTTGACTCTCTTATCTGGCTTCTAAAACCTGTTTCCCACAAAAGCTAGTTATTCTGTCAACTTGCTTGGGCTGTAGGGGAAAAAATGGGGGAAGGGGATGTTAACCTCTCACATGTAGGGTAAAAAAACAAAAAAAGCAAGCCTCTCATGTTGTCTAATACTCTCTGTAAGAACTGTTAAGTTCACTGAACAAAATGAGAAATTGTCTAAACCCTTTATATGAATCCATTACTCTAAACATTTCATCGAAGTCTTATCTTCTAAGTGTCAATTCGAAATCCAGACAGTCTGAGAACATTTTGGCTCATGTGTAACTCATACTAACTCATCTCAAATGTCAGTTACTACTGGTCTCATTGAACCAACAGCAAAGTCTTAAAAAACAAAACAAAAAACAAAGACAACAAAACCAAAGCTCAGGCAGTGGTGGTGCACGCATTTAATCTCAGCACTTGGGAGGCAGAGACAGGCGGATCTTTGTGATTTCGAGGCCAGCCTACAGAACTACTTCCATGACAGCTGGGGCCACACAGAGAAACCTTGTATGGAAAAACCAAAAACCAACCAAACAAAACCAAGGGCTCCTGTAACACTCAAGGTTTAGAGCCTCCAATGCCGTTCCACTGCTTAACGCCTTTCAAGTCCTACCTAGTATTTCTCAGCTCCAAAGCAAGATATGCTCGTATCTTCTCCGTTCCCCCTGAACCTGGTAGACTCTGCTAGCCCTGTTGCGCCGAAGCAGATTAGGAATACAAGCCCAGACCGTTCGGGGGAAGCTGTTAAGTAGGCAATTTCGAGATGTGTATCCACCTGCACCAGGAGTCGACGCAGACCTAGTTATTTTCTGGCAAGCTGGAGAAGCGAAACCACAACGTGGAAACTCTGTACGGACTCCAAGATAACGAGCTACGACTTTAATTTACTCTAGTCAAGGAAGAGAGGCAATGCTTTCAGCGCGGCAAGACGACACTTTTCGAAGCTGTCACTACACTACTCAAACTAGAGTCTCCCGCCCAAAAAAAGTGCGGCACACAGGAAAGCCAGAGCTCTGTCCCCGGAAACACGCGCCGGGAACCCTCTGGCCCGCCAGGCTGGGGACCAGGGAGCCCAAAACCTCGGCTGCTCCCAGCAGCCCCAGAGCGGAAAAGGCCCGCCTCTCCAGAGACGAAGCAGGCCTCGGTCCCGCGGCCCAGCGAGGGAAACCCAGGCCTCCCCGGCGCCCCAGCCCAACCCGGGCCGCCGTCCCCATTATCCCGCCACCACCCCCGCCCGCGCAGGCGCAGTGGGAGCCGGGCCTACCCGCGCCCCCGAGGCGCCGCCGCCATGGCGGAGCAGAGGAGGCCGGCGGCGGCTTAGCGCCCAGAGAGCGCCGCACTCGCGTGCCCGCGGCCTCCCAGCCAGCGCCGCGGCCCTGTCAGCCCCCCGGCCGGCCCTCCGCCGCCCTCCTCACCCGTTCTTCAGATCCACCTCCAGGATCTTCCCGTAGCCCTTAAAGAAGCGCTCCACATCGCGCTCCCGGGCCTGGTAGCTCAGGCGGCCGATGTACACGCGCGGCATCCCGGCGGCGGCGGCGGCTGGCCCCGGCCCCCCTCAGGCGGCGGCCGGCAAAGGGAAAGCGCGGCAGCGGCGGCGGTAACGGGCGGGCGGCGGGACGGACGCAGCCGAAACCCGGCGACGTACGCGAGCACGCAGCTCGGGAGCGCGCGCCCCCGCTCTCTCCCTCCCCCTCCGGGCGGAGGGGAACGGGAGGGAGCGCGCGCCCGCTTCCCGCCCGGCCAGGGCTGGGGGAGGGGCCTTTCTTGGAGGCGCGCCGGCGCGGGGCGGGGCCTGGCCGGGTGAGCGACTGCTACAGCGCGTCTTCTCGCGAGCTCGGCGTGGCGTCGGCACTGCCCCGGAAGTGTCTGCGCGGGTGCGCGCCGAGCCGGTGTCCCAGCCATTGTCCCTTTCTCCCGGAGTGTTTCTGCTTCGGAGTCGTTTGCCGTTCAGCGTTCCGGAGGGAAGTTTGTGAATCCGTGACCTTGAGACCATTTCCTATTCTCTCGGGTCCCTGAGCCTCCTTTATCTTCCGTGTAGGGTTGTCTTGACAATTATGATACTGGGTACGTAAAACAGTGTTCACATAAATGATACCGTATTATTTTGCGATGCTGTGGACCGAACTCGGGACCACACTGTTGTTAGCTAGTGCTCTACCTCTGTTACATTCCAGATCTATTTATTTATTTATTTATTTATTTGGACACAGGTTCTACTCACTAAACCAGGCTGATCTCGCTTCTACCTCCCGAGTGCTGGAACTAAAGGTGTGCACCCCTACGCCCAGCCAGTTTAATACCTTGCAGTTAAAATTAGGCACGACAGGAAAATTTTCTAACCTTTAAGATTGTCATATATAGGTGTTCAGTGTACTGCCAGAATAATCAAATGGCTTGGAAGCGCTAGTTCTGGGGCATCTGGGAGCTCGGTTCTGATTGGTTCCCTTTCAGCTTTACCAGTCACTGAGGAGTTTTGATTCTATACTGCATTCTCAATTCAACTCATGTGCAGTGTAAAGTTCTCCCTTTTTCTCTTCTGCCTCCTCAGCTTTCCTTCCCAGAGGCAGTTTCTTAAACATTCTTTTAGAAGTTGTCACTGTACAGTTCTTTTCTTTTTAGACAAGAACATTTTATATATTCAATGGATTTGAATTCCAGAAACCTATTATAGCCTTCAAAGAGTTGATATTTCAGGTGTCAGTCGCCACACCTAATTTTTGGTTATTTTGAAAATAATTCCAGAAGTGTATTAAAGGCACTCAGGGCCATTTTTGTCTCATAACACCATTTTATACACAGTGCCTGATATGGTCACCACAGGGTCCAACCTTTGGTTTTGATAACTGCCACAATCAGTGACCACGTATATTCATGTAGAATCTTTTCCTAAAAATAGGAGTATTATTAACACTTGTCTAGCTTAGGTCTGATCCTTAGCCACATACACATTACACTTTGGAAGTAGGAAAATTAGGTTAAAGAGCATGAGCATTTTCTTTATTTTGGGACACAGTCTCAGCAGCCCAAGCTGGCCTTGAATTCACAGCAGTCCTCCTGCCTCAGTGTCTTTAGTGCGGAGAATGCAGGCATGCGTAACCATGCCTGGTTTACTATGTGTAACTTGGTGGCTGTTGTCTCAAATATCTAATATGTTATCAAATAATCAAATCCTTTGACCTTTGTCAGTCCAGCAAAAGTGGTGTCCTCTAAGACCACTAAATTTACAATCATGTCTTGAGGGAGTGAGCCTTTCTTCTTGTCCCTCATGCCCTCTTCTAGCCTCTGAGGGCATCTGCACACACTCGCTATACACACCTTGACACGTTTTCCTTTGTGTGTGTTTTATCTTATGCCCATTTTACTTGATTCATAGCTCACTATAGACTAGGAAAACCAGTTTGCCAAATGAATTGCAAATATTTCACCAGTATTTTGTCATTGCCACATTTTTTGTTGTGTGAGCTCAGAGGACTTTAAGGAATGCTTCTCTCCTACTTTGATGGTGTGACGCAGGAATTGAACTCGATCCTCAGACCTGTGTGACACTTTTAAAAAACCGTTGAACCTTTTTACTGGCCCTATTGTGTTTTCCCATAAAAAGTAAATTTATGGGGTTACCCCCACCCCTAGTTTTATGTTCTATTTCAAATGCTTTCTCACTCTGAGGTCTTATTTTTCTTTTGATGTTGTCTGGGGGCAGGTCACACATAGCCCAGATTGTCTTAGAACTTGTTAGGTACCTAAGAACCGATCTTCCTGCCTCTCAAATGCTGGAGGTACAGGTCTGAGCCACCATACTTGGTTTGAGGTTTTAAGATTTAAAAAACAGGCTGGGTGATGGGGGTACACACCTTTAATCCAAGCACTCTGGAGGCAGAGGCAGGCAAATCTCAGTGAGTTTGAGGCCAGTCTGGTCTACAAAGTGAGTTCTAGGACAGCGAGGACTGTTAGACAGAGAAACCCTGTCCTGGGGGAAAAAAGATAAAAAAAAAAAATGTTTAGTTTTGTATCTGTTTGTGCATGTGAGTATAGAGGCCAGGTGTCAAGTCCTCCTGGCGCTGGGATTACAGGTGGTTTGAACCACCTAACTGATATGGGTACTGGGGAACACAATTCTGGTCTTCTGTAAGAGTAGTATATGCTCTTAAGTGCTGAGCCAGCTCTCCATCCTCCCTATACTGGTTATGGGGTTAGTCTTGTACAGCAGCAGTTTATCATTTGGGAAGTAGCTCAGAGGCAGGGCACCTACCCACCACGTTCAAGCCTCCCCTCCCCGCCTTTGATCCTCAGCACCATTTGCAGCTGCTCACAGGAAGGTATTGCTAAACCCTTCCAGGCAAAAGGATAGCAGTAACTGGAACACACAAGTTTATGCAAGCACCTCTCTCCTGGGCCTGTCTTCCCCTGAGGACACAGGCACTTATCAATATTGTGGCAGAGCCATGGAGTTGTGGGGTGGATGCTCCCCGGCCCCTTGGAGACAAAGGCTGGAAGAAGTGTAGTGAGCTATTCACTCCGCCCGAACCTGTTACACTGACATCGCCCACTGGGGCATGGGGACAGGTGTAGGCCTGGGGTCTGGACCCCAGCTCCATCTCTTACTTCCTGGTTGGAGACAGAGCTTCCGGGGGCATCCTTGGAACGGGAACCTGTGGTGGTTATCTGTTTCTGGTGTAAGTGATTTCTCCCCAAATAAACATCCTTCAGCCTAATTGTTTCCCAGATTCTTATTTTTCATGAAATACCCCTAACTTTGTGACTCCCTCAGAGACTCATCCCCTGCCCTTTGTTCCTGCTGCCTCTTAGGCTTTCTCGCTTGTCCACATGGACCCTTGGTACAAAACACCTGTCTCAGCAACCCAGAGGACACAACAGGGCACAGGAACAGGGTGAAGCTGATCCTGAGCCCAGGTGTACAAGGTAGCCAGTTTTATCCAGGAGGCACCTGCTGACCTGCCCCAGCTCAGGCTGAAATAGGCCTTTCCTCTGGAGAGCACAGATGCTCCCAGATACAAGCTGACTAAGCTGGAAGCAAGTGTTTCCATTATCACAGTGCATTGAAATCTTGTGCTCTCAGGCTGGTTCCAACCTAAACGATCTGTGTGCGCTCTCGCTCTCTCTCTCTCTCTCTCTCTCTCTCTCTCTCTCTCTCTCTCTCTCTCTCCCTCTCTCTCTCTCTCCCTCTTTCTCCCTCTCTCTCCCCCTCTCTCTCTCTCCCTCTCTCTCTCTCTCCCTCTCTCTCTCTCTCCCTCTCTCTCTCTCTCCCTCTCTCCCTCTCTCTCTCTCTCTCTCTCTCTCTCTCTCTCTCTCTCTCTCTCTCTCTCTCTCTCTCTCTCTCTCTCTCTCTCTCTCTCTCTCTCTCTCTCTCTCTCTCCCTCCCTCCCTCCCTCCCACTGCTGCAGTCGCTTCATGTCTCTGTTAGCAATCACCCACGACTGAGGACTTCTTTCACATTCAAACTCAAACTAGCAGCTGATTTTGCTTGGTCCACGTTTCCCTACTTGGACTTGAGAATTCCACAGACAACACTGCTTCCAGGAAGCCTCCCTTGACTGAACTGGACCTCTCTGTCCTCTCACAGCTTTGCCCTTTATACTGAAATAGCCTCAAACGAGGGCACACTAAACCACCTAAGCTAGCATATCTTTCATTGCTAGTTTTAAATGTTCAATAAATGCTCCCTGAATGAGGCTCTGAGTTGAAGGTACAGCTGGTCAGCTGACAAAGGAGACAACCCCAAGTTATGCTTTGCTTTAGGCAAAATGATCATGAAGCAAAACCCACAAAGTCAGAGTCTTACCTGGAAGAAACCAACTTATTTTTCAGTCAGCCTGTCACCTTACCTTGAGCAAGCCTTACCCAGACCCCAGGTGCCTCCAGCCCTGCATGCCTTCTGCATAGCACCACCACAGTGGCTCTGCTTGGGGGGGTTAATGCAGGCATTCTCAGTAGCAGCACTAGTAACCTTTGGGCAGGGTGATTCTTTGTGGGAGGTGATCCTGTGTGATGCGATGTACCTGTTCTTTTGGCAGTTATTGGAATGGAACCCAAGGCCTGATGCACGGTAGATAAACAATCTTATCACTGAGACACAGTCTTGCTGTATAGCCCAAGCTGGTTTCCAATTTGTGGCAATCCACCTGATTTAAGCCTACCAATTGCTGGGATTACAGGTGTGTATTACCTGGCTGTAAAATACTTAACAGCACTGATCTCCTCACAGCTGAGGCAAATAATTCCCTTCCCCAAGCTGTGATAGCTAAGTGTCCCTCTGGAGTTAAAAATGGCCCCTGGCTGAGAACCACAGGTGTCATGTTTATTCCCTCAGTTACAATGGAAGTCCCCTGAAGGTGGCCCTGACACCTGAGATCCTGAGTCCTCAGCCTCTTAAGCTTTAATGACCTCAGCCTGGCACTCACCTTGGCAGTGGATTCCCTTGCCCTGGACAGAGCCCGCCACACACACTGGGAGAAGTTAACCACCTCTTCCCTTCTGCCAGACTCTAGGGCTCACACTGCTGAGGGCAGACAGTGACTTTTGCGCTTGGCAGCAGTCACTCAGCTTCCATTTTCAGGGTGGTCAGGCAGGCAATGACTATGGACAGCAGGCGGTGAGGCAGGGCAGGGGCTTTCTTAGTGCGGCGAGGCCGCAGGTGCACCGCATTTCTCCACAGGGATGACCTCCACTCTTCATGCCTCCCTCACGAAGTTCAGGGTTTATTAGGGACCCCAGGGCTGGCTTCTCACCCTCCCAGTGGGAGGAGGCACTGAGTGGAAGGCAGTCTGGGGAAGACTGGCAGTCTTACTGGTCTGCTCTCTTGCTTTCCCGCTGGTCTTCTGGGATAATCACATGGTGAGAATCTGCTTTGAAGACACAAAGGGCTTCATGGAGGCTTCCAAGGCTTGCTGGTAGTCCTGCAGCGGAACCTCAGAACAGGTGGGGGCTGTGAGCTGGCCTTGGCGGATGAGGTTACACAGAGTGAGAATCAGCTCCTTGAACTCATCTGCAGAAGGTAGGAGGAAAGACAAGAGACAACAGATGTGTTAGTGAGATGACACTTAGCCAATGAAGCCTCAGAACCCTGGCTTGTCCCCACCGGGGTCTGACATTGTGAGGGTCAACATGAGACAGGAAAACACGAAGATAGGTCCTAGGAACTGTAGGGTGGGCACTGACGACCCTTGTCAGTGACGGCTAAGGTGGTTTGGATCCACAGGACAGGACTGGTGAAGTTGTTCCTGAATGGTGGGTGGGACAGCAGTATAGGGAAACCAGAGAAGGTCAGAAAGGCAGTGTGCCAGGCACACTGCTTGATGGCAACAGACTAGATGAGGAAAAGCTGTCCTTCACAGCCTGGACTTCCATGGGAGTCCTTAACAGAGGCAACCACTACCCCTTCTTGGGCCTGCCTCTTAACCGCGGTCCAAACACTGCAGGAGTGTGGCGTGAAAGCTTTGGCTGGGAAGTGCTCTTCATAGACAGAGATAAACTCAACCTCTGGTGGGCACAGTGGCGCGCGCATGCACGCCTTTAGTCCCAGCTCTTGGGAGGCAGAGGCAGGCAGATCTCTGCGTTCAAGGCCAGTCTGGTCTACAGAGTGAGTTCCCGGACAACTAGAGCTACATAGTCAGAACCTATCTTGAAAATACAAAACAACCAACAAAACACTATGTTGGCTTCCCAGTTACCAAGGCAGGAGTATGAACTTTTAAAAAAGGCTAAACCTTTCCTAATCTGGTCAGAACTCCAATTTCTTTTTTATTTTGACTTCTTTTGTTTAAATTAGAAACAATCTTGTTTTACATGTCTTCCAACCTCTTAGTTCAGGACCAGACTAATGGTCCAGGAGTCAGGACCTGCCCTGTGTGCTTGGCTCCACTCTCTCTTAAATGTTTACTCTGGGAGCTAGGCATTGGTGGTGTACACCTTTAATCCCAGGAAGCAGGTGGATCACTATGAGCTCGAGGCCAAGCTGGTCTATTCATTGAGTTCCAGGACAGTCAGGGCTATACAGAGAAACTCTGTCTTGAAACACAAAACAAAATAAGAAGTTTATGTTTTGTATGTATATACTTCTAAGTGTGTATGTGTGTAGGTAAGACCAATGCACATTGACTGAGGTGACTGCCTCAGTCTTGTTTCTTGTTTCTGAGGTCTCACTGTGCAGTCCTGACTGGCCTGGAACTCTCTTTGTAGACCATGGAGATCTGCCCACCTCTGCCTCTCAAGTCCTGGGATTAAAGCTGTGCACTATCTTTCTCAGAACACCTTTAGGTTTCGAGGCCGTCTCTGACTCTGCAGCTCTTTATTTGGCTAGGCTGGCTGGCCAATGCACTGCAGGCATCCAGCTGTCTCCACCCCTTTGCCCCTCCCGCTAGTCCTGGGGTCAGGCTTTTTACATGGGTGCTTCGAGTCTCAAAGTTTCTAAACTTGCTTGGCAAGCACTTTACCAACTAAGTTAGCTCCCAGCCCTTCCATTCACTCTCTTGAGCTTTTGTACACACCGTCTTTCTATTAAAACCCCTATGCACGCCACCACTTCCTCCCTTGCCTTGGGCCAACTCCATGCCATTCTTCATTCTCAGCTTTGGCTCCTAATCTGGGGAGCTAGGCCCTAGCAGTCAGAGGGCCAGGCCCTTCTGCTCACTCTGTCAGCCCACTCCTGCGATGGGACAGCTCTGGGTAATTGACTTAGTGGCTATGAAGCTCAGTTTTCTCCTGTCTAATTGCTCAAAAGAATTCACACTCACAATGCTTAGTTTACGCACAAAACAAAGGCAGAGATTCAGTGACTTACCCACAATTCCCCAACTAGGCCAGGACAACCTAGATCTGGTGATGCTGGCAACATCATCTGAATGCTTTCTTATTTTTTTTTGGGGGGGGGTTGCTTGTTTTATTTTTTTCTTCTTTTTTTTTTTTTTTTTTTGAAACAACATCTAGCTGTAAAACCGAGGATGGCCCTGCCCTCACAATCCTCCCACCTAAGCCTGGAGGGCTGGGATACACGTGTATTGGGCCCAGCCCGCTCTCTTTACTTGGCAGGCTTCTCCACCACCCTCATCAGCTCCTCAGAACAAAGGCTGGTCCATCTTACTGGACTCAGTGGCCAATCTACAAGTGATTTGTTGACTGTGACTGTGGTAAATGCTGTCTTTTATCCTGTTGTGAGGAGGCTGAGGACTCTGCAGTCACTCTGCAGTCATTTTGTAGCCATACTGAGCTCTACCCTTCTGTGATCCTTGGTATCAGGTCATCAGCCACTCACCTGGACTGTGGTTCTTCTTCCACTGGGACAACCAGAAGCCCCGAAGTTTGACATCCTTAAAGATGAGCAGGCTCTGTGGCAAAGAAAGATTTGCTGGGGGTTCTGAGTACTAGAACTTAAAGCATTGTGTCAGGTACAGATCCCTGAGTTTAGACAGCTGCAGACAAGGAAAGAGGCACCCCAGCCCTGGCCTGCAGGTATCCCCAGCTTACCACAGGGGCTGTTATGGGCTGCTTAGCCATTCCTCCATAGGTCACCATGGTTCCTCCAGGCCTGCAGAGTCCAAAGAGAAGAGAGTGGGTACAGCAGAGACAGAACCTACCATGGCCTAAGGTCCTCAAGAGGAACCTGCTAAGGCATTTATAGGAAACAACTCTGGCTCTCAGAATACCTGGGGAGGTTTAAAAAAAAATATAGCTTCCTAGTTTAAACCTCTGACTTAAAGAATTGGGAGGCAGGGATTTATATTAAAAGGAACACACATGCTGGACATGGTGGCACGTGCCTTTAATCCCAGCCCTGGAGAGGCAGAGGCAAACCGATCTGTGAATGTGAAGCAAGCCTGGTCCACACAGCAAGTTCTGTCTCCCAAGTGGGAACTTGAGGGTTGTTAGGAAGATGGTTCAGGCCTTGTCTCTTCATCTGTAAATGCTCACTCTAAAGATCTGTGCCATGGGCTGGAGAGATGGCTCAGACATTAGGAGCACTGACTGCTCTTCCAGAGTTCCTGAGTTCAATTCCCAGCAATCACATGGTGGTTCACAACCAGATAATGAGATCTGGTGCTGGCATACACAGAGCAGAATGTTGTATACATAGTAAATAAATAAATCTTAGAAGAAGGAGATCTGTGCCATGTAGCTCTCCAGCTAAGGAGTGACATGGACAGTGATGAGTATCCTCTCTGGAAGGGGCTTTGTTAGAACCTGAAGACTGACAGCCATCTTAACAGTTAAACAGGCAGGACACAAATGTAGTGTTTTGTTTTTGAGGAAGGGTCTGGTCATGCAGCCCAGGCTGGTCACTAACTTGTAATCCTCCTGCCTCAGTTGAGATCCCACAAAGATGCCAATATGCCCAGCTCTAATGTAATTTCTTACAATGAGTAGGTGAGGGTATCACATGCTAGATTTAACCTTTGCTGCCTTCCCTGCTCATGACTCTTTTAGGAGTTTGGTGACCAAAGACAACCTGAGGCATATTTTGGAGCAACCAAGGAAAACTACAAAGGAACTCGTGGAAGTAATTGCTGTATCTACCTCTCCACTTGTCAGTCACAGTCCTGGGGTGGTACCCAGGTCTTCACAGGTTAAGCACATGCTCTAAGACGTATTCTTACGCTCCTAACTTGTTTTCTGTCTGGGCCACTGTCTCACTCTGTGTATGTATGTGTGTGCTTCTCTGTATCTTATGGTTACTTCAAACTTGGCACATGGCTCATTCCCTTGAACTCACGGCAACCCTTTCCCTTAGTTTCCCGAGTGCTAAGATTACAGGGGTGTCCCATATGCCTGATTAATTTAGTCTTAAAGTTCCCCTCAAATGGTTCTCATTCAAGAAAGAAGCTACTAGAGAAGAGGTTCTCAGCTGTGGGTCACAACCCCTTTAGGGGACAATGACTTTCGCAGGGGTAGTCTAAGGCCATTGGGAAACACAGGTATTTACATTATGATTTATAATTAGTAAAATGACAGTTATGAAGTAGCAATGAGTTAATTTTATGGTTGGGGTCACCACAACATGAGGAACTGTATTAAAAGGTTCCAGCATTAGGAAGGTTGAGAGGCCCTGCTCTAGGGGGAGTGAGCCCCTCCGTGTACAAGCACAACTCTAAGCATGTTATCTGTACTGTCTCCATGAACTGTCAGTAACAACAGGGGAAACTGTGTCTGTGGGAGAGCTCAAGCCCATTGCTTCTGCATCACCTCAGCACCTCTCACAGGTTGCAGAGGCAGGACCCTGTCTCTTAGTCCCATTTTAGAGATGAGACTGAGGCTTGGTCTTTTCATGTTTTGCCTAACTTTTTGCAGGTTCACAATTAGAAAGTAGCAGAACTGGGGTTTAAACCCAGTCCTTCTAACGTCAGTGTCCATACTTGTGATCACAGCTTCCTTTGAAAATCACACGGAGGATGCGGTTAGCCTCCCAGCCTGCTGGTGGGCTGAACAGGGGTGTTCTATAGTTATGAAAACTTGGGCTCAACACTTGCTCTCTTGCCAACTACTCCTTGAATGAGGCGATCACTCTCTCTGGGCTTCAGTTTTTAAAATCTAGAATGGAGATGGGGGCCAGGGACATAGCTCAGTAATGGAACACGTGCTTAGCATGCCCAAGGGAGACCCTGGTTCAACATAGGAGTCATGGAACAGCAGCACCTGCCTAGGGCAGCAGGACGGCACGACGGTCGTCGCAGACACTGACTCTCAGGACAGCTGTGTGGCTCAGCTGTCCCAGGCTATGCTCTGTCACCTCCACAGCTGGCAGATTACTGGGGGTGGGGAGTGGGAGGGTGGCTCCATCTGGAAGCTGTTTCCTAGGTGCCCTCCCTTTGCAGAATAGAACACAGTGGGTGCAGCTTCTCCCTGGAGGGTGGGGCTGATAGAGTGCCCACCTCTCCTTTCCCCTTAGTATTTTTATATGCTTTCAAAATGTCTTGTAATAGGTTTCATGTTTCCTCCACATTAATTCCAGTTTTAAAAGACAGTAAAACAATTTCAAAGCCATTTAGTTTAGATTAAATGACTGTTTTTTTTTTTTTTTTTTTTTTTGAAACATGGTTTCTCTGTGTAACAGTCCTGGCTGTCCTGGAACTCATTCTTTAGACCATGCTGGCCTCAAACTCACAGAGATTGCTGGTTTCTGCCTTCTGTATTGTGCTGGGATTAAAGGTGTGTACACCACTGCCCAGTTAAACAGAGTGACTTTAAGAGGCTCCTAGGTAATGACTCCTGGGTCCTTTGGGGGGGGGGGAAGCTTGGCAGGCTTCTCATCCAGAGGATGAGGCTGGGGAGTGCAGGCCAGAGAGAGCAAGATGTCCTGGTGTGGAACCCTGGCCTCGGGTCACACTTGTACTAGACAGCCTTCCCGATAGAGACCCGCCATTGAGGGACTTACGCTAGGTGCCGTAGCAGCTCTGTGGAACTCTTCCCACCAACACAATTGAGAGCCAGTCGGGGCAGGGGCAGGTCCTAGAAATAAGGAGCCTACGGTGAGGGCGTGGCCTGCTGTAAGTGGGGTCTGAAGCTGCTACAGGCAGCAAGTGCTGTGCCAGGGAGAGAGAGTGAAGGGTGTGTCATCTGACAGAGAAGGGCTTTAGCAGCTTCATCCTGTTGCCTGTTCCAGAACTCTGGGATGTAGAGACGAGGAGCACCTCTGTTCAGGGTCAAGAACAGAACAGTCTCCACGTGATGTGCTGACCTCCCTTTCAGCAATGTTCTCCAGGGCAAACATTCTCAGCAGCAGGGATTTGGTCCTTCTGTATGGGTTAGTGCAAAAAGCCTCAGACTGGGTCTGCAAGCAGTGGGGACCAGCCTCATCCCTTTGTGACGAAGCGGTTCTCATCTATGTAGCATCTCTGTTCTGCTATGTCGTGGAGCTTTCCTGAGGATGGTAAATGTGAGGCAGAGGCTCAGGAAATGGAGCTTCTCTTTCATTTCTCTCCATGCCTCAGTTTCCTCAGGCTTCACCCAGCTCCGACTCGCACCTGCCATGTGGGTTGATGGAGCAGCCCACAGTTGTTTAAAACCTCAGCTGTCTAAAGTCTATCTGCTTCTGCGCCCTTCACAGTGTCTGGGTACTTACAGCATGCTGTCTGTCCCCAGGCTGAGGTCGGGGCAGGCTTTGTCCTTCCCAGAAGAGAAGGTGGTTTTCAGAACAGAGCAAGGAGCCAGCCTCAGACTTCCCAATGACGGGATAGCACAGGATAGAGGGGCAGTGTTCTTTAGCTGGGTACCTTGTTTTTATTTTCTTTTGTGTGTGTGGATGTAAATGTTTTGGCTGCATGTTTGTCTGGGTACCATGCCTGTGCCTGGTGCCCACAGAGATCAGAAGAGGGCAAGGGTGTCCGATTCCTTGGAATTGGAGTTATGGATGGTGTGAGTCACCATGGGGGTGCTGGGGCTCAAACACAGATTATCTGCAAGAGCAAGAAGTGCTCTAACTGCTTAAGCACCTCCCTAGCCCTGGATGGGGTACCTTGAAGATGTTTTTTGTCTCAGGCATCCGTAACTCCTCCTCTGTGAGGACATAGTCAGCTCCCAGGTCCTTCAGTCTGTCCGTTAGCTTCTGGATGTCAGGTCTGAAAACCAAACACAACCAGGGACCTTGGTCACACTGCCTAACTTCCCTCCTCAAGCCTTGAGAACACCTGTTTCTGTTTCGAGACCTGCAACTGAGGTTAAGCCAGACATCAAGCAAGGTCCAGCCACACAATTTAATCATGCTCCACCAGCTCTGGCCTCAGTTCCCCACTGGCCATTCCTCCCTGCCCAGAGGCAGGCTGGGAGACAATCTGAAAACCCTGACAAGTGCACACATGCTAGAGCTACCTGTGCCCAGGCTAGAGCCTCTGAGCGTCCTAGTTCTATCCAGACAGTACTTTCTTTCCTTTGTTCTCCAAAGCACGCAGGGCGTCATGCAGACACACGCCAGTGCAGAGTGGCCTTGGACTCTGGTCCAGGCACACAGAATCACTGTATCATCACCATTGCAGAGTCAGGGGCTGAAGTAAGCAGCAACGGTAAGAAGGGACTCCCCGAGTGACTCGGCCACGCTGGAGCAGTGAAGCTGAAAGGGACTGAAGGGGAATGGAAAGAAGGTAGGTCTGTTACTGACTTGCGTCTTCCTGAGCAAGCTGCTTCCTCTCTTGAAAACTTCAGCTTCCTCATCTGTAAGAGAGATCACAGGCCTGTCCCACGTCCTTCACAGCTGTGTTTAGTGCACAAATGCAAGTGGATGGAGACCATGGGCTAGGCAGTGCACGCAACAGTACACCTCAAGACCAGCCCAAACCTTCAAATGGTTTTGAAAGTCAGGTTATCCTAAACCAAGTCTTCCCTACTCTTGACGGTTCAGTAAGGACCACCTCGACCTCCTTCTGACATGTTTCAGACTTTCACAGGGACTTCTCTGCCCTGGTGGAATGCATGTGCTAGCCACTCATGCTTACGCAAGTGCGCCATCTGGTGGAGATGTGGGTACCCACAGGGACATAAGGTGGAAAGGCCCCCCACATACCTGTCTCGGACCACATTGATGGTCTTTAGGCGAAGGGCCGAGGCGATCTGGATGACAGCTTGTCCCACTCCACTGTTGGATGCATTCTGGATGACAGAGTCCCCTGTGAAAGAGATCCAAGTCAAGCCCTGCAGGCTTGGAGGAGGTTGAGGGCTCTCCGTCTGGGAAACTGGGACAGATGTGGGACCCATCAGTGGAGCCTTCTCAGATCCTGAACTCCATACTTCCCACATTGTACCACACCCAAAGTGCTTCACAGGACTTGGCCACTCTATATTTCAACCCTGCCATATGACTGACCTTGATCATCTTCCCAATTTTTAAAAATATTGTTCTGATTGTTGTTGTTTGGTTTTTTGAGATACACAGAGGTTTCTCTGTGTATCTCTGGCTGTTTTGGATCTAGCTCTGTAGACCAGGCTGACCTTGACCTCAGAGAGCCACCTTCCTCTCGCTCTAAAATGCTGGGATTAGTGTTTGCCATCACTACCTGGCCACTTCCTAATTTTTATGTCCTCTGTTCTCTGCTTGGGCCATTTTTTAAAAAGTTGCATTTGTGTACATCCGTGCACACGCATGTGTGTAGGTCAGAGGGACAGCTTGCAGATGCAAAGGTTTTCTACCGTATAGGTTCAGGGGTCAAACTCAAGTTGTCAGTCTTGGTGGTAAGCACCTTTGCTTGCTGAGTCATCTCCCTGGCCTACACTGAGGTCATGTGTTTC
The DNA here is from genome assembly GCA_030556225.1 of Cricetiscus sungorus. Lineage (NCBI taxonomy): Eukaryota > Metazoa > Chordata > Mammalia > Rodentia > Cricetidae > Cricetiscus > Cricetiscus sungorus. The sequence goes on along the minus strand of JANBXA010000734.1, from coordinate 126,154,143 downwards.
AAGTTCTGCTCGACTGTGACTTCTTTCATAAAGCCCTCCTGGGTGCCGTCCCGTATGCTCCTAAAGGACTCTTTGGTATTTCAATCAATGCTCAGGCTGTAACTGTGTCCTATCTGTAGCTGTACGTAGTTTCATATCTATCAATCGCCTGCAGTCCTGGGGGAGAGCTATATCTTATTCCTCTCTGTATTATTTAGCGAATGGATAAGAACCATATTGGAGAAATAGGAAGCTCCAGGGCCTTATAGAATATTTGCTTTTGCTTTGTTGTGCTAGGCCTTGAGCATGCCAGACAAGTATTCTACCATTGAGCTACACCCTCACTCCTACAGAATGACTGTGGTCAAAGCCCAGGCTTAGCTTTGTAGTTCACCAGTGGGGGAGGCAGTGTAGTGCATCAGGGAAGTATGAACTCTGGAACACAATGGAGCTGGGTGTGTGTCCTGCTTCACTAATGACTGACTGTAACAAAACCAGACAGGCCACATCATGTCACCTTCAAACTTCAGTTTGACTTCCCTAGCAAACAGGAGGTCTAAGAACTCCTACCAGAGCATCTCTGAAGCCAAGGGAGCAGGAACATGCTCTGTTGACTGGGAAACATTACCTGGTTTTAAAAGGCAGACTGAAGAATGGATGGAGAAAATGCGGTACATTTACACAATAGAGTACTACTCAGCAGAAAAAGCAATGGAATCTTTAAATTCATAGGCAAATGGATGGTATTAGGAGAAACCATCCTGAGTGAGGTAACCTAATCACAAAAAGATAAACATGATATTACTCACTCATATATGGATTTTAGACATAGAGCAAAGGATCACCAGCCTATAATTCACACCTCCAGAGAAGCTAGAGGACCCTAAGAGAGACATACATGGTCCCCCAGAGAAGGGGAAAGGGACAAGAGCTCCTGAGCAAATTGGGAGCACGGGGTGGTGGTGGTGGTGAAGAGAGTTAGGAGAAAGAGAAGGGGAGAAGAGGGAAGAGAAGGTCATGAGGGTGCAGGAAGATTGAGTCAGGAATAGAGGAGAGCAAGAAAAGAAATACTATAATACAGAGAGCCATTATAGGTTTAAAGAGAAATCTGGCATTAGGGAAATGTCCCAAGATCGACAAAGATGACCCCAACTAACAATCTAAGCAATAGGGAAAAGGCTGCGTTAAATGAATGCCCTTCCCCAACAATGAGATGGGCGATTACCTTATATGCTATCCTAGAGCCTTCATCTAGTAGCTGACAGAAGCAAAAGCAGACACCCAGAGGTAAACACTAGCAGGAGCCTTGTTTAATTACCCTAACCCTATAGGCATATCTACTGTTTTTTTTTCTTCATTATACAGGTCTTTAGGCAGCCATACTGTTGATATGACATGAATGTGTCTTCACAGTCCTATCCAGGAAGGGCACTGGTCCTCTGGACCTTAAAATCTTTGTGAATCTTATCCATGAAGTTACCTAAGTCTTAGGTGTAGCAGTTGCTTTGCATGTATGTATGTATGTATGTATGTATGTATGTATGTATGTATGTACGTACGTACATGTCATCCCACAGTACCTTATTTTCTACATTTCGTACAGTTGTGGATTTCTATAACATTCTTCAAGAGAACTACACTCGTCTATGGGTAGAAGGACGAGGATAAATATTTAGAATACATTTAGAACTACACTCGTCTATGGGTAGAAGGATGAGGATGAATATTTAGAATACATTTAGAAATTATGTTGGCTAGGCTCTCCTCTAGAGTATTTGTCCTATCCAACCATGAGAAATTGCCTGGAGTTACATTTACATGAATTTTACTCATTTATTATTATTTTCTTTAGACAAGTAATCATTTATTCTCTTTTATTTTTGCATTAGGGTCTCAAATATTGCAGCATGCTAGCCTCAAGCTCCCTTGAATTTCTGATCCTGGGATTGTAGGCGTATAAACCACATCTAATTTATGCTGTATTTGGACCTGAACCTAGGGCTTCCTTCCTGTAGGTTAGGTAAACACTCTCTCAACTAAATAATATTTCAAGCTGTTTTGATCATTTCTGCTAACATATTTTCTTAACAATTAAGTTACAGTTATTATAAAGTGTTAGAAATTCTTTCTATAAAGAATTTTTCCATTTTTAGTTCATTGATTAGAGTCCTATAAAATCATTAGAGACTTCTCTGAATTGCTTTATAATGAGTTAGGTCTTGAATTATCTGACAATTATCAATTTAAATAAGCAGGAAATGGGTTATAAGAAGATAACTTTGGTGTTTTGGTAACTGAGTTCTTTTGAAAATCAGCTCTCTGTCAGATGTGGGGTTGGTGAATATCTTTCACCAAAACACCAAATAATTCAATTAAAAAGTGGGATACAGAACTAAATAGAGAATTCTCAATGGAGGAATCTAAAATGGCTGAAAGACACTTAAGAAAGTGCTCAACATCCTTAGACATAAGGGAAATGCAAATCAAAACAACTCTTAGATACCATCTTACTCCTGTCAGAATAGCTAAAATAAAAAACACTAAAGACAGTTTATCCTGGAGAGGATGTGGAGAAAGGAGTACACTCCTCCACTGCTGGTAGGAGTGCAAACTTGTACAGCCACTTTGGAAATCAGTATTGCAGTTCCTCAGGAAAATGGAAATCAGTCTACCTCAAGATCCAGTAATTCCACTCTTAGGCATATGCCCAAAAGATGCACATTCATACAACAAGGAAATCTGTTCAACTATGTTCATAGCAGCATTATTTGTAATAGCCAGAACCTGGAAGCAATCTAGATGCCCCTCAACTGAATGGATGGAGAAAATGTGGAATACTACCCAATGGAAAAACACAACTGAATCCTGAAATTTGCAGGGAAATGGATGGAATTCGAAGAAACCATTCTGAGTGAGGTAACCCAGTCACAAAATGACAAACACAGTATGTACTCACTCATATATGGATTTTAGACATAGAACAAAGGATTACCAGCCTACAATTCACACCGCCAGAAAAGCTAAGAAACAAGGAGGACCCTAAGAGAGACATACATGGTCTCCCGGAGGAGGGGAAAGGGACAAGGTCTCCTGAGCAATTTGGGAGCACGGAGGGAGGGGAGAGGGAGTTAGGAGAAAAAGAAGGGGAGAAGAGGAGGGGAGAGGTGGGCATGAGGGAACAGGAAGATTGAGACAGGGAAAGAATAGAGGAGAACAAGAAAAGAGATATCATAATAGAGGGAGCCAATATAGATTTAAGGAGAAATCTAGCACTAGGGAAGTGCTCAGAGATCTACAAGGATGAACCCAAGCAATGGTGAAGAGGCTACCTTTTAATGCCCTTCCACAATAATGAGATTGATGACTACCTTATATGACATCCTAGAGCCTTCATTCAGTAGCTAACGGAAGCAGAAGCAGATGCCCACAGCTAAACACTGAGCCAAACTCCTGGAATCCAGTTGCAGAGAGGGAGGAATGCTGAGCAAAGGGGTCAAGACCAGGCTGGAGAAACCCAAAGAGACAGCTGACCTGAACAAGGGGTAGCTCATGGACCCCTGAACATGGATGTTAGTTAGGAGGACTGGGCAATCTATGGGGTCTCTGGTAGTGGATCAGTATTTATCCCTAGTATACGAATGGACTTTGGGAGCCCATTCCATATAGAGGGGGAGGGTCTAGGCCCTGCTCCAAATGATATGACAGACTTTGAAGATTCCCCATGGAAGGCCTCACCCTCCCTGGGGAGCAGAAAAGGGGATGGGATGAGGGATGATGGGAGACAGGGGAGGAGAGAAGGGTGAGAAACTGGGATTGACATGTTGTTTTAAGTTTAAATTTAAAATTAAAAAAAAAAAAAAAAGAGTCAGTACAGAATGGGCTATAGCTAGAGGCAGACTCCTGGGTCAAGGATGCCCATTTGCCTTGGCTAAGGTTCCAATCTGTCCCTCACTAGTACATTCTAACTAACTGTGTAGGCTGCCAGCAGCACTGGCTTGTTCCCATTAGAGTTGAGGAGTACAGGAGTACACACCAACAAAGACAGTGAAATCAAGCACTGGGCTGCCAAACTGGCTTCCATTATCTGTGTTCATTTATGTGTTCATTATGTGTCCTAGTGAACAGTGTGACATTTATTCTTACTTTGAGTCAGATCATGAATTTGTTTGGCTTCATCAGCTCTGAGGCAGCAAAGTAGAGATGTGGGCACTTATAGTGGGTGCAGTCAGAATGCCCAGCTCTGTCCAGCACAGGGCTGCCCTAATCAGGAGTGGCCTCAGGGACATGGCATGAGAAGAGGCACCTGGTGTCCGCTGTACTAGGACTCTAGCAGAAGTCTCTCATCACACCTGGCTTTCTCCACCAAAGGCACCTAACATTCCTCCCACCATGTCTGAATGCTTAGTCGGTGGCTATCTAATTTTATCATAGTCCAGTAGCTCTTGGCCTCACCTTCCTTACTGGTAGGAGAGATGAGTGGCAGGTGATTCTACAGCCCTGCTTGGCTCACAGACATGCAGTATGCAGAGAGAGCCTTCACACAGTGGGGAAGGCAGGGCATGGGTGAGTGGTAGAGTGATTGCTTGGCATGTTCTAGGTCCCAGATCCTACTCCTAAAACTGGAAATAAAAGCCCCCAAAGAAACAAAACCAAACTGGCTGGCCCGTCTTCTGTCTTCGGAGGGTTACTTCCCCAGTGTGTCTTATAAGGATCCTTAGGGAATTACGGGATGACAGCAGTAACTGGCCTTAATGGACTATGCCTCTGTCCTATCTTGTCCCATCCCCTTACTCCTGCTTGTAGCGATGACTTCCCACATGAACTGTTTGCTTGGATTCTGCTTTCAGAGGAACTCGAGTGACACTTCTGGCTGCTTACTTGCTGGGTGACTTCATGTAATGACTCACCTCCCTGGGTCTTTGTTCCCTCACTGCTGAAAGGAAGACTAAACATCACACTCTAGTGACCCATGCACTCTGGTACCCCTTTACTCTCTCTCTTATGGGTAAGCAGGGATGTGAGTGCTGTACACACAGCTGGTGGAGGTGGTGCCTGGTTTCAGACCCTCGTTGCTGGCTTAAGTTCTTGGCCCCTTCCCAGGAGCCCTTCTGAAGATGAGATGCACGGCGTGGATGGCGCCTGCAAAGACGCTCATGCGAGTGCATGCGCTATGAAGTGCTGAGCAGAATTAGTAACACTGAGTTCAGCATTTTATTGAAAACAGTGACACTGTCTGTCTCCCTAGGCTTTGTGTCCCCAAAGCTTAGCACAGCTCAACACATTTTTGCTGGGTGACAGCAGTCTAGCCCCAGCTCTGGGGAATGTGACTAGCACTTCCCACAGTGTGTCCTCTGAGTGTTTTCTAGGAAACCATCGAACATCTTTTTACTTAAAGCCATGACTTATTCAGGTTAGAATTTGTCATTGCCCCTAGGGACCCTCCCTCCACCACCCGTGCCAGCGAGTTCCCAAGTCCTTTGGGCCAGGATGTGGGGAGACCTGGGCTCGCTTTCTCCATTTGTAGGTGTTTACCTGGCTGCAGCTGTTCGAAGTCCACCAGCATCCTGTAGGCTGTGCAGGGGTTGACAGATAGGGTGGCAGCACTCTTGAGAGGGATGTCCTTAGGGACTCGGGTCAGTGCTTCCTCACTGAACACGGCCTCAGTCCGCCAGGTTCCTGAGTCAGGATAAGGTAGGGTAGTGAGCGATGAACCTCTATACAGACAACCCCAGGTCACCTTCCTTGGTACAAAGGCTTCTAGGGAAGAAGATTCTGAGCAACACTTGGAGGGAAGAGAAAAGCTGGTGCTGTTCAAGTCCTCGTGAAAGTTACACGCATGGTGATGTAAAATAATAAAGCGAGCTTAAGTTAGGCTTACTAAGTCAGTGGCCAAAGAGTGCTGGCGGAGTGTGGTGGGAGACAAGAGCCCACTGGACTCTCTCCCTTTGCATTTGAGTCTGAGCAAACTTTGCCTCCCAAGCTTCAGCTCCTTGTATGCTGGTCTGGGTAGATATTGTCAGCCTTCCTATCAGACAAGGTGTTAGGGAATCAGGGGAGGTAAACTAAAAAAATGTTACAGGATTCAAACACTAAAATTTCCACATGTAACCCTCAATTGCTTGTCATTACTTTGCATCAACGAATGAACAGAGCAGATTGGGGCCTCAAACGAGTCCCAAAGATAAAGGGTAAATTAATAACAGTAAGTGTTGTTAGTTTCCTGGTCAAAAGCTGGGATGCAGGGAGGAGCTAAATGGTAACTCTGAGATAGTCAACTCAGTTAGCTATCTGCTATCTCAAAACACCCACTGTTTGGGGCCACACAGAACAGCCCTTAACCACCCTAAAGTTAAAGGCCAACAGAAACAAGGGAGCTGGAGCATCATGGGTAAGCCACAGCCTCGTGGCAATAGAAATGGGTTAATAATTAGAGAGAGCTAGCCAATAAGAAGCCTGAGCCATCAGTCAAACAGTTTGTAACTAATAGAAGCCTCTGTGTGTTTAATTGGGACTAAGGACTGTGGGATCAGCCTGAACAGAAACTTCTACATTAAGGGCTGGAAAGATGGTTCCCTTATTGAAAGCACTGGCTGTTCTTCAAGATGACCTGGGTTTGATTCCCAGCACACACACGATGGCTCACAACCCTTTCTAACTCTAGTTCCAGGGGATCAGATGCCCTTTTCTGGCCTCCAAGGGCATTACATGCTTTCAGCACATAAATAATATGCTGACAAAACACCCATACACATTAAATAAAACTTTAAAATATCTATTAAGAGGCAGGGTATGGTGGCCCACAACTTTAATTTCAGCACTCGGGAGCCAGAGGCAGGTTGATTGAATTCGAGGCCAGTTTGGTCTATCCTATCTCAGAAAACAAACAAACAACAACAACAACAAAAACGCCAACAGAAACAAAATGTGGGTTAATTATTTCTTCAGCTTGCTTGAGAGAATGAAGCTGTTTTCAGTACCAAGCTCATTTCATCCTGGGCAGAAAGCACTTCTCACATGGGCCTTAATAAGGGGCTCAACAGAGATTTTGTTTTCTCTGGTGTGCTGTGCCTGCTATCGTCCTGCCTCCTGTTGGGAACCTGCAGTCTCCTGACCCCACCCCTGATGATGGGCGGGGCGCTCATGGCCATGTCATCACTACATCAAGCTTTACCTGGCTGTTCAAGCTTTTACCTGGCTGCGCAGGGGACTCAGTTACGCATGTGCAAGCCCCCCTTTTAAAGCAAGCGCGCCAAGTGCACCTTTCTCTCTCTCTCTCTCTCTTTCTCTGAGGCCCCTTCTCTCTTTCTTTGACTCCCCCCACCTCTCTCTTTCTCTCTCTCCTCTGCTTTCGGTTGGCCACTAGCTACCCCCCTTTCTCTCCCCTCTCTCAATAAACTCCACGTGGGCGCTGAGTCTCGTGTTTGTGTTTCTTAGGCAATAGCTGCAGCAAAAGAACAATACCTCCACTTTAATAAAGCTCTCTAACCCTTTCCTCTGGTCTCGATTTCATTCTCTGGGGGAGGTGTCCCTAACCTTAGGCCACCTCACCCATCTCGGGGAACACTACCCTCTTGTGGCTCCCATGGAGATCCATTTGGATAATGGACATGCCTTGAAAACATAAGGATTGAAAAGCAGGACACTCTAATGACTTTCCCATACATAAATGAAATGCTATCCTCAGCTTGGCTCTTCAGGGCCTTACCTCATGTGGCCCCACTCTACCTCTGGAACCTTCTTATTATGTAACCTCTCTGAGGGCAAATCCTCGGCTGGGCTACACTGGATTTTCCATTTCCCAACTCACCCTGATGTCTGCTCAATTTACTTCTTCCATAGGAAATGTCCTCAGCTCATCTCTGCTTAACAGCAACTTCCACCAACAGCCTGTTCTAACAGACTTTCTTCCAGTCTGCTTGAATTTTCCTCATGAACGTCTCTGTCTCTCACATATGCATGCAGAGCAGCCTTCTGCTTCCTGCGGCCTTGGGGTACTCCCTTTATTGAGGTCCTGCCTCCCAGACACTTTAGTCAGATCTGAGCCTTCTGGAAGGCAGGCCAGCCATATTTGTTATCTGCATCACACCTTAGGCAGAGACTTAAGGATGTAAGGAATCAGCTCATAGCTCCAATCAACATGGAGCCAAGGAGACGGACGCACAGGTATGTCCCCCCCAGAGCACAGCAAACAGGATTCTGCTCTCTTGGCTCAACTCCATGCTACTGGAGGCAGGCCTATGCATTTGACAATGAATCCTGCACTGCCCAGGCACACATAGTGGGTGTATGTCTCCAGGGCGATGAACTAGAATCTGGAAGAATGAAATGACCGCTCTCACCTGGGGACACTCACCTAAACCAGCACTCGATAGGATCACCCAGTCTCCTGGCTTCAATCCAGACACACTGCTGCCCACTGCTAGCACCTGTCCAACGCCTTCATTCCCTCCAACAGCGGGCAGCTTGGGAAGGAGGCCATAGTTCCCTGCGAGAGAAGAATCCAGAGGGTAAATGTGGTTTGAATAAAAGTGTCACCCATATATTTGAGCACCTGGTCCTGAGCTGGTGGCACCCTTTTGGGGAGGTATGAGAAGTATGGTCTTGCTGAGGAAGTGTGTCACTGAGGGTGGGGTTCAATCTTCAAAGCCATGTGCCGTGCCATACCTAGTGCTTGCTTTTTGTCCCTGCCACCATGCCTGCTACCTGTGCCCTGCTGTCACAGACTTTAACCCTCCAGACCCCTATGCCCAAACAAACTGTCTTCTGTCAGTTGCCTTGCTTTATAGTGTTTTATCATAGCAACAGAAAAGTAATAAAGTCATGCTGCCAGGTTAGGCTGACACTGGAGGGCCCAGACTTTGGGGACAGTCACATCTGAGCCCACCAGGGCCCTGTACTCTCTATCTGTCCACCTAACTAAGCTCTGGTATTTTGCTTCTTTGTCTTTGCAGGGAGCAGATACTCTTTAGATACACAGTTACCATGAGAGTAAGCTCAACTAAGAAGTTAATGCACAGTGTCACAGGCTCTTCAGAGGGGCAGTCTACCACTACCTCAGTCCTCCCATCTCAGAGCCTCATACGCAGGGGCTGGCCAGGGAGGGTCGACACTGTGTGCAGACAGCTCCTCTACAGGACAGCCACTGCTAATCCTGAGAATTCCATGCCCCATCCAAGGAGGAGCGGAAAGGAGGCAGCTGCTGAGCCAATTATCATAAGCTCCAGAGACCAAGGTTACCTTGGATCATATTTATGTCGGATGGATTGACAGGGGCTGCCAGCATCCTCACGTGGACATCAGATCCTCCCATAGCAGTGAGCTCCAGGTTCTTCAGTCTAAGCACAAAGACACAGAAAGACAATGTAACCAACCAAGACTACATGTTTTCTATTCAAACTGTCTCCCCAATGTAGGTCAGCAACACATCTCAATTGCCACATTTACCCAGGAATCTTGTTCTGGTGGAAAAGAGGTACTTCAAGGACCAGCACAGTGCGGGCTCACACTAACTGTAGTGGCCTCTTAGTGCCACTAAGGGTGGTGGTCAGAGCATCCTGAAGGGCAGAGGCTGCATCTCCAGGAGCAGGACTGTAGTGGTTATTTATCATCATTGTATGAGTACTCCTCAAATAAATACCTATTAATTATTTATCTGCATATTTGTGAACTTCTTTAAACCCATCATCACTTGGCACCCAATGGTGCCATGCCCTAAGGTATGACCACCACTCCAGGTCCACTGGCAAAACAAGATGCCACTACAAACATTAGCGAGCCTCTGCTGAGCTGGCCGTAGCTTCCCCTGCACCTGCTTGGTTCTAAGAATCATGCAGTGCACTCTCTGTTAATGCAGCCAATGCTGATGTATAGTCCAACATCACCTGGTGAGTGCACCTCAGGTGGTTCTTCTAAAAAGGCAGATCTGGGAAACTCTGGGTCAGACCCGACCTCTACCAAGTGTCTTTGTTGGCTCCAGCACACATAGGTAGAGGTGACATTTCCCTTAGTGCAGAAAATGAGGTATCTGTGAAGTGGTCCACACCTCAGGGAGATGGCCCTTTTGGGCTGACATCCTAGAAAGGATGCTGGGGTGGAGACGTCGGTGTCTAGCTCTGCCAGAAGGTAGCTGGGCCCCACAAGCAAATCTCTTCTCTGTGCTAGGCTTTGTGATGAAGGTTTGAACTATATGCCCCTCTAACAGCTCTCAAGGTTTTCTGTGCAAGCATGGGGACCCGATTTCAGCTTTCACAGAAAAGGTAGGCACGGTGGCTCTGGAGGCAAAGCAGAGAAAAGCAGATCCTGGAGACATCAGTCAGTCTAGTGAAAATGTGAGTGCCAGGTTCAGGGAGAGGCCTTTTCTCAAAGATAAAGAAACAACTGAGGAAAATGCCCTGATGTCAAACACTGGCTTCCACACATGCCAGCACACACACACACACACACACACACACACACACACACACACACACACACACACAGGAAGACCTGCCAGGAGGCTTTGAGGGAACTTTTGTTATAAAAAGTCTTTTTTGGGTGGGTATGGTGGTATATCCCTATTCCAGCATTGGGAGGTCTACGCCAGCCTGGGCTACATAGTGAAACCCTGTCTCAAAAAAAACAGAAGTGGATTTTATTCTATTATTTTGTTTTGTTTTAACACAGTTTCTTTGTGTAGCCCTAGTTGTACTGGAACTCATTTTATAGACCAGGCCGGTCTCAAATTCATAGAGATCTGCCTGCCTCTGTCTCCCAAGTGCTGGGATTAAAATCATGTGATATTACCACCCGGCCTTGTTCTAAAATTTTTAATGTGTATTGACTGCAGAAGCTGGAGCTGTTAAAGAGACAGCGTGTGCTGCTTAATGTGATGCTGGAAGCTAACCTAGGTCCTTGGAGAGAAGTCTACACCCTTAGCTGCAGAGCCATCACCTCTGCAGAGGCCATGGAGGGGTGCCATGGGGTGCTTATTGGCTTGCTCAACTTTCTTTTTAAAATCTTATTTAAGATTTATTATTATTTTTTTATGCACACTGGCGTTTTGCCTGCATGTATGCCTGTGCAAGGATGCCAGGTCTGGAACTGAGTTACAGACAGTTGTGAGCTGCCATGGACCTGGATCCTCTAGAAGAGCAGCCAGTGCTCTTAGCCACTGAGCCATCTCTCCAGCCCATCAGCTTGCTTTCTTATAGTACCCAGAACCACCATCATGTTCTGGGCCCTCCCACATTGATCATAAGAAAGTGCCCTACAAGCCTGCCTTCTATAGTTTGAGCTTTTGGAAGCAATTCCTCAATTGAGGTTGTCGTCTCTCAGATTATACTACAGCTTGTGTCACGCATAACTAGCTAGTACACCTGCTGTCTAGACAGCACCGATCACTACACTATACCAGTGGATCCCTGTGACTTCCCAGTGATTGCAAACTCCTTTTCTTTCCTGAAACTTAATGCTCCAGGCCTGCAATGCCTCTCTGCCCCAATGTATCTACAAAGGAATACTTTTCCTCATTTTTACTTAGCTGAATCCTATATAACTGCCAATCAGAGGCTCCCAGCATGCTGCACAGTGGCCCCACACTAAGCTGAGGTAATCTAACCACCTCCTGCAGAAATCTCACCCTCCTTAATTAGGCCCAAGGCATGATCTTGGGCTAAAAGTATGATTTTTCAAGTAATGTTTTATACTAATAGGAACAGCAGGCAGGCTCTCCTGAGCTCTTCTCTCCACCAGGCTGTGCTGAGAGCTTTAAGATTAACCCTTCTGTGAGGGATGAGTAGTAGGGGGCTCAGCTCCTTGAGATGATGAAGTGTGAAGTGACGGCTTCAAACTCACACTGATTTACATGGTTGTTCACCATCCAGAACTGAGCTTGGGGGTCCTGAGAGCCTACAAGAACCTCTGAGAGTCTGGGGAATACAAGCTAGGAACCCCTGGAATGTCATGATCCCATAAAGAAAAACCAAGTCTCACCATGATTATGAATCAGCTGGAGGTGGTGGCACACACCCTTAAACCCCAGTGATTTGGAGGCAGAGCCAGATGGAACCTGAGTTAGAGGCCAGCCTGGTCTACAGAGTTTCAGGGTAGCCAGGGGCAACAGAGAGAAACCCTGTCTCAAACAACAAAACAAAAACAAAATAAGAGTCAGATAAGTAAATGGTTAACTAGGAAGAGGGGGAAGCCAGGGACAGGGACAGAAGAAAAAGCTTTGCAAAAGGAAGGTGGTGGTGCCAATGATTGTGTGTGTGTGAGTGTGTGTGTGTGTGAGTGTGTGTGAGTGTGTGTGTGTGAGTGTGTGTGTGTGTGAGTGTGTGTGTGTGAGTGTGAGTGTGTGTGTGTGTGTGTGTGTGTGAGTGTGTGTGTAGCTGGAGCAGGGAGGGGTCCTCTCTACAATAATAACTGCGACTTACTGAGTGTTCACCAGCCAGGCTCCCTGCCAAGTGCTTTATAGGCCAGCTTCTACCCTATTTCAATAGCTGCAGACTATTGTTCTGCCTTTATAGCTGAGGAACAAAGGCACAGAAGAGGTAAATAACTCACTCGGGGCTGCTGACAGTGGTAGGTGGTTGATCTGATCTGAACCTGGCAGTCGGATGGTAACAGAGTCCGCCTGGTAAGTGCTGTACTCCAAACCAAGCAGCAGGCTGTGAAATGAGCCCTAGCCTGACCTGGCCCAGAGGTTGACTCTTGTACAGGGCTGAGGGGAAGGAAGGAGGTTGGCATTGCCAAGGCCTCCCCGGTAGACCTCGAAGGGAGGCCATCCGTGCTATTTCTCTGGGACTATGTATTAAGTCTGTATCCCAGAGAAAATTCCAGCCCTGAGCAAATCAGTTTTGGACTAGCTGCCTGTTCGTGTTATTCTATTGCTTCTCCAGCATTCTGATAATCAGACCTTTCCTGTAAGAGGACAAAGCCCAGGAGCTCAAGCTGCTTAAGACATAGCTTTTCTTTTTATCTGCACATTTTTCTACACACTCCTCCCTCAGCCAAGAATTTCATTTCCACAGCTTCTCCGTGAAATAAAAATTCAACTCAGCCTTCAAGACCCAGGTCAAACTTTACCTCCCCCCAGATGTCTTCTGACACTCTTCCTGGTGCTGGCAATGGTCACTTTCTTAGCCCTTCTGTTCTGCAACAGGGATGACTATGCTAATTAAGACCATCTCAAGGAGATCAATGTGTCTTAGTTTATGAAGTCTTCCCATGGGTGCTTTTAAATTGATCAAGATATGGGTAGAATTCAGAACCGGGAGTTATCTACACCCCTAGGGGCTGGGCAGTCCCCTTTAGGTCAGGTGCTCCTGCAGCAAGAGGCATGAATATTCACACCAGATAAACAGTGACAAACTGGTTTCCCTCCAAACAGTCAGTTTTCAGAGCTTCCTGCAATTGTGGAAAGGAGTTTGGGTCTGGACCTTTCAGACCTGACACCCAGAAACCCTTTTTGCCTATCACCTAGAGGGAGGGAGGGAGGACTTAGTTTCTCCTAAGTGATGAACAAGTATCTAGGACTAAATTGTCATCTCCTGTGAGAGAATGTGGTATAAAAGCGCCAGTCACCTGGGTTGGAGAGATGGCTCAGCAGTTAAGAGCACTGGATGTTTTTCCAGAAGACCAGGTTCAATTCCCAGCACCTGCATGACAGTTCACAACTGTCTTTTAACTCCAGTTCCAGGAGACCTGACACCCTCTCACCAATACACATAAGATATAACAAATTAAAAAAGTGCCAGCCACCTAGGAAATCAAGGGAGGGAAAAGTCTGTGATGATTCCCAGACTTTTGGTTTGGATTCCTAGCTGAGCAAATGAGGAAGGATGAGGGAGCTCACAGTAGGCACAAAGGCATTTTATTTGAAGTCTGATGCCAGCACTTGTGGGGTGGACAGCAGATGATGCTCTGGCTAGACATAAAGAGCATCAGACATAAAGAACTGCCAGCCCACAGTGTGGGGCTAGTCTAGAGATTAACACTGAACTCTGGCCACCAGGCTAGACAACAAAAGGACAGACAGCTGAGCCTTCCTAAGCTCGTCACTCTGCATCCACAGGTTGCTCAGCCTTCCCAATGCTTATGCTCTGGGCATCATCATTCTGATTTTAAAAAGGGAGGAAGCTGAGAAACTAAGTTAAATGGCTTTAAAAAAAAATAAAAATAAAAAAAAAAAGAAAGGAAGAAACAAAGAAATTAAAAGAAAAAAGTAGCAAGCCTGTTCTTAAGTCAGACTCCAAGCTCTGGCTGAGCACTGTCTACATCTGGTCTCATGTTGGTATCTCCTAGGAGACATCTTTCCCTAAGATTCAGTACTTCTGAGAAACTCTGCCCACAGATCCCCTAAGAGTCAGCATGTTGGCACCAGAAAGGCGCTGAGAAGTCCTGCAGTAGAGGAACCCAGGTGGCTTGGTCCAGCTACCCTACCTGGAACATAACTTTCACAAACTAGCCTATCTCTAGATAGCAGGCAGGACATTGGACTACAAGCTGTTCCTGGTTCCATATGGCTCCTGGGAAGTCCAGCTGAGATTCACGGAGGAGGGCAGAAAGGTGGGTAGGGACAGGCAAAGCAGAAATTAGAGTCTGGGAAGTGGAAACTGCACACACCAGTGGGTGGTGGTGGAGGAGGCCTGATACTTGCTACCCGCCTGGGGTGAGCGGTGTTGGTCCAGCTGCATCTTATCAGGGAGACCAGCCCCAGCCTGCCCCCATGGAATGCCATCAATACCACAAACACGGCTGTTTCTGCAGACAGCTCTAACAGTGTAGTCAAGGATACCGCTGCCGAGACAAGAAGGAATATAGGGCTGGGCCTGAATTCCAGGAGCTGGCCCTCCATTGCAATGATAGCAATTTTTGTTCTGTTTCTGAGATTTTATATATATATATATATATATATATATATATATATATATATATATATATTTCTTTTTTACTTCACCAAAGGAAATGATGGCTATGTTGCTGAGCTCAAGTGATGCACCCAAACACAACCTGGATAGATTGCAAGTCACCGCCCCAGTACTGTTCATCTTTCCCCTGTGAGTCTGAGGACGGCGCCAGGCAACTCTGAGGGCTGCCACTGTCTCAATAGACAGATCCCAGGCTGGATAAGGTCACAATGGCTCCTTTGAGGCTCGGGCTGTACACCTGTGATACCATATGAAGTACAAGGGAAACAAAAGCAGGCAGAAGAAAGAGCCTTTTGAGACAGGAAAAAGGAGCCCAGTCCCCCGGGACTGTCTCAGTTCTATCTGCTGGGTAAGGTAGACAGCAGCCAGCAATACCGAGGGCTCTCTCCTGCCTTCCATGTTTAATTAGCCACCGTTTGTTCTTATCTTTCATCTTTCACTCCATTGCTGCAAATAATTTCAGACAGATCCAACTGAAAGCCTGTCACTGACTAGAGACTTCCCATCTGCTCAGCACGTGAGCTAGGAATGTGTGTCCTCACACAGCACCGCGCAAAGGTAACTGACACCTCATGTGGCTTTCCTCAAGTCTGTATGCGGTCCTCACGATCAACAAGCTGCCTTCTGTGACTAAGTGAAGTGCCCGGGGAGCTGGGATTTTACTAATTAACAAGTAGGACGCATGTCACAAGTGGGAGGGAGATGGTTGCTCAGCACCTGGCTTGTGACCTCTAGCAGGAAATATGAGTGGCCTTAGCTGGTAGAGCTCTAAAGGAGCCCTGGACTCTTAGGGACCAGAGCTCTTTGTCACTCATCAGCCTTGTTGGGCTTCTTCTGGCTTTCCTGCCTCAAGGTGATCCTGCCCACCTTCCACTTGGGCCTCATCTTTTGGATCGTCAAATACAATTTCCACCACCTCAACCTTTTGTGTGTGTGGGGAGGAGTCTCACTATGTTGTCCAACCTAACCTTTAATTCCCGGGCTCAAGCAGGTCCCCTGCCTCAGCATCCCAAGCAGCTGGAGCAGGTAGTCCAGCGGCTGCTGGACACAGAACTGTCTGAGGATGACTAGAAAAGATGAGTTATTCCTCAGTTCCATTGGCTGCAGTGTTGTGCTGAGGGATCTGCTATAGTTCTGATTATAAATGTTCCTGTGTTAGGTTTGGTGACCAGGGCACTGTGAGTAAGAGATGGAATCTAGGCGGAGGTCTTCAGGTCATTGGGACACCTCGGCCTTTCCTCTCTGGCACATGCTAAGGTGCACGGTTTTGATGCATGCCCCTATCCAGAAGCAATGGTACTACTTAATGGCAACCTCCAGTGTAGTCTAACCATTTTCTAAGCATTCTCACGAATGTGTTGTGACAGAAAACTACAGAACACAAGGCCTCATGCTGCCTTGATAGGAAAGAGTGCTGTTTGGAGGGAATGAGCTATAAAATAAGGGCCTGTAGATTTTAGGTAACAGAAGAGGGGACTGTGAATGTCTGTTATTGGCACAGAAGCTTGGGGGAGAGTATGCATATCACCACTGCTGATCTTGGTCAAATGATCAGTGGCAGGGGAAGGACTGCAATGTGGTCTACTGCTCTTGTACTGATGTTGCATGTGGTCCCAACAAAATATCTAGAGCTAGTATGATTTTGTCATCTGTTCATCTGCATCCAAATGCACCTTGAGTGGGAAAGGCCAGGAAATATATAATAGGATAGACAGGAATGTGACTTGGGAGCCTCACCAAGTGACAGCATCTTTCAGAGGTTCAGGATGGGGAGAAAACTTTTGTCCTACTGTGGGATGCAATTTGCCTGCCACATTTCACCTATGAGATAACTAGGGCAGTGGGGTGTGGCATGCACTCCACAGTATAGTATGAGTGTGAATCCATGACCTCAGCTTAACATCTTCTGGGTCAGTTACTACACAGATTCCTGCCAGGCAGAGGTATTGAGGCCCTCAGGGCTTCTGCATCCAAAGACTCTCTCATATGGCCCTACCCCATCTCCCAAGGGGCTTAGACTTCTTGCTAGTCTGACTCCCCAAGGACAAGAGAAGGGAATTAAGCATCCCTCTTCTGGGTACCTATTACACTCTAAACATATCATAGTACCTCCCTCACTGGGCTATAGTGGCTCAGCTCCTGGACTAGCCTGGGAATTCCTGGGGGCAAAGGTATAAATCAGGACTAACACCTACCTGCCCCCTAAAGAACCAATGCTGGCTGGTTTTCTGAACCAGTGAACACTGTGTTCATGCCTTTCATCTTTGACTATGAAAAGCCCTCGACAGAACACCAAACCAAAATGTCAATAAAATAAATACTATAGTTCTGACTTAAAAACCAAATTACCTACAGAGTTTTAGTTTTAAACACTGACATCAGCTGGGCGGTGATGCCTTTAATCCCAGCACTCAGGAGGCAGAGGCAGGCAGATCTCTATGAGTTTGAGCTCAGCCTGGTTTACAGAGTGAGTTTCACGACAGCCAGGTGATGGGAGATGTCATTCTGTAAATATGTTTCTCTTATTGGTTAATGAATAAAGCCCTGTTGGCCAATAGGAAAGCAAGATAGATGGGACTAGGAGACAAGAAGGATTGAGGGAGAGGTAGGAGGAGATTCAACATGTAGAGACTTGAGGTCCAGATGCTCTCTCCGGTAAGATAAGACAACGAGGAAACACTTATATTAATAGAAATGGGCTAATATTTAAGACAGAGCTAGCCAATAAGAAACACTAGTAACAGGCCAATAGCTTTATATCTAATACAGCATCTCTGTGTTATTTGGGGCTGATGTGGTTGTGGGACCGTGCTGGTGGGAAAACTGCCCTAATAAAATGGCACCTGCAACATGGGTACTAAGAACTTTCACTTAAAACTTGACAAAAGCTTAAGAAGGGGTTTTAGAAACAAAAGAACAGAGAAAAGCAAGGCTTCTTAGTAACAGCATTTTTCTCTGTTGGGCTCTGTTTTGCTAGAGACAAGCAGAGATTTGTGCAGCTCCTTTATGGGAGGTTTCCTGACTCAGCATAAGCAGCAAAAAAAACTGCAAGGCTTTTAAAGAGCTCTGCTAACAACGTAATGGTGTGTACAAGAGCAGGCAATGATCACATCTCCAAGCCGGCAACAAGCTGCTGAATGCAGGGAAGACCAAGGTGGTGAGCACAGCTCTCAATTCTGGCGGTAAACATACCCCCTGCCATGTTTGACAAACAGTGGGTAATACAACTGTGGCTTTCATTTTAGCCATGTTGCTGTTTACCAGATAAAAGACTCGTGGCAAAAAAAAAAAAAAAAAAAAAAGAAAAGAAAGAAAGAAAGAAAGAAAAAGATATTTACAGTAAAGACAGATTCAGATAGAGAAAACCCTCTAAAGGCTTACAGTGGTTTTAAAATATACATAGGCTTGGAAGAGAAAAAGAGTCGCTGGGTGTGGTGGCACAGGCCTTTAATTCTAGCACTTTGGAGACAAAGGCAGGCAGATCTCTGTGATTTCAAAGTAAACCTGGTGTACTGAGTGAATTCCAGGGCAGCCAAAGTTACACAGAGAATCCCTGTCTCAAAAAATAAAAAAAAAATTAGAAGTAAAAGAAGTAGAGTAATAAAAAAGCCACATAAAAATGGAAAAATACACAGAGAGTATTGATACTGTATGCTACTGTGTTGTCTTTAAATTGCTCAATTGCTAAGGAAGGAAAAATTGCTACAATACACTTGATTAGCAATGCTAAATTAATCCAATTTATATATTTTAAAAATGCTTTGACTCCAAAATTTAAGTCTAAGGACAGGTTACTGAGGAAAAGAATTTCTATTTTTGTTTCCATAGAAAATAAAAAGCTATGGATTTCTTCCAGATTAACATGGTTTGATCAGGCAAGACCCCCTGAAACAGTGTCCCAGGTGAACCAACATTCAAAACAGCTGTGACAAGGCAGTCTTGCAGACCACTACAGCCAGGATTTCTGCATCTCCTTAGGATCCCCAAGACAGCACCCCCTTCCAGCAGGAAGCAGTTTGGAAAGAACGATGCCCAAATTCCCATATATTGTTTATAAATGTTTGTTTTCATTTATATGGGGTTGGTTATACATGGTTAATGATCTCAACCAATCTTTTTTTAAAGGTAAAAAGGGGGTTATGGTATAGAAATGAGTATTTTGTTTTGGAATGGATTTTCATTTATTGATACAAATTTAAGGTCAATTTTGTGATATGTATATTTCTCCTCTTGTTTAGGTATTGTGTTTATATAGCTCATTGAAAAATGTAATGGATAATTTAGCACAGATTATGGTTACTTATGATAGTCAAAACAAAGTTAAGTTAGGTTTTCTAGATATACAGAGATATATTTGAGATAGATAAATATTCTTTAAACCTTTCAAAGACCTACAGAATATGGCATTTAAAATGGTTCAGGGTTTTTCTTAACAGTGAGGTGTAGCATGTATGTTTTTCGCCAGCCCGCCAGCCCGCCTGCTGCAGGTCTGGGCCCACAGCCGCACCAGCCCCAAATAACACTCTGAGACTCTGTATATGATACAATCCTGTTGGCCAATGACTATCATTGTTAATGGGCTAGCTCTGTCTTAATTTTTAACCCATTTCTACTTATCTAAGTATTTCCACGTGGTCATCATATTGGGGAGCCGTGGCCGGCGTCTTCCTTCCTCCCCGGTCTACATCTTGACTCCTCCTTACCACTTCCTCTTTCCTCCTTGTCTCCTAGCCCCGCCTATCTTGCTTTCTCATTGGCCCAACGGTGCTTTATTAATTAACCAGTATGAGAAACATATTTACAGAATAACATCTCCCATCAGTGAGGCACAACTGCTCTTGGCAACACCACCTGCATCAGAAAGGAAGATGGACATCGAAGAAACTCATTATGGAGTTTGCTTTCAATATGGCAAGACTAGTCATTTGGGCAAGAAACTGCTCTTGTCTGGACTGTTTAACTTTATGCTATATAAACTGGATATTCAGGAAAGTGACTGCTGATACAAGATGTACATTGCTATAGGGTTCCTGGTTCATGGAAGAGTTTGCCAGACATTCTGCAGGACACAAAAGTAACTGACAAACTGCCAACACAGGTGGACAGTTTAAAGTTTCCTGCTTTGCTGAGGAATCTGCCAGACACACTATGGCCTATGGGCTGAAGATGGAACATTACAGAAGAACTTCAGATGACTGACCAGGCGAGTTATCTCTGTCAATTCTAGAGTTTATATATTATCCTTCTATGGTCTTTGATGGAGTTGAAGACAGATAGTTATGGTTATAGTTTTCCTTAGTTAGGATTAAAGATAAGTTACATATAAGACTTTAGACTCACAAAGATAGGATAGATGATGGGATAGTTTCTTTAAATCTTGCTAAATGTTAATGGACTAAATATTGTTAACAATAGTTCTTATTTGATAACTGTTCTGTTATGTATTTTACTATGTTAAAGTTAAAACCCTTTTTATTTTAGAGAGAAAAGAGATGATGGAAGATGTCATTCTGTAAATATATTTTTCTTATTGGTTAATGAATAAAGCTCTGTTGGCCAATAGGAAAGCAAGATAGGTGGGACTAGGAGTCAAGGAGGATTGAGGGAGAGGTAGGAGATTCAACATGTAGAGACTTGAAGGAGAAGAAAGTCCAGACCCTCTCTCTCTGGTAAGATAAGACCATGTGGAAACACTTATATTAATAAAAAATGGGTTAATATTTAAGACAGAGCTAGCCAATAAGAAACACTAGTAACAGGCCAACAGCTTTATATCTAATATAGCATCTCTGTGTGTTATTTGGGGCTGATGGCTGATGCAGCTGTGGGACCAGGAAAACTGCTCATTAACAGCCAGGACTACACAGAGAAACCCTGTCTTGAAAACCTCAAAACCAAAAATCAAACAAACAACACTGACATCAAATGTAGAAAGAACTCAGAACCGGGCAGTGGTGGGTGGCACATGCCTTTAATCCCAGCACTCGGGAGGCAGAGGCAGAGGCAGGTGGCTCTCTGTGAGTTTAAGGCCAGCCTGGTCTACAAGAGCTAGTTTCAAGACAGCCCCTAAAGCCACAGAGAAAACTCTGTCTCGAAAAACCACACACACACACACACACACACACACACACACACACACACACACACACACAGAAAGAACTCAGAATAATAGCACTCTATAATGAGAATGCATTATCAATAAAACCCCGTGCCCCCTAAATTCCATCTGGCTTAAATCAGGAAGGGTTATCATAACCAAAGTTTTGCCAGCATGGGTTCATCCTACAGCTGGTAGATGAGAAGCTACATTGGGGGCTGGGGGCTTCTTTTGATGTTTTAAGACTGCATCTTATGTTGCCCAGGCCAGTTTCAAACTCACTATGCAGCCAAGACTGGCTTCAAACTTCCAATGCTCCTGCCTCTATTTTGAGTGTTGAGATTACAGATGTAATCTTAGGAGACCACACAAGCTGGATGCAGGAAGAGGTCACAGGCTGGTACCTCCCTCATCCCAGGGCAGAACACAAAACTCCAGGTCACTGAATGAGCTGCAATTTCACTTTCTCTTCTAAACAATCATAATCCTAGTTTTACACTCTATCTCATCCAGAAAAATCCTTTCAGATGATTACAACTGCTTCTTTAAAGCATGGTAAAGAAGAATCTGGGAAACGATAGGCTGATGGATGTTTATTTGGGGAGAAATCACTTACACCAGAAACAGATGACCGCCGCAGGTTCCCATCCCAAGGATGCCTCTGGATGCTCTCTGTCTCTTACCAGGAAGTAAGAGAGAGAGAGAGAGAGCTGGGGTCCGGAACCCCAGACCTAGTCCTCCCAGGTCACACCCACACTTGTCCCCATGCCCCAATAGGCGTGGTCAGTGCAACAGGTGCAGGCAGAGTGGATATCTCAGTACACTTCTTCCAGCCTTTGTCTCCACGGGGACCTCCTATCCCCATGCAGTACTTTTAACCAGGAACATTCTAGTTGTCCTTTGGACAAGAGCCTTTCAATCTTCCTGAGACCCAGTTTCCTTATCTGTTAGACTGGGAACAGTGTATCAAACTTGATGATGGTGACTTGTGATGCCTAGGATTGAACTCAAGGCCTTGAACATGCTTGGCAAGAACACTACTCTGAGCTACAATAACCTCAGCCCTATTTGAATACCAAGTCTATGTAGAGAACTTAGCTCAATACTTTGTGGGTACACAATAAATGAGTTATTTTCACATTGGCACTTAAGAGACAGCAAAGATCTGAGGGGACATCCCTTGAGTGTGTGTTTGTGGGATAGGTCACAAAGGGACATCATGGTTTCCAGAACCTCTGTGGTATAGAATCTAGAACTCTTCACAGAGGACAATGGCTATGACCACCTCTGTAGTTTCCAGACTACTGTAAAACCCTGCATTCTGATTTCATACCTTTCCCTAGGGTCTCCCTAGCTCTGAGAGCACTGGCCTACAGTACAAAACATACCTGTTTGGGAACTGTTGTTTGGATTTTGGGTAGTTTCCTGAGCCTACTGGTCACCAGATCCAGAGATGTCCAGTCTCTGGGATGTGAAAAGAACACTTGAGTCTTCTATGGTTCTGGTTACTGTAAACCACACATAGGACTACAAAGGGAATTTGGTCATGGGCCTCAGCCCACATGCAAAGAAAGATGCCTGAACTTGGGTCAGAAAGGAAGGTTATTCTAGATCAGGGACAATTCCTTCCACCTGGCCATCTATCCATAGGCATCGCTTCTCTACATTGGCTGGGCAGCAGTCACCTGGAGGCTTGCAGAGTGTAAAGAATAGATACCCCAGTTCTACTAAGCACTTGTGAAGTGGGGCATGGAAATCACTTCCAAATGTGGCACAGGTGATGGACTGTGCTGTGAAGCCCAGGATGAAGAGAATGCCAGGGACACATGTCATGTTCTGAGCTTGGGGGCCATGAAGACAAAAGCAGCTGTCTTTTTTTTTTCCTGGTGGCATCTGCCAACAGACAGATCAGTGTCAGTTTCTCTGGCTCTTTAACAGGAAACCAATCAGGAGGCCATGGCACAGAGCTGCTCAACCATCCAGGCCTTCCTCATCACCTTGGAATAACTCAATAAAAGGTGCACTTCTTAATGAGGTGAGCTTCAGCTTCAGCTAACATGCCAGGAAAGGCTGTTTTGTAGCAGGCCCAGGAGAGGGAGGCACACAAATGACAGCCTTTTCTAGCTGCATCACCCTGTTCTGCTTTTGGGTCCATTTCTGAAATGGAGGCCTGCTCAGACAGGCTTATGAGCTCACTGCAGCAAAATCTTCAGGGAAATGTCTTCCCTGACACAATTCATTGCCTCTAAGCAAAATACAGCCTGGGGGGTGGTGTGATGGCTCAGCTGGCCAGGTGGGAGTCACAAATATGACCAGAGTTCAATCACCAGATTGCAAAAGAGAACACACACATACACACACACACACACTCTCACACACTTTTCTGAAATCAAATATAAGATGTTTGATCTTAGACAAGTTAGTCAACCTCTCAGACCTTTATGTCCATGGTAATATCCTCCCTTAAAATTCTGTTGGGTCTTAATTCATAAAATTTGCATCTGGATTACCAATAAATTGTCAGTCTAAAGGGCTCTGAGGACTGCCTGGAGCATGGCAAAAGTTAAAGCACCTATCTGAAATTAGGGTCCTTGGAGGCAGCTCTTTGCCTTACCTTGGCTTTATTTGTGTGTTTGGCAAGCTCACTTAGTTCTCTGGGCCACTTCACAAATACACCACATAGGGCCAATCAGCTAAGAATGAGCTAATGTCCTCCTCCAAAGGCACCTGCAGACTCCCCTGCAGTGCCTTTGCAACTTCTCCATTCACAGCAAACACACAATTGCTGTGATGGTTTAAGTGCAGGCTAGGTGCTTTGACAGGCAGACAGAAGCTTTAGAGGTCATATACTCATCCGGCCACACCCTCCTTTAGAGCAATTTAAAAGAGTATCAACCAGTGATTCCAACTCCTTGAGAAACTGAGGCAAGAGGGTCACAAGTTCCAGGCCAGCCTGGACAACACAGGGAGATTACACCTGTAATGCAGGCAGTTGGGAGTTAGAGGCCAGGTTGTTTCTTAAATAAATAAATAAATAAATAAATAAATAAATAAATAAATAAATAAATAAATGGGGTGGGGGTAGGCTTGGAGTTGCACACCTTTAACCCCAGCATTTGGGAGGAAAAGGCAGGCCAGTCAGGACTATAAAGCAAGATCCTGTCTCAAAAAACAAACAAAGCAACAAAAGGAATGCTCACCCCTTCCAAAAAAAAAAAAAAAAAGAAGAAGAAGCAGGCACCTTTGGTCCCAGTGCTGGGGTGCGGAAGTGGCCAGAGGGAAGGATCAGTGTGAATTCCCAGTCAGTCAAGTGTACTTGGCAAGTTCCAGGCTAGCCAGGAATACAGGGAGACCATAAAATTGTGAGAAAAAATAAATAATATTAGGAAGATGCATGATGGTGAGCCCCAAATTTTTGTGTTACTGTTTTTGAGGCAGGGTTTCAGTATGTAGTCCAAAGTGGTCTCAAATTCACAATCTTCCTGCCTCAGCAAGTGCCGGGCATGCACCGTCAGGTGCAGCTCCTAAATTGTACTTCATTCTTAAAGCTTTTTATGCACTTTACCCTGTGTGTGTTTTGAGACAAAGGCTCATTACTTAGTCCATCCTGGTCTCAGACCCACAAGTCTCTTCCCTAAGCATGCCAGGGTTAAGAAACAACTCTTTTGTTGGCTTGTGTTGAGACAGGGCCTCTCACTATATATTCCTGGCTGTCCTGGAACTCGCTCTGTAGACCAAACAGGCCTTGAACTCACAGAGATCTATCTGCCTGCTTCTGCCTTTGGAGCGCTGGCGTGCGCCAGGTATACGCAACTCATAACTAGGCCAAGATGCATACACGGTGTGGTGAAAGGGAACTCACATGAGAAAGGGGCCAGCAGTGAATTCCAGCCCCTAATTCCAATCACTAATTAGCTGTATCATTTCGGACAAGTCCCTTGACCTCTGTGAAACGGAAACAATAACTATTTAACTCAGAACTGACGATCCAAATAGATGTACAAGTATTCTGAGCATTCCCTCCGAAAAATAAGTAAAGAGGTAGAACTTAGACTATATGTTCAAATTTCGATTTTCACTGGCTGGATGACGCTGGGCAAGTAGTTTTAACTTTCTTATGCCTCGGTTTTCTCATCTACATAATGGGAACACACCCAATAACTACCCCCGGACCAACGTTGCCTTGACAAGCAACCGAGAGCATCCACTTAGGCTGTGGATGTGCCTGCCACAATCCTCGATCAATCTCGATCGATAAACTTCACCCTTCACTCTTGCACCCGTGTTTCACGGGTCTTCCGCGGCCGGGAAGCACCGGAGTCGAGTTAGCAAGCGCGCCTTGGGTTTCGGTGTCTGTCGGACGGCGGCCTCTGCTTCCTTGGTCCCTGTCCTCTCCTCGCAGTCCGCCGCCCGCCTTAAAACCCTCCAGGGACCCAGCTCCCTGCCCTGCATGGGCTCCGACTCTTACTGGATAACCTTGGCCGGATCCCCATGGATGCCATAGATCAGCGCCCGCACCGTGGACGGCTCAGAGGAAGCAGAGTAGGAGGAGGCGGTCCGACCGCGGAGGCGCCACGTTTTAAGAAGACTCGCTTGCAGAAGCGCCCGGGCTCGCGCCCCTGTCAGTCGCCCACTGACCCACATGCCGCTTCCAGCTTTCAGCTCTGGCAGAACCTGGCGCGCAGGGTCACGTCATCCGCCCGCGACCAGAAGCCTGGGCCCCGCCCCGCTCATGGCCCCGCCCCCGCCCCTTTAAAGAGGCGCCACTCTGTTCTTCGGCCCAGTAGTGGTGTTCTGTGAAACCGCTACCGGCCTGGCATGGGGGAGTGGGGTGGGATGGGGTGGGGTGGGGTGGGGTGGGGTGGGGTGGGGTGGGGTGGGGTGGGGTGGGAAAATCAGGAACCTGGAGAAGAAATTGCAGAACCAGCCAAAGCAGCCTTCCCAACGAATGGAGTCTGGGACTGACCCAGAGCTGCTAATACTGTTTGCAGTGTGGTGTTTTATTTGGGGGGAAGTCATTTACATTCTGGCCTCAGTTTCCCCTTCCTACCCTTAAAAGAACAGTGCCAGGCTCTTTAAAGTATCATTCCCCTTAAATCTCTAATTCCCCAGAACAACACCATCCCTAGGTCATCACCATCACCGTGATTATTATTATACTGGTTTCTTAAGACAGGGTTTCTCTGTGTAGCCCTGGCTCTTCTGGTACTCTCTCTGTAGACTAGGCTAGCCTCGAACTCAGAGCTTTGCCTGTCTCTGCCTCCTGAGTGCTGGGATTAAAGAAGTGCACCACCAGGACATGGGGACTTAAAAGTTACTTCTCTGCTGACATGGAAGCAGGAATACCAGGCTCAAATCCTAGCCCTGCTCTTTCCTAGCTAGCTTGGGCAAGTGAGTACAACTCCGAGCCTGGTTTTCCTCAGTGCCATGAATATTACACACTTCATTTCAGATGGTTGTGAGGATTGGATGAAACGTTAGAAGAATGTTATGGTGGACAGGATAACACACTGTAAAAACATCGAGTTGTTCAGATGTGAGAAAAAAAAAGCAACAAGGAAGGCATCTTTTAAAATGCTCATCGTAGAAAGATATTGAGTAGGAAAGTGGAAACTCTTTCTGAAAATGTGTAGACCTGTAAAAATGCAGGGTCTTATTTTTGGTGGAGGGAGGACACAAAACAAAAACCTCTGGTTGAACCTTAGTGTGCATGTGAATATGCACTATTTCAGTTTGAAGAAAAGGAGCACTCTGGCAGAGGCAGGCTGGTGCTCTTGAAGGAGCTGCTGTTGGAGCCAGCCCTTTGACACCAAATCTGGGAGCATGGAAATCATATGAGGTGGTGGAGGAATATCACTTTAGCTAGGCAAAGATGTGTTACATTTGTTTGTTCAGCATTTGTTTAATTATGTAAAGATGTATTGTTTTTGTTTCACCTTGCCTGCCTAAGTCACCTGATTGGTCCAATAAAGAGCTGAATAGTTAGTCAATAGCTAGGCAGAGAAAGGAGAGGTGGAAGTGGTGGACAGACAGAAAAAGTAGGAGGAGAAATCTAGGCTTGAGAGAGAAGGGAAAAGAAGAGCATGAGCGAGAAACAGAGGGACACGACCAGGGCCAGGCAGCCCCTAGCCAGGCATTGGAGGAAGCAGGAAAGTAAGATATACAGAAAGAAAGAAAAAAAAAAAAGAAAGAAAGAAGAAAGAAAGGAAGGAAGGAAGGAAGGAAGGAAGGAAGGAAGGAAGAGAGAAAGGAAGGTAAAAGGCCCCAAGGCAAAATGTAGATAAAGAGAAACAGGTTAAACTAAGTTAAAAGAGGTAGTTAGAAATGAGCCTAAGTTAGGCCCAGCATTCATAAGTAATATTGTCTCCCTGTCATGATTGGGAGCTGGTTGGTGACCTAAAAGAAAGCCTGGTACATGAGGTTCTATTTTAGGTCTACTGATAAAGAATTATGTGAGAGGTACATGATCCAAAAGTATACATCTTTACAAGCTTCCCAGAGTGTGGTTATGTGGTAATCCAGGTGTAAGTGTTAGAGAGCCAAGGCTTTGAGGGGCAAAGATGATTGTCCCAAAGCTTGCCATGGAATAAAAACCCTTTCTCTGAAGAAAAGAGCCCAACAAAGTATGGAGATTAAGGCTTTTGGCAAATCTAGATCTGCCCTGGTTCTGCCATTTTCTGGATGTTTGTTTTTGTATTAGTTACTTGGCTTCTCTGTGTCTCTGTTTCTCTCACGGTTAAAATCAAAGGAACAGATTTAGGAGTGTAGCTCAGTGGTAGAGCACACACTTAGCATCCGTGATTTCCTGGGTTTGATCTCTAATGAGGCAAAGAAAAAAAAAAGCCAATAAATTGAAAGACTAATAGTGTCAAGGTTGTCTTGAAGATTGAAGGAGATAATGCCCCTTGAAGCACTTAGCGAATTGCTTGGCACATGGGAACACTCAACAACTATTACAGGGGCATGTTTTGCAGATAAAATGAGAAATATCACATCTAAGACACCAAGGCTTGGCTTGAGTACATGCTCAATAACTGTCTGCACTTTATTAGAGAAAGCTGATGTCTACCAGTGGGAGAATAGCCTGGTCCCACTGTTCTGAGCATGTGGACACACGTGAACACCATACCCATCCATTTTTACCCTTCTTCATAGGTAGGTGTGCTTATGCCAGGAAGTTCATAAGGTTCCTCTGCTGTAGGACCCTCTAGGTGACATTGAGCTGTTTTTATTATTCCCACCCAGTCCCTGGACAGCCAACTAGGAAAGCCTGAAGAATCAGAAGCAAACTTTCCTCCTTGATACTGAACTTCATCTCTCTGGACATCCCTATAAACTTTCATGTTTGGTCTATACCATCTGGATTCACCCAGGGGTGCAGTTTGAGAACCACTGACGAAGGGGTTCAAGCCTATGGTCTTAACCTTGCATTCAAGACAACATGTACTTTGATGCCCACCCCATCTTTCCTGCTTTATCTTCGCTTAGATTGCACATAGCCTGTGGCCCAACTAGATTTGAGCCTCCCTTTTGCCAGTCCATCCTTGTCTTATGCTTTTATTCAGGTTGCTACTGCCTGAAATAAATTTTACTGTCTAAACTGCCAGAAGAATTCCAGGTTGGGATATTGTTTTATTTAGTCAATCCAAATGCCTTTGCAGTTTCTCTCGGCTAATATTATGGCCTTTAGGATACTATCTCATGGTTATTTGTATGCCCACTTCCCCCTCTAGCTAAGAGTGTGGCCTTGTTTAGTTCATCTCCACAACACCAGTGCTCAATATGGGGCCTAGCACAGGATGGGCATCATAAATATTCCATGAGTTGTTGGTAATTGAATTTCTTTCTGACCTGGCATGGACTGTGGTACTCTATCCTTCTCCCTAGATTTGGGGCAGTCACTCCAAGTCAGGGCCTTTCTTCATCTCTCAAACATTGTTGAAGTTTGTGTCTCCCTTTTAAACACAAAGGGGAATGTTCTCTTTATCTGTCCACCTGTTGCTAGCACTGGTACTTAACATTCACCATAGTTTACCAGGCTGTCCCCTGTCCAAGGAGCAAGGGAATGTGGAATCTATCAAATTTGCATTCAAATCCTGACACCTTCATGGTCTGGCTGTGTGACCTCGGCAGTATCTTATGCTTTCTAAGTCTCAGTTTACACACCTCAAAACTTGAGATTTCAAAACAAAACAAAACAAAACAAAAAAACAGTTCTATCCCTTCTGCAATCTGGTTGGCTGATCGCTCCTCTGTTTCAGCACGCATTTCTATCTGCCTTCACTTTTCCTTTCTGTCTCTGTCTCCACATGAGACTTTCAGTTTAATGCTCTGGTCCCTATCATCTTTGTGTTTTTGCTCCTTCCCTGTCTCAGCCTGGAGTCAAGCAGCGGTTACAACAGAGGAGCCCAGGAGCCCAGGAGCCCAGGAACATGTAGTTCTTCCGTTTTTAACCTCAGAGCCGAGTCTCAGTGTGAGCCAGCTGGGAGAAGAGTCAGGGAACAGGGAGGTTTACACACGTCAGAATGTGTACTGAAATATGTTCGTCCATGTCTTTAGTCCTTGGGGAAAGAAAAATCTGAACTCAAGACTTTCCACTTATCACTTTCCTAGGGTTTAACCTAAAACTTCTCCCTTATTCAGCTTCCCGTGTGGTCTGTAGACCCTGGCAACTCCTCCAGCTGCACCTGTCAGACCCCACTTCCCCTCCCCTGCCCCATCATTCCATTCCAGCCTCCCTAATCTCCATAGACCCACCAGTTTATTTTTGCCCAGGCTAGCTCCTCTGGCTAAAGTGTTTCTCCCCATTGGTCTGCTTGAGGCTGGCTCCTCATACTTCAGGTCTCAGACCATGTGGCACAGGCCACTTCCTCAGCAAAGGCCTCTTGGATCATGTTATGTAAAACAGGACCCCCTTCAGTAGGGTTCCTTGCTACAGAGCTTCATCCCCTTGAGGGTGCTTGTCTCAGATTGCGGTTCCATCAATTTATATTTACTGTACCTCCTCCCTGCTGGGACGCATGTTTCATGAAGTCTTCATGAAAGCAAGGACCATGTCTAAAGCCATTTATCAGTTACCCACTCATTCGTTACTTATTGAGCATGGCAGATACCAGGCCTCGAGGGACAATGCTTCCCCAGGGGAGCCCACATTCTAAAGATGGTGATAAATACCAAATCCATCAAATAGCAGGTGGTCTGTTTGTAACTGCCACAACCCTCTTCTTCACAGCTGGTCCCACCTCCCTTCTGTTTTCCCCTTGAAGGCAAGCTTCATGAGGATGGAGGTTTTTAAAAATTTATGTTTTAATTTTAAATTGTATGTGTGTCTGTGCATGAGAGTGCAGTGCCCTAGAGGGCCAGAAGTGGTCACAAGCAGGTACCCTGGCAGCTGAACCACTGGACAAGGGCGCTGGGAATCCATACTGGGTCCTCTTCAAGAGCAGTATGTACTCTTAACCACTGAGCCATCTCTCCGGCTCCCAGAGACCTTTGTTTGTTTGTTTTTTGGTCTGTTTTATAACTCCTCCGTGGCCTACAATAATAATTGAACCAATGACCCTGTATCTGGTCAGTGTTTGAGAAACAACGGGTTTCCAGATGTGAGTCTGTTTCTGATTCAGATCTTGGTGTTGCCTTATACTGGTGCATAATCATGGAAAAATTACGGTCTGCAATCTCAGTATTCTCAACTGTGTTACGGGATTACAGAGGTCTGTGTCTCCTGGGGCGATGGTGAAGATTAACGGGGTCCCAGAGGGAGAGGCACGTAAATGGCGCCTGATCTTACGTAGTCACTGACTAGTTTGGTGGCGGTTGTGCAAGAACTTGAACTGGGCAGTTTCAAATTTATTTACCCGGAGGCTACTGTAGGAGACACGCGCGTTAATGAGAGAGGTGAATTTCATGTTTCTAAAAGTAAAAGCCAGAATTCTAAAAGCCCAACAACGTTTTTGGTAGGCAAGGAGTGCTCTGTCATTGGAGGGAGGTGGGAATGTATATTCGGAGGGTCCAAGGTAGAAAGAAGTTAAGCAACGGAGGGGACAGAGAAGCCAAGTGTCTCTGGATCACAGTCTCAGCCATGGGCTACAAATGCGCTGTCTGAGAGTGTTCGTGTGAATACTGGCACCAGCCAATGGATCTTCTCGACAGGGTGCGGGAGTGGGGGAAGGGCACGCCAGGGCCGGCGGGCCCAGGGACCCGGGCCGCAGCGCGCGCCACCGCCAGCAGGGGACGCCTCGAGACCGCGGAACTCGTGCCCGGGGGCCTGACGTCAGCGCCCCGCTCGCTCGGGCTCCCGCTCTGGACTCGGCTCCAGTCCCGCTCCGCGCGGCGCTGCTCCGCTACGGCTCCCGCTCGCTTTGGGCTCGGGCTCCGGCTCCGGTGGCGACGCTTTCCCAGCAGCGGGTCCCCAGGACCGAGGCAGCAGCGCCCCAGCCATGGCCCGGGCTCAGGCTCTGGTCCTGGCGCTCACCTTCCAGTTCTGCGCGCCGGAGACCGAGACTCCCGCAGGTAAGAGCGCGCGGTCCCTCCGAGCTCATCCCGCGAGCCGGGATGGCTCATCGCTCATGTCGGAGTGCGGGATGCTCGGTTGTATGATCCGAGTGTCTGTGACCGCTGTGTCCGTAGTTTGTGTGCAAGCTGGAGGTTGCCTGTGTGCCGCGGCTGCGAGTGTGCTGGTGTGCGTGTCGCTTGCGTGGGGCACCGAGTGTGCGCTGGCTCGTGTCTGCCGGTGTCTATCGGTGCTGCCAAGTGGGTTGTGTATTTGAGTTTCGGTCGCTTGGCTGGAGTTGCGTCTGACACTAAGGCATTTGTTGGCTTTTTTGTATTCCCCAGGCGGGAGTGCGGTTGTTGGTGCGTTCGAGAATCCTCGTGTTTGTTTTATATGTGTGCTGCGAGGGTTCTGTGGATTCTGTTCGAGTGTGGGCCCGGGAACGCTTGTGTGGTGTGTGTGCGTGTGCAGGCGTGGGAACCGGTCGGAACCTGTGTGTGTGTGTGTGTGTGTGTGCGTGCGCGCGTGTTGTGTTCACGAGTGTCCCTGTGGAAGTGTTTGGGGTGTGCAGTGGCTGTGTGGGTCCGAGTGAATGCCAGGGGTGGGGAGAATGCGTGTGGGGAAGCGTGTCTGGAGTGGATGTGAGTGTGTCGGATGTGATTGTGATTGCGTGGCTGGGAACGCTGAGAGCGTGGGGCGCTCCTGGGCCATGGTCGAGTGTGGCCGGGAGCCGAGGGAGTGTGTGCATGTGTGAGTGTGTGTATGATCACGCGCGCGTGTTCGTGGCTCACCCGGCCGGAACAAGTTGTCGCGGTAGCGTCCCTTAGAGGCTGGGGCGGCCTTGAGGCTGGCGAGGGAAGGAGGGGGTAGAGACGCGGCTTTGGCCGCCGCCGACTCCGACATTTCGGGCCGTTTGTTGTTTTGCAAGTTCCGCGCAGCGCTGGCTGGCGGCTGATCCGAGGCGGCGCCAGGGCCGCGGGGCGCCCGGGTGGGGAGGGCCTCGGGGTGCACCCGGGTGCGGGTGGGGCTGCGGCGTCGGGGCCCCCGCAGGGTCTGGCTGGAGGCCGCGGGACGGCGTCCCCATCGTGGCTCACTAGAGGCGCCAGGAACGCCGCGGTCCCCGGGGACTCTGCCTACGTTTGCTTTGCAACTTTGTGTGGCCTCCGGACTAGCCCGGCCCGCGCCTGCGGACGTGTGTGTGAATGTGTGCGTGGGGCTCCCGCTTGACCTGCGGTGTGATCGCACGCTTGAGTGTGATTTAGAGTCTGGCGTCCTTTGGAGGATGTGTGTGAGCATGTGTGTGTGTGTGTGTGTGTGTGTGTGTGTGTGTGTGTGTGTGTGTGTGTGCATTCCCTTGTCTGAATGTGTGTGTTCAGTGTCTGGGTCTGTGCATCCGCGGGCGTATCATATCGTGTGCTGTGTGGAAGGTGTGTCAGTGTGCTTGTGTATGTGCTTGGCCCACAGTCGCTTCCTGAGGCCTCGACCCAAGGCCTCTGCCCCTCCAGCCAGGGTGCTTACAGGGCTTTTTTTTATGGTTTTCTCTTTCCCTGGCTCCAGCCACCCGGCGTGGGGTAGTGGGGAACCGCCCCGGGTGGAAGGAGAACTGTGATACGCGTTGCTGCCTCGGGTCCCTGGAGAGACTCCGGGCTACCTGCCCCAGACAGCTGGCCTCCGGAGATCTAGTTCACGCTATGCTATCCCCGCCCCCTGCCCCCGCCCTTCGGGCGTCCTGGATCTATTCTGGCCTTGCCCTGCAGCTTTGGGGCCTTGCTCAGTTTTGACCTCCTGGTATCCAAGAGGGTGACACAAGCAACCTGTCTTTTAGACCTTTCCCAACCCTTCTAACCTTCCCCACTTTAAGATCAAACCCTCTATACTCCCCCACCCTACCCCACCCCACTGCATCCGACCCCATCCCCTTGATTTGAGAACACACCTGGGCCTCAATTGTCATGCCAGTGGACTGTCAGGATTGAGGTGTGGGAGACCCACTGCAGGTTATTCTCATTCCTGAGCCTTGGTTTCCCCATCTTCATGGTGTTAATTATGATCGTGTATGATACTTGGTAGAATGTAAAGTCCCCATTGTTGGGAAGACCAGAAGATGGGTTGGAGGGGTGCAGCAAAATCCCAGAGGCTAATTTGAAGCTAAAGGGAACATGGATTCAATTTTGCTTCTGCAACTTGCTGTGTGTGTGTGTGTGTGTGTGTGTGTGTGTGTGTGTGTAGAGAGAGAGAGAGAGAGAGAGAGAGAGAGAGAGAGAGAGAGAGAGAGAGAGAGAGAGAGAGAGAGAAAGACATTGGGTAACTCACTTCTAAAATTCCCCAGTACCTTTGAAGCTTTTACTATAAAAGACTGATTGAGAAACCCCCAGACTGTATCACCCAGCTTCATTCTCTCTTACATGTCACATCCATTTATTAAATACAGGATGCTCAGGCCGAGGTGCAGAGAGGAGGTGCTGGGCAGTGGGTATTTAGGCACTCCTGGGAAATAGGGCTAAGCAGAACATGTGATCCCAAAACAACATGGGATGGGCCAGGTAGGCAGGGGCTAGAGGTGGCCATCCCCTGTCCTCAGTCTAGAGAGTGAATTCAGTCCCCTGTCTACCCCCCTAGTCACCCAGTGGGGGTTTGTGTATGATGTCTCTCATCTGTGTAAACCTGGCACAGTAATATGTCCTATTGCACTCTGGCTTAATCTGTCTTTTTGGTCACTGGAGTTGTGAACAGCAGGAGTGAGGGAGAGGTACCCAGAGGGCTTGTCAGGACAACCCAGACTGGGGCTCAAAGGAGGACTAGGCAGGAAGCCAGGAGGGTGGCCTGGATCCTATGCCACACTTCCAGGCTGCCTCCTCTCTATGTCTGGTGACAGGGCAGGTCCATGGCCATACTGTCCTCCGTGCTGTCCCCAGGTGGGGACACCCAACCACACAGTGCTAGGCCAGCCAGAGTGGCAAGAGTGGCTTCCCTCTGTCTTGAAGTGTCCCATTCTATGCCTCTTCCACCTCTCCCTGCTCTCCCTCCTCAGTCATCTTCTGCCTGCCGGAAGGCACCGTCGTCTCTTCCTCCCACCGTGCCAGAGTTCTTCCTAAAATGCCCGTTTTAAACCTTTCTGCAAATTCTCCGCAGAGCTCCCCAGTAGTTTCAGAATCCTTTCCCTCTTGGCCCTGTCTGCCCTGCTGTAGCCCCTGCCTACCTGGCCCATCCCATGTTGTTTTGGGATCACATGTTCTGGTTAGCCCTATTTCCCAGGAGTGCCTAAATACCCACTGCCCAGCACCTCCTCTCTGCACCTCGGCCTGAGCCTCCTGTATTTAATAAATGTGACATGTAAGAGAGAATGAAGCTGGGTGATACAGTTCAGTCCTGTAACCCAAGGACTGGGGAGGCTGAGGTAGGAGGATTGATTGCAAGCTTGAGGTCAGCCTGAGTTGCACGGTGAATTCCATGCTAGCCTGGGCAACTGACATAGTATAAAAAAAAAAAAAAAAAAAAAGGCAGAAAAGAATGAATGAAGTCAAGTGTCAAATTCAGAGCTGGAGATGCCAGATGGGGGCGCAATGGCTCTATTGAACATAGAATTGAAGAGAGTTTTGGTTTTTGGTTTTTGGCTTTTTATCCCCCCCCCCTGGTAAAAATCTGGAAAATTCTGCTGGTGGATGGTGTTATGCTGTGAAAAGGCCATGTCCAGAAAGTGTCATCTGGGAGCTATGAGTTAAAGAGGTTGAGTCCCTGGCAGAGCCCGAAGGGAGAGGGCCCTTGCAGGAGGGCCCCTCCCCCCCAGACTCCTGGTGCTGCCTCCCCCTACTCTGGGCCCACCCCTAGCAGCTGGCTCAGCTTGTCCAATCCAAGGAGTCCGGGCCTTTTGTGATCAGGACAACCGTTGGTGAGGCTTGGGGAGTCTCAACGGTCAGTCTGAACAAGGGAGGAGGCCAGTCTGAATGGGAGGAGGGATGAAGTCCCATTCAGGCAGACAGTGCTTCAATCCTCAGTCACAGATCACCTTCCTCCTGGACCCCGAGGGTCTGTCTCTGAGCTGGAGAGATGAGAGGCCGCCATTGTAGGGGTTGTGGGGAGGCAGACAGATGTGTACAGGTGTGATCCTGCTGCCTGGGGAGCCAAAGTGGGGTGTGTGTGTGTGTGTGTGTGTGTGTGTAATGGAGGCCAGGGGCACAAGCCATGTGTATGGCCTGTCACTGTCAGTGTGCCAAGCCTTCTGGTCACCTTGGGTGTGGCTAGATCTGAGTTTGGTGTTAGGAAGAAACAGCTGCTATGACACCCGGGAGCCCCCAGCATCTCATTCCTGAAATGGTGGAGTTCCTGGGTGCCCCAGAGTGGGTGCACTGATCCCAAGGTGCAAGAATATTGGGGTGTTCAGAGGATAGTACAGTGGCTCTGACCTGCAGGCTGGTGCCTCCAGGTCTGTGGGCCCCTGGGCATCTGTCCAGATCACCTTATCCAGTGGGAGCTTCCATGGTGACGGCAGTGCTCTTCCCTTACAGTGGAGTCTTCTCACTCACATGTGGCTATTAAAGTTAAACTAGGTACAATTAATTAAAATACTAATTTAGTTCATCGGTTGCACTAGCCAAGTTTCAAGTCCACAACTGTTACACATTGCTAGTAGTTATCAGCATATTGGCAAGTAGAGGACATTCCCACACTTATAGAATGTTCTGTGGGCTGTGAGTGTCTAAAACAGTCATTCTCAACCTGTTGTTCGAGACCCCTCTGGGGGTTGCGTATCAGATGTCCTGCATATCAGATATTTACAGTATGATTCATAACAGTAGCAAAATTAAAAATTATGAAGTAGCAGCAAAATGATTTTATGGTTGGGGACCACCACAACATGAGGAACTGTATTAAAGGGTTGCAGCCATAGGAAGGTTGGGAAGCCCTGGTCTAAAAGGATAAGGCTGGCGGAGCTTGTGTGGACAGACCACTGCTCTGCATTAGCCCTATACTTCCCCCCCCCCCACTTCCTCACATGCCCTTTGTAAGTGCTGCCTCTCTTTTGCCTCTTTGCCTCAAGTCTCCTCAGCCCCCAAGGCTAAATCCCAACCCTAACATGGCAGACCAGGCCCTGCCTGGCCAGCCCTTTCTTTAGGATCCAGCCTCCTCTGGTCACTTGCCCGTAAACCCTGCTGCTACCCATCTGCTTTACAATGCAGACTCCTAGATCCTGTTACGTCCTTTGACAGGCCTCTATCTTGCCCATCCTGTGCCTTTTGCTGAGATACTCTTTTTCCCTTCATCCATTGTCATTGTCACAGTAAAGCTGCCCTGCCCCCACAGGGCAGTGGGGGTAGAATTCTCTCCTAAAGCTTGCATGATCATAGACTGCCCCCCCTTTTTTTTTTTAGCTGGGAGGCTGAGCTGGGTGTTTGTCATCTCTGGTTCCCTTGGTGGTATGCGGTGGGTGCTCGTGGTTTGAACCCTTGGATGTTACAGAGAAGGCTTAGAGGGGGTGAACGGAGGTCCTGGGGTGCAGAGGGCTGACAGTGGGAGGCTAGTATGGCCCCACAGTATGGTTAAGTGGTGGGCCATCCCTGCTGTATGAACTTTGAAGGAGCTGTGCCTGTGTGATCCTGGGTGTGTGTGTCTTGAATAGATTCCCATCACACAAAGCCCAGGACTTAGAACTGGATCCCAAGGGGACAAGAGAAAGGCAGTTGGGGTGGGGGCGAGTTGGGGCACTGTTGCTGAGAGTTGAAGGCAGAAAGAAGCTAGAGAAAGAGTTGAGATGGAACAGTGGGGCCAGCATGGAGAGTACAGTAGGTAGGATCTCACTCAAGGCTAGAGGGACAGGTCTGGGGCCGAGAGCACAGCTCAGGGGAGGCAGCTGGAATGGAGAATGGGGCAGCCAGCAAAGAGGCAGGTGGTGTCAGAAGAATGATTAGATTGAGGGGTAGCTGGGGGATGCAGAGAAGGAGATGAGGGACAGCTGGGGGACATGTGATGACAACTGAGAGGTGACAGACGCCTTCGGGAGATGGGTGAGGCTCAGCTGAGAGTGGGATGCATGTTGTTGAGAATGGGCATGCATGTTTACATGAGTGTGCAGTCTCTGTCCCGCCAGCCAGTTCCCAAGTCACACACGGAGACTTCCTATTAATTAGGAAAGCTTGGCCTATAGCTTAGGCTTGCTTCTAACTAGCTCTTATAACTTAAATTAACCTATATCTTCTTATCTACATTCTCCATGGGGCATGATACTTTGTAATGCACATGCTGCTTGCTCTGCATCTCTTGGCATCTCTGCCTTCTTCTTCCCAGCATCCTCTGAACTAGGAAATCCTGCCCAGCTATTGGCCATTCAGCTTTCTATTAAACCAATCAGAGTGACACTTCTTCATAGTGCACACAAAGTTTATTCCTCAACACGAGTGCATATCTTTCTTGTCATGTTGTGCATGTGTGTAAATGTGTGTTTGTGCCTAGAATATCATGGGTTGGAATATGGGTTCTGAGACCACACCGGCTGAGTTCTTATCTCAGTTTCCACTGTTTCTCCCTGTGTGACATCTGGGTAGGTAATGACCTCTCTGGGCCTTGGGGTGATCCCACTTGGGAAATGTGGATTGAGATGTTTCACAGTGTCCAGGATGATGTGATGCCTTTTATATTTGGACATATTTAGTCTAGAACACATTCTGGTACATAGCAAGCACCATGTGAGTGTGAATTATAAGTGTGTGTGTGTGTGTGTGTGTGTGTGTGTGTGTATACGTGAGAGAGAAAGAGAGAGAGAGAGAGAGTTTGCAGGCCTCCCTTGTGCTCAGAAAAGTTTGTTCTTGGCTCCTGATGAAGTCTGGCCCTGGAGAGAGGCAGTGGTGGTGGTGGATGGGGGAGGAGGAGTGAGGACCAGGCTTGTTGGGGCAGGCTCTTCTCCCCATTTGCCTCCTGTTTATCCCACATCCTCTTCTGGGCTCTAATCTAATGGGCCCCTCCCTCTCTCTCCTCTCCTGCCTCATACTGCTCTACCCTGGGATGAGGGCCAGGGGACGGCAGGCACTGTAATTGTTCAAAAGATTTTCAGTAGACTCCAAATCCATTGTTTGCCTGCCAGTCCTCAAAGGCCCTGGTCAGATAGAATACCTGGATAGTGTGCTAAGCTTGGCACCGCCTGCCCTATGGGTGGTAGTGTCTTCATCCTGTGCCCTTGGAGAATCACTGGAAGATGCTGGGGGTGAGGGCGATGGTGGACATAAACCCACATTGCAACAGAGGATTCTCCGACATTGCTTCCCACAGCACCTTCACAATGTACCTATGTCTGCCTCACAGTAGACAGAGGCACTGTGTGTATCTCAGCCCTGGCCTTTTCATATGAGTGCACTCTGGGTTTTTGGACCCGGTGTCCTGTACTGCTCTGCCACTCAGCCTATACTGTTCCATTGATGTAGGGCTTTCCCAGAGTTTCTGTGCACCATTTGTGCACCATCCTGCTGATCAGTACCTTCATCCTGCAGCTGTCCTGCCTTGCACTTCCCTTGTGGCTCTCTTCCGTGCTGTGGTGCTTGCTTTGCTGGGTACTGGGGTTCCATTGGGAGGGCATCTCTTTCTGGGTGTCTGGATGGAGAACCCTCACACAGCGCAACGCCTGAGATCAGTGCATGGCTTTCTATAGCCACTCTGCATGTTTACACTTTCCAGCAGTCTGTTGCATTGGGCGTGTAGACTCACCTGGTCTTTGGGCCCAGCACCTCACGTGGCTGCTCACTGCCAACACATGGCCTACTGCCACTGCACTGTATGTTGGCATCTGGTGCATTGCATTTTTGCAGTGGGCATCTGCACTGCCCTGGTCGTGTGGACCCTCCTATTTCTAGGCACAGCTTCTCTGCATGCTGACATCATGTTTCAGGAACACAGTATGCATGGTCTCATTGTGTGTGTCCCACCCATTCACTGTACCTAACTGGGTATGTGTCTAACAGCTCAGCCGTAGACACTGCACCCACCACAGATGCCCTGAGACTGTCCCTGTGTCATTTCAGTCTTTCCCTGAGTGAATTACAATGGAGGTGTCCCGGTATTGACTGTGGACAGCTTTCTGTGGAGAGCCGTGGGAGAGCCACATTTCTGTGTGTCCTCAATGCATTTCCTCTCTGCTTCACATTGCACGTAACTTGGGCACTTTTTGCTGGACTTGGGGGCAGCTTGAGTTTTGCGTTGCTTCTGAGCAGCACAGGATTACCACCCAGAGAGTCAAGCTTGTTATGTATATGTTCTCGGTAGGGCTGTGTTGCATGACTTTTCCTGGGGAGACTCAGCAAACATCTATTCATTCCAGAGACCAAAGAAGCAATTCCACCCAAGTCTAGCTTGGTGCTGGGAGTTTAATGGGGTTCCTTGTAGAAATACCACTGGTACCTCAAAAGGAAGCTGCATTTAGGAAAAGCCCACCCCAGCATGGGGAATTTCTCCTGAAAGCCTCATCCCTGGCAGCTTGCAGTTTTCTTTTTTCCAGGAGCTGTTACTGCTTATATAACCTTGGAACAGGTCTCGGGAATCCTGTAACTTCCCCAGCTTCTGGAGCCTGCGAAGTTGCGTGACTGTCTCCTCTCTTCTCCCTCCAAAAGGAGATGTTTCCATTGAGAGGAAGTGGCTTCCTGCCAGGTTGTGAGCGCGCTCTGCCCGAGCTTCCCAGAGCCCTTGGAACCAAACCCATCGTTCCACAGGGCATCATCGTGGCACTTGAGTTTCGTGCCCCCTCTCACCCACCCCTGGAGTCTACAGATACCCTACTCCTGAGGACTACGTTTAGTTTCTGTTCAGGACTAGGTTGCCATCCCTGGTGCTTGGTTCTGAATGGTGTTCCATCCTCTCCTTCCTGCATCGCTGTACCAGCCCTATGCCTGTGCTGGGCAGACCTTTTCCGTGAGGAGGCTCCTATTCTGTACCAGGTTCCACCTTCCACTCTGTCACACCCCCCGTATGGTGACATATACCCACACTGCACAGCCCAGACAGCTCTTCCATGCTTACCGAATGTCAGTGCTGGGGATTGTGTGTGCTGTGTGCTCTGTGGCCTTGCACAGAATTGTGAGTCTGTCTGTTGTGCTCTAGCTGCAGTGCCCCCCATCACAGCCCCACAGCCCTCCCTCTCCATGGAGCTTGTGCCCACCTGTGCTACTATATCCCATGCTGTTTTT
Organism: Cricetiscus sungorus; assembly: GCA_030556225.1. Taxonomy (NCBI): domain Eukaryota; kingdom Metazoa; phylum Chordata; class Mammalia; order Rodentia; family Cricetidae; genus Cricetiscus; species Cricetiscus sungorus. The sequence goes on along the minus strand of JANBXA010000734.1, from coordinate 126,113,505 downwards.
ATTGACTGTAGTACAGGGCATTTGCTCTGCAGAAGATCTGCGTGTTCTGCCTGCTGTACTTCTGCACACACAGTGAGACCCACTTCTTAGTCTTTTTTTTTTTTTTTCTATGCTATAGGGTGTCCAGCTCTGCACTGCCAATACAGCAGCCCTCTCCTCGACTCTGCAATTTATAGTATGTGTTGGCCATAGAGATGGTAGAGAGTCCGCTGTGAGTTCCTCAGCTACAGCTGGCTTCCTCTCATACTCAGAGATGGCAGGATGGTGGCATTGCTAGGCTCTGTGCTGCCTCCTTAGGTGGTTCCAGCTTTCTCAGTCTGGCCATTCCTGGCCACTCTCCCTGGTTGCTGAACTCTGTGGTTATGTGAGTATTTTACTGTCAGTCCTACTGTGCTTCTTATCAGTTCCTCAGAGCTCTGGTAGTCAGTTCTGGGATACCTGACCTCCACTTGGATGTGTTAGCCTAGGGCTACGCTATAGTCATATCTTTGTCTTAGTGCAGCTGGTCGAGGTCAGATCAGCTGGAGTCTTGGTGTTAGGAAGTCTGGACACAGATGGCCATCTGCCATATACAAGGCTTGGGGATAGAGTTCAAAGGCATCAGAGCTATCCCTGACTTCAGGAAGGGAGGAGGAGAGAGCTAAGCAGGGCTGAGTAGGGCAAGAATACCCAGGGGTTAGTTCAGGAACTTAGGAGAGGGAGGAATGGTGGACCAGGCTGGCATTGTTGGTGGAGTTGTCTATCGGGTCCCTAGGCTACGGTTGGATTGTGCCTGGCAGTGTGAGGTCCCACACTGTGAATTCATATCTGGCTAGAGAAGGTTTGTTTCCTCTGGGGCTACCCTTGGGAACTGGCCCTTTTGTTGACAAAACAGAGAGAATGAAAATCTTACTGCAAACAAGCTCTGTTTACGCAGGGTCTTCAGAAAACACATGGCTGCAGGCGCAGCAGGCTCAGAGCACATGCCTTGTCTGCCCTAGCTAGAGGACAGGCTGCTGCATCAAACGTGCACACAAGCTCCAATGAACACGTGTGCGCACACACACTCCTCTTTCTGCCCTATACAAATACCCACCTCCCCTAGGCATATGCCCACTATAGAATGCATCTATGTATTTCTGCTCATAGGTGTGTTCCATGAACCAACTTTAACTATTTCTGAGAGCCCCATGCTATCAGACACTCATGCCCTCCTACACACACCTTTCCCTGAGGACACCTCCAGTTATTATTCCTAGTGTTATTACTATTACTGTTGGTTTATTTGAGCTAGGGTCCCATGTAGCCCAGCCTAGCCTAGAAACTCACTTATGTAGCTGAGGATGGCCCCAAATTCCCGATCCTCATACCTATTCTTCCATCTCTCAAGTACCGGCATCAATGGAGTGCACCACCCCTGGCATTTATAAACTCACACAAATGCAATCAGAGTCATAACCCTGCTCCTATTTCACAGTTGAGGAGCTGAGCTTAGAGGGCCTGGCTTAGAGACCCAGGGCTGGGGCTGGCCAGAGATCAGTGACAAGGGTCATGCTGTCTAAGAGATCACCCTGGATGGATGGTTAGTCTGAGAGGTCATCCTGACTCTGGTCAGAGAAGGCAAGTTATATGCCCCAAATCATGAAGGAACCCAGGGGCACAGCAGGACTAAGATGCACAGTCCCTGTCCTGTAGTTGAGTGTTTTTTGTACCAGTGGTCCCATCAGGCTCATAGCTAGGTAACACACACACACACACACACACACACACACACACACACACACACGTGTGTATGGGGCTGGAGGGTGGAGAGAGAGATGGAGAGAAAGATCCCTGGGAGCACCCCTCCCAGGGAGCACCCCTCCCAGGACTCTCCAGAGGTTGCTGGTCCCTGACATCATCAGGCCCAGAGCGTGCTGAATGTGGATAAGCCATCCCCCTTCTTCCCAAATTGTGGTTGACGGTTGCTCAGGCAACCGCCTGGCCAGATTGGGAAGATTAGCAGAGGAATGTTGCTGGGCCAGTTGGAGCTGAGGCTGGGGGAGCCTTGGGGTCCTGCATTGATTCAACCCATCCTTTCTCTCTCTACAGAGATCAGATACTCAAACAGGGGCCTTGCCTTTTCTCCCCATCCCCAGCTTAATTTAGAGTGTACCTCAGGGACTTGAATTAGGCCAGGGAAAAGGAGTGTTTGTGATGTGGTGTGTGTGTGTGTGTGTGTGTGTGTGTGTGTGTGTGTGTTCGTACACTTAACATGTACACGCTTTCTTGAATGGGGTGTGTGCTGTTTGTATCCAGGATGAGACTTCAGTTTCCCTTTCTTGCCAATCTGACACTAAGCTCCAGACCGTTGGGTAGCGTGTTCCCAAGTTCACTCCTAACCCCAGTACAGTCTGGAAAAGACACCTGCTTGAACCATGAGTATCTGGACATTCCCATTACAGCAAATCCGGTGGCTCCCCACTTAAAAATGAGGTTCAACTCCTTACCCTGGCACCCAAGGCTTTTCAAGAACTGGCCTCAGTCTCCGGTTTCCCATCATGTCAGCCAGCCTGAGCTCCTCCCTCCCTTCACACCTATGGTTCCAGGCGCAGCTCAGATGAAGCTTCCTTGTGTCGGTACCCCTTTTCTCTTCTCTGTGTATTATTTCCCCACCTTACAACCTTGGCCCTTTTTAGCTTTCATTTCCTCTCCTTTGCTCAGGTGGGAAGCCCCCCAAAGCAAGATAGAACTCCTTCTCCCCGGTCCCACCCCATGTTGGGGATCAAACCTAGGGCCTCACACATGTTAGAAACGGCTCCTGTATCATTGACCTCCACCCCTGCCCTTATCATTCTTGCGCCTCTAATCGTGCCCGTCTGTCGCAGGTCACCCTGCACTGCTTTGTCTGGGGAGACATGTTTCTTGTGTGAAACCAAATTGGGGTCTTATTTTGTCTGTGTCTGCTTTCCTTGGATAAAGATGGGTGCTCTAACTTGTGTCTTCTGTGTATTGTTTCTGTGTGGCCCCTGCTCATCTCTGAGTGTCACACACACACATACACATACACACACACACACACACACACACACACACACACACACACACACACACACTGTGTGGCCCCTGCTCGTCTCTGAGTGACACACACACACACACACACACACACACACACACTGTGTTGCCCCTGCTTGTCTCTGAGTGACACACATACACATACACACACACACACACACACACACACACACACACACTGTGTGGCCCCTGCTTGTCTCTGAGTGACACACATACACACACACACACACACACACACACACACACACACACACTGTGTGGCCCCTGCTCGTCTCTGAGTGGCACACACACACACACACACACACACACACACACACACACACACACACTATCCATCTGTAAGACAAGAATAACACTAGCGCTGCTTTCTAGATGAGTTCCTCATGCCGGTCGGTCATGGTAGTCAGGGTGCCCCCTTGTGGTGGCGCTGAAGCCCTAGCAGGAGGAACTGGCTGTTCCTAGCCCTGGGAGAGCTGGGAGGTGTTCTCTGAAGATGGAGTTGAACTGGGCCCCACCTAGAGACCTGGGGCTAGGGTTGACTAGAAATTTGTGAGAATGTTCACTCTGGCTAAGAGGTCACCCTGGCTGGAATCAGTCAGCCTGACTGTGGCTACATTAGAGAAGGCAGGAGTCAGAGAGCCTGGTGGCTATTTGACTGGCACTTAGGGAGTGTCATGGATAAGACTGGGGTCACTCTGGCCAGGCATAGTCAACAGGGAGCCACTCTAGCTAAGCTTTGGCCTGGGAGGGTCAGCCACTTGGCGGAATCATGTAATTGTGGCCTGAGTAGAGACCCCAGTCTGGCTGTTAGTCTGAGGTCAGGAAGCTCTGGATGGGGTGGGAGTGCTGTCTGGTATGTACCTAGCTCAGGACTGATGGAAAGAAACCACAGGGCTGGCTACTTAAGGCCTGCCGGGAAGCCTGCCAGGAAGCCTGCCAGGGCACTGGAGGAGATGCCTGGGGCAGCCCCTTTGCCTTTATGTAGGAACCAGAAAGGCCTTGACTCCAGCCTGGGATCTAAGTCATATGTTTTTTTTTTTTTTTTTTTTTTTTTTTTTTTACTACAGTCTGCCCCAGTGATTGGCTGGGACCCCCAAGGACAGAAGTGAGTTCTCCTCTCCTCCAGGAAGACCACTCACTGGACACCCGTTGTTTTTGGGCTGCACACACAGTGGTGTTTTTTCAAGGGGAGAGCTGGGACCCTCCCAACGCAGATGACATTAAAACTCACTTACCTCATGCCTGAGGGCACAGTGCTGACTGGAGCTTTTCAAACAAAGAGACAGAAAGCACCCTGGGTGCCCTACACGGACATTCCTGCACCCTGCAGGCTCATGCACATCTCATTATTTCCCATTCTCTGGTGAGGTTCAAGGAGACGGGAGACCCCCAACAATGACGAGCCCAGTCATGCCTATCTCTGCCTGTGTGTTTTCATGTGCCATCTTATGAGTTGGCAAATGGGTGATACACAAGGGAGTCCTCAAAGGGAAGCCTCTGGTTGTCTGCCCCACCCGTGCCACTCACCTGCTGGCTTTATCGTCTGCCCCACCCCCTTCCTTGAGACCCAGAAGAAGCTCATTCTGCCCCTTTGGGGCAGTTTGGATGGGCACAGATTCAAATCTGGTTCCTTTTCCTCCTATGAGAACCGTTGGCACGTCTACCCTGGTGTTTCCCGAGGGCTCACATGCATTGATGTTATAGATCTTCAGCAATCCCGTGTGTGGGTGGGGAAACTGAGACTCAGAAAGAGGAAGCAACTTGCCCGAAGTTGCTAGGGATGGCAAAGTCAAGATTCAATCCCAAGTCTACCCCAACTCTCCAGCGTCCGTCGCTACTGTACCGTACCATAGGCAAATGCCTTTGCTTCTCAGGGCCTTGGTCGTCTCCTCTGTCAAATGGGTCTGACAGGCAGGCAGGACAGGCCTGGCCTGATTTCTTGCCAGTTCTCTCAACACTGTTCAGTTTGCTGGGGCTGCAGACATTATGGCTGGGTAGTGGGTGCAAAGCCCAGCTCAAATCCCTTCCAGAACCAGTGAGGCCTGGGTTTATTTGGGGCCACCTCCAGGTGCTGATGACCAGCTGAGATGCAATGGATCTCACTACCAACTGAGAAATTCACATGCATCTCAGGCCCCTCCTTTGCTTCCCTGTCATTTCGATTATTAATCTCTGTCTCCAGACACCAGAATTAACATCCTCTAGTCACATATGTGTTCAGTCCACACAGGACCATACGATGTCACATCCCTGGGAACAGAGAGCTAAGTTATTGACTTTGGGCAGTGACTGACCCCCTTGGTGTCTATCATGTTGTCACCTGATGGGGTGGTGACATTGTGCATTTGGTGCTTATCATCATGGTAGGCTGGGTCCCCATTTCCCAGCCAGTAAAATGGGGTGGATCTAGGGCTGGTCTTGTAGGTTGATTTGAGACTCTGCTTGCAGCAACCATGGCTGGTTTTATTGAGAAGGGTCTTGTTGGATGATTGAGCTCTTAGAGCTCCTGGGGTGTGGTGGGGGAGCGGGTAGTGGAAAGTCTTGGTATTGGTTAGGGACAGCGAGGAGAGGATTAGGGGGTGGAGGAGGGAGAACTTGGTTAGTTGGAGGGAGCCATGATGAGGAGGGGATAGGGCGGCCTGGGAAGAAGGAAGGGGTAGTGGAGGAACCTGAAGGGCTTGATTGGAGTCCTCCTGGTTAGTGGCCTTGCCTGGGCTTAGCTAATCAGGTCCTACCCTCACAGCTGGCTGCACCTTCGAGGAGGTGAGTGACCCAGTGGTGCCCTGCGAGTACAGCCAGGCCCAGTACGATGACTTCCAGTGGGAGCAAGTGCGGATCCACGCTGGCACACGGGCCCCTGCAGACCTGCCCCATGGTGAGCCTACTCTCTGTCATTGTTACTTTTCTCCTTCCATGCCTCTTTAGTTTTCTCTCAGGGTCTCCTGCTCTTTCTGGGAGTTGAAGACACTGAAGAGAAGAGATGTGGGATTTCTGGATATGCCTCTGCCCTCTTCTTGGGAGCCCTGGCTCCTTCCCAGCTTCAACTTTACTCCGTTCCTACCTCAGCACCAGGCATTTTGGGCATCTTGGGCATCTTGAGCATCTTGAGCACTGGATTGGGGGTCAGGAGGGTAGATGTAGATTCTGGTACTGGTCTCTTACTCGGATCATAGCCTTGAGAACACTCATTCCAGAATTATAAAGACATGGGTTCAGATCCTGGCCCCACCATCTAGCCAGCTGTGAGAATAGCAGGGCACAGAGGTGGTACCCAGGGAGCCAGTTGTGTAGTCGCTATTGGTGAGGATATTTGAGAGTGCCCAGTCACTAGTAGATCTCACTGGGTACAGAACCAACTGAGAATTAAGAGTAGACACGAGGCTAAGGCAGGAGGTCAAGAGTTTGAGGTCAGCCTGGGCTCCTTGGTGAGATACTGCCCCAAAATAAGACTGGAAGAAAAGGAAAAAAAGAGGGGGTTGAAGAGATGGCTGAGTGCGTAAGAGCACTGGCTGCGCTTCCAGGACCTGGGTGGGTTCAATTCGCAGCACCACGTGGCAGGTCATGACCAGCTCCAGTCCCAGGGGACCCAATGCCTTCTGATGACTCTTCAGGAACTGCACGTATGTGGTTCACAGACATATAGGCAAAACACGCACACACACAAAAAAGTATCTTTTTAGCTGGGTGCGATGGTGCATGTCTTTAATCCCAGCACTCAAGATGCAGGGGTAGGCAAAAAGCCAGTTTAGGACAGTCAGGGCTGTTACATAGAGAAACCCTGTCCCCCTGTACCGCCCCCCCCCGAAAAAGATAAATAAACAATACACACACACACACAAACCTTTTTTTTTTTGGACAATCTTTTTAAAAGGACAAAGAAAAGGGTAAGAGAGATGGAGGCCAAACGAGCCGCTTCATTACTGACCAGGCCTGTGTTGCAGGACAGACTGTGAAGGAACCTTAGAACAGACAGCCAGAATTTCCCTCCCCTGTGTCCTATTATAGAGGTGGCCCAGGGCCTTGGCTGTTCAGCTCACAGCATAGTCAAGATGACATAAGTTGGCAAGAGTAGGTCAGGGAAGTGGCCGCTCTTAGTGGTGGCTGGACTAGCAGCCTGAGGTGAGAGGTCCCTGCTGGCTGGCTGGGCTCTGGAGTAGACTCTGCTTCCACTGTGTCCCTCCCTACCATACCAGTCTGGTCATTGCCCATCTGTGTCATTCTGGATCTGTTTATTTGTTTCTTCAGGATCCTTGATCCTTGTATATGTCTGTTCTAGAAGTTTTACTGTTTAGCTTATTTGAGAGAGATGCATAAAGGTTTTTACCCTGAGGGGGCTCTGGGTGACTTCTGTGCACCTCTAGACCCAGCTTGTCAGCCCAGATCTTCATAGGCACTAAGGTATAAGTACATATAAGAGTTCTGAGAACCGGACGTTGGTGGTGAATGCCTTTAATCCCAGCAATTGGGAGGCAGAGGCAGGTGGATTTCTGTGAGTTTGAGGCTAGCTTGGTCTACAGAGCTAGTTCCAGGACAGGCTCCAAAGCAATACAGAGAAACCCTGTCTCAAAAAACAAAACAAAACCAAACCAAAACAAAACAAAACAAAAAAGAGTTCTGGCTTAAGGTCTGGAGGTGGTGGCACACATCTTTCATCCTAGGAGGCAGATGTAGGTGGATCTCTATGAGTTTGAGGCCAGCCTGGTCTAGAAACTCTGTCTTGACCTCCCCACCATGGGGGTGGAGGAGTGCATGACAAGGTGGGGGGATGCTTCAGAGGAGGAGGAGGAGGCAAGAAGGTGTCACATAGGAACAGAGAACTACCTTACGGGAGAGGAGAGTTCCCAGGAGTTGGCTAAGAAGAGTCTGGCTAGGATGTGCCCCTTCTAGGGTTCCAGTGGAGACAGGGACCTGGAGGTTCATTCCCTACCCCTGCAGGACACAGGCAGCAGCTACCTTCACAGGGCTCCAGGCTCAGGGAAATGAAGGCTATCCCCACTAGCTGAGTTCCTGGGGGAGCACTCCTGATGAGGGAGCACTCCTGAGCAGGCTCAGGATGGGCTGTCAGCCAAGCCTGGGAAGAGGTCTCTCCTTGGCAGCTGCACCCCTCCTCCCAACACCCCAAAGGAAGCACAATCCCAGCCAGGTCCTGAGGCACTCCCACCGTCTCTACAGCACTTGGAGGATCTGCAGGCTGGAAAGCAGGGTGTTTGTGTTGGAATCTGGTGTGTCATTGGGAAGGGAAGTTAATCCTTCCATTCAGCCTGTCCTACATATTCATCAAGCTTGGGCTCAGAGCCTGTCTGAGGACACAGCAAGGGCCTGAGGCATGACAGCCTGGTAGCAAGACTGTCTCACAGTTTCTGAACGATCACAGCCAAAGAGAAGTACCCAGCACGGGGAAGTGTCTGAGGCTTTGGAAGCAGTGACCTCAGGGGACCTGCCCTGTGCCAGGCTCTTGATTCCTGAGAAGAAGAATGACCTAATCCTTAGCTCCCAGAACAGCACAGAGCTTGAGAAACTGGTGACCTGTGGATGGCGAGGGCCATATGGGCTTTGACAAAGGTTAAATTTGTATTTTCTACTGTCTAGCCCTCTCCTTTGGGAAACAGACCCTGAGGAGGGGAGGGATCTACCCCAAAGGACCAGAGCTCTGATTAGAATTCAAAACTCCCATCCGAGCCCAAACCCTGGATTCCAGGTGGGTCCTTCGTTTCTGTCTGTTCTTAGTGTGATCTTGGCCTCCCCTAAGGTCGCCTTGCCTCTTTTTCTCTCTCCAGGTGCCTACTTGATGGTCAATGCTTCCCAGCATGCTCCAGGCCAGAGGGCCCATATTGTTTTCCAGACCCTGAGCGAGAATGACACCCACTGTGTCCAGTTCAGTTACTTCCTGTATAGCCGGGATGGGCACAGCCCAGGCACCCTAGGCGTCTACGTGCGTGTGAATGGGGGACCCCTGGGCAGTGCTGTGTGGAATATGACTGGATCCCATGGCCGACAGTGGCACCAAGCTGAGCTGGCCGTCAGCACTTTCTGGCCCAATGAATATCAGGTGGGCTGGGTTTTTAGTCAGTTGGTCAACTTGGGCTTGGAGGTAAGGGCAGGGGCAGGCCACCCTGAGGTCAGACCGGGTCGGAATTAATATAAGTCCAGCATCATGAGTCAATTTGGGGTCATGTTTGGAGTTAGTTGGGGTCAGTGTGGGTAGAGTGTCAGAAGTCATTGTTAATAGAGTAGCCAATGTTGAAGGTGAGTTGGAACAGTACCCAGCTGGAAATTCTGACTAGAAGGATTCTGCTGCTTTGAGGGACTGTCTGAGCCGGAATGGATCTTCGAGACTTGACCTTGCTTTCTGTGTCCACACCCCTGAACCAGCTGTCCTGGTAGCGAGGGTCTGTGTGAGCTGGGTTGGCATCTTTGTTGGTGGAGAGGGGGATGGGCTGGAGGGATAGCATCTGACAGCTGGCTTCCCATTTCCCTCAGGTGCTGTTTGAGGCCCTCATCTCCCCAGACCACAAGGGCTACATAGGCTTAGATGACATCTTGCTATTCAGCTACCCCTGTGGTGAGTCCCCGTCTACATGGACACAAGGCTGAGGGTAGCCTTGGCTCCTGCCTGCAGAGCATGCAGGCCCAGCTCATGCTGGGGCTCTGCCTGTTTTCCCACAGCAAAGGCCCCTCACTTCTCCCGCCTTGGAGACGTGGAGGTCAATGCGGGCCAGAATGCATCCTTCCAATGCATGGCAGCAGGCAGAGCTGCAGAGGCCGAGCGCTTCTTCCTGCAGGTGAGGGCGTCCCGCGTAGATGTGGCCAGGGAAGGTGCTAGAGGGCAGGACCTCTCTCCTAGGCTTGGTTCCCTTTTGGGGTTCTGAGTCCTTCATTCATACCCAGCATCTATACACCTTGTCTTGCCTTCCCCCAGGCTGTGCTCTGCCAGCTTGGATTGATTCCCTTCCACCCCAGCGTGGAGGGCATTTCCTGAATCCTCAAATGCCCCTGGGATAGTAGGGACTCATAGACGCTGCCCGGTTGGAATGCTCCCTGATTCTCCCATCCCTCTCTCCCCTCAGCGGCAGAGTGGGGTGCTGTTGCCTGCTGCGGGAGTGCGGCACATCAGCCATCGGCGCTTCCTGGCCACTTTCCCTCTGGCTGCTGTAGGCCGAGCTGAGCAGGATCTGTACCGATGCGTGTCCCAGGCCCCGAGGGGGGCTGGTGTTTCCAACTTTGCAGAGCTTATCGTCAAAGGTCAGCAGATGGGCCTTGAGGAAGTCTGAAGCTGCAGAGGTAGGACAGGATAGTCTGCAGGGCGCATGGAGCCAGCTCCTTAGAGGATTTGGTTGGGGTGTCAGGACAGGTTTAGTGGAGGGTTTGGGAACAGCTTGAGTGGCCTGAGAAGACAGGGAGGGTCTCGGGACTGGAGCAGAATGAGGTATAGAGTTAGGCCCTTGACAGTGAATGGAACTGAAGGGAACAGTGTCACTGAGGGGTGGGCTGGCCGTGTGGAAGGAGGGCACAGGGAATGAGGCTTTGTCTAGTTTCACCTTCCAGATGCTAACCCAGAAAGTTTTCTGGAGTCCTCCAGGTCTGGGTTTGGGGGTTCCCAGTGGGTGGGTGTGGCTGAGCTATGGGAGTTCTAGGGCCACGTGGTGTCATCAGTAGACTCCTCCTCTTCTGCATGTCCTTGCAGAGCCTCCCACCCCCATCGCGCCCCCACAGCTGCTGCGTGCAGGCCCCACCTACCTCATCATCCAGCTCAACACCAACTCCATCATTGGCGACGGGCCCATCGTGCGCAAGGAGATCGAATACCGCATGGCCCGGGGCCCCTGGGCCGAGGTGCATGCTGTTAACCTGCAAACCTACAAGCTGTGGCATCTTGACCCAGACACCGAGTATGAGATCAGCGTGCTGCTCACACGTCCCGGGGATGGAGGCACAGGCCGACCGGGGCCACCACTGCTCAGTCGGACCAAGTGTGCAGGTGGGTTGTTCCGGGTTCCATAGAGGTAGCAAAGCCTCCTGATACACATGCATTTATTGACTGCAACCTTACCACAAGGCAGGCACTCTGGCTGGAGGCTAGTCTAAGGTGGAGGCAACTTCTCCATAGCTTGTCTCATAAAGCAAAGCAAAACAAACAAACAAAAGAGACAAAGAAAAACTGAAACCAAAACAAAAAGGCAAACCAAGAAAACAAATCAGAAAACTCACCAGAATGCTATGGCATAGGTGCAGTTGTCATGCCCATTTTACAGATGAGGTGACTGAGGTAGAGATGTTAGTTGACTGGGCAAAGAACACACAGCTAGTAAGTGGCAGGGATGGGACTAGAACTCTTACTCTGTCTTCTTAAACACTATCAATTAAAAAACAGTGTGTGGTAGATTTCGTCTGGATTCCCTGGGCCTGGCATTAAGCCCGAAGTCAGCTCTTCTTGTTTAGGAGGGTGAAGGGGTAAGTTGCTAAGGACCCATAATGCACCTGCAGCAGAAGATGACTGGAATTTTCTTAGTGAAAATGTGGATTCTCAATGCAGATCCATGTGCTCTGTAAGAAAAACAGAGGTCCTCCAGCCTCTACCACCTTTTCCTCATTTTGTACAACTATAGTTTAATTTTACAATGAAGATTGACCTCTGGGCCTGGCAAGGCAGCTTAGCAGGCAGAGGTGCTTGCGCCAAGCCTGATGACATGGAGTCTAACATGATGAAAAAAGAGAATCCACTCTTATGTCTTCTGTAGCCGGCCAGAGGTGGCTCACACCTTTAATCCCAGCACTCCGGAGGCAGATGCAAACAGATCTCTGTGAGTTCGAGGCCAGCCTGGTTTACAGAGCCAGTTCCAGAACACCTCCGTATGTGTGCTGTGGTCTGCTTATGCCCCACCCCCCATGTGTACTTGCAAAATAAATAAATACAATGTAACAAAAATGTTTAACAAAAAAATTGACATCCTTAGGCTCCACCAGTATTTTAAGAGTCCCCCAGTATCCTGTGTTTGTGCCTTTGCATTTAGTTCTGTGTAATTTAACACCTGTGTAGGTTTGTGTACTCAACACTACAGCCGGAAGCCTGAGCAGTCAGTGTCCCCTACAGATGATTCACATCATGTTTTATAACTCCATCTACTTCTCTCTTCCTCCACCCCATCCCCTTGGTAACCACAGATCTGTCTTTCATTTGTAGAATTTTGTCCTCTCCAGGATGACATCATGTAGTATATAACCTTTTTGGAATTGCTTTTTTTGGATTTTTTTTTTTTTGGTAACAGATTTATCGAAATATAATCTGCATTCATACATGCCACTCTCTACAGTTAGAGGCGTTCAGTATCTCTGGAGCTAAACAACTATTTAATATGATTGATTTTGGAATATGTCATCGTTTGGAATATGTCAGAGCCTTACACTGATTAACAGTCACCCAGTTCATCCTAATCCTAAAGCCCTAAGCAAACATGAATCCACTCTTCCTCTCTCTCGGTTTACTCTCTGTAGATATTTTATATTGTAGGACAGTGTATGCAGGTGGCTCTTTCATTTATCCGTGCTACAGTGTCTTGTCATTACTGCATTCCTTTTGGTTATGATGTGTAACGCTCCCTTTTCAGTGGCCCATTCACCAGTGGACAGATATGGTTGTCTATGCTTTTTGAGCCTGTCCTGGAACTCCCTCTGTAGACCGGGCTGGCCTTGAACTCACAGAGATCCTCCTGCCTCTGCCTCCTGGGTGCTGGGATTAAAGGCGTGTGCCACCACCACCTGGCTGTTTATGCTTTTTGACCATCAGGAACAGTATTTCATACCAGTTTTAAAAATATTCGTTTTTAGTTGTGTGTGTGTATTTGTGTGTGTGTATGTGTATCTGTCTATGGCTTACATGTGCAGGAGGCCAGAAGAGGGTGTTGGTTTTCCCCCTGAAGCTGCAGTTACAGGGTTATGAATCACCTCATGTGGTTGTTGGGGAGAGAACCCCAGGACCTCTACAAGAGCAGCAATTGTTTTTAACAGTCTTCTCCCTGCCTTTTCATGGTCTAAATGTGCATTTCTGTAAAGTCTAGTGTTGCTGAACATCTTTCCATACATGACTGCAACTGCCTGTACTCTTCGTTAATTTGTCTGTTCATATCATTGCTCATTTCTTAATGGAATTACTCCTTTTTTTCTGTTGAGTTTTGAGAATTCTTTATGCATTCTAGATACTAGCTGTATCTAGAACACATTGTTAATATATTAATGGATGCATAATCTGTAGGTACTTCTCCCAGTAGGGAATCTTGTTCCCTCATTGTCACTGAATGGATTGAGAGCCAACATTTTAGATTTTGATGGAGTCCTGCTTCTCAAATTTCCCAGTGCTTTTGAAGTCAGTCTTAAGAGTTCCTTGCCTGGCCCTAGCTCCCAGAGATCTTATTTCTTCTTTTATTATTTTTTTTTTATTAAAAAGTTTAACCGTTTCATCTTTACATCTGTCTTAGTTCAGGTTTCTATTGCTGTGGAGAGACACCATGGCCACAACAATTCTTATAAAGGGAAAACATTTAGTAGTGGTGGCTTACGTTTTCAGAGATTTAGTTCACTGTCATCATGGTGGGACATGACACATGACGGTGTGCAGGCAGACTTGGTGCTGGCTACATCTTGATCAGAAGGCCACAAGAAGTGGACTAGGACACTGGGTGTGGCTTAAGCATATATGAGACCTCAAAGCCCACCTCCACAGTGACACACTTCTTCCAACAGGGCCACACCCACTCCAACAAAGCCACACCTCCTAGTAGTGCCATTTCCTTTCAAACCAGCCCAACATCCATGGTCTACATTGGATAATGTGTAAAGTTAAGGCTAAGAGTCAAACTGTGTTTTGCAATTGATGTTAAATATATATATTTCATGAATTTATTTACTTAGTGTTTGTGTATGTGTGGACATGTGCTCGCCACAGTGTGCATGGAGGGTGGAGGACATTTTATTGGAGTCTGTTCTCTGCTTTTACCATGTGGGTCCTGGGAATCAAACTCAGGTCCTCAGGTTTGAAAGCAACTGTCTGTTACCTACTGAGCCATCTTGACAGCCTGCAATTCATATTCTTAAGTGTTACTAAAAGCTGATTTGTGGGCCATCTAAAATCTAGTTTAGTACTAGACTTTGGGAGAGAGATACTTGGGTGATGGCTTAGTATCCCTGTGGTGATTGCCTTCTAGCTGATGGGTCTGGGTGATATACCCACAGAGAGCTTCAGTCTTCTTGTTTTGTAAGTGGAAACGTACTAATCTCTACCATATGGGTTAGTGTGAAGATTCAGGCAGCGGATGTTTATTGAGTGTCTATTATGTGCCAGGTAATGCCACAGTTGCTAGGGATAGGTGGCTGCACCCCACACAGAGGCCATCAACGTTTGAGTCCTCTTAAAACTCTGCAGGGAGCTCTTGTCCTGGCAGAAGGAGGCAGACGATAAATAAGTAAACAAGTGGAATATATAGTCTGTCAGATGGTGATAAGTGTGTGAGGAGGAATAAATCAGGACAGGGGATGGGGAGGGGTGGGGGTTGTTATTTATAAAAAGCTGAAGGACTGTCGTACTGAGTAGACATTTGAGTAGAGTCATGGCAGGAGGTGAGGGTTTGTGCTAGGGGTGTGCTGTAGGGGGGGACAGCTAGGGAAGGAACAGGCCAGTCAGGCCTGGAGGAGGAGACCTGTGAGAGGATGTCTAAGTAGAGCTTGGAATGTCAGAGGCCAGCGAGCTGGGGGACTTGATGGCAGGGCTTGGGGAGCAGGAGTGAGCAGGGGTAACTGGTGTTCAGAAGGTCTGTTCTGGATATTTCGTGGAGAGTTGACTATAGGAGGGACACTGGCTAGTATGAGTCAAGAGGACAAGAACAAGTCAGGTAGGAGGAGGGACCCTCAATGGAGGAAATGCCTATATCAGGTTGTCCTGTGAGAATGGCTGGGGCATCTTCTTGGTTCATGATTGATATGGGAGGGCCTGACCCACTGTGGGTGGTGTCATCTTTATGCAAGTGATCTTAGGTTTTGTAAGAAAGCAGGCTGAGCAAGCCACGCTAGAGCTTGCCACTGCCCTGGCTTCCCTGGATGATGGACCATGATGTGGAAGTGTAAGCCCTAGCTGCTTTCGGTCTTGGTGTTTCTTTATCACAGCAACAGAGAGCCAGACTATGACAGAGGGCAAAGGTTCCGGAAGGAACTCCATGGGGAGCCTGTTGTAGCTTCTGCAGCCAGAGATGCTAGCTGGGAGCTGAGTGGAAGTGGCCATGATGGCGGTGATGAAAAGTTGCTCAGTCCGGTTGGTTCTGAAGTCAGTAGCATTTGCTGATAGATCTGCTATGGGACAAGGAAGGAAGAAATAGAGGGACACCAGGATGCTCCAAGGTGTTTTGCTCGAGCAACTGGACTGATGGACCTGTCACTGCAAAGGAGCCCACAGCAACAGAGTTGGTGTGGGGAGCCGACCTGGGGGGTGTCATCGATCAGCAGTTGAGCGTTGGACACAACGACTTGAGACACCATTAAACGTGCCAGTGGCGATCTCCGCCGGGCAGCTGGATGAATGAGCAAGTGACTGAGGGAAGGGCATGGAATGCTGGTATGAATCTGAAAGTTGTTCTTACAGAGATGGTGTTGGTGGCATTTAAAGCCATGTGGCAGGATCACATCTCTCATGTTAGTGTCCTCAACAGGGGCGATTTTCTCCCCTAGAGACATTTGCTGGCGTCTGGAGACACATTGCTGTCATTCTGGATGCTGCTGGTAGGTGCTACTGGTATAAAGAGATAGAGGCCGGGGACAAGCTAAACTCCCAGCGGTGCACAGACATGTCCAATGACAAATAATTATCTAGTCCAAAATGTCAATAGTGTTGAGGTTGAGAATCCTGTTTAGGTTTTTGGGGAATGTAAGTGAGGGGATGGATATGTGAACGGATCCTTGGGGTCCTGCTGTATCTTGGGTCAATCTGGGCAATTGTAGGGAGCACATTCCATGCATGTAAAGTACTGTGCTTGGCACACCACAGGCATTCCATAAGTGACAGCTGTCACCATTATGGTGTTCTTCATGTTTCAAAGGCATTTTTGATTTGCCACTTAGAATAAAAGAAATCAGAGCTAGAGACACATGGGAAATCTCTTCTGCACTCTCTTGAGTGTGCAGATGGGGCCACTGAAACCCAGATGGGGAAGGGACTTGCTTGTAATCAGACAATGGGTCAAGAACCCAGGTTGTGGGGCTGGGGAAATGGCTCTGTCATTAAAGGATGACTACATAGCTGGTTGACGGTGGTGCATGCCTTTCATCTTAACACTCGGGAGGCAGAGGCCGGTAGGTGGATCTTTGAGTTTGAGGCCAACCTGGTCTACAGAGCAAGTTCCAGGACAACCAGGATTATACAGAGAAATCCTGTCTCAGAAAGCCAAAAAAAAGTGTGTGCTATGGGTGTGTGTGTAGGCAGACGACTCTGGCATGCACACGTGCGCGCGCACACACACACACACACACACACACACACACAGCTGCCAAGAAGTTGCAACTATTTTTTTTGTGGTTTGACTGGAAGCAGAGTGGGTTGTTTTTGATACCTGGGCATATAGTTTCTACAGACAGTCTTGAATGGTCAGGCTGGTGTTAAGCCATTCTTTATGGCTAGGAACTATTGGCCCTGTAGTCTCAGTTCCTCATGATGTGAGGCTATTATTTGACCGTCATAGCTTTTGATCATTCCCGTTTTACAGGTGAATAAACTAAAGGTTAGAGATTCGGCCACTTGACCAAATCCACACTGAGAGTCACAGCAGAGGCCGAGCTGGTTTCTTAGTTACTTTCCTGTCACTGTGATAAAATACCCTGAGACAACCCTTCGAAGATTTGTTTGCCTTGGCTCAGAGTCTGAGGGTATAGTCCATCATGGTGCGGAAGTGAAGGCTGCAGGAGCTTGAAGCAGCTGGCCACACCGCAGGCACAGTTGGGGAGCCTCACAGGATAGAACCACCTACCTCAGTTAGCCTCAGCAGGAAACTCCCTCACAGGCACGCCCAGAGATCCTAGAACGCTTCTATGTGATCCTAGAACCTGTCAGATCTGGAATCAGTATTAACCAAGGACTGATGGCAGCAGCAGCAGCAGCTGTTACAGCCCAGCCCCCGCTTCAGGCCAAGTGCCCACTAGTGTCAGGAACAGGGAAGCTTTTTTCCTTAGGCTAGCCAGGGTGGGGATGGGGCAGGGGCCAGGTGGGTAGACTCCAAACAAAGACCTCCCCCCATCCCTCCTAATCACAGGCTCCTCTTTGTTGGCATCTCTGCCCTAGAGCCTGGCCTGGGGTTGTTTTGTTCTTGGGCAGCTGTGTTGTCAGGCTCTGCGGGCCCACAATTCCCTCCACTCTATTATTTACTGTAAAAACAATAATATTGCACCAGTAAAAGCTTAAAAAAAAAGCAAAACCCAAAACCCTCCTATTCACACCACCCTAGCTCAACAGCTGCCTTAATTTTTCTGTCTTGTTCCAGTCTCTTCCTTTCCATATGTCTTCAGTGCACATCTCCACACGCTTGTCGTGGGGATGGGGCTGACGCTCGCTCAGGATTCTGTTTCCGTTTGCTCGGTGCAGGTCCTTGTGTATAATTATGTTATTGCCTGCAGACATCTACCCTGGATTTCTGGGCTGTTTGTTTCTATGTCCTTATTATTGTAATGCTACATTGAGAAATTAAATGCTTGCACTTCTTTTTATTCTCTTGAGTTGTAGTCTTCAGAGTAAGCAGTCAGGAGCGATTAGAGGAGGGGCTCTGACATGTTACTGCTTTGCGGGGTGCTTTCACTAATTCATATTGTTACAGAAGTCTCACTTTGGTGCACACGTTTCTTCATTGATTACTATTGGCTGGGCACTGTGGTTTACCGCGTCCCCATGGGATGTTATGCTTCCTTTTTTTTTTTTTCCTGTTTGTTTTGAGACATGATCTCACTTAGCCCTAGCTAACCCCCAACTCACTAGGTAGTCGAGGATGACCTTGAAGTTTTGATCCTCTAGCTTCTACCTCCTGAGTGCTGGGGTCACAGGCATGTGCCTGGCTTATGTTTGGTCTTTAAAGGAGGAGATTTTGTTGTTTATTTGTTTTTTTCGGACATAGTCTCATGTACCTCACGTTAGCCTTGAATTAGCTTGGGAGTTGAAGATGATGTAGAACTTTGGATCATCTGAGCCTACCCACCCAATTCTGGGATAATTCACAGTTTTAAAGTAGGCATTGTTTCCTCCATTGACACCAGCGATTCAGAAGGGTGGTTAAGGCACTTTCCCTTTTGTTGCAGAGCTAGTGAGGACTGGATGCAGGGCGTGTACTTGGATGCACTTGACCCTGTCCAAGGCTCCTCCCACTAGGCAGAAGCAGTTGTTGGCGTTATAATGCTCATCCCGGGTTAATTTAATAGAAGTTACATGTGCTCTCCTGCTTTCCCATGCCCCCTGCCCTCTGGTCTCTGAGTGGCCTGTGGGATTCACCAGGCTAGGGTTTCCTGGTCCCCGAGCTCTGTCTTGTCAATGTGCAATGGCAGCTGAAGGGAACGCCTTGTTGGCAGATGGCTTTTGGAGGCAGAGAGACTCATGGATTCACACCCTTCAGTCAGCATGCTGGTTTTAGTCAACATGGTGTTTGAGCCCTGGGATCTGCCCAGGACAGAAGAGAAGAGGGAAGAGAGTCTTCCTTTCCTGGCCCCTCAGCCTGTGGAGGTGGACCAGGGTCATTCAGCTGCTAGAGAGGGAGATGTCCACACAAGCTGGCGTTTACCCTCTGTGGCCAAGGCTGCTGTCTTGAGTCCTGAGAGGTGCTTTTGAGTAGCCTGAGTGGGTTGCTAGTGCTCAGAAATGTGGAGATTTCATAACAATTCTGAATTTCTAGCTCTTTTGGAAACTGGGAGGGTCTGGAAGTTTGAGCCTGGAGTCCTCCATGCGAAGGCTGCTCACCAGGAGACTGGTTTATGATGCTGCAGCTGGTGGGACCCCTGAAGTCTTGTTCACTCTGAAGTTTCCATCTGGACAGTATACCTTGAATTTGACCCTGCCCGTGTCTGAATCTTTCAGGAGGTCAAGGAAGCAGGCGCCTGAAGGACGGGAAGGAAGGTGGGCAGGCATTCCGTGCACAGGGTGGTGTGTGGGCAGAGCTGGTCTGAGACCATTCTCACAAGAGTAAAGAGAGCAGTGATATACAGGCTCCTGTAGACACCCTGGCTCAGTGCACACAGAGCAGGCCAGAGCCAGGGTCCCAGCAGAGATTAAATGGGACTTCTGAGGAAGATGGCATGTGAGCACACATGGTGTTACATCCCAAGCACACAAGAACGATGGGGTCAAACCAAACCCACATGGACATCTGTGGCCTAGAATGGCGAGAAGTCCCATGTTTGACAACCGGGCCAGCATCAGGCTCCCTTTCTTGGGTGGCAGCGAGCAGCGGCAGCACAGACTGTAATGTCCGTGTGGGATGGGACTTTGTTTGCTTTGGGGGAGAAGGGAGAGGGTCAAGATTTAGACCTTGTTAGTAGGTTCTGAAATCTGAAATCTCTCTCTGAGGGCCCCATATAGAACTGAAGACTTGTCTCTTGCCCGGGCTAGGAAAGAAATGAAGGTGGGAACAGGAACTCCCTGTGCTCAGGGCTAGGTTGGCCATCGTCAGTCCTGCACTCGTGCTGGGGGAATGTGAACTGATGTTTCCAGATGTATCTTTTTTTACAAGGGGGCTGCTGAGTAAATTTGTCACAGACAGTGACCACAGGGTCTTCCTTAATCTCATTAAGGGGCTAGGTAGACCCTTACAAAAGGGATGGGACATTTTGCAGGAAGACACTCCCAGAACTTTCTAGGCATGGATTCAAATGTCCCAGAATCAGGGTGTGAGGGATTAAGCATCCTTGGAGTCATCTTGGCTCCCTCTTGGAGGCTTGATTAAGATCATAGGCTGGTCAAGGCAGACAGGGAGATGTGGGCTGAACCCTCTTTCTGGAAGCGCTCTTTCTCTCTCTCTCTCTCTCTCTCTCTCTCTCTCTCTCTCTCTCTCTCTCTCTCTCTCTCTCTCTCTCTCTCTCTGTGTGTGTGTGTGTGTGTGTGTACATGCCATAGTGCTTGTGTGGAGGTCTGTGTCCATCTTGTGTTTTTGAGACAGGATCTTGCACTGGCCCAGAATTCATCAGATAAGTTCAGCTGGTTGGCCATTGAGTCCCAAGGGACCTTTCTGCTTCTACCCACTAGGTGCTGGGATTACAAACACACATTGTCACATCCACTTTTATGTGGACTCTGGGGATTGAACTTAAGCTCCTCACCCTTGCAAAGCAAGCTATCTCTCTAGGCCCCAGTTTCTCTGTTTACAAAATGGGGGCATATTTTAGGCCAGTGAAGTTGTTAAGAGACTGTGTACCACTGCCTGCCTCTCCTTCCTGTTGGGGCAGCTGTGTCTCTCCAAGGCATGAGTGTGACTATTTGTGAAGGTGAATTCCTCCTGGGGACCAGGGCAGTGGCAGGAAAGAACGTGGGTTCTGTGCAGCCCTTTGATTGTGTGACTTGGGATTCCTCACCTAACCTCTATTTCTCTGCTTTTTCATTTGTATGACAGGGTCAATGACAGCCCCTGTCTTGTTGGGTTTCAACCAAGATTAAACGAGATAAAACATTCTAAAGCATCCAGAAAGATGTTGGACACTCCCAAAATCCCCTAAATATTAACTGCCAGTGTTATCATTGCACAACAGATTCGTTTTCCTTGTGGCTTTGGCTGTCAGGGAACTCACCATCCAATTTGCACCTTACCTGTGGAGCCCTACCTTGAACATAATGACATGGATTTCTGTTTTTGCTTCCCAAACCTTCTCTGCCATATTGTACTATTTGCTGTCATAGCTCCCATCATCCTGGTTTGTATATATTATGTAGGTATATAACGTATTGATATAAATGGTTTTGCAGTAAGTTTAGAATTAGTAAATGAAGAAAATATAGCAATAGGTTGATTCTTGTTCATAATATTCTTGAACTAGGGGGTAAATTGTGCTAATTATACAGCACACCTTTCTATTTTGAGACAGTGTCTCATTATGTAGCCTAGGCTGACCTCCTGAGTACTGGGATCATAGGCATGTGCTACTGTGTTGGTAAGCGCTAATGGCTTTTCTTTTACATTGACTTATTTATTTATAGTGTGTGTATGCACCGGCCACACTGTGAACGTGGAGGTTAAACGACAACCCCAGGGAGTTAGTTCTCTTCTTCTCTCCCATGTGTCTCAGAAACTGAATTCGGGCCCCTGAGCTCAGTCCAGTGTCTTTACCCACTGAGCCATCTCACTGGCCCAGCAGTTAATGTTTCTGAAGGGTTATGGTGTGTTGGCCTTTGCCATGCCTGTTTCATGTGTATTACCGTAACCGTCACAGCCTAGGAATCCTCAGAGGGAGCCTTGCTTCTATGTGGGTGCTGGGGATCTAGATTTAGGTCTTTTCCTTTTGCAGTTCAGGAAACCAAGGCCGGGAGAGATGGAATCATTCAGTGATTACCGGCTGCAGGTGGTAGGGCCAGGATTCAGACGTGTCTGGCCTTCCTCCAGAGTGTACAGTATCGCAGCCTGTTCAGTTCTGAGGGTGCCTGGAGTTCCGAGAGGCAGAGGAGGAATGGGTTCTGGCAGTGGATCACTCTTCCTCCCCTTCTTTTTCTCTTCCCATTTCCTCAACCTTCTCCCCGCTTCCTATGTCTCCAGAGCCCATGAGGGCCCCCAAAGGCCTGGCTTTTGCTGAGATCCAGGCTCGCCAGCTGACCCTGCAGTGGGAGCCCCTAGGCTACAATGTGACACGTTGCCACACCTATGCTGTGTCCCTCTGCTATCACTACATCCTGGGCGGCAGCCACAATCAGACCATCCGGGAGTGTGTGAAGATGGAGCGGGGTGCCAGCCGCTACACCATCAAGAATCTGCTGCCGTTCAGGAACGTCCATGTGCGTTTGATCCTCACAAACCCTGAGGGGCGCAAGGAGGGCAAGGAGATCACCTTCCAGACAGATGAAGATGGTAAGTGTGCAGGCCCGATTCCCAGAGCTACGAATGCCTCCCATACCCAGGGCCTACATGAGTAGGGAACAGTGCTGGTCATTACTCATTCCTGGGGAGACTGTGGGTTGTTAGGCTAGTGTAATTTCTTCCTTAAGGGTTTTGAAAAATTCAGTGGTGAATTAGACCAGGAATTTTCCTCATGGCAAGGTTTCTAATAACAGTTTTTACTTGTGAAATAGATTTGGATGTATTCAGTCACTTTCCGCCTTGTTTTCTGAGATGGCCCCTCACTGAACCAGGACCTCATTAGCAGGCAGATTGGCTGGTCAATAGGCTCCAGGTTTCCACCCATCTCTGTCCCCCCGCTTCCCAGAACACTGGGGTTACACATGTGTGCTACCACGCCTGGCTTTTACATAGACACTGGGGATCCAAACTTAGATCCTTCTGTTTGCATAGCAAGCACTTGACCAACTGGAGCTATCTCTCCAGTCCTGTTTTTAGCTTCTTGAGTCTTTATTGCCCCACCCCCCCCTTTTCTCTGATATGGTCTTGCCATGTAGCAGAGGCTGGCCTTAACTCGTAATCCTCCTGCTTCAGCCTCCTCGGTGCTGGGATTGTAGGTATGTGCCACCACACTTGGCTTGAGCCTAGTTTCTAATGCTTGCAATTAAAGCCATATGCTTTCCTTTATGCCCTATTTAGCTGCATTCCAGAGTGTTTGTTGTTGTCCAGTGCTGGGGCTTTACCTCAGACTTGCACAGGATAGGCAGGTGTTGCGCAGCACTGGGCTCCGTCCTCAGTCCACCCATAAGTTTTGATATGCTCTGTTTTCATTACCATTCAGTTTAAAATATTTTCTAGTTGCTGTAATAGTGTCCTCTTTAACGCAAAACTTATTTAAAATTACTTATCTTAATTTCTTTCCTTCCTTCCTTCCTTCCTTCCTTCCTTCCTTCCTTTCTTTCTTTCTTTCATTCTTTTTTTGAGACAGGGTTTCTCTGTGTAGCCCTGGCTGTCCTGGACCTCACTTTGTAGGTCAGGCTGGCCTTGAACTCATAGATATCTATCTGCCTCTGCTTCTCTAGTTCTTGAGTGCTGGGATTAAAGGTGTGTGCCACCATTGCCTGGCCACTTTGTTTAGTTTCTAAGCACTTAGAATGTGTGTGTGTGTGTGTGTGTGTGTGTGTGTGTGTGTGTGTGTGTGTATGTATGCATGCATGTAATGGGCATCTGGGCCTTGTGCAAGCATTCTACTGCCGAGTTACAGCCCCAGTCCACCAACGAGGACTTCTAATTAATAATCTTTTTGTTATTGATTTCTGGCCTAATCCACTGTGGTCAGAGTAGGAATTCTAGTCTTGAAATTTGACCCTTGCTTTGTGGCCCAGCAAAGGGTTAATTTTGGTGGCTGGTCCCCTGTGTCACGTCCAGCCACTGTTGGGTGGCTCTTTATGTGTCACACTGTCTGCACTTAAGCACAGGCTCTGCAACAGATACCAGTATGGATGGATTCTTTGTGTTGATGCATAATTGTCACTCTGGCTGTATTTAAGCACAGGCTCTGAATCAGGCACCAGTATGGATGGATTCTATGTATTAATGCATTCAGCCCCCTTGATCATCCTGTGTGGCAGGATGTTGTTGCTTGTCCTATGTGACAGATAATTTCACATATCAAGTCTGTGATTGGTAGAGCAGGGCCTTATAGAGCTGGCTGGAAAGCTGGTTTTGTTGTTTAGTTTCGGTGCCATCCAGAGTTACTTATTTTTAAGTTTTTGATTTTTTTTTTTTTGGTGTGTGGCTGTCTCACCAGTAGCGCGGTCATCCTTGGATGTATGGCATGGCGGCTCTTCTGCTTCCTTTCTCCACATGTTGGCACAGGTCCACATCACCACACCTTGCAGACTTGGCGTTTCTAGCAGCTGCACTCTAATGCCAGCACACACCCACTGCCTTCTCTAAATCCCTGCAGACTGTCAGGAACCTGTAAGAGGACGGACTGGTAGGTTTCCTGGCTGTCTCCATGTGCAATTTCTGTTCCTCAGTCTTCCTCATTGGTTTTCCACCAGACACCACTCACCTTGATCATGCGCATAGGCCACACTGAAGGTTTTCTCAGGGCGGGAGCAAGCAATGGCTGGGATTGCCCCAAAGCTTTGCACACCCTGTAGCTAAACACCAGACTGCTCCATTCTCATGATCTCTGTATGTGATTTGATCGCCACGGCTATGGTCAGGCCACCTCATTCTGTCCAGGGTGCTTATCCTAAGTGGTCAGTCCAATAAATTCCCATAGACTGGACACTTTAGGGAATTCCCATCCAAATGAAGAAATGACATCCCAGCACTCCAGGAGGCCACTAATGCTCCCCATGTTCACCGCCTCGCAAGGGTAACCATTATCCCTCCTGATAACACTGTGTATTCTTTTTTGCTTGGTTCTGGGCTATGTGTAAGCAGAATTGTATAGTAGTAAGCAGAATCGTACAGTAGATGCTTGCTTTGTGCCCACTTGTTTCTGTGAATTTTATGCTCTCCGGAGACTGGACCATGGCATGCATGGTTCTCACTGCTGTGTGGTTCATTCTAGGAATGAATCTGCCACATTTACTTTCTGTTAACTGTTGGTGAGTATCCGGGCAGATTCCGAATTTGGTTACTTTGAACAATGTTTTGAAGAAAGCCTGTGGAGATTATTTTTGGTAGGTATTCATGTGTCCTGTGGGCGTGTGTAGGAGAGAATGGCTAGGTTGTGTGTGTTTGTCTTTAGCAGATTTAGCCAGACAGTCTTCCATTGGTCGTGATTGTGTCGATTTATATTCTACTAGCAGTGAATGAAAACTTGGTGGTTCTGTGATCTTACTGACACTTGAAATTGCTAATTGCTGTGTGTTTTTTGTTTGTTTGTTTGTTTGGATAGGTGGAGAATAATCTTGGGAAATTCTTGCTTTAACTGAATGCTTAACTTTCATTGTATTTGTGTGGTGTGTGTGTGTGTGTGTGTGTCTAGGCAAGATGTTGATGTTTTTTTCTATTGCTTTCCATCTTAGTTTTTGAGACAAAGTCTCACTGAGCTTGAATCTCTGTTTCAGCTCAGCTGGCTGGCTGGCAGGCTGGCCGGCAAGCCC
Organism: Cricetiscus sungorus; assembly: GCA_030556225.1. NCBI lineage: Eukaryota > Metazoa > Chordata > Mammalia > Rodentia > Cricetidae > Cricetiscus > Cricetiscus sungorus. The sequence goes on along the minus strand of JANBXA010000734.1, from coordinate 126,088,301 downwards.
CAAGCAACCAACTGCTTTTCCCCCTAGTCCCCACTGCTGGGTTACAGTGCACACCCCCAGTGCTGGGTTACAGTGCACACCCCCAGTGCTGGGCTATGATGCACCCCCCAGTGCTGGGCTATGATGCACACCCCCAGTGCTAGGTTATAGATACACACCCCCAGTGCTGGGCTATGATGCACCCCCAGTGCTGGGCTATGATGCACCCCCAGTGCTGGGCTATGATGCACACCCCCAGTGCTGGGCTATGATGCACCCCCAGTGCTGGGCTATGATGCACCCCCAGTGCTGGGCTATGATGCACACCCCCAGTGCTGGGTTACAGTGCACACCCCCAGTGCTGGGTTACAGTGCACACCCCCAGTGCTGGGTTACAGTGCACACCCCCAGTGCTGGGCTATGATGCACACCCCCAGTGCTGGGCTATGATGCACCCCCAGTGCTGGGCTATGATACACACCCCCAGTGCTGGGTTCTGATGCACACCCCCCCAGAGCTGGGCTATGATGCACACCCCCAGTGCTGGGCTATGATGTACACCCCCAGTGCTGGGCTATGATGCACACCCCCAGTGCTGGGCTATGATGCACACCCCCAGTGCTGGGCTATGATGCACCCCCAGTGCTGGGCTATGATACACACCCCCAGTGCTGGGTTCTGATGCACACCCCCCCCAGAGCTGGGCTATGATGCACACCCCCAGTGCTGGGCTATGATGTACACCCCCAGTGCTGGGCTATGATGCACCCCCAGTGCTGGGCTACTGATACACACCCCCAGTGCTGGGTTCTGATGCACACCCCCCCAGGGCTGGGCTATGATGCACACCCCCAGTGCTGGGCTATGATGTACACCCCCAGTGCTGGGCTATGATGCACACCCCCAGTGCTGGGCTATGATGCACACCCCCAGTGCTGGGCTATGATGCACCCCCCAGTGCTGGGCTATGATACACACCCCCAGTGCTGGGTTCTGATGCACACCCCCCCCCCCAGAGCTGGGCTATGATGCACACCCCCAGTGCTGGGCTATGATGTACACCCCCAGTGCTGGGCTATGATGCACACCCCCAGTGCTGGGTTACAGTGCACACCCCCAGTGCTGGGCTATGATGCACCCCCAGTGCTGGGCTATGATACACACCCCCAGTGCTGGGTTCTGATGCACACCCCCCCCAGGGCTGGGCTATGATGCACACCCCCAGTGCTGGGCTATGATGCACACCCCCAGTGCTGGGCTATGATGCACACCCTCAGTGCTGGGCTATGATGCACACCCCCCCCAGTGCTGGGCTATGATGCACCCTCAGTGCTGGGCTATGATGCACACCCCCAGTGCTGGGCTATGATGCACCCCCCCAGTGCTGGGCTATGATGCACCCCCAGTGCTGGGCTATGATGCACACCCCCAGTGCTGGGCTATGATGCACACCCCCAGTGCTGGGCTATGATGCACACCCCCCCAGTGCTGGGCTATGATGCACACCCCCAGTGCTGGGTTACAGTGCACACCCCTAGGGCTGGGCTATGATGCACCCCCAGTGCTGGGCTATGATGCACACCCCCCGTACTGGGCTATGATGCACACCCCTAGTGCTGGGCTATGATGCACACTAGCGCCCTGGCTCTTACATGGATGTCATGAGCACCACACTCAGGTCCTTACGCTTCAACCGAGCCGACTCTTCAGCTCTCACTGCTTCTTTCCCTGCTTCCCCTGTCCCTGCTGGATGAGTCCTACTTCCTCACAAGTGTTTATCAAAGTGTTTTACCAGCCAGAAGCTGCACCCCGCCATGCTTGTTAAGAGTGTACAAACCAAACTGACCATACCTCACAGTGCCCGTGAGGAAATTTTCATAGCACGTGTGTATGATGTAATTGTCAGTGCTGTTAATTTTCTTCTGTCTCATTGAGACTATTTATGTAATTAAGATCTTTTTAGACAGGAAAACATCTCTACCCATGATCCCGGCCCCCTATTGCAATTGTTTTCCTTTCTCTGGTAAATATCTGCATTTCATGAAAGCTACTAACTTGAGCTAAACAAGAGCCTGAATGGAACCCGCTTGGCCATGAAACGTGGGCCCCTGAGGAATGGGCCATATGAGCTTTGAATTTTGCATATTTCACATCATTTACTTCTGGTGAGAGAGGGGCCGCGTCATGTCCATTTCACTGATGCAGAAACTGAGGCTCAGGGAGGCCGACTGGCCTAAGCAGAACAGCTAGGAAAAGGTAAGGCTGATGCATGAACTGTGGTATTTGGAGCCAAAGCCCACTTTCCTGTGCCTTCATCCTTCCCTCCCAGTGCCTGGTGGGATTGCAGCTGAGTCCCTAACCTTCACCCCACTGGAGGACATGATCTTTCTCAAGTGGGAGGAGCCCCAGGAACCCAATGGCCGCATCACTCAGTATGAGGTGAACAGGGGCCCAGGTGGGAGGTCACAGTTCCTGTGCTGTGATAGAGGGAGACAGGCAGGAAGACAGCGAGGGGCCTTAAAACTACTTCTGAGATGGCCAGAGTTTGTGTTCTGTGAGGTCTGAGTAGGGTGGCGGGCAGCCCAGTGCATCTCTAGTTTCCATGGAATATCGTAGGTGGTGGGTGGGGTTCCTGGGATACTGAGTGACACCCATCCCTGTCCCGAACCATCTACCTGCTCCTTCTGTCCTCAGATCAGCTACCAAAGCATCGAGTCCTCGGACCCAGCAGTGAATGTGCCTGGCCCACGGCGCACCATCTCTAAACTCCGCAACGAGACTTACCACGTCTTCTCCAACCTGCACCCGGGCACCACCTACCTGTTCTCTGTGCGTGCCCGTACCAGCAAGGGCTTCGGCCAGGCGGCTCTCACCGAGATTACCACCAACATCTCAGGTGAGCTTCCTTGGGAGGTGGCCTAGGGTCTCAGGGTTCCAAGGACATTGAAGGGCGGAACAGCCTAGTGTGTGTACAGAGGGCCTTGCTGAGATAAATGAACCATTTAAAGGTTTCAAGTCAGGAGTTGGGACTAAATCAGAGGGGTCAGGAGACTATGGTGGGTGGAATCAGATGGTTGAGATCAGAAGTCAGTGACTAAGTTCGGGGGCCATGAAAGCTTAGATCAAGGGAATAGAAGGTAAAGGGGCTGGAGGCTGTCTGGCCTTTCTGGCCCGGTGACCAGGCGCCATGCTTGTGTCCCTGTCTCTTCTCAGCTCCGAGCTTTGATTATGCTGACATGCCGTCACCCCTGGGCGAGTCTGAGAACACCATCACAGTGCTGCTGAGGCCGGCCCAGGGCCGTGGAGCACCCATCAGGTGGGAAAGCCTGTACAGAGTGGGTAGGCGACAGGCCTCTCCTGAGCTGGCCAGCTCTCTGGTTACCCTGTTTCCTGCCTGGGCTCAGGGTTGAGGAGGGTGCACCATGATTCTGGGTAGTGGAAAGCTTGAAGCCACTCATTTCCAGCCAAGAACACAGGTCTCTGCTGGTAACTATCATGGGTTTCCTGGACAGTGTTCAGTTTGGAGAAGGAACTAGGCCTCCCCAGTATGATTCGTTAGACACCTGGAAGTGAAAATCTTGGGGCCTTGTATTTTCTAACTAGTTCTGTTCTTGGAGATACAGGGATGGGTATCTCTATAGAAGGCTAGGGGACCAGCTAGTTAAGGCCATCTCTATGGGATGACCTAGCACTTTGATTTTCTGGTCCCAACTCTCTGGAGGTCTCTGGGATTATTGATGCCACAATGGCTTCCTCTGCTGTGTGTGTGTGTGTGTGTGTGTGTGTGTGTGTGTGTGTGTGTGTCTGTGTGTGTGTGTCTGTGTGTGTGTGTGTGTGTCTGTGTGTGTGTGTGTGTGTCTGTGTTAGAGTACAAATGGGGAGTGTGTGTGAGTGGGGTCATCTCAGGGTAGTTGTGTTTGTGACGTGTTTGGCATGGAGATATGAGGGCGGTTGAGAGGCACTGGGCGTGGCAGGGGGGAGGGGATTGTCAGTATGAGTCTGCATGTGTTTGAGAGTGTGTGGATGTTCATGGTCAGTTTGACTTCATATGCACAAAGTCACTTAAACCTCATTGAACCCTGTGCAGAGCATGTGATTAAACGTGCTTGCAAAACAAATGAAGAGAGGAAGGACTTAGTTTGACTCGGTGTCAGAGGCTTCAGTCTGTGGTCGCTTGGCCCTGTGCACTTAGGCAGGACACCAGGGTGTCAGAGCGATTTACCTCAGGGTAACTGGGAAGCAGAGAGAGAGAATGCCTAGGTTCCAGCTGGCTGGCTTTGTGCTTTCCCTGCTTTATTCCATCTGTGCCCCACATTCATGCAGGTCTTCCACGCTTAGATGACCCTCTCTGGACACATCCTTGAACATACTTCTAGAAGTGTGCTTTACCAATCTCCTAGGTGTTTCTTAGTCTAGTCAAGCTAACTGTCTTAACCTGCAAAACCTCTGCTGTGTGTGTGTGTGTGCGTGTGCATGCGTGTGTGCGTGTGTGTGTGCGTGCGTGTGTGCACGTGTGTGTGCGCACGCGTGTGTGTGCACGCGTGTGCGCGTGTGTGCGTGTGTGCACGCGTGTGTGCGTGTGTGTGCGTGTGCATGCGTGTGTGTGTGTGTGTGCACACGCACATGTGCATGCTCATGTGTGCAGAATTAAAGATGGGGAATGTGAGAGTGGGGTCATCTTGAGGTTGCCTTTGTGGTGTCTTTGGCATGGAGATGTGAGGGTAGGTGTGACTTTTGGAAGTCACAGAGCCTCTCTGCCACTTAAGTCTCCTTTAGTGGAAACTAAGGGCTGTCCCATGAAGGTGGTTGGATCGCTCCACCTTCTCCCCCTGTCCTTTACCTTTTCTTCCTCACCTGCTGGGTCTCCCCCATACTTTCCAGCACTGCCTGCCTTGACCCTGTGGACTCTCAGGTCCCTGTGGGTGTTGTGTTTGTTGCTGAAGCCTCCAGGTCTTTGTGTGGCATCGCCAGGGAGGTCTTGGGAAACTTCTCCCTCAGTGTCTTCTTGAGGGATTCTGTGAGCTGGGCTGGCCAAGCTAGGTGGGAATAAGGAGATGGGACATGGTGGGCAGGGTGACCCTCATCTCTCTGAGGCTATGTTTCCTTAGACATCACTTCAGCTTGAGGCTAATGTGAATTATTGTCAGCTCCTGGGACCCTAGCATGTGGCTCTTTCCTGCTGGGGACAGTTAGTTCCAGGAGGCCCAGATCCTTCAGTACCAGCTCAGGACCTCTCATCTGAGCACAGCAAATGTCACCCTTTACCCAGGGAAGCGACAAGGAGTGTGTCACGTTCCAGGTTCTGTGTCACACACAGGAGGACTCATTGATGAGACCCAGTGGGCCTTAGGGTTTAGTCCCACTGAGCAAGGCTACAATCTGTGGCAGCAATAACAATAGACACTAAGTGTCTTAGTAGCGACACTTAAGTCGCTAGCTAAGTGTCCTTGCTAGCTACACCCTGGTTCACTCCCATCTTACCGAGGAGGAAACTGAGGGTTGGGAGCTTCTGTGCCTTGCTGGGTTAGAAAGACCTTTACCATCTGAAGGCTGTCTGGGTCCCCTGTGGTCACCTGCACATCTCCTTCCTGTCCAGCGTGTACCAGGTGGTTGTGGAGGAAGAGCGGCCTCGGCGGTTGCGGAGGGAGCCGGGAGGTCAGGACTGCTTCTCCGTACCTCTGACCTTTGAGACGGCACTGGCTCGAGGCCTGGTCCACTACTTTGGGGCTGAGCTGGCTGCCAGCAGCCTGCTTGAGGCCATGCCTTTCACTGTGGGGGACAACCAGACCTATCGTGGCTTCTGGAATCCACCGCTTGAGCCCAGGAAGGCCTACCTCATCTACTTCCAGGCAGCAAGCCACCTGAAAGGGGTGAGGGGCCGGCTGGTCCTGGTGTGTAGACTGGGGTAGTGGGTTGTCGGGTGGGGAGACCTACCACCCGGGCCTAACCTCGTTTCCTTGAGCCACGCCCTCCCGATGTCAGGCTTCTTCCCACAGATGCTCCAACATGCCTGTTGACCAGGCTCCCTTGCTTCCCGAGGCCCTGCCTTTTCTTAGACACCTCTTTCCAAGAAGCCCACCACTAAAGTCTCAGGCCCTACCTGTGCCCCAGACTTCCCTTCCGCCCTGGGCTCTGCCCTATTCTCCAGGCTTCTGGATCTTAAACACCCCAGTAGTTCACTTTTTTTAGCAGACCCCTGAATCTGGTTCCTGCCCTCATGTCTGAGGCCCCACCCCATTTCCCCATGCTGCTTTTGTGTCCTCTGATCACATTGGTCTTAAGGCACAGGTCAGTGTAGAGCCCTTTCTTAAGCAGTTTGCACCTTCATTGAGCCCTGGCTAAGGACAAGTGACCCTGATGGGGTTTCCTGAGCTGTGGAGCATAGGTTTGGCTTTTGTGTCACTGAGCCCCTTTGTCTGCACTTCCAGGAAACCCGGCTGAACTGCATCCGGATTGCCAGGAAAGGTGGGTATGCTGGGCGTCTTCAGCCCTGTCCAGGCACAGCCTCTCATCTGTGTGCTGTGGGAGCACACAGGGCTATGGAGCCTATGGCTGTGGATGGCAGGGCCCAGTCAGCAAGGTCTTCCCGGCTCAGCCCCCTGGTGCCCACTTCAAGGGCTTCTTCTCTCAAGCTGGACAACAGGCAGCCTCTCCCACCATTCACACTCCCCATAGTGGCAAGAGGGCCCCTGACAGAGACAGGGACCAGCCTGTGGGAAGAAGCGATCGTGCGTGTGTCTTGAGGGTGATGTTGGTAACTGGTCCCCGGTTCTGGGTTCTGTATCTGTTCCTTTTCCTATAGTGGGAGAGACAGGTGGGGACAGGCAGGGAGGCGTGAGGACCGCCTCTCTTATAGACACGGATTGTGGTTGGTTACGTCCTGGGATGTCTCATCTGTGACACTTGTATTTTCCTTCTCCATCACTTGGCAGGAGGGCAAGAGGGTAGGTCTGAAGGCCCCAGCTGTCCCCTGTTCTCTGTATGAAGATGCTGGGGGGGGGTGTCTCTAGGGGGACTGAGACATGCTGAGAGAGAGCTGTTTGGGCAGCTTGCTGAGTGACTCAGTGCTCAGACCTTGGCCTATAGGGCCAGGTGGGCTCTGATCCTCTGTCTTTTTCATTCTCCCCAGCTGCTTGCAAGGAGAGCAAGCGACCCCTTGAAGTGTCCCAGAGGTCAGAGGAGATGGGACTCATCCTGGGCATCTGTGCAGGTGGCCTTGCTGTTCTCATTCTCCTTCTGGGGGCCATCATTGTCATCATTCGCAAAGGGTGAGTAGGGCCAGTGCTCCTGGCCCACCAGGAACTTCCTACCCCTGGAAGGTCTGCTGGGCACAGAGGAGCCATGCTCTGTGGTAGAGCAGCCTCTGCTCGTGGTGAAGTATGTGGAGGGCTGCCAGCCTGGGCATTGGGCCTGTGGATGAACACACACTGGCCAGTGGGAGTCAGGGACTCAGCAAAGGCCGCTGTGGTGGCTGGAGCACAGTTTTGGCTGGTGCCGAGAGCCACTATCCAGGAATGGGTACTCTACGGTGCCAAGGAGCTGCGCTGGAAGCAGGCACTGCCCCCCTTTGCCCTTCAGGGGCTGTTCCAATAGAAGGCACAGTGGTGACCTGACTGTGACTTGGCCCCCTAGCCAAGGTATCTGCCATGACTGATTGTGCAAACTCAGAGCCCCAGAGTGAGGGAGCTGCCAGGGAGTTGAAGGACATCTGGCCTAGTGTTTAGAATGGTTTCAATGCGACAGAGCCTGTCAAAGCTGATGACCCCCTCACTTTGCAGAGTGCTTGCTTAGCATACACAGAGTCCTAGCTTTGGCCCCCAGTCTGGTATAGACTACAAATGATGGCTCACACGTGTCATCCTAACATTCCAGAGATGGGCACGGGAGGATCAAAAAGTTCAAGGCCATCTTTGTCATCTCTGCCGTTTGCTGAGTTCAAAGCTTGCCTGGGTTACATGAGATCCTGTTTCAAAAACAAATCAAAAGCTAAAAGCTCAAAGCTCCAAAAGGAAACACCCTCCCCACCTGGAGCTCCGTGAATTAAGCAGGAGTTGGAGGCAGGGTGGGAACTCCTGAGCCCCCTCCTTCTGCAGCCACACACTACCCCCTTCTCACCAGGCCTCTCCAGAACATGGTGGCTCAAGAACCATAATTGAGCCTAGAGGAGGCAATGCCCAAGGTTACCCTAGAAGCCACGGGCAGATCCAGCCCCATCCTTCCCCATCTGGACTCTGGCTTCTGTAGCTCCTACTGCTGCCAGGCTGGGCACATGCAGGCCGGTTGGCACCGGTTCTCTGGGCTGCCAGGAGTAGATAAGTAGGATCCAGGGAGGGGACAGAGAGCTGGCTAGGGCCATCAGCGATAGTGATGGGGTATGGCAGTGGAATGGAGATTGTGTGTGGGATGGCCTGCCTATCCTGGGCTCCGGCTCAGATTTTTTTCTTCTGAAGTCGAAGAACAGTGTCTTGAGACACACTATCTTTAACGATCACTTAATGAGGGATGACTGTGTGCCAGGAGCATTAGCTACTGAGTACCCAGAATGTGCCAGGCAAGGTTCTGGCACTTGGGGTCTATCCGAGAACATTTCCTTCTTGGATCCTGACAAACAGCAGGCCTGACTCCCTTTTCTCCGGTGGAGAAGCTGTAATCAAAGTGAGTTGCCCGAGTCTCTAGGTGAAGAGCTGGGGCTTGCTCTGCGTCAGGCTCCTGAGCTTCACCGCAGACGCAAAGGCCTCATCGTAGGCTCCCTGCCAATGGCAGGTCTCTGCATTTGTGCGCAGCAGGGGCCTGAAATGGCCCTCTGAGTAGAGTGTGGGTGTAGGAGGCGATAAGTGGAATTGCAGGGGTGTATTTGGGTTCCTAGAGGTCTCCCCTGAGGGGAGAGAATTGGCCATGTGGGATATCATCCACACACCCTGCAAATAGAGCCTTGGCCAGGACAGAGTGGGTCATAGGTGTAGTCAGAGTGTCACGAGGAGACCACCCTTGTTGTACAGTCTCTAACTCACGTATCAGTACCTGTCCAGGCTGTCTCAGAAGCCCCTAGGACCATTGTCCTCCCCACTCTGCTACCTGTTCTAAAAGTCACGCGTTTCCACTGTGGCCCGTCACTGAGCCCCGTGGCCGTGGCCTTGGGGAGCCGTGGACTTCTCAGGGCTTCCCCGCCAAGTTTGCATTGTGGGGTTTGAACAGGTTTCAGATCAGCCTGTGCTGTGAATGTAATGGACTGAGTAGGAGGTACAGCACCCACCCCTGGGTATAACCTGGGGGTGAGCACTGAGGGAGTTCCTGGGCCAGGGTCCCAACCAATTATCTGAGACCTGGGAAACTCTGTCCTTTGCCATAATAACCTGTGACTTACTGGCCTCATCTGTGAAATGGGATTTTTTTTTTTTTTCAGTGCTAGAGATTGAGCCCTGAGCCTTGAGCATGTTGGACAAATGTTCTGCTAATCAGTAGCAGTGTTACTTCAATGTGAGGCTTTTCACACAAGCTTTGGGTGCCCAGAGAGAGGGTGGCCTGGTTCCTTAATGAACCCCATAGTCAGAATCAGTCAAGATGGAAAGAGCGGGCCCTGGGTTTGCCTAGGCATCATGCTGGGGCCTCTCTAACCTGTTGGGACTTCTCCACCCTGCTGGGGCTTCTCCACCCTGCTGGGGCTTCTCCACCCTGCTGGGGCTTCTCCACCCTGCCTCTTCTTGACCCTAGCTATTCTCCTTGCTAGGCTGAGGTGCATATGCAGGACTGCCTACTCAGGGGCTGTGGAGACTGCAGAGGAGAGCCTGAGGGTGGGAGCTGTCTGCAAAGGCCAGAGCAGGCATGGATGGGGGAAGGTGCCTTTGAGTATGTGTGTGCCGGTGTTTATTTCTGTGTACGAGTGTATGTACATGTGAATTTACCTATTATGCATGAGTGTGCATATGTATATGTGTCTGCACATGTATGTGTGGCTGCACACGTTTTGCCTTCTGCAGCAGCTCACTGAGGGAAGATTCTAGAAGGGCTTTTAGTCTGAGCTCACAGTCTTTTGACTGAGTATGGCACCTGACCTGTGTGGCTCCTTCCTTCTGGGAGGGAAGCCTGGTTACACTGCTGTTTCTCTTTGCACGCTGCCAGGAGGGACCGCTATGCATACTCCTACTACCCGTGAGTAATTCTCACCACCCTAGGTCCCCAGGGCCTGCTTTCCTGACCTCTCTAACTCTCTCCATCTCTCTCTCTCTCTCTCTCTCTCTCTCTCTCTCTCTCTCTCTCTCTCTCTGTCTCTCTCTCTGTCTGTCTCTCTCTCTCTGTCTCTCTCTGTCTCTGTCTCTCTGTCTCTGTCTCTCTGTCTGTCTGTCTGTCTGTCTGCTCTCTGTCTCTGTCTCTGTCTCTGTCTCTCTCTCTCTCTGTCTCTCTCTCTTTCTGTCTCTCCCTCTCCCCGTCTCTCTCTCTCTCTCCCTCCCTCCCTCTCTCTCTCTTTCTCTCCCCCCCCCGTCAATGCCAGCCCCTTTCCACGGCACCCCCCTCCCTTGTGATGTATTTCCCCTTTGCCACAGCAATGCTCCTATGCTCAGCTGGCTCTGTGCTCCTTCCCAGCCACCTTGCCCTTACCATCACCTTCCCGGGCCTTGTGACCCCTCTCCAGGAGATTCCCTGCCTCCCCTGCCCCCATGCCTCCTGAACCTGTTCCTCACCCTGCTGGTTACCCGTACCAGCCCCCAGTTTCCCTCCCCTCACTCCAAGGAATTGCTGACATGGCTGCTTTTCCTCCCCGTGATTCCATGTAGATAATTTTCGAACCTAAATTCAGAACTTTTTGAGTGTGTACATAATTCCATCCACCTCCTCTCACACTGAGATCAGCCTGAGGCTGGTGGAGTCAGGTGTCCCCCATTAGCCCCTCCGTGCTCTGTGTCCTGTGGATCTGATGAGTTTGTTTTTGTAGTTTTTGCAAGGAGGCTGAGAGCCCCTGACTGGGAACAGAGCCCTGTGGTTTCACCACCAGAGCCTGCCTTCTAGGCCAGTATTCACTCCCCAAGGGTTCTCCTGGGCCTCGTTCAGCCAGCTTGGCAGGGTCTTCAAGCCTCCCCACGGGCCCCGGGTCATATCCTTGTAGGCATCTTACCCTTTCAGCTGCAGAGCTGTGCTTCTGCCTCTCATCTTCCCCGGGAGCCTGGGAGGCACAGCCTGACCCTCACGTGTCCCAGGCAGGGTTGCTCTCTCCTCCCCCTGCTACACTCATTTGTTGGCCAGGCAGGTGGGGGATAGGATTCACAGCTGATGTTCCCTGGGAGACTCCTGAGCTGGTGGAGCAGACCCTGGCCCACCCTCAGAAGGCCTGGTTCTCCTGCAGGATGGAGGGAGCTCTCAGAAAGGGTTCTTGTGGGATGTGGGTGTTTGGGGCTCTCTGGGATAATCTTCTTCTGGCTTGTGGGATGGTGGCACTGGAGTGGCACCTAATTAGGTCTAGAGAGAACTGGTGCTCTGTCTCCTGAGACCTTGGAGCCAGAAGGGACAGAAAACAGGGTCCTAGCTATCATGGCTGCTATTGGCTGGTGAGTGAAGAGTATAGGCTCTGTCCTCTCTGTAGCCAGAGATAGACATTTGTAATGCTGCTGACTCCTGATCCCAAGGCTCTGAGTGCTGGGCCTTCCCTCCCACCTGTGGGTGCTGCTGGCCCCACCCACAGTTCCAGTATCTCCAACTGTCCCCTTCTGCAGGAAGCCAGTGAACATGACTAAGGCCACTGTCAACTACCGCCAGGAGAAGACTCACATGATGAGTGCTGTGGACCGCAGCTTCACAGACCAGAGCACCCTGCAGGAGGATGAGCGTCTGGGCCTGTCCTTCATGGATGCTCCTGGCTACAGTCCTCGGGGTAAGTACTGGCCCTTCCAACCCGAGGCTCACAGTCACAGGACAGAGCCCTGCCAAGGCTTTGCTGCCTTCTGTGTATCAATATTGGTGCGGAAATCCAGAGAATATACAGGATGCATCGACACTGTGCTTAGAAGGGCTTAGAGGAACTCCGCCAGCACAGCAGTAAGACGATGTCACACCCTTACCTGTTATTGGGCATTTACTGTTTGCCAGACTGGGTCCAGTACCTGTGGAGACGACCAGTCTGTAGACACACAGATCTAGACTGGCCTCTGGAAATCTGTTCCTTATAAGGCTGTGTGACCTAGGGCAAGTTGCTTAACATCTGCTTCTTCACTTATAAAGTGGGAAGAATGTCATCTCTGCTGGTAGGCCAATTCTCCCCAGGGCTGCTATGATGCCCAAATGAGATAGTATTTGTGAATCACTTGGTGTTTGTCCTGATTGCCAGAGTCAGCTGCTAGGAGTACGCCCCGACTTTCATTCTCCACCTTTCTACTTTGTTTAGTGTTGTTGTTGTTGTTCTGGTATTTTGAGACAGGATTTCTCTGTGTAGCCCTGGGTGTCCTGGAACTCACTCTGTAGACCACAATGGCCTTGAACTCACAGAGATCCACCTGCCTCTGTCTCCTGTGGGCTGGATTAAAGGTGTGAACCACCACCACCACCCAGCTAGTGTTGATTTATACAAAGAAAATAGGGAATGCCACTGAGACACTGTTTATGAACAACTGTAGCCATAAGAGTATAAATACCAGTGAACCACTGACTATTCAGAACTTTAGGGGAGTGCTGCTTCCCAGCTACACCCCTGCCACCCTCTCATATAAATACTGCCTGAAACTTTTATTCGTAATCATCTGGCCTTTTTCTTAAAAGATTTTGTTTTGTTTTCTGTGTGTCTGCCTGTTTGTATGTGCATCATGTGCTTGCAGTACCTAAGGAGTGCAGTAGAGGGCATTGGGTTCCCCCAGACCTGGTGTGGGTGCTAGGAACTGAACCCGGGTCCTCTGCAAAAAGCAGCATGTTCTGGGAGGAGGTAGAGTGGCAGAGTGATTGCCTACCACGTAGGACACCCTGTGTTCCAACCTCAGCACCCTTCACAAAAACAAAACAACAACAGAAAACAAACAGCAAAGAGTAGTGGGCTCTGCACATCTGAGCCATCTCTCCAGCCTATCTATCCAACTCTCTGACCTTTTAAGGTCAGTTATACCACATGCATATATTCCCCAAAGAACACATTATGTAATTTTACTCATTTTCTAGCTTTATAAGAAGGGACCCACATTCTATTGTTCATGACAATGTCATGTTCTCATACGTGCCCATGTGGACATGTAGTTCACTACTGTTCTCTGATGTACAGTTTTCCATTGTACGATGGCTTCACCGTTATGTTCTTTGTGACTCTTTGTTGCTTCTGGTTTCCCGTTAGCACTGCGAGGCTTCTGAGAGGTACTTTTACGCAGGTCTTAAGACGCTCCTGCATATGAGATCCCAGAAGTAGACTCACTGGATGACGAAGTACGTCTCCTTCAGCCTCAGAGACAGGACTAGGATGTCTTCCAAAGCAGTTTTTCTCTCCCCTTCTCGTGGGAAAGACTTCATTGCTATACATCAGAATTAAAATTCTCCAGCCTCCTTCCCTTTGCTGAGCTGGTTTGTATGAAATGGTGATTTTCTATAGTCTTCATTTGCATTCCTCTGAGTGCTAATGAGGTTGAACACATTTCCCTGTCATGATTGGCATTCAGGTCTCTTCTTCCACGAAATGCCTGCTCACATCTTTCACCTCATTTTCTGTTAGGTTTTTTGGGTTGCTTTCTTAGTGGTTTTTAGGAGTTCTTTATATATTCAGGATAATAATCATTTGTCACATATGAATTGCAAATATCTTTTCCCAATTTGTAGCTCGTCTTTCCAGGTTATTTATAGCATCTTAGGAGGAATAGAAACGTCTTTATTTTAATGTCCTTACATTTGTCAGTTATTTCCTCTGTGACTGCTGCTTTCTGTTTTTCTTAGACTTTTTCTCAGGGACTGGAAAGGTGACTCTGTTGGTGAAGTGCTTGCCGCACAAGCATGAGGACCTGGGTTCGGGCCCCAGAACCAACCTTTAAAAGGCCAAACAAGGGCTGGAGAAATGGGTTAGCCATTAAAGGCCGGGCACATGAGGGTTTCTGGAGCTCACTGGCCAGCTAGTGGAGCCGAAGGGGTGAGCTCCAGGTCTGGGGATTTCAGCCCAGGGACCAACCAGAATACTGACCTCTGACTTTCATACATGACCATCCGTGCCTGCTCACACATGGGCAGCCACCCACAGGAGCATGCACACGCACACATACGCATACATACATACCACACAGACACACATATATACATGCGACACATACACACCACACACATACACACATACACATGTACATACACACCATACATACATACAAACATGCATACACACATATACACATGCACACACATACACACACACATGAGCACACACATACCACACACATATATGTATACACACATATACACACACATACACACATATACACAGGCACACACACACACATACACACCACAGATATACACATATACACATGTACACAAATACATACATACTACACACACATATGCACATGCATACACACATACACACAGGCACGCACACATATACACATGCATACACACACGCACTCATACATACACACACAAGCACATATACATGCATACCACAGATACACACATGTACACAAATACATACGCACCACACACACATATGCACATGCATACACACTATGCACATACATACACACATACATACAGGCACACACACATATACACATGCACATGTCATTGAGCATTTTTTATCTTTTGTTTCTTCAATCTTAATATATTACATTTCATATTTAAATCTTTCTCTGGAATCTATTTTTGTGTGTGGCATGAATTAAGGATTTTCTTTAATGCACAGGAATAATGAGAAGTTTCTGTATCATTTTCTTTCTTAAAAGCTTGTTTTGATTTATTTTCTGTGATGTGGGGGTAGGGGAGCTTGTGCCACTGCCAACATGTGGAGGCTAGAGGACCACTATGTGGAGTCTATGCTCTTCCTCTGCATTTAGGTTTGCTTGGGGGAATCAAACCCAGGTCACCAGGCTTGTGTGGCAATCGCCTTTATCTGCTGAGCCATCTCATGGGCTCTTTGCTCTTTACAAATTTACAAAGCTGTCTGTCATTCTGTCACAGTGTTGAGATATGTGGATGAGTTCTGGCTTTCTTCTATTGGGTATTGGGTCAGTATTCTGGTGGTCCCTGGGCTGAAATCATGGGGTGCTCTTAGCTATCTTGGTATTTGAGATGTATCCTCACCTTTTGTTCTTTATGGGTTTTTTTTTTTTTTTTTTTTGGTTTTGTTTTGTCTTCAATCTCTTTGCTAACAAATTTTAGAATTGTATTTTCAAGTGGTTTCATACCAAATCAATGGATCAATTTTAAGAGAACCCAGGTCTTATAAAACATCTTTCCTCTCAGGAATGCTGTGTATGAGCATGACACATACCACCTTGTTTATTTACATCTACATTTTTCTCCATAAATTCTGTACATCCTTTGGGAGCGATGTCAGGTCCTTTACTCTTTGATGCCGAGGACTGAACCCAGGCTCGGTACAGGACTGAACCCAGGCTCGGTACACGCTAAGCACAGTGTCTTGCACTAAGCTGTACCCTTTCCTGGTCTCTTATGCAGAAACTTAAAATTATTTTATGCGCGTGGTGCGTGCGTGCGTGCGTGTGTGCGTGTGTGTGTGTGTGTGTGTGTGTGTGTGTGTAGGTCAGAGGACAGCTTTTAGGAGTCCATTCTCTTTACTTTGTAGGTCTCAGCAGTTGAACTCAGATCACCAGGTTTAGTGGCAAGCACCCTTTACCTGGTGAGCCATTTTACTGGATCTTATTTTTGACTTCTAATGCAAGCAGTACACTTTAAAATATCACCTTCACTTCTTCTCTCCATCATTTACTTTTTTCTCTTTCTCCTTTGGAAACAGGATCTCACTACGTAGTTCTGGCTATCCTGGAACTCGTTCTGTAGAACAGGCTGGCCTCAAAGTCACAGAGATTCTTCTGCCTCTGCCTCTAGAGTGATTAACAGCCTGTGCTATCATACCTGGCTTGTAGTTGTTTTTTTTGTTTTGTTTTTTTGATACGTGGCTTGATCTCAAGTTCATACGTCTCCACAGATGTTCTCCTTAGTTCTAATGCATCTGTAGAATCCTTCAGGTTTCCAGTATAGTCGCAGGGTCTGCAGACACCAGTCCTTCAGTTTCTTCTAGGGCAGTGGTTCTCAACCTTCCTAATGCTGCAACCTTTAATACAGTTCCTCATGTTGTGGTGGCCCCCAACCATCAAATTATTTTGTTGCTACTTCATAAGTGTAATTTTGCTACTATTAGAGTCATAATGTAAATATATGACATGCAGGACATCTGATTTGCAATCCCCCTAAGGGGTCTCAACCCATAGATAGAGAATCACTGGTCTAGGCCTTAATTTCCATGTTTTCCTAAACATCACTGTTGGGTACCTTGTGGTTTGAAAGAAAATGGCCCCAAAGGGAATGGCACTATTAGGTGGTGTGGATTTGTTGGAGTAGGTGTGGCCTTGTTGGAGGAAGCGTGTCGCTGTGGGGGTGGGCTTTGAGGTCTCATGCATGCTCAAGTCATGCCCAGTGTCTTAGACCACTGCTTGTTGCCTGTGGATCAAGATGTAAAGCTCTTAGCTCCTTCTCCATCACCATGTCTGCCTGCGTGCTGCCATGTCCAATACAATGATAATGGACTGAACCTCTGAACTGTAAGCCACTCAGTTAAATGTTTTCCTTAATAAGGGGTGCTGTGGTCATGGTGTTTGGTCACAGTGATTGAAACCCTTACTACAGACCTGTAGTATTAGAATGAGTAGCAGTTATCATAGCATGTCTTGTTTTATTAACTTTAGGAAAATGCTTCCAACATTTAAATATGGAGAGTAGTTTGCTGAGGGTTTGGGGTTAATAATTCCCTTCAGTTTTCAGTTTGCTAAGTGGGTTTGAGACTAAACAGTCATTAAACTTACAGGGTACTCTCTCATACTTACTGCAGTGGCCATGGTTTCCCTTTCATTTGTTAATGAAGTGAGTGATATTTTTACATCTTCTAATTCACTGTGCTCTTTGTTCAAGTGGTCTTTCTGGGTGGTCTCTCATAAATTGTTCTGCTTTGTATTTCTGTTGGATTTTGGTATCAGAATTTTACAAATGCACTGGGTTTCTGCTTTTTCCTTTATCATGGACTAATTCATGTCTGGAAAGTTTGGTGGAATTAATCAAAAACAATCTTTTTGGTTGTTGTTTTCTTTATCGAAAGCTTAACATTTCTTTTTAAAAATTATTACATTTTGTACTTCAGAGGCAGAGGTAGGCCTCTTGTGAATTTGAGGCCAGCCTGGTCTATATGATGAGTTCCAGGGCAGCCAGGACTACATGGACAGACCCTGTCTCAAAAACAAAACAAACAAACAAACAAACAAAAAATCCAAAAGAGTCAGGTGTTGGTGGCGCATGTTTTTGATCCCTGTGCTTGGGAGGCAGAGGCTGGTAGATCTCTGTGAGTTCAAGGTCAGTCCGGTCTACAGAGCAAGTTTCAGGACAGCCAAGGCTGCACAGAGAATGCCTGTCTTGAAAAACAGCAGCAACAACAAAACAAAAAACAAACCCAAAACAAATAAATAAGGACCCTTAAGGCTCTTTAAAGAAAACGGAATGGGTGTTGATCTGGGGCTGGCACAGGCCTTGCTGCTGAATGCCATTGGGAAGGACGGCTAGGGTAGGAAGTGGGGGTGGAGGAAGAAGGAACAATGATTGAAATGTAGCTTTCTCACAGGGAACTCAGGGACTATTGAGGAGTCCAGAGTGATCCTGGGAAATGGAGACCAGGGCCATTGCCATGTGAACATTGGAGACAATTAGTGCTATCAAGAGTCTTGAGAAGTTGTTTACACATTACATTTTTATTTACATATTTTCTGTGCATTTATGTGGGTGTATGTAGGTACATGAGTGCCGCTGTGTGTGCATGTGGGGGTCAGCAGATAGTTCATAGGAGTTGCTTCTCTTTTACTGTGTGGGTATGGGGTGTTGAGGATTGAACTCAGGTAGTCAGAGTCAGTGATGGGCACTTTGGCCCACAGAGCTGTCTCCCCAGGCCAAGTCTGAAATTCATAACTAACTTCCTTAGAGGAGCCAGGCTTTCAGACTTCCTGTTTCTGAGTCACCTTTTTTTTTTTTTTTTTTTTGGATCTGTCTATAAAAATAACACACATATAATGATGCAATTGGTGTTACAGTTGTCAGGGAATTTTTATATTTCATGTATGTTTTCAAGCTTGATGTGCACTTATTTTCTTTTTGTAGTTTTCATCCTTGAATTTTACATTACTTAGTGGTAATCATTAACCTTCATTTTACAAAAGAGGAAGGAGCAGGAGGAGGAGGGCTGGGGATGTGGTCCAATGGGTGGTGTGATTTTCTGATAGGAAGGAAGCCCTGGGTTAGACCACAAGCATGACATACATAGGTCATGGTGACTCATGCCTGTAACCCCAGCATTGGAGTGGTGAAGGCAGGAATGGTCCTTGGTTACATAATGACTTAGAGGCCAGCCTGGGCTACCTGAAACTTATCTCAAGAACAAATAAATGAGCAAACAACCAAGCCAAAACAATGACAAACAATGACAGGGGACATCACTTTTCCAGGTCACATAGTCAGAGGTGGCAGAGTTACAGTTTGGGCACACATCTTCCTGAATGGCCAACACTTGTGTGTGCTCCATGGGGCTGGATCTTAGAGCATAGAAGGATTTAGGTAGCTAGCAATGTTACGGATGGGCATGTAGGATGAGGAGCCACAGACACAAATGCGGAGAGGTGGGCATAGGAGGGACCAGAGCTGTGTCCCATTGGGCTGGACACATTTGGTGGGGGCTGACAGTGGGTGTTGAGATAGGGTGGTGTTTTAGTTAGGGTTTCTTTCTTCTTCCTTCCTTTCTCCTTTCTTTCTTTCTTTCTTTCTTTCTTTCTTTCTTTCTTCCTTTCATTCTTTCTTTCTTTTTCCTCCTCCTCCTCCTCCTCCTCCTCCTCCTCCTCCTCCTCCTCCTCCTCCGTATTCTTATTCTTATTCTTATTCTTATTTTTTCTTTTCTTTTCTTTTTTTTTTTTTTTTTTTTTTTTTTTTGAGACAGGGTTTTTCTGTGTAGCTTTGGAGGCTGTCCTGGAACTAGCTCTAAACACCAGGCTGGCCTCGAACTCACAGAGATCCACCTGTCTCTGTCTCTGTCTCCTGAGTGCTGGGATTAAAGGCATGTGCCACCACCACCCAAGTTAGTTAGGGTTTCTATTGCTGTGAAGAGACACTATGACCATGGCAGGAAAATACTCAGTTGGGGCTGGCCTACAATTCAAGGTTATTCTGTTGTTATCACGGAAGGGGAACATGTCAGCATGCAGGCAGACATGTTGCTGGAGAGGTAGCTGAGAATTCTGTATCTGGATTGGCAGGCAGTAGGAAGAGCCGGTGAACCACTGGGCCTGGCTTGAGCTTCTGAAACCTCTAAGCTTCCTCAGAGTGACATACTTCCTTCAAGAAGGCCACACCTACTCCAACAAGGCCACATCTAATAGTGCCATTCCCTAGGGGCCTTTGGGGGTCATTTTCATTCAAACACCACAGGGGGGCACAGGCTGTGGTAGGATGGGGAGGCTGGACACAGTGAAGGCCACGTTACAGTATCTGGAAAACCATGTGTGCAGGAGACTGGAGTTGTGACTTCGGACTCTCTCATGCTTTGTCTATCTCTCCTTTCTTGTCTTTTCCAAATATCAGAGACCCAATTTTGGTTTATAACAGAAAACCACGTGGCACCTATTAGATCTTTACAGGGCCCTGATGCAAGTAGCTCTAGGGAGGAATGGCTTATTTTGGCTCACTGTTTCAGTGGTTTTAGTCCCTTGGTGTGAGAACGGTGCAGTGGAGGAGAACACCAGGCCACCAGGAAGCAGAGATGTTGACTCCCTGTCCTGGCTTCCTCCTTCTTCCTCACCCAGCAGGGCTCCAGCTGGTCTCACCCTGTCTCTCCCTCAGCATTGGGGTTACAGGCATATGCTGCTATGCCTGACTTTTTATGTGGGCAACTGGAGATCACGCCTCTATGGAAGGCTGTTAGCCATGGAGCCATCTCCCCAGCCCCTGGATATTGATTAACCTGCTAGTGGGTGAGCAGCTTGGTCCTTGGGGCAGAGCTTGGGATGGGATAGGAAGTGCTTCTCAGGCCCCATAGCTAAGGGAATGGGGACCTGGCTTCTCTGCACCCAGGAAGGCAGGTCACAGCATATGAACCCATTCTTTCCCAGTGATCTCGTCTGTAGAGTATCTTGCATTGTTCTTGGACTCATCTGTAAGCTGCCTGGATTCAGCTTTGGCTTCACATCAGGGTTTTAGCCAGGCTTTTGGTCATCAGAAACTGCACCTATGTGCCTGGTGATCAGGATCTGTGGGGTAAATGGTCAATCTCCTGTCACAATTGTTTGGTTCTCTTTCTACCTGGTGATCACTTTGCGAGCCATTGACTCTGTCCACAGCAAACCCCTGAGCTCCCAGTGTCCTTGGTGCGCTGAGTTCTTTGAACCAGCAGAAGTTCTTTGTGGATGCATGTGTTATGTGTGTGTGTGTATACATGTATTTGTGTGTGTGTATGCATTTGGATGCCAGAAGTTGACATCAGGTGTCTTCTTCAGTTACCTCCTGAGACAGGGTCTCTCACTCACTCTGTAGTTTATACTAGCCTAGACTGTTTAGCCAGTGAGCTGCCAGGGATTCTGTTGTCTCTGCCTCCCCAGCACTGGGATTACCAGTGCATGCCACCATGCGTGGACTTCTTTTACCTGAGTGCTGGGGATTGAACTCAGGTCTGCATGGTTTGTGTAGCAAGTGCTTTGCTGGCAGAGCCATTTCTCCAGCCCTAGAAACCCTCCTTGAAGTCTTGAATTTCCTCACCTTGCGTAGTTGTGGCTGCTTCTTGGAACTGACTGGCTTTTCAGGCTGCACTAGTGTCTTACAACTGAGAAGGACCAAGCATTCAGTCAGCCAGCTGCCCTGGCTTTCGGGGACTCAGGGACTCCCTTTCCTGGAAACAAAGCCAGCGATTACCATGGGTGGTATTGCCTGGTGTCAGCCTGGGTGCCTCTTATGCGTTGTCTTATTACTTGACATTTACATCGGCATGTTGAGCAATATCAGTTTTTATTTCATTTGACACGTAAAAGTGGAAGTTTAGGCAGACTAAGTAGCATCCTCAAGGTCAAATGCAGAGCTGGGATTTGGTCTGAGATCTGCCTGAATCTAGAGCCTTCTGTCAGTCTCCACCCACACTGTACTGCAGCCCCCGAGGATGTTTCTATAAAACACAAAGAGCCCTTCATGGTGAGAGACTTGAAGAGCCCTTCCTTCCATTCATCTCTTGGATATTTCTCATGAATATCTTCATGCTGGAAGCCCTGAGGGTTACTGGGAATAAACCTACTTACTTATGTTTGCATCAGAATTGCACCTTTAAACACAGATCTCTTCCTCTCTTTATCTAATGTGTGTGTGTGTGAGTGTGTGTGTGTGTGTGTGTGTTCACATGTTTCTGTGTGTATGTTCTAGGGAGTCTGAACAAGTCTGAACATGTATATGTAAGTGTACACTTGTGCACGCACATGTGTGTAAGCACTCACATGTGTGTAAGTGTTCATGTGTGCAACTACATGTATGTGTGTAAGTGTGTGTGTGTGTGTGTGTGTGTGTGTGTGTGTGTGTGTGTGTAGAGCCACCTGTTTTCAGGCGCATGTAGAGTCCAGAGGTTTTTGGGATGTCTTCTTCAGTTACTTCTCCATCTCACCTTGTGAGACTCTGAACTGGGTGCTGCCAGATTCAGCTAGGCTGGCTGGGCATCGAGCCCCCAGGACACATCTGTTTCTGCTTTCCAGGTGATGGGGTTAAAGGTATCTGCTACTGTGCCCAGCTCTTTACTTGGATGCTGGGGGTCTGAACTCAGAGAGCACTTTGCCTACTCAGCCTTCTTGAGTTCTTGCTATACTTACCACTATGACATGAGTCTTATCTTGCCTCTTTGGACCTCAGCTTCCCCATCTGTACGGTTAAGGGCATGGGGCATCTGACCGCATGATAAACTAGTAACTAATCAGTTCTCCAGCTATAAGTGACTAGAACTCAGGATCAAATACAGGAGACCGTTCTCTGTTAACTGGCCATTCTTTAGGACTGGAGCTGCTGACAGGAGAACAGCAAAGTAGGGAGATTCTGCCATGCTTGAGTTCCTACCCAGAGGCAGTTTTCAAACCTTGGCATAGGAAGCTGAGCAGGCATTCTCCCTGACCTGTCTGGGGCCTGGGGAAGTGGCCTGGGCATCTTGCTTTCATCCCTGTGAGTCACTAAAGAGGAACATAGGCCTGCGCTGGAGAAGGCCTCTAGGGGATCATTTTAGCTGAGACTTGCAGGACAGACGTCAGTTCTCCAGGCATAAAGGACAGGGGAGGAAGAGTATTGAGGCAGAGGCATCAGCATGTGGGAAACCCTGGGAAGGGAAGAGCTGGCACACACCAGAGATCCCTTCACAGTCCCTGCCAGATGAGACCAGTGAGAAATGTGAAGGACAGGTGTCCAGCCAGCCATGCAGTCTCTCCTGAGAAAAAACAGAAGCCAGACAGTGAGTGAGGGCTCCAGGTAGGAGAAACTATGGCTGCTTTTCCCAGCCTCAGACCTGATCTCGGAACCACGGTGGGATGTACTTGGGGATGCTGATTCTAAGAGCTGGAGAGGGGGTGTGTCTGTCTGGCAGGGTCTGGGGTCCATGGGGCCCCCTTGTCTGGGCCACCACACCGGCAGACAATGAAAATGCTGGCACAGGAGAAACACTCTATTCAGGTGCTGGCATTGTCGGTGGAGGGGGCGGCTGTGCAAGCTAATTTTGCTCTGCTCATCTTTGAATGGGGGTAATTGCTGGGAGTTGCCAGTGTTCCACATTGTTCCCTGGAAGAGGAGGCCATGTCCAGGGCTCTGCTAATGCTGCCTGTGCAGGTTGAGCCGTGAAACCTGGCAGGGTGGTGTGAAGATGTCACAGGATCACAGGGTGATACTATGGGTCTCTTCAGTTGATCTGCTTATTTTGTAGATGGGAACCCAGAAATACTGAAGGGAGGGGCTTGCATGGTCCTATGCAGGGTAGCCTTGCTAAGCTTGACTCTAAGGAATAATCTGGCCACCCTCCATGTTGTCTGTGTTCCCTGCCTCCACTCGGCTGGAGTCCAGCTAGGGGCTTCCAGGCTGGGCATGCACATATGTGAGAGGCCTTTTCCCTTCCTCTGGCTACAGGAGACCAGCGAAGCAGTGGGGTCACCGAGGCCAGCAGCCTCCTGGGGGGCTCCCCTCGGCGTCCATGTGGCCGGAAGGGCTCCCCGTATCACACAGGACAGCTGCACCCCGCAGTACGGGTAGCTGACCTCCTGCAACACATCAACCAGATGAAGACAGCGGAGGGCTATGGCTTCAAGCAGGAATATGAGGTGGGCCCAGCCCGTTCTGTGGAGCCTCACTTGGCGCCTCTCAGTGCAGCCCTGTTGGATCTTTCCTTTGACAGTGCCCAACTCAACTTTACCCTGTGACCTTGACTCTGAGCATTCCTTCAAGCTCGGACTGTCTGGATTCTCCTTGTTCCCTCCATCTCCATCCTGATCATGAGTCTAACCCTGTCTCTGGTTAGACCACATGAGTGCTGACCTTGACCTGCCTCTAGCCTGACATTGACCCCTGACCCTCATCCTAAGGTCCTTCTGATTGGATCCCAGCCACCCTCATCTGGACACCAGCACTTCCCCCACTTACACTTCATCTCACATTTAATCTTTATCATTTAATCTCTCCTCTCTTCCCAGGTCAAACTCAGGGTTCTGTATCCGAAACTCTGTAGACTCTGACCTCCCTTTGGCTCAGCTTTCCCTTCCTGACACAC
This sequence comes from Cricetiscus sungorus, assembly GCA_030556225.1. Taxonomy (NCBI): domain Eukaryota; kingdom Metazoa; phylum Chordata; class Mammalia; order Rodentia; family Cricetidae; genus Cricetiscus; species Cricetiscus sungorus. Next base: position 126,064,345 of record JANBXA010000734.1, on the reverse strand, counting down.
TCACGTGCCCTGCCCCCACCCTGCCTTCCTCATTCCCGAGAGTCGTGGGGTCTCTCTCTCTCCCACTGACCACCATTTTCCCATTGGCAGAGCTTCTTTGAAGGCTGGGACGCCACCAAAAAGAAAGACAAGCTCAAGGGCAGCCGGCAGGAGACAGTGTCCGCCTGTGAGTTCCGGGGAAGGGGCTGGGGCTCACAGAGACAGAAGGATGTGAGGAAGAGATGAATGGCCACAGTATGCTCTGGGGAGTCTTGTCCTCAGAAACTTAAGGTCCCTGGCCTCTGTGTGGGAGGGCACAGTGTCTCACACTACCGTCACGATCACTGCGCTGTGACAGGGGAGGCACCATAATCCTGTCATCATGATGAGGAAACAGGTTTGGGAGCTTGAGGCCTTGGTTCAGCTGCTGCTCATCTTCCTTAACTCCATGCCCAGACACAAACCCTTGGCCCAGCCTCACATGCCCAGAGTTTCCCAGGGTCAGCTCGGAGTCCTTTTAAGGTCGCCTGGCAGCCATGCCTGGACACTTCCCCCAGCTTTCAAGAGACCTTCTCCACCTACCAAGCCCTGCTCTGCCATTCTCTTCACAGATGACCGTCACCGAGTGAAGCTGCACCCAATGCTGGGAGGCCCGGATGCTGACTACATCTCTGCCAACTACATAGACGTGAGTGCCTGGCCCGGCTTTCTGCTTACCTGTCCCTGTCCCCTCCAGGCTCACTGTCCATGCAGGGCGGAAACCTACCAGAGAATACGTGGGGGTCTGAATGGCTGAGTTGCATTTGGTGCCAGGGAACTCAGCGATGGGGAGCTGAGAGTAGGTGGCAGCTTCAGGAACGCATCCTGAGGGCCGTACTAGGGAGGTAGAGCAAGGTCTTTGGACAGACAGGGAGGCCGAGGGAAGGGAGGAGTTGCCTCAGCAAGGGCCAAGAGCTTGGAAGTGGGAGTTTCATGATTTCTAGAGTGAAGCTGAAGAGGTTATGCAGGGCTAGATGGTAAAGGCCTTGCATGGCAGGCTAAGGACTGGGGCTGTATCCCAGGGCCTCCAGGAAGTTAACAGTTTTGACTTTAATTACAGTGGTCCTTCATGTACAAGGAGGCTTGTTTACTGAGCACGTACTGTGTGCCAGGCATGGAGATAAGCACTTTACACATAATTTCAAATTTCGTATAACCTTATCACCCTATAGGGGAGGAAGCTAGGGCTTCCTCCCCTATATAGGAGAGGTGAGGCTACTGAGTCTAGGACACATAGAGTGGTAAAGAAAGGACTCAAGCCCCAGCTAGGCTGTCTCTGCAGCCTCGGGTGCTGACCATTTGACTGTGCTGACAACTATTAGATCTGGCTGGATGGGAAGGAGGGTCCAAGAGAGGGCAGACTTCCCAGGTGTGGATGGGGGTGGTGGTGATGGAAACTGGGCAAGGCCCAGCGACTTGACTGCACTCCGTGCAGCAAGCTGAGCTTGGAAGAGCATCCTTTAATTGTGTAGGAAATGTATTTTGAGCACCTGGGCACCAGGAACAGAGATGAGATCACATGACCATTGCTTTTTCTTTCTTTCTTTCTTTTTTTTTTTTTTTTATGACACGGAGATTCTAGTACGGGGAACCAGATTAACACTGGAGGATGGAGGAGATTCATTTCAGATTAGCTGGGAAGGCATAGGCGGGAAGAAAAGTGTCACAGAGCCAGTTAGTGGCAGAGCCAGGGATGGCTGTGTAGGCTGTGTGGAGAAAGCAGTGTGGCCACAGAGGAAGAGGAGAGACACTCAGGCACAAAGAACAAAGGCAAAGGCCCAGGAGGAAGTCAGAGTATCCCAGAGTTGAGGTCATCAGGACCTTAGGAGGTGACTCTTCTTCTCTCCCTCGTTCCTCCTTCCTCCTGGAGCTGTATGTGCCAACCCGTGTTTCCCTTTGCCTTCTCCCTGCCTCCCTGCTGTTCCTTGCCTGGGGTAAGAGTCAAGCCTGGTCTCACAGGCTTGGGCAGCTTGGAGCCAGTGGACCTTTCTCACTGGGTTCTACCTGGTTGGTTTCTCTTGGGCCCTGACAGGGACATGCCCATCCTTCTCTCCACCCAAGTCCTGGCCTCCTGTCTCTGTTCTGCCTGCCAGCTCATGTCACCCTTTCTGGCCTCTCCTGTACCCTGTCCACCTCCATCCACCTCTGGCCTAACATCTGTCTCTTTTGCTTTGTTCTGTTCCCTCACTGGAATCATTAAGATTCGGATAAACCGACAAGTAAGTATCTTTTCCCTCTCCTCCTCCTCCTCTTCCTCCTTCTCCTCCTCCTTTTCCTGTCTCGTGGAATGGCTGTGTCCTGTGATCTCTCACAGACTCTGGCTGTCTGTCTTTCTTTCTCTCCCTCCTCCCTCCTAGCACTGCATACCAGCCACCCATCCCAGCTGCCTGCCAGGGGCTGCCATGGCTGAAGACCGTTCCCCTCCCCCCTTCCTACCTTCTGTCCTTTCAACAAGGACAGCTATGTGGGGTTGCTGGTCACTGCTGTCACCTTTGTCCCCCTGTCTAGCCATTTCCTGTGAGCTTTACCAGCTCTGTCCCTCTGCAGAGCTCCTGCTGCGTATAGCTGGAAAGCTGCCCTGGGAAGCCTTTTCTCTGCCATGCCACCAAGAGGCCAAGCCTTCAGACAGACCGGGTTTACTTAAAACTCAACTCCCATCAGTTTGCCCTCCATTTAACCTCAATTCAAATGTGCTTTCCCCCCCCCTTAAATAACTTTGAATATCAGTTTAAAAATTGTAAAATAGCTTGCTCTTTGGAGAATTAAATCAAGGGCTGAGAACAGTTCAGTTAGTGGAATGCTGGCTAGGCATGCATGAAGTCCTGGGTTTAGACCACATTCGTATAAAAACTGGATATGGTGGTGCTCAGGAGGCCGAGGCAAGTGGATCTCCCAGATGGAGGTCATCCTGGTCTACAGAGTGAGTTTCAGGATGGTCAGGGCTATGTAGAAAGACCTCATCTCAAAGAACAAACAAAACAAAAATCAAAGAAACTCAAGGTCATCCTCAACTACATAGTAAATTTGAGGTTAACCTGTTTCAAAATAAGTAAAAAAGAAAAAAAGAAAAAAATCCAAATTAATTTAGTCATCCTTTGACTTGATTTTTTTTCTGAGACAGGGTTTCCCTGAGTAGCTTTGGAACCTATCCTGGAACTGGCCCTTGTAGACCAGGTTGGTCTCGAACTCACAGAGATTCGCCTGCCTCCTCCTCCCAAGTGCTGGGATTAAAGGCATGCACCACCACCGCCCAGCTTTGACTTGATTTTTAAAACATGTTATTTTTGTAGTATTTATAATCATTATTAATATTATTAATTTGGCTTTTTGAGATGGGGTCTCACTCTGTAGCTAGGCTGGCTTAGAACTTACTATGTAGCTGAGGCTGGACTCAAATTCACAGCGATCTTTTGCCTCAGCCTCCTGAATGCAAGGATTATATTTCATACTACTTAATGACTGGTATTCTTTGCTATTTTTTTTGGGTTCATTTTCCATTTCATCTTCTTTAAAAAAAGATATTTCATTTTTTTTTTTTTTTATCATTACTAGGATTCTGTTCATTATCTGACTTCCGGACAACATAGAGAGACTAACATAAGACATGAGAGGTTCCCCCAGTCACATTTGGCAGAGGCAGCCAATTATCTCAGCCGTGCCCCTTATTTTGAGTGCAGTCACACAGTTGGTTTGCAAAATTCTCAAATGAAAAAGGCCCATTAGGCTCACAAAAGACAGTGGATATGCTGAGTCCTAGCGCCCCCTGTGGGTTGTGATGAATATTGGTCCTTACTGGCCTTAGACTTGCTTGTTCCCTGTGGTTAACCCACTTGCCTTTGAATCTCACTATTTGATTCCCTCTTGTCAGACTCTTAAGAAATACCCTTAGAAGTCTCCCTGGGCTTAATGCCGCCTCAAATGCCATGAACAGTCGTGTTGCTGACAGCACCTGCCAGGTGCCAGGCACCTAGAATTCAAAGGGCCATTTGGCAGGTGAGGAGGTTGAGTCTGAGAAAGGTAAAGTGGCTTGTGTAAGAACACAAGCCAGCGTTATCATTCACTACGCCCAGCACCACCCACTCAGACTCCAGCAAGGGTGCAGGTGTGTGATCCAGCACCCGCTGGGGCATGAGGTGCAGAGTTCTCCAGTGCCACCTCTGCAGTGGGAGGGTACAGGTGATCTGCTCACTTTACTTCAAGTTATGATCATGTTACAATGTGTTCATGGGGGTTTGGGCATGGGCGAGTTGGTAAATGCTTCCCTTGAAAGTGTGAGGACCCAAATTCAACTCCCAGAACCCATGAGGGGATTCTTGTTTATAATCCCAGCAGATTATATATTATATTATATATTATATTATATATATTATATTATAATCCCTGCAAGCAGAGCCAGGTGGACCTTTTGGGCTGGCTGGCCAGCTTAGCCTTATTGCAAGGTATCAGGCCAAAGAGAGACCCCGTCTTCAAGGAGATAGACAACTATTCTAAGAATAGTACTTGAGGCTGTTGTCTGGCTTCTACACACATGCACACATGACTCTGCTGCCATGTACAACCCTGACCCTCACAGCTGCACATGTGTACATCCATATACATGTATGCATGTACATATACACATAGGCACAGAAAAGCTTCTATTGGTGTCCTTTGTATAATATGACTGTACAGTAACATATGTCTTATTTAAGAAGTGAGGGCTGTGAGATGGCTCAGCAGACCAAACCAGAGTTTGGGCCCTGGGATCCCACATGGGAGAAGGAGAGAGTTGACCCATGTGGGTTGTCATCTGACATCCACACACATGCTGCCATGTACAGTCTCCCACATAATCACAAAGTAAATAAAAATGTAATAATGTTTTTTAAAAAATGATCATGTAGACATTTCAAGTTGTGTGCCAGTACATTTGCTTCAGATAGGGCTGAATGGGGCTTGGAGAGATGGCTCAGTGCTCTCCCAGAGGATCTGAGTTCAATTCCCAGCAACCCACAGGTGGCTCACAACCAACTGTAATTCCAGTCCTAGGGAATCTGATGTCCTCCTCCAGCCTCTGCTGTTCCTAAACACATGGGTCGCATAAATTCATGTAGACACACATGCATACACATAAATAAATATTAAAACAAAACAAATAGGCCTGCATGACAAGGTAGGTTGGATGGCCCTGGGCCATATTTTCTTCAAAATGTAATTTTCCAACAGTGAAAGAATGGGATCCTGGGAAGGACTGAAAACAGTTGCAACAGAACTGAATTCTAGGCCATCCACTCACTGGGCAATCGGTTAGATTTCCTTCCTTTTTATGCTGGTGCTGGATCCCAGGTTCTCTCCTAAGCCCAGCAAGCATTCAGCTATATCAAGCCCAATCAGTCTGTTTAGTTGAGTTCAGGCCCTCTGTTACTTACTCACTAATGCTTGAATGCTGTGGAGCCTCGGCCCTGCTGGGGTAGGGGTGGAGATGTAGAGTTGGCTGAATCTGATGATGAGCCTGTGTTGGGTGGAGCTTAGGCAAATTGGTTTTGCTAGGTGCCAGGGTACAAGTAGTTCAGGGCAACCTGTTCCCAAGCTTGACTACTTGGAAGGCAGAGTCAGCTAGGACCAGGCCATCCCCATCCTCCACCTCTGTGGTCCCTCTGACCTGCTGCAGAGACAATGGCTTGGGACATGGGGAGGCTGCTATAGTGACTGCAAAATACTCCAGAGGGTTTTCAGAGTTAGCCACTTTGAAGGGGTTTTAGCTTTTCCCAGGGGAACCGTGAGGCTGTCTGACTGTCATCTTCCAGTTGCAGAGGGCAACAGAGACTTGAAAAGGTTCAGCCTTGTTGGCTACTCTGCTGTCTGAGGCTCTGCAGTGTGGACAATGCCAAGGACCTGGCCGGAAATGCATATTTCCAGATCCACCCCCATCCTCTGAGCCCAAGTCTGCCTTTGACCATATCCCAGGGTCTCTGTGCACCAAAAGTGCCAAACTTCTCTCCTGTAGGTAAAATGACAGACATGAATTTTATAATATCCAATCACTGAGATCAATGTGAGGGTTTTTTTTTTTTTTGGTGTGCGCGTGCATGTGCACGTGTGTGTGTGTGTGTGTGTGTGTGTGTGTGTGTGTGGCACAGTGGGATAGATCCAGAGTCTCCTGCATGCTAGGCAAATGCTCTACTCCTGATCCTCATCCTCAGCTCAATGGATCTGTTTTAATTGAGTTCTATTACTTCATTATTTATACTGACTAATAAGTGCTGGAACTTGTTGACACCTGCCAACAGGGACCCAGGTTGTTAGGCCTCAACAATCTGGTGGTCACCCCCAATTACAACTGTTACTTTGTTCCCCCTTCTGCTTTTGTCTCCTGAGTGCTGGGATTAAAGGCATCTGCCTATCACTATTTTAAAAGACTTTTTAAAAAGGTTTTTTTTTATTTATTATGTATATAGAAGAATGCATGCCTGCAGGCCAGAAGAGGGCATCAGATTCCACTTTAGATAGTTATGAGCCACCATGTGATTGCTGGGAATTTAACTCAGGACCTCTGGAAGAGCAGCCAGTGCTCTTAACCGCAGAGCCATCTCTCCAGATGGACCTTTGGAGATCTCTGAGACAGGGTTAATAATAACAACCACTGTTCACCCTGTTTGTGTTTGGCCTGGCAACAAATCCTTAACCTACATTATTGTTTGTACTCCTCACATCCCTGGGAGGGAAATCTTGTTATGAACTATCTACTTTATAATAGTGAAGATGGAGGCCAAGAGAAGGAAAGTGTGCTTGCTTGAGGGCAGCTGGGATGGACCCTGGCAGTGAGGCACTAGGGCCACTTGGGTTCCCAAAGCCCAGGGACCCAGAGGAACTGCAAGGAACGGTGTTGAGGGCCAGGGGCAGAGCGCGGTTGCTTTCTCTTGCACCTGCTGCTATTCTACTTTGAAACTTAACACAGTGTCTGCACAGTGTCCTGGCTGGCTCTTGTCCCACAAAGATGCAGCCTTGTGAGTGACCTCGGAGTCACTGTGGCTTTGGAACCTCAGCTCTTTCCTACTTGGCCTGAGGGCTCTGGCGATGGGAGAGAGCTCTTGGCTTTTAATTCATGTCAGATAGAAGGTAATGTTTAGAATGGTATGGGGACCATCACCATGACTCTGGAACCTCAGCTCACTGATGCTCTGTGAGGGATGGAGGATGAGGTAGCTCTTGGCTTCTCTTTCATGTAAGATAAACAATAGTGTTTAGAACAGTGTGGGACCATCACCGAGTCTCAGGAAAATTCCTCATCATCAGTAAAAACAGATTTAAAAATTGTATCTAAGGGCCCTTTGCTTCCAACTTGAAGCCCTCTTTAAGATTTCTCCCGCAGGCTCTGGGTAGCCAAGGTCCTTGGGTAGGGTACTCTCCATTCTGAATGTCCTGACTGAAACTGATGATTCTGCCAACCACTGATCCTCCCATATCTGGGGTCTAGGGTGGATTATGTTTCTGGGTCTCTGGGAACTGGGCAGCATCATCTTGGGCTTCATTTGTCTCTGAACAGAAGCCATGTTAATAACAGATAACTCTCCTGCTTTGAGGGTGGGGAGACTTCCCGTGCTCTCAGAGGTACACCCTCCATAGGGTTCCATAGCAAGGCCGTGCTGTCTTAGCGTCACTGTTTTGGGACTGGGAGGACAAGATTACCCTCATGCAGGGACATGAGGGTAGCAGTTTCTGGAGGACGCTGCTCCTGGAAGGAGGGTGATAAGCAGCAGTGTGAGGGAGCAGAAGTCTGTTTCCTCTGCATTCACTTCACCCTATTCTCCTGTTCCAGGGCTACCACAGGTCAAACCACTTCATAGCCACTCAAGGTACCTGGCCCCTTAGCCTGTGACACCCTCTCATGATCTGGAATGTCCACTGCCTGCCTGTCTTCCCTGCTCACCTGCTCAGCCCCCCATCTTCCTCCCCATCCATCTTGTCTCTCCCCACTACCTGCCTGAGTCTCTTGCATCTAACAGCAGCTCTTATCCACCTGCCTGTCTGTGCCTCCTGATGTGATCAGTCCCTCCCCAGTAACCTAGCTGTGTGTATCTCTGTGGTGGTGCATGTGCAGGGCTGGGGCTGTACTCACTGTCACCGAGCATGCCTTTTGGTCCAACTGACCACCTGGGTCCCCTCTAGTATTGTCTCTGTTCTGCTACTGCCTCTCTATCCACCTCTCTTGGAAGTTTCCCATGGACCAAGTGTCTCCCATCCACTCTAAGACCTAGTGAGCCTTAGCTAAGGCTCACTAGGTCTTAGCATACCAGGCTCCCCAGCCTTCCTCTGTCTTGTTACTGTGCATCTCAGGGCCCTGCAGGCATAATGCTGTGGTTGGTGGGGTATATTGAGATGAGTGAAAAGTCCCCATTGGGGTTGGGTCCTGGGAACCTCCCAACGAGGATGGTGTCACTGGGTATCATGGTGTGCTGGCCATGGTGGGAGGGGAGACCTTGCTCAGGGACAGGCACTCTCTGCGCCCCCAGGGCCGAAGCCTGAGATGATCTACGATTTCTGGCGCATGGTGTGGCAGGAACAGTGTGTGAGCATCGTCATGATCACCAAGCTGGTAGAGGTGGGCAGGGTAAGCGGGGCTGGAGGGTGGTCTGGGGGCAGGGTGGGCTTCATGGGTGGCTAAGAGCCTGCTGAACCCAATGCTATGGTGGCCCCAGGTAAAGTGCTCTCGCTACTGGCCTGAGGACTCAGACATGTATGGGGACATCAAGATCACATTGGTCAAGACAGAGACACTGGCTGAGTATGTGGTGCGCACCTTTGCCCTGGAGCGGGTGAGTCTCCCCTATACCTGTGTCATGTAGAGCTTACATTGCCTGAGCCTTGGAAATATAAGGGGAAAGTGAGGTGCAAGGAAGCCCTTCTAACTTGCTGGGAGCATGGCCGAGGGATGGGATGGTGGCTGTACCCACTGGACTCCAGTACACATCTGATATGAAGATGGGATGACCCCCCTGTGTGGGACACTCTTCACGCATTGTCTCAGCCCTAGGATGACATGTGATTACCATCAGCCCTGTTTTGCAGATGAGAATAGTGAGGGGCAGAGGTTTCCTCATGTATCAGGGTCTAGGTCCCCACTTAATTACTCTGTAAAATCCTCAGAGGAGGGCTGGCAAGATGGCTCAGTGGGTAAAAATACTTGCTGTGCAAGTGTGATGACTCCTGAGTCACGGTGCTCTTCTGTTTACATGGCAGCCCTGGGATAAGGTGGGTGTTAGGCAGCATAGCTTTAAGCATCTGGTGGACTCCGTCAAACACAGAGTCAGCAGAGGGGTTTGTCTGCACTGGGCCTTCATTTCCTCCTCGTCTGTACCTGGGATGTGGATACTTACCTTACCAATGAGGACTAAGCAGAGCCCGGCACACAGCAGGCGTCCAGTGGGCGCTGCGGGCAACTGACCTGTCACCCCTGTGGTTTCCACAGAGAGGCTACTCGACCCGGCATGAGGTCCGCCAATTCCACTTCACAGCTTGGCCAGAGCATGGTGTCCCCTACCATGCCACGGGGCTGCTGGCCTTCATCCGGCGTGTGAAGGCGTCCACTCCACCAGATGCAGGGCCCATTGTCATCCACTGCAGGTGGGAGTCCTGGATATCCCTCGGAGAGAAACCAGGGCTGGGGGAGCTGGCTGGAGAGGGGCAGGGTCATGGTCCCCAAAGAGGACTGGGCTTGGGTTCAGCCTGCGTGGGGACAGAAGATAAGAGAGGATGACTCCCCAAAGGTCCCATGAGCTTTGGTTCCCTTTCCAGGTCTGAGGAGTCCTGGGGTCTGCAAGCGTAAAGGACCTGTAGCTTATACTGGCTCCTTTGCAGGAATTCTCACCAACTCACCAAATGCCACGTGGCTGATTTCCCTTGCCCTACAGCCTCCTGCCTAGTGTCTGTCTGTCTTTCTTGTCCTCTCTCTTCAGAACTCATTAAGATAGCATCTTCTAAGAATGAATTCCAACTGATACAGAAAGTCTGTCATGCAAAATGTAATTTATATCATGAACAGTGAGTGTCCCTGCAACTGATGGTTTACTGACTGAACCGTGAGCTCAGTCTTCTGAGACTGAGTAATAGAGCATGGAGGTAGGAGATGGCTGACTGAAGTGTTTGCTACACAAACCCCAGGACCTGAGTTTGATTCCCAGCATCTATGCAAAAAGTTAGGTGTGGAGGCATGGGCCTGTAATCCTGGCCTTGGGAGACAGAAAGGAAAATCCCTGCCCCTCGCTGGGACCAGCAAGGCCCAGGTCCCAGCATGAGACCCTGGCTCAGAAGGAACAGTGTAGTGTTCCTGAGGAATGACACCTGATGTTGACCTCTGGCTACTGACATGATTGTACACATGTACAAGTACTAAACACACACACACACACACACACACACACACACACACACACACACACACACACAGAGCCAAGTTCTGGAATGTTCCCTGTTCCCAGAGCAATCGAGCAATCACAATCTGACTTCTCCCCTGCAGGAAGCCTTTCGTGGGTTTGAACTTGGTGTGAATCAAGTCTCCCAGTGTGAGCTCTCTGCTGTGTGACTTTTCTTCCCCCACTTTTGGGTGTGAGTTTCGTCCACACAGCGTCACATTCCAGGGTGAACAAGCTCCGGCTTATCTGTCCACCTCCTGTTGCTTGGATTCACTGGGTTTCACCAGAAATAGTGGTCTGAAATAAAATGGCAGCACGAAGGATTTTCTAACACAGTGGTTCTCAGCCTTCCTAATGCTGTGACCCTTTAATATAGTTCCCCACGTTGTGGTGATATCTCCCCACACCATAAAATTATTTCATTGCTACTTCATAACTAATTTTGCTGCTGTTATGAATTGTAATATAAATATCTGACATAGGACTCTAAGGGCTTGGGACCCACAGGTTGAGAACAGCTGTTTTAAGGCGTGGCTTCTTGATAGGAAGTGCACACACATTGCTGTGGGCCATGTGTAGGGGCAGAACCTCCATCTGTGAACATTCAGCCCTAGTGGATGCCGTCCAGGTCTCCCAAAGTGCTTGTGTGATTTGAGCCGTGTAGTTCTCAGTAATCCTTTGATGACGGCGGCTTCAAAGCTGGAATCCTGCGGCATCGTTCCCAACCTGCCTCCCCGTCAACACTGCTCCGTGTGGATGCAGTGATGAATCCAGGTGGAGTTAGGGAGCTGGCCACATAAATAGGGACCATGCAGCAAGTGTTTTTAACAGAAGCTAGCCATATTGCTCTGAGAGGTTGGAAGAGGACCACATATCTGGAAGTGTTGGAAGCTCCGACTGGGAATGAGGATGGGTATGAATGTGTGGGTTTCAAAGGCTGTGTAGGAGCCTGGGACAGCCAAGGGGAATGTGTGTTCTTAGATTGCATTCTGGGAATCACCTCTGTCCCTCTCCCAGAGTTGCAGCTGCTAAGTTGAGCGAGCCTCACTTCCGTGTTCTCCCCTCCTCTTTCTGTCCTTTCTGTCCTCACTCAGGTCTTGCTTTATGCTCTCAACTGTGTCCTCTGCCACATCGCACAGAACTCCAGCTCCACAGCCCCTCCTTGCTGGAGCTCTCCCAACCTCTAAGTTTTATAGCTATGGCAGATACCCTGGTCCCTACTTCTCTTCTTCTCCCTGATCGAGAGCCCCTGCCCTGATGTGGCGTTGGCTTTCTCTTCCCCTCAGCGCAGGCACTGGCCGCACAGGCTGCTACATCGTCCTGGATGTGATGTTGGACATGGCTGAGTGTGAGGGCGTCGTGGACATTTACAACTGTGTGAAGACCCTCTGTTCCCGGCGGGTCAACATGATCCAGACTGAGGTTTGGACCAGCCCTGTCCCCGACCTCTCCCCTCCATCTAGGTCTCAGGGTCTCTGTCATGGAGCTCAGAGCTGGCGTAACATGTCTTCGGGGCATCCTAGGCCCTTTCTTCCCCAGGACCACCTCAAACATGGCAGTGGGGAGTTGGGGGGGCTTGTAGTTCTCTCTAAATCTCACTTCATGGTGCTGTGTCAGGCGAGTCAGATGGTGGCGGGCTCTAGAGTCACATGTACCAGGGTTTGTGCCCTCACTAGGTCTGGGATCCTGGGCTGTCCCTCAGCTCTCAGATGATCTCCCGGGAATGTTCCTGGGATGAGCTGATGTGAAGTCGGACTCAGTCAAGTACCCCTGCCTCAACTGTGGCCATGTTTTTCCTTCGTCCTTGGTAGAGCTCAGCTTCCAGCCCCCTCTTCATTCTTACATTCTCATCTCCTGTCCTAGGAACAATACATCTTCATCCATGATGCAATCCTGGAAGCCTGCCTGTGCGGGGAGACCACCATCCCTGTCAATGAGTTCAAGGCCACCTACAGGGAGATGATCCGAATTGACCCTCAGAGTAATTCCTCCCAGCTTCGGGAAGAATTCCAGGTAGGAGGATGTGTGTATAGGTGTGAGGTTTGGGCTGTATGTGTAAAGTTGGGTATGTGTATAGGACATGGTTGTACATATATAGGAGTGGGGTGAATGTGTAGAAGAGTTAGGTATAGGAGTGGGGTGTGTGAAAATATATAGGGTTCTGTGTATATGTGTACAGGAGTGGGGTTTGGATGTGTGTGTAGGTAGGTGCAGGGTGTGTGAATACGTGCATGTATAGATGTGGGGTATGTGAGTATGGATGTGTGCTTGTGTGTTGGTGTGGGTTACATAGGCATTGTTATAGGAGTGGGGTATGTATGTGTAGGAGGTTGGTGTGTATGTATAGAAGTGGGGTGTTTACAGGTATGAGTGCGTATATAGGAGAGGGGTGTGTGTGAGTGTGTAGGTGTGGTGTGTGTGAGTGTGTAGGTGTGATGTATGTGTAGGTGCAATAGTATTGGTATGATGTGTGTGTAGGTGTTTGTGAGTGTGTAGGTGTGGTGTATGTGAGTGTGTAGGTGTGTGTGTGAGTGTGTAGGTGTGGTGTGTGTATGTAGGTGGTGTGTGTGTGTGTGTAGGTGGTGTATGTGAGTGTGTAGGTGTGTGTGTGAGTGTGTAGGTGTGGTGTGTGTGTGTAGGTGGTGTATGTGAGTGTGTAGGTGATGTATGTGAGTGTGTAGGTGTGTGTGTGAGTGTGTAGGTGTGTGTGTATGTAGGTGGTGTTTGTGTGTAGGTGTGTGTGTATGTGAGTGTGTGTGTGTGTGTGTGAGTGTGTACTGGAAGGTCGTTAGTACTGTGTCTATCAAGGATGGATCAGGAAGGACTGACCTGAGACCCACCTTGAGGGACAGAGTCTGGTAACTGGAAAGGACTTTGAGACAGTGAAGGACATGTGTTAGTGCGGTTGTGACCCAGGCTTTTGGGATCAGATAAATGGAGTTTCGGATCCTGGCTACCTTGAGGAGCTGTGGGGAGCCTGGACAAGTCACCTCACCTCTCTAAGCTTTTGTTTTTACCACCTAGGAAAGAAGGAGTGTTCCCATCAGGTGTAGCCATCAGGATTCTCCAGGTGTCCTAAGAAAACCAGCTCAGGGGCTCCAGCAACTTGAAAGTGTGACGGTGCCATCAGTTAGAGCTGGGTCCAGGGACTCAAGTGATAATGCTACACTTGGTGTCTGCCATCCTTGGCTCTGCTGTTTGTGTTTGTTTTGTTTTTGAGACAGTGTCTTGTGTAGCCCAGTCTGGTCCTGAACTTGTGTAGACAGGAATGACCTTGAGCTCCTGATACTTCTGCCTTTACCTCCCTAGTGCTGTAATTATAGGTGTGCACTACCAGCTCAGAACTGTGTGTCGGGGTGTGGGGGGTGTGGGGGTGTGGTGGGGTGTGGTGCTGTTCCATTTGCCTTTTTTTTTTTTGAGAGAGAGAGAGAGAGAGAGAGAGAGAGAGAGAGAGAGAGAGAGAGAGAGAGAGAGAGAGAGAGAGAGAGAGAGAAGGGTCTGGAATTTGCCAAGTAACCCAAGCTGGTGGCCAATGAATCCTGAGGGCCTGGGGGCTCTGCCTATCTCCTTTTCCCATTACTGGAATGGCAAGTTTGTGCCACCATGTTTAGCTTTTTATTTTATTATTATCTCTTTAAAAATATGGGTCCTGGATTGAACTCAGATCCTCATGCTATATCCATGACATACCTAGGCCCTGGTGGTCTGTTTTGGGTGGGGCCAGGCTCACTATGCTGGAGACTGCTTTCCAGGCTGCTAATGTCAGGGTCCTAGAGACCCAGGGGGTTCCCTCCACTCAGGTCCTATGTTCCCTTAGCCATACAGCACCTGCCAATTGTGGCGTTCTGGAGCCATTGTAGGGTGACCTGGGAAATGTGGCTGGTGATTCCTGGAGAGAGATATCAGCTTTGGGGATTATGACGACTTGGGATCCCCCAAAATAAGAGAGAAACTGAGACTCTGGTACATGAAACCTGATGGTGGGGTGTAGAGAGGTCATTCCTTAGCCAGGACCTGTGCCAGGTGCTCAGGATTACATTCTGTCTAGACAGAGCTGTGACCAAGGCTTCTGCCTCATGTCTGGGGTTGGCTCTAGGGAAGAGGTGGGGCTCAGGCTTGCATCTTTGAAAACACTAACAAGCTGATGCTGGTCCTCTCTGGGCCTGCCACACACCAAGCCCTGAGTCCACCAGGCTGTGCTCAGTGCCTGGCATGATCTCATTTTGGAAATCTCATCATGATCTCCAGATGCTCTATGAAAGAGGTGTATCATTTCCCCATTTTACAAGTGAGGAAAGTCACTTACCCAAGGCTACACTGGCTCAAGGTGACAGATGCTCGTCCCAAAGCTCAGCCAAGCTGGTGATAGGCAGCTTGGTTCCCTAACTTCTCTGGGCCTCAGTTTTCCCATTCATAACACAAGAGTTAATTGTCTAACCTAAGGTCCTCCATGCAGTTGGGAGGGGGCCCTGACAACCCTGGCTCTGCTCTCTCACTTCCCTCTCTGCAGACCCTGAACTCTGTCACGCCGCCGCTGGACGTGGAGGAGTGCAGCATCGCCCTGCTGCCCCGGAACCGAGACAAGAACCGCAGCATGGATGTGCTGCCGCCGGACCGCTGCCTGCCCTTCCTTATCTCCACCGACGGAGACCCTAACAACTACATCAACGCAGCCCTGACCGATGTGAGAGCTGAAGGCTGCAGTAGCTCTGGGACTCCCCTTCCTGGGAGGGCCCGAGTCAATGGAGCAGAGCCAAGGGACACCCACCGCCCCGATGCCCATTCAGTGATCCAGGCCCAGCTCCTACCCCATCAGCCTTCTGCTGTGGGCATTCAGTGCCCCCTTCTGGCATTATAGTTAGATTTGTGTGGACCTGGGAGGTAGAGTTCAGGCGAGGTTGTCTCTAGGATCTGCTTTCACAGAGCTTGGAGTAGGGTGACTTTGGCTGAGGATTTGAGGTCAGGACTTGATATCTGATATTTAGAGTTAGAGGAGTCTCTTCTGAGCCAATGGGCTGTACCCAGCCCCAGGACCTGGTCTGGAGTAGTGACTTGAACCCTGGCCTTTATCTAACTGTGATCTGAAGGCACCATTTAGCAGACCCATCCCCTGTCCTTGGCCCAAGGGACTTCACCCTCTTTAGTGGGCATTACAAACAGAATAGGATGTACACGCTGTAGCTTAGGGGACTAGGGATGATGCCCTCTGAGAAGGAAGAGTTTATGATGTACAATCTGGGGACAAATGCTGCAGAAAAGGGGGCAGAATGTGGCTTTGCATATGTCGCCATATAGGCTGTGTGTGACTTGGGCCCTCTTCCAGGCTGACTTACCCTCCTAGACACATCAGGGACAGGCCATCATAGGGGACAAGGAGTGAAGCAGTAAGGACACAGGCTACTAAGAGGAAAGAGTCAAAGACAGTGAATGATTAGGGGATGGATAAGTGAAGGGAGCCAGGCCAGGCACGGCGTAACTGGAAGACCTCCATGTAGGGAGGAGAGAGGGGTGACACTCGAGAGAGGGTCACAGTCACCATTACTCAGCCCATGTCATGTGTGTGCATGTACATGAGTTCCCTGACTCACTTAAGTGGGTGTCTGGGCTTGCTGAAGGGCCCTAGGGAGATGCATAGTTTAGAACGGAGGCTTGGGGTTTCATGACCTCCCTTCTATGCCTGACTTTCACTTCAGTGTATTACCTGTGTCCTGGGGGTTGGAGGAGCAGCTCTGGAGTGTCTCACTAGGGAAAGTCATGGGTGGGAATGGGCAGCTGGGGGAAGAAGCTACAGAAGAGCCTTGGTCCCTCAGGCCTCCGATACCTAATTCCAGCCATGTGTAGTGGGCCTGGCATCTAAGATTTTTAGATGCCAGTGGGTTTGTCTGAGGCAATGGGTCTGTCTGGGGTGGTCCAATCTGCAGGAAAGCCCATGGGCACCTATGTCTAAGCACTGGCTTCTTGGTGGTACTGGTCAGAACCATCAGAGGGCCCCGCTGATTGCCATTTCTCCTGCAGAGCTACACGCGGAGCGCGGCCTTCATTGTGACCCTGCACCCACTGCAGAGCACCACACCTGATTTCTGGCGGCTGGTCTACGACTATGGCTGCACCTCCATCGTCATGCTCAACCAGCTTAACCAGTCCAACTCCGCCTGGGTGAGGCTGGAGTGCATTTACAGCCACTGTCCCCAAAGTCAAGAGCGGGAGCCCAGTTCTGCCACCAGTTTGTTCTGTGGTATCAGAAGAGTCACACCCCCTCCCCGAGCCTCGGTTTCCTAGTCTGTAAATAACTCTCTCCTTTTCAGTGCCTCTACTGTAAGCCAAGGATTGTTGTGCACTCTTGCTCTTATTTGCAGTTGACAGTGGCCTCTGATAGAGGCTTCAGGGGAGAAAAAGAATTAAGACCCACAGAGAGGAGGGGCTTCCTCCAAGGTCATGGAGTGGGAGGTGGCGGTGCTGTGCTCCCTCACCATGCGGTGCTGTGCTCCCTCACCATGGCGTGTTCCATTCAGAGTCTCTGCTTTTGCAGTAGCACCCATAGGCTGCCCACCCCAGGGCCTTCGAGGTAAAACAAATTCAAGCCTCCTGCTTTCTCATTGACTCAGGATAGGCTGTGTTACCTCTTTATGCCTCAGTGCATGTGTGCATGTATGTGCCACACAGAGGGCGTCCTCTGTCCTGCTCCCGTCTCTAGTGTGGTCTACAGGGGACGTGTGAGGAACAAAGCCATGCCCTAGCATCAGGGCCATCCAATATCAGAGCTGGAGCTGGCTCGGAGATGACAAGGAGGAAGCATTGTTGATTAGGGATGGGTGGGTGGGGTTATCCCTGCTTCTTCTCAGAGGAAGGCAATGTGATGCAGGAGTCCACGAACACATGTGCGTGGGATGTAGCTAGCATGTTAGAGTGGAAGCTTCCATCCACATAGCCACGGGGATCATGACACTCTTTGTGAAGTTTGCTGTGACCACTCTGAATGTGCCAGTGCTCTGGGCCATTGTCCTTGTGTTCTGATGGGTGAATAGTGGAGAGATTGGTGTGCCACAGGGGAGTCAGGAGCCAGGCACTGAGCCATGGTGGAATCCCCAGAGCTGCCATTTGGGTGGGCACTGGCTCTGGTCTATACAGCTTTCTCTCTGTGTCCCAGCCCTGCCTGCAGTACTGGCCAGAGCCAGGCCGGCAGCAGTATGGCCTCATGGAGGTAGAGTTTGTGTCCGGCACAGCAAATGAAGATTTGGTGGCCCGAGTGTTCCGGGTGCAGAACACTTCTCGGGTGAGTGTCCTGAGGAACCCAAGGGTGAGAGTCTGGGTGGTGGCCAGGATTGCCTGTAGTGGCCCTCTGGAGGTCATCAAGGGCTCATTCACGCTCATGTTTCTCTGCCTGGCTGCCATGCCCCTAGCTGCAGGAGGGTCACCTGCTGGTTCGACACTTCCAGTTCCTGCGCTGGTCTGCTTACCGGGACACGCCGGACTCTAGGAAGGCCTTCCTGCACCTGTTGGCTGAGGTGGACAAGTGGCAGGCGGAGAGTGGGGATGGGCGCACCGTGGTGCATTGTCTGTGAGTGCTCCCTGGTAGGAGGATGGGTGAAGGGCTGGCAACTGACAGCGGCCCTCAGGGCCGGCATGGGAGTCCAGCCTCCAGGGGCGGTGGCCTATACTATCCAACTAGCTGAGTTTAATGACAGTCTCATCGGAATTCCTCACCCTGTGAGATTATAGCATAAATTTGTTTCTCGTGTGTGTGTGTGTGTGTGTGCGTGCGCGCGCGCGCGCGCGCGTACACTTGTGCATGCATGCCCACCTGTATTCATGTATGCCAATGTGCATGCCTATATACTTGGGCATGTGTTTATGTGTGGCAGTGTGTGCATGGAGGACACCTTGCATGAGTCTGCTCTTTTCTTCCATCATGCAGATCCTGGGGTCTGAACTCAGGTCATCTGTCTTGGTGGCGAGCATGCTTACCCACTGAGCCCTCTCGTTGGCTCCGTGCAGCATACTCTTAATCCAGTGGGGTTCTAGTCTCTGTTCATTCATGTACACCTGCAGCACTTCCTGTTGCCAGCATAGGTCTCACCCATTCATGCACTGATATGCACCTCCACTCAGAAATGCATGCTTTCATTCATGTCTGGGTACAGTCACTCTTTCTGATGCCTCTGCACTCTGGGAGCCTCCCAGTGCCAGCGCGGGCCCTGTCCTCTGAGGGCTTGCCTTTAGTTCTAGTGAGAGGCTCCTGCAGCAGGAGGCCAAGCAATGATTAAATCTCCCATTTCACAGGAAGCTCGTGCTGGGTCATGGGAACAGGGCAAGAGGAGGAGAGGATGCCTGGGGCCACAGCTGGGCTCAATGCTTGTGTTTGGCTGTGTATCTCCATTGTTGGTCCTGGCTGGTCTTCCCATCTTGCTTTGGGGCTTGTTTGCCTCTGGGGCTTCCCTTTTCTGTCATCTTCTCTTGAAGTATGGCTGGATCTTTTCTCTAGGAATCTAAGGGCCACCCCTTTTTGATGATATCTTCTGATACGATGCATGGCTTTGGATGCCATTCTCAACCCTGAACCACCTTTTTAGCCTCTGGTCCTAGGGCTGGCTTCTGGGTTCCTCCTCTTATCCCTCAGCACCCTAGTCCACCTTCCATGACTCTTTAGTGTTACCCTCACCTTTGGCCTCTCTGACTTAGTCCCTGCCTGCCTTTTGATTGGCTAGCTCCACCCCTCATCCTTGGGTGCCCAGGTCCTGCCCCAAACCTTTTCTGTGTTTCCTTTAGAAATGGGGGTGGCCGCAGTGGTACCTTCTGCGCCTGTGCCACGGTCTTGGAGATGATCCGCTGTCACAGCCTAGTGGATGTTTTCTTTGCTGCCAAAACACTTAGGAACTACAAGCCCAATATGGTGGAGACCATGGTAAGGAGCCACGTCCCAAGCACGGTCACAGCTCCCCATCCAAGCCCCGCCAGATTCCTCAGCACCTACGCACTCCTGTCTGGCCCCCGACTTTGGGCCGGCGTTCTAGTCCTGGGTTGTCATTTCCTGTTCTCCAGAGGGTGGTCAGAGCTCAAGGTACTCTCTTTCCCCAGGATCAATACCACTTCTGCTACGATGTGGCCCTGGAGTACCTGGAGGCTCTGGAATTGAGATAGCAGGCACCTGGCCTGGGGCACCCACTGAGCATCCCAGACTGGAAAGGAGGGCCAATGCCCCCAACTTTGTTCAGCCATAATTCCACAGGGAGGACACTGGAGTAGACACTGCACTGTCTCGGTGGCCCCCAGGGGCAGGCTGCGACCTGTTCAGAGAAGCCTGGGACAGTGACACTGGCCAGAACAACCAGTACTGGGGACTCCAGGCCAGGCCCCTCCACTCCATTGCAGTCCTTGGCAAGAAATGAATGAGGGCTGCAGGGAGAGTGTCCAAGGTTTGCACCCAGTGTGGCCCCTTCCGCACACGGCGGAGGCTCACTGGGCTTGCCAGGGGCTGAGTCCCACCTGGCTTAGCCGCTGAGAGTCACTGTCTCGCCAGTGGGACACACTGACCTCCCCGAGGCTCTGTTCTCCACCCCCGCCCCTGCTGACCCAGGGGTGCTTTGCTCGCCATGCTTTCCTACTTCTGCTTTTGAGCTTCCTGCAACAGGGCCTGTGCCTCCCTCCTGGGCTCCATCCCTGCCTGGCCCAGTACCTGCAGAATATCACCGTAGCTCCTTCTTCCCTAGCCTTCAGGCCTCCATGGCTCGGTCCTGCTCAGCGTGGGCCTGTGACAATCCACAAGGCTGAATCCCAGCCCCCGGGGTTGAGGTCCCTGTGACTCTTGGTGAGGCTGCCACTGGGTTGAGGCAGGGTAGAGCAGGGCTGGTGACAGCTCCTAGAGTTCAGAGGAAGAAGGGTGCAATGGGATGGAGGACCAGTACTTTTTTGTTGTTATTTCATTATTTTTTGAAAGGAGGGTGGGAAGTTCTCTTTATAATGGGGTAGGCCACACCCCCATTTCGTGCCTCAATTTCCCCATCTGTAAACTGTAGATATGACTACTGACCTACCTCACAGGGGGCTGTGGGGAGGTGTAAGGTAATGTTTGTAAAGCGCTTTGTAAATAAACGTGCTCTCTGAATGCCACCCAGTGGCTGTGTGTGTGGTTGACCAGCCTGCGGGTACAGTGTGGGTCAGAGACCTAGATTCTAGGCTTGGTTTGGTTTTTCTGTCCACCAGACAGCAGAGATATGGACCAGGGCATCACTCAGAGCCCCTCCACGGAGGTGGTTCCAGGGGACACTGGTCCTGTTGCCTTCACCGGGTATTAGGTATGCCTCAGTCAGTACCTGACAAAAGCAGTTCCTGACAAAGGCAGCGTCCGGGAGGAAGGGGTTATGCTGGGTTACAGCTCAAGGGGACAGTCCACCATAGGGAGTGCTCTAGTTTGGCTTCTGTGGCTATGATAAACATCATGGTCACCAAAAGCAACTCGGAGAGAAGTGTTTATTTCTTCTTAGAGGCTGCAGTCCATCATCGAGGGAAGCCAAGGCAGGAACTCAGAGAAGGAGCTTGAGGCAGAAACCAAGGAGGAACACTGTTTATCGGCTTGCTTCCAGACTCGTGTTCAGCTACCTTCCTTACATCGCTCAGGCCCGCCTGCCTAGGGGTGGTGCTCCCACAGTGGGCTGGGCCCTCCCACATCAATCATTAAGCAAAAAAACGTCCCTCACAGACACGTGGCCACAGGCCGATACGATGGAGGCAATTCTTCAAAGTTGCCTTTTCCCAGGTATATCAGATTGACAACCAGGTTTAGGCATCACAGTGGCTCTGTCACAGCTTGCTGTGTGTGTGCCCTTGGACAAGATACTTCCTGTTCTGCATCTCTTCCTTCACATGAAAACTTGCCTTATGATACACAGATTCTATTCTCATACTACCTGACCTACCATGAGCCAACACAGGGCCTCTTTTAGTGGCTCACAATTCAGTTTCCTCTAGTCTGAGCTAAAAATTCGTTAGGGGGTGGTGGAGAGATAGTGTAGCAGTTAAGAGCATACATTGCTATTGTAAAGGATGTATCACTCCAGCTCTGGGGGATCTAATACCTCTTATCTCTGAAGGCACCTGTACTCAGGTTCGCAGACAAGCATGTATACACATAAATAAAAAAATAATTGGGCAGTTAGGGTTGACCTGGCTTGCCTATAGACTGACCCCACCCCCCTCATTCTGAGCTGACCTGTAAGCCTTACCTGATCGACTCAGATGTGTGTCAGAGAGACTGGTCATGCCATGGAATATGACTTGCTTGGACCAATAGAATGTGGTGGAAATGGCAGAGTGTGGAGTTCAGGTCCCAGACCTGAGGCGCTCATTTTTACATTGTCCTGGAACTCTGTCCTGGAGCATCCAGTGTAGCCTAGTGGATGATTGAGAGTACCTGGAGGGGGCACCGTGCATCCCCTGTCAGTACTAGCAGCCAGGCATGTGAATGAAGACGTTGTCAACCTTTTAGCTCAGCTGATTTGTTGGGTAAGTATGATTAGTTAGGAGAGAATGCCTGACCAGCCTGTGGAACCCGGGCTGGCTATAAACATGGCTTTCTTCTGCTAGGAGGTGTGGGGATTACTTGTCACTCACTGAAAGCTTACTGACACTTGTTGTAGGAGCAGACATTGCTTTTTTCCCTATACTGTTGAACTCCTTGAGGAGAGGGGATGTTTGTGTGTTTACCTTGCTGTGTTTATTGTCTAGCAAAGGGCTTGTCTTGAAGCTGGTATGCCAGAATTCCTGGCATTTGGAGGGAAAGAGTGAGGAATTGTGGGTCTGCTCACCTGAGTTCACAAGCCTTTCAGAGGAGTTGGGGCCCAGCTAGGTATTGAGAAGTGCCAGCTCCAGAGCCAATAAGCCAAGGATGGTCCTCTTGCTCTTGACCCTGCAGTCAACCAGGAACTGACCATGAACAGTCCCCTAAGTACGTCCCATGAATACAATGGTGCCCTTTCACAGGATTGGCTATGAGGCAAATTATTTAAAAAGACTGAGTATATGTAACTCTCTACTGACACATTGTTCTTTGATAAAGGACATTTCTTATCACAAATACAAGCAGATCCCAGTTTACAATGGTTCAACTTAATGGTTTACAATAGTTCAACTTAATGATTTTTTTGCTGTGTGTGTGTGTGTGTGTGTGTGTGTGTGTGTGTGTGTGTGTGTGTGTGTGTGCAGGTATGTGCACATGCCCTAGAATGAATGTGTGACTCAGAAGACAATATGCAGGAGTCCTAGGGATGGAACTCAGGGATCAGGCTTGGAAGCAAGCATCCTCATCTGATGAGCTATCTCATCAGCCTTTAATATATGTACTCTCTGGTAATGCTGGATGGTGGTCATGCAACCAGAGGACCTTCTCTCTGGGAACATCACTATGATGCTAGGTATGTTAGGTGGGTTAAACGAACTTTTGACTTCAGAGAGTTTCAATTTGTGATGGGGTTTAACAGTGGAAGTCAAAAAGTCTGGAACCGAGGCCCTGGTAAATGAGACAGTAATTACTACTTTGCTTTGAAAAAAGTGTGTGTGTGTGTGTGTGTGTGTGTGTATGCTCATGAATGTTTCAAGTCATTTTTAAAAAAAGAATTAAGCAGGATTAATACCCATGTCATATGACTTCAAAGCCATGGCTCTTGTAATCGTTCCAGAAATTCCTGGGGATTTGGACCCAAACCACAACAGTTGCTGGACATTTCTCTCCAGCAGAAGTGAGTCTTCTTGATACTCAATGAAAACCACAGATACTGGGAGCAGGTTTAACCCAGGCTCACAACCAAAGATTGCCGTGGGCTCAGTGTTTGGTTCCCTGTAGACCTGAGGAAAATGTTGCTGAATGAATGATTGAAGGCATCAAATCTGCAGATGGTGGGGGCAGCCTGACTCAGCAGGAGCCAAGGAGCTGGGAGAGTCTTTTCAAGAAAATAAAATGTGTCTCAACTCACTTCCCACTTATCCCCAGGGGTGGGAAGAAGGAATCTGTCCAGGAATTTTATTTTCTGTTCATTTGAAAGTGGAACAATGTGGCTTTTTTGAGCTGTGTTTGGTATGTGACTGCATTTTCTTTTTTAAGCGAGATGGAGACAGTGTTGATTCCTTAGGGCCCCAGACCAGGCAAGCTTCTCTTTCAAAAGGCTTAGAAACTCCTTTCTCTGCCTCTTCCTTGATAACTGTCTGCTCCCCCAACCTTCACACCCCACCCCTCCCCTATGCTTTCTACACTTCCCAACCCCTTCCACACCTCCCCAACCCCATCTGTTCATTTACTGATTCATCACCCCTGACCCCTGAGATCTGAATGCACCTTTCTTTGCCCACTTTGATATTGGAGCTGGTCCCTTGACAATTTTGTCAGAGGGGGCAATACTCAGTCAGTAGAGGCGCTAGACTAATACCAGGGTGATTCGCAGTAGGAAAGGCCTTCCCTCCTAGGGTTGGGCTCTCCTTCCTTCTTTTTTGTTTCCTACCACAAAGGCTAAGACTCAGTTCCCATCTCCTCTGTGACTCATGTGGGACAGCTCCAGATGTCCCTCCCAGGCTAACCTGTCCACACTTGGAAGTCATTTACATAGACCAAACACATGCTTGAATCTTGACCCGACTCCAAGGGCCATTAGTATAGCCCAGGCTAGCCTACATGGCTTGGCCAGTTTCTTAACCCCATTATAGGCTACATGTTTTGGTGGTCATGTCTCCTTCATAGCAGAAGTCTGAATTGGCAGAATGAGAGAGGATAATCTCCCAATGCCTTTGTCCTTTAAAATTCTTTAAACATTGCCAGCGGATAGTGGTACGCACCTTTTATCCAAGCACTTGGGAGGCAGAGGCAGGTGGATCTCTGAGTTTGAGGCCAGTCTGTCTGGTCTACAGAGGGAGTTCCAGGACAGCCAGGGTTACACAGAGAAGCCATGTTTAGAATGTTTAGAAAAACCAAATAAAAAAGAAATAAACTAATAAAATTCTTAAAACGTTTACTATTTATTTACTTGTCTATTAATTTTATCTATCATCTCTCTCTCTATGTGTTGCTATGGTGTGTGTATGTGTGTGGACAATTTGCAATAGTCAGTTCTCTCCTTCTAGCATATGGATCTCAGGGATTGAGCAAAGACTGTCAGGCTTGGCAGCAGTGGCCTTTATCCAGTGGTCCATCTCACCATTCCCTCCATCTGTTTTTTATTTACTTTGCCCCTGGAGAGACTTGACTGCTTTTCTTGTTTGCTGCCTCTGGGTCTTCAGACCTCCCTGTGGCTGCTTTAGTGATTAACTGTCACTTGCTGGATTATTATTCTTGATATTAAAATTCTCAAGTTCATGTTCATATTATTATGGACATGAGCTCTGTCTCCTGACTAGGTCCTAATTGATACTGAGAGGTGCAGGTGGTCCCAAGAGACAGGCTGATTGATTTCATTGTGCCCTTGGCCTTGAGTAAAGTGTTGAGCTCCTTGCCAACAGGAAACCGGAGACTCATAATCTGTGGTGGCACTGTAATTATGCCGTCACCTGTGATAGACTTTGATTCAATGCCGACTGAAGCACATGTCATGGGTGCCCTGGTAATTTCTGCACTAGGTCATTACCTCAGTCATGGTGATTGTGAAGGGGGTATGTGATGGGGAATGGACCCTTGAATGCACTGAAGCATACTCCCTAGAAAGCAAGTGACAAGGCCAGGTCATTTAATTCCCAG
This sequence comes from Cricetiscus sungorus, assembly GCA_030556225.1. Taxonomy (NCBI): domain Eukaryota; kingdom Metazoa; phylum Chordata; class Mammalia; order Rodentia; family Cricetidae; genus Cricetiscus; species Cricetiscus sungorus. The sequence continues at coordinate 126,039,223 of JANBXA010000734.1, read as the reverse complement.
CATAGATGATAGTTGAAGAGCCGTGGTGTTTCCATGTCATCTGTAAAGGAATCTTTGACTTTATGTAGCCACGGGAATGATACTGCTTAAAAATGAATCATAAAATTTGATTGTGTGGGTTGCATCATTAAAATTTACAATGCCAACAAATGTCTTATGGGGAAATTTGGGGATGACTCACAGAAGACTTCAGTCTTCACACTTGGAATAGGGATGTTTGATTGGATTTGGTGGAATACAAATTCTTGTATCCTGGAGTCATGTAGAGGAACCTCCTCTGTCCCCCACCAAAAAAACCCAAAAAACAAACAAACAAAACCCCCCAAAATCTATGACTTTTTTTCCCCATATATTTTGTATATCTGATTTTCCTTTGTTTGAAAACTCTGTGATGACATTTCATGGGGCGAATATCTTGAAAGGGGATAACAAACCTTTTAAAGACAGGTCATAAAGACTTGATTATTATTATTACATCCATAAACAAGGCCAAATACCATTGTGCTTCAATAGGTCAGGTGTATACTGGGGTGGGAGAGAAGACAGTGATGAAAAAGTTTGTTAATGGTGAGACTTGGTATGACATGTATGAGGGAGGTAATCTTAAGGACGGAAGAGATTACATTGTCATTCTGAATCCATGGAGGTGGGTCAGGGATTTATGTGTTAATTCTACAGCTGAAGTTGGCTCTGACAGCCTACTTGGTTGCTTGGCTGAAACTTGGCCATGGAAGTGGCTTGGATTTCATTACTTGAGATGCTATAATGACCCATGACCTAATGGAGGAAGGACTCCAAAAGCTCAAGGAGGGGTTTCAAAGGCTCAAGGAGACGGGTATTGGAGGGGCACTTAACAGATTTGCCATGCATAGTACCCCCCAAACTACAATATATAAAAATTCCCAGAAGATAGTCTCATAACTGAGGCATTGGGAAATATATGAAGGAGAGGGAAAACCTGTGTGTCTTAGTTAGGGCTCTATTGCTGTGAAGAGACACCATGACCATGGCAACTCTTACAAAGGAAAACATTTGAGGTGGTGGCTTACAGTTTCAAAGGTTTAGTCCATTATCATCATGGCAGGAAGCATAGTGGCATTCAGGCAGACATTGTGCTGGCTATATCTTTCTTAGAAGGTAACAGGAAATGTTACGAGCACGTTTTTCCCTGCCGGTGGATCCAGCCGCCACGCCAGCCCCCAATAATAAAACATAGAGACGTTGTATTTGATATAAGACTGTTGGCCAGGTACTAATTCCTTATCGGCTAGCTCTTTCTTAATGATTAACCCATTTCTGTTAATTTAAGTATTTTCACGTGTTTTATCTTACCGGGGAGTGCCAGCATCTTGCTCTCTTTCCACTCTCCATCTTGACTCCTCCTTCCTACTTCCTCTTTCCTCCTAGTCTCCTAGCCCAGCCTGTCTTGCTTTCCTATTGGCCAACAGTGCTTTATTCATTAACCAGTATGAGAAACATATTTACAGAATAACATCTCCCATCAAGGAAATGAACTGTATCTTGAGCACATCAGAGACCTCAAAGCCCACCTCCACAGTGACACACTTCCTCCAACAATACCACACCTACTCCAACAAGGCCATACCTCCTAATAGTTCCGCTCCCTTTGGGGGCTGTTTTCTTTCAAACCATCACACCATGTCTAGTGAAATGCTGGGGATGTTCACCTTTGAAGTCCAGTATTACCCTGGCATGCTCTTGTTTGTACGGATATCCTGATTTTATGAGAAGAACATAGAGGCTGTTATCAGCAGAGGCTGAATGCTTTTTCTTAATAGCCAAGGAAAGAAGGAAGCATTCCCAGGAAAGGCAATGTGGATATCCCAGAACTCAAAAGTGTTGGCTCACTGGGGTCTTTGGTGATGACTGTCCGGTCATCATGTCCCAGGAAAGAAATAGATGGGCCACCTACTGGATTATTCCTTGATTTACATACAGAAAATACAACCAATATAGCAGCCACCACCTGACTTGTCACATACCTGTGGGTTATGGCCTGTCTCCCAGTTCCCAGACCTAAGCCAGTTTGCCAATCAGAGTCTCTTAGTTGGTGAGGATACAGCCCCCTGGGGAAGCTTCCTGTAGCAGTGCCATAAGTATGCTCCATCTGTTTCATTCAATCCTCCTTCATAGGGCCCTGTAGTCCTTCACTATAATGACTGAACTCAGGGAAAGATGGCACCTCTAACTCTGGATTTGATAGGCACTGGTTCTAAAGTGTGGGTGATAACTCCTAGGGTACAGAATGCTACTGTAGCCTGCCCCTCATCAAGGTAGTGACTTAGGGAGTTCTGTGATAGATGCTCAGCTTAAGCGTGCAGTTAGTTATTCCTTGTTTCTGAATGTGTAATTGAAATGGACACACTTGGCCAGTGGAAGAAACCCTAGTTTGGGCCTCTGGCTCACGAAGTGAGGCTTATTATGGAAGGGAGAACCTTAGCAGAAGTTCTTGGGTCTTTCTCTCCCTGCCATGAGAGTGAACTGGATCTCCGTGTCTGTCTCCTTCAGAGACCCGCAGAGATTAATGAAGGGTGAGCATGCAGAACTCCTGAGCTCATGCCCACAAACTTGCCTATTTGGTGCCTGGGCAGGGAGTGTGGGGGGTTTGGATAATGACTGGAGTTTTGTACATTTCAAGTGGTGACTCTAGCTGTACCTGCTATCTCAGTTTTAAAACAATCCTTAGAAGATTTTAATTTTTAAGAACAAGCTTATATATATATACTTCTTGGGTAGTGATGTACTTCCCATTTCTATTTCCCACCTCACTAGCCCTAATCCTCATTGCTCCACAAAACCCTCTCACATTCATGTCTATTCATTTTGGTTTGGATCTACCAAGATTTGACCAGGGCTATACAGGTTCGAGCTATCCACTGGGTGTAGTGGGCTTAGCAGAACATACATAACTAAAGACAATGGTTTTCTAGAATCTACTGATAGCCAGTACTTCAGAGGTGAAGGGTGGGGCTCCATGAGTTCCCTCCCTCTTCCCTGACTGACTGTTGATAGGGCTGGTCTTGTGGGGGCCTGGAGCTGGAAAGTACAGTTGTGAGCGAATGACTACAATCATTGTATTCATTCTAAGGAAGGATGCTTCCTAGCCCTTGTCCTGTCTTCCAGCTCTTACACAACTCCCTCCCTCTTTGTGCAATGTTCCCCGAGTCTTACAGAAAGAGGTGGTGTTTAGAGTTCAACTTATTGTATATGTCACTTATTTTCTACTTCTTTGAAAGAAAGATTTATTGATTTTTATGTTTTGCCTGCATGTACATATGTCCACCATTTGCTCCCCTGGTCCCCTGTAGGTCAGAGAGGGCATTAGACCTCCTGGAATTGCAGTTGAAGATGATTGTCAGCTGCCATGTTAGTGCTGGGAACTGAACCCAGGTCCTCTAAAGAGCAACAAGAGCCCAGATGTCGCTTGAGCAGCCATGAGCCTCTGCATCTATTACTATTCATTGTAAGCAGAGGCTTTTCTGACTAAGGCTGGAGCTGCTTTTGTCTATTGGTATGACCATGGGCATTTAAAATTATTTTTCAGATTGATTTATTTTATTCTTTGTGTATGTGTTTAGCCTGTGTATCATGTGTATACCCAGTGCCTGTGGAGGTCAGAAGCAGGTATCAGATCTCCTGGAACTACAGCTACAGATGGTTGTGAGCTACCAAGTGAGTGCTGGGAACCAAGCCTGGGTCTTATGCAAGATCAGCAAATGGTCTGTTGAGCTGTCTCTCCAGGCCCCTAACCATAGTTATTTATAATGTAGCTTGCTGCTAGGCCAGTTTAATTAACCATCAGAGATATATTCCTTGTGTGGATCCATTACTTTCCCAAATCTGGGTCGTGAGCCAGACTTACAGTGCCTTTACAGGGCCAACACAGTGCACCCATGCTTTGTAGCCAAACATTATGAGGAACAGATGCCTTGTACCTGGAAGGGCCAACAGTCTACATTCACAGTCTTGCCTTTTTCTTCCCGTTAAGCAGTCTATAGAATAGGTTCAGCTTGAGATTATAAAAGCCACACAACAGCATACTAGACTGCTGGTCATTTCCAGAAGGCAGCAGGCAAAACAAGTGAGTAAGAGGTTGGGAATCAAATTCCACAGAGTCTCAGAGGTTTCCCTGTCTTAGAGAAGTCCAAAGGTTCAGTGGTGCAGAAGACATGGGATGTCTCCTCTGAGGTGAAAGCCAAGTTGTTGAAAATGACACTTCTAATCACACACACACACACACACACACACACACACACACACACACTGCAGAGAGAGACACACACACACACACACAGACACCCCACAGAGAGAGACACACACACACACAGACACACACACACCCCACAGAGAGAGAGAGACACACACAGACACACACACTCATACACACACACAGACACCCTACAGAGAGAGACACACACATACACACACACTCATACACACACACACAGACACACACACACAGACACCACAGAGAGACACATACACACACAAAGACACCCCACAGAGAGAGAGACACACACACACAGACACACACACAGACAGACAGAGAAAGAGGGAGAGAGACAGAGAGAGAAAGAGAGAGAGAGAGAACACTTCCTAGGCGTTTGTGTTTTAGAGACTATGATCTTGAGAGTGTGTTAACATTTTGTGTGGTGTTGGGGATTGAACCTCAGGCTTTGCACATTAGGCAACAGCTCTACCACTGAGCACTGAGCTACATCCCCAGCCCAGTGTTGCTACTTGAGTTATCGACAAAACCTCCATTAGGTTTTGAGTTTTGAGGGGAGAACTTAGCAAAAGGCTCTAGTCTGGCCCTTATCACTTGGTTTTAAGGACTGAGGGGAGACGATGATGATACAAGTACCCACAGAAAGTAAGGGTGCTGTGTAGAGTTGCTGGCAAGTCCCCAGAGGTGATCCCAGGACAAGTGTCTAGGCGTTCAAAGTAAACTTGCTCCTTTATCTAGGGCACATTTTCTTCCATGTAACATCTAGCTTGACATTTGATGCGATAGAGACTAGAGGACAAAGCCTGTGAAGGCCCGTGAATCCATTTAGGATTCCCTTTTAAAGATTAAAAAACAAATGTGTGTGTGTCTGGGGGTGGGGGCAGGCATGCATGAGTGCAGGCGTCTGCTGAGACCAGAAGAGGGTGCTGGATTTCCTGGAGCTTGAGTTATAGGTTTTTGTAAGCCACCTGATGTGGATGCTGGGAATTGAACTCTGGTCCTTAGCAAGAGCAGCAATCACTCTTAAGCAATAAGCTACCTCTCCAGCCCCTCATTTGGGATTCTCTTTAACCACACTGAATATGGCAGTTCATCATCTTCTGAGAACATTGAAGAGACTTCACTTGCTGAGTCTTGAAGTTTACCTGTGAGTTAGTGGCTCAAACTCCTTAGCATCCACTTCTGCCTCCTCTCCCCCAAATTGCACCTTTGTGGGGAGTTCCTTATGACCCACTGATGGGAGAATGGAACCCCGAGTCTGTTTTTCTTCTGTAGACCATCCAAAAGACAAGGTGGAATATGATAACCCCATTGAGAGAACTCTAAGGTACAGTGTGAACGAAATTCTTTTTTTGTAGTAGCACTTGAGGTAGAATGTTTGGAAGGAGAGATGGCCAAGAAGCATAGATTTCTCCCCTGATTTAAGAGCAGTTAATGATATGGTCTGGCTGGATGGTTAGGGACTTGGAAGCTGCAGGAGTGCATGGTCACAGGCAGGAGTTCTGGAGAAGAGATACCCACATGGACCCCTCAGGACAGGGCTTAGACATGCTGTTTGAGTCCCAAGTGAATACTCACGGAAGGGCATCAACTGGGATGATGATAGGCTCCTTATTTGCCAGCTAAATTCTTTACCCAGATGTCCCTGTTCTTGGCCAGGGATCCCATGAATCAAGGGACTCTTGTGGTTGGGCTTATGATATGCATGGTGTTCAAACCATAAACAAGCTTATATCAAGGGCTGCCCTAGATATAGCTATTGTGAGGTGCTGAATCCCCCAACAGAAAAGATAATGGGAGCCCAGAGTCTGACACATTCCTTGTGTGGACTAGCAGCTACCTGGTGTCAGGCTGATTTCACTGTGCTTGTTCTGTCACACAGGGACAAAGGTTCTTTCTTACTGGGATGAAATAATTTTCTAGATATGGATCTGCTACTCCTGACGGTGATGTTTATGTCCACCCCACTCACTATTTATGTATCTGGAGTCCTCTCACAGTACTGCAGCAGTCTACACAGAGAACTGACTTCACAACAGAGAAAATTGAATAGTGGTTTTATCTGTGGAATTAACCAGTCGTACGGCACAGCTCATCACCTGCAAGTAGATGACCTAATTAAAAGGTGGAAGGCTTACAGAGGGCTCAGGGGCGGCGCCAGTTGGGAGATTACGTTTTGACACAGACTCCATTGTAGAGCAATGCTTCCCTTCTTAGAATGCACTGGTCCACTAATGAAGGAGAGGCAGTGGGAGTGATCTCATGCCCATAACAAGATAATAATAAATCAAGAGACTAGTGAAAATGAAGCAGTCTTTAATATATGCCAGCACAGGGAAAAGGCAAAGGGGGCTGCACGCTGATTGGATGCAAGACGGTGGCTTTTGAAGTGTTTGGATAATAGGACATTCCCATCTTCTATTCCTGTTGTCCAGGATTTGCTCACTTGCTGAATTCCCTATCTTCTTGGTTGATAGTATAAAGCCTTATCTAATTCGGAGCTTCAGACCACCCTCTTTTCTGATTGTGGGCTCAGTCACAAGCTGACTACCTGCGCTTTCCAAGTCCCAAAGTTCTGAGACAAGCAAGTTCCAGCTGCCAGTTAGGGGAAGGCCTGGTACCTCCCACTCCCCACAGTTCTCACACTGAAAATGGACCAGAACAACTTCTTTCTTACACAGTCACTTCCAACCAGGAGACAGGAACATTAGTTAAAGGGGTGTTTGGAGAGTCCCCTCCTGGGGGAGATGCCAACAATGTCTGTTCCTTCCTCCTAAGATCCCAATGACAAACCAAGGGTGATTCTATCATAGTTCACCCTGAGATCCACTGAGTTTATTAGACTTACCCACAGAGGATGGGTGAAAGGTTACTGACAAAAGCCTGGGTGACCCCAAAGTAGCCACACTAGAAAGCTTTCACACAGCATGGATGATGGCTTCCCTATAGATCAGGCTTCTCAACCTCCCTAATGCCTCGACCCCTTAAGACAATTCTTCATGTTGTGGTGACTCACAAGCAAAAGATTATTTTTGTTGCTACATCATGACTGAATTTTACCACTGTTATGAATCATAATGTAAATATTTTTGGAGATGGAGGTTTGCCAAAGGGGTCACAACCCACAGGTTGAGAACCACTCAACACAGATGCACAAATGGGGGCCTCCTCAGTGAAGCTTTCTAAGCCTATGCACTTTGACACTTCCCAAGATCCAAACCATGTGCAATTAGGGCAGAATTACATATAGCTAAGAAGTGTGGCTAGCGTCTCAGGGGAGTCTGTGACTCCCTAATACTTTCCTCTGTGATCAGATGAAGATGATGGCTCTTTTGCTGCATTCTACAGCAGGGGAATAATGAAAACTATAAAGAGTACCACTGATGATACTAAGAATATTCAAGGGCTAAGACTTGAAGGGAGGGAAGGTCTTGCCCATGAAGGGGATCTAGACCATTGTAGCCCATTGGCTAGAGGTGAGTGCAGGCTAGGGATGGATCGATAGGCCAAGATCCGTGAGCACAGTACTGTTTCTCTCCTGAGGCAATGGTGAAAGTGTAAGCTGCCTGTGGGTCCTGTGCGTCCTGTGGTTGAAACTCTGGGAAGTCTCTTGGGCTGCTGAGAAGGTTCTCGGCACATCATAGAGGACAGGAAGCTGTCAGAGTGAGGGCGAATGGAAGTGAGTTGAGGCCCCTATCCATCTTGCCTTAGCAGCCGGGTGTATAGGGAGTATCCTGCATATATTCCATGGAGTATCCTGCATATCTAACCTGATGTTGCAGGAGTAGCAAGCAGAGTTCTCTGGAATGAGATTGAGCCGGTGATGGCACTAGTGCCCTGTACACTGCATCTAATGGTTTGAGGCCCGGGAGACCTGGGGAGTCGATCAGCATCCAGCCCCATAAGGACTTAGATGGTCTGATGTTAGCAGCATTGAGAACAGAGACCCTCAAATTCACAAGTGTAGAAACAGATGTCCCCAAAGAGAAAGCCACTTGCTGGGCTTGCTGGGGACATGGAGCTAGCTGAGTCCAGGTCCCCAGACTCCTGGAGGTGGCCTTTTCAACCCTGTGCAGGAAGTGGTGACAACGCTCTGGCAGGTGGTTGGCATTACCATCTTGCTTCTGTTGTTTTTTGTTTTTTTCTTTTCTGTTGCTGATGATATAGCACAGCACCACGCAGGAAGTTGTGAAGCAAAGAGGCTTTTTCTGGCTCAGGGTTCTGGAAGTTCCAAGTGGTGATAGCTTTCTTGATGGTTGAGGCCTTAGGCAGCCCAGATCTCTTAGTTACCTTCTCCTGTTGCAGTGATAAAAATATCCTGACACAAACCACTTAAGGAGCTGGACATGTGGTGCTTGCTTTTCAACCCAGCACTTGGGAGGCAGAACTCTGAGTTCAAGGCCAACCTGCTCTACACCATCAATTCCAGGCCAGCCAGAGCTGTATACAGTGAGGTCACATCTCAAAAAAGAGGAAATAAAGGAAGGTTACAGTTCAAAGTCACAGTTTGAGGCTTTAGTCTTTTAGGGTGGGGAAGTCATAACTGCAGGAGCCTGAGGCAGATGGTCATTGTAGCCATAATCAGGAAGTTCCGAGGAGTGAATGCATTCATGTGCTTGGCTCACTTCCTTCTTTATATACAGTCCAGAATCTCAGCCGAGGGAATGGTGCCACCCATAGTGGGTGGACCTTCCTATAGCTAGTTGTTTTCTGTCAGCCTGCCGGCAGCCAGTCTGGTCCCGCCGCCATGCTAGCCCCCAATAACACACTGAGACTCTGTATTTGATATAAGGCTGTTGGCCAGTTATTATTATTGTTTATCGGCTAGCTCTGTCTTAATGATTAACTTATTTCTACTTATCTAAGTATTTCCACATGGTTATCCTATCGGAGAGCGGTGGGCCGGCCTCTTGCTTTCTCCACGCTCTACATGCTGACTCCTCCTAACTACTTCCTCTTTCCTCCTTGACTCCTAGTCCCGCCTATCTTGCTTTCCCATTGGCCCAACAGTGCTTTATTCATTAAACAGTATGAGAAACATATTTACAGAATAACATCTCCCATCACCTTCCCACTTCAATTAACTCAGTCAAAATACTACCCACCCACAGGCATGCCCAGATACTAGAGTCTAGATATGCCCTGAGTCTAGATAACCCTCACAGGTATGCCCAGAGGTTTGTCTCCTAGGTAACAAACACAGCAGGACCTCACATAGCAAGAGATGGAACTTGGGTGTCCTCCTGTCTCTTCGATTCCTTCCTTCTCTTCTTTTTCTTCTATCCCTATGCTTCTGTCTTCTTAACCTCTTCCTTTTTCCCTTTTTTTGAGTCAGGGTCTTATGTAGTCCAGGCTGGCCTTGAACTAGCTATATGTATAGCTGAGGGTGGTCTTTAACCCTTGATCCTCCTGCTTCTACCTCTCAAGTGCTGGGGTCATAGGCCTGCCCAGCATTTTCTCCCTCTTATACAGCCACCAGGATCCAATTCTGGGGTTTTACCCTGATGGCTGTGTTTAATCTTTGTCACACCCACCCCCCCCCGCCCCCAAGGACCATCGCTAAACTCTAGAGTTAGATTATTTCCAGCCTCTTCACACCTTCCATTGGAGATTAAATTTCAGAGCATGCAGCCTTGGAGGGACATGGACACACCCTATCCAAGCCACAGTGCTTATTAAGTCTCTGCCATTTCCCATTTCCCAACCATCTGCCGCTCAACTTCTGTTCTGAGTTGCTGAGAAGTCACCGAGAGAACCACACCCAGCTAGTACTGATGGCATCGCCCAGGGGCAGGAGCTAAGGCCAGCTGGCTCCAGCATCACCTTCCTTCAGGCTGCTGGCTCCTCTTACCTTCAAGGACAATTGAAATCCCCACCCCAGTACTGTTACTGGGTACCCTGACTTCCTCCAGAGCTCCCTCCTCTCTGGCCCTCCGACCAGCCTGGAAGCAGACAGCTCAGTCACCGCCAGCGACAATGGTTCTGCTTCCTTGGCTGAGACCCATTTGTCCCTACCCTGTGGATAAGTTCCTTACTGCCTCTTCAGGAGTCTGTCGCTGTTATGTGCACCTTTTCTCTCTCCCACTCCCTTCTCACTCCTTCCCTAGCTTGTCAGTTCCCCCATAATTTATGCTTCCTGAATAAAGGCGACCCAAGTCTCCCCCATATTTAATTTTAGTTGTAATTATTTTCTTGAAACCCTTTGACCTGTGGAGAACTTACAAACACACACACACACACACACACACACACACACACACACACACACACACACACACCTGTTCTGGATTAGCACCCTGTGTGCTCAGCCAGCAGAACTCCTCACACCTCCCGTCAGCCCAAACATCAGTTTTTGCAGATGTCATGTTGATGCTGCCCATGTCCCACCCTGTGTCTCCTCCTCTCTGTGAGTCCCGCACCTAGGGACAGTGCCCAGTGTTTGGACACTTCCATCTCAAATGCCAATATTTTCTCTCCCTCTTTCTCTGACACTGGAGAACCTGCTTGTTTGTGTGGGGCAGGTGCCAGTACAGAGGCAGGAAGAGTTAATGCCTCAAGTTGGTGGCTAAATGTACAGGAGGAGGGTGTCAGAGAGGGGTCCAGAGGGACTGGGAGTCCACTCACTTTTCCATGTAGTGCTGGCTTGCCCCTCTGTTTCCTTGTGTCTACTCTTAGATGCTCTGCTGGCTCCAGAGCTCTCGTCTCAGGGCCCTAAGATGCTCCTGCACCTCTTGGGCACCTATGCTGGGTATATGGTCCTTCTGATCTGGTCCCCTCTGCATTGCCTTTCCTTCTGCACCAGTGAGCCCATCCCTGCTCCCCTGCCTGGCACGGAGCCCTGAAACTCTGCCCTTAATGTCTCTTTGTCCTTTTAGGATGTTGCCTGCCTAGGATGTCTCCTGCCAAGAAACATCCCCAAACAGAGAAGCGGCCTCTGCAGGAGATTCCAATTTTAGCTAAATAAAGGTTATGGCATGGGGTAAAATGTGTTATCATGCAACATAATGCACCATTGCCTTCTAGCAGACACCACTTTGGGGGAGTAGATTTGTCCCCAGCGGACTCTGGGACTTGCACTGAAGTGCTCAGAACAGATACCTGCTGCTCCCGACTTGAACAATAATTTCTGCAGATTCACTCACTTAGCCTAGCACCTGGGCCTTGCAGCCAGCAAGATGTGGAACAGCAGCTGCCAGGCCAAGCAGTCACATGGTCCATGTGCCACCTCTAACTTTGAGCCCCATGGGGCACTCTGGGCGCATTTTGGCATCAACTGAGCACCTGAACTTCTGAAAGGTCTCTTAAAATGAACCATCGGAGACTAGAGGTAGCAAACAATTGGCCTTCCAAGTTCATACGTACCTGGTGAGGGCAGCCCTGACCAGTAGCTCTGCCTCTTCCCTAGTGTTCTGAGGAGCTGGAAGGATGAAGCTCATGGGGAAATAAAAACAAACAAGCAAACATAAAAACCAGAGCCATGTGTGCTAGTTCAGGCTTGCCATCCCAGTGTGGGAGGGTTGGGGGAGGGGATGGGTGGTCAGCCAAGGCTACATATCGAGCTCTAGGTGAGTCTTAGTCACATAGAAAATTCGTTTGTAAAATAAAACAAGACAAAAATCCAAACCAAAACGGGCAAATAACAAAAAACAGCATCATGGATCTAGTCCCAGGCTATACCCGTTTTGTTAGAGACACTGGCAGAAGAATTAGGGGTCGTGGGACCTGAGTCTGGTTCAGTCCCTCACTTGTTTTGTGACCTCACTTTTCCCAGTTAAGGTTCACGGTGAGCCCCATTTCCTAAGATTTCACGGAAGCCAGATGAGGTCTAGAGGAAGCCGAGTTCCGATTACTTACAGTTTTGTGGTGATGAGACACCAAGGACAGGGTCAGTTTCACATCAGTACTTCCAGAAAGAGGGATGGAGAAACCATGTTGCCACTTCCGAGCCAAGCAGCTTGATCTGTGGGACACACCTCTGGAAGATAGCAAGTTGGGGAGCCCTGGGCTTTGTCCCTATTAGGTGGGATGCTCTGAAATCAGTGTCCCTTCATTGCCCCAGTGAGTGACAGGACATGCTAGATCCTCAGATGCCTGCCCACATGATCTTGGCGATACTGGCCTGCAGGCAAGGGCTGGTGGAGGGAAAGAGAAAGGAAAGGCTTCCAAGAGGATGGGAAGGAAAATGAGAAAGAGGAGGAGGGAAGGAGGACACGGAATTGCAGCAGGATTGCTTCTAGTCTGCAGTGCCAAATGCCACAGGAACAGTGGGCGGTGGGATCAGAAGGGTCTGAGATGAAAGCTGTGGCCCCACTCATTATGGGCGGATGTTGCTGTCATCTAGACCCTTTCACATCTGCAGCCTGGGGGAGTCTCTTTCTCTTCCTTAGGGATCGTCTTGTAACGGTCTCATCACCATGTCTGGCTCAGGGCTGGTCCCCAGTGTGGAGTTGCTTAAATGGTGGTAGAAGAACAAGGCGCTGTCAGTCTTCAAGTTGGCCTGTTCTTCAGGGAAGAGCTGTGAAATCCATGCTGCTGGCTTGATGCAGGCAGACCAGAGAGCAGCTCATGAGGGGAAGCAGGTAAATCTGTTCATACCAAGAAAGCCAGAAGGGCTACAGAAACCCAGATCACACACACTGGGGAAGGAGGCAGGTTGCACACACTCACGTTTCTGATGGCATCAGGAATTCTTCTTTAATGAACACCAACTCTAGTGATAGGGACAAGCGTATGAACAGTAGCTGAACCCATTAACACACCAGAAGCCGAAGGCAAGTGTCACACCAGCTGATTAGTCAGGAAGACACATAAATGGGGAATCTGAGCAAATGACTGTTCATGCCATCCTTCATAAGGGAGATGGCAGTGAATGTCTACCCACTGTAGAGCAGCCCACTAGGATCTACACTCAAGGTCTCTCTAGGCATAGCAGGTGAAACAGCACCGCCAGTCCCACAGCATGAGAGGTAGAGCCTGGACTCAGGCTGTGTAGATGACTTAGTGAGGAAAGTGCTCTCTGCACAAGTGAGAGGGCCTGAAATCGGATCCTCAGTGTCCACTCAAAAATCTGGGTGTGGCAGTGAGCACCTGAACCCCAGCCCGGGTAGCCAGGTGGTCAGCAGGTTCAGTGAGACATCCCCCATCACAAGGTGCAGCCTGGGGTGGTAGTACATGCCTTTAATCTCAGAACTCGGGAAATAGAGGCAAGGGGATCTCTGTGTGTTCAAGGCTAGCCTGGTCTCCATAGTAAGCTCCAGAACAGCCAAGGCTGCACAGGAAGACCCAGTTAATGAAGGAAAGAGAAAGGTGGAGAGCAATAGAGAAGATGCTTGAAGTTGACCTTTGAACTCTATGTGTGCATGTGCTGGTGCATTTACTACATAGACACACGCACACATACACCATGTGTGTACACATATACTGTACACATACACACACATCATACATTATACTATATTATACCCACCCACCTCCATATATGCATAGACTATACTACCCATACACATCTCATATAAACTACATAGTATACACACAGCACTCACATCCATGTGCACACACACACACCCAAAACAAAACAAAAAGATAGAATTTGGATTCTAGCTCAGCTCCACCTGTGTAGCTGAGCCCTGATCAAACCTCAAAGTTGACTCATTCCATGTCTGTGTCTGAGCCTAGGAGACTTCTTGAACCCAGCAAGCTTGGTGACAGAACAAAGCAGTCCAAGTGTAGACATTAGGGGTGAAGGGAGCTTCCCGTGAGTCCTTATGGACCAGACAGGAAACATAACCAAAGGACCATGGCCATGGAAGGCTGGCTATGCATCTGTGGGCTCTCCATCTCCCTGGAACATCACAATCCTCATAGCTTCCTCCAAGCTTGGCAAAATCCCCACAACACAGATAGAGAGTTTTCTGTTCTTAGCAGATGCTACCTGGGTGGCTGTGACCACGGGGTGGGTAGAGACATAACAACTCAGGATGTCTGCATTTTCCATGTGGGATAAGATATGGGCTAAATATTTGTCTTAGGTTTGCAAACCTTAGTGTTGATTCTGAGATGACAGTTTTTTTTTTAATATAAAATATATATCATCTCACGGAGTCAGTCACATGTAGCCAAACAGCCATGCACAGACATTTGAGTAGAAGGAACTACATACAAACACATTGTGAACATTTATGCATGGTGTATACTAGAACAGGAGGTTTCTGGGGACTGCTTTTCTTTACATTAGAAAACATATGCTTGTTTGAAGTGTGGAGGAAGGGTGTGGACATAAGGGTCAGAAGATGATATGTGGGAGTTGGTTCTCTTCCTTTTACTATGTGGGTCCCAGGATCAAACTCAGGTCCTTAGGTTTGGTGGCAAGTGCCTTTATCACTGAGCCATCTCACTGGCCCTGTTTTTCTCTCTCAAAAATCTCAAAGGAGGCTAGTGAGAGGGCTCAGTGGATGACCTGAGCCCTTATAAAAAGCCAGATACAGTTGATATGATTAAAATACATTATTTACATGCATGAAATTCTTAAAGAATGAATAAAATACTTTTAAAAGCTGTATAGAACGGTTTATATTTGTAATCCCACCACCACAATCGTCATCATTATTCATCATCACCACCATCATTATTAACACTGTCTTCATTATCACTACCATCGTCATCATTGCCATTATCACCATCATCATTTCTATCATTATTACCATTGTCATCATCATCACCATCACCGTGATCATCACCACCACAAACACCACCATCAGCAGCATTGCCATCATCATCTCCATCATTACCACCACTACTGTTCTTATCATCATCACAATCATCATCATCATCGTCGTCGTCATCATCATCATCATCATCATCACCACCACCATCATTACCACTTCACCACCATAATCATTGCAATCACCATCATCACAATCACTGCCACCATCACCATTGTCTTAGCTTTCTATGACTTGATAAAACACCCTGACCAAAAGAAACTTGGTGAAGAAACTGTTTAAACATTCCCATCATCCTCAATCATGTAGGGAAGTCAGGGTAGCAACTGGAGGCAGGAACCTGGAGTCAGGGACTGAAGCAGACCATGGAGGAATGCTGCTTAATGGCTCGTTCAGTCTGTTTTCTTAGATACCCAGGACTACCTGGCCAGGAATGGCACCATCTACAGTGAACTGGGTCCTTCCACATCAATCATTAATGAAGAAAATCCCCCACAGACTTGTCTACAGGCCAATTTGGTGGAAGTATCTTTTCAGCTGAGATTCCCTCCTCCCAGATAACTTTAATTTGTGTCAAGTTGATCAAAAACTAACCATTACAGTCATCACCATCTCCATTATCTTCCCATTACCCTGTCTGTCTGTCTGTCTGTCTGTCTGTCTGTCTGTCTGTCTGTCTGTCAGTCTGCCTGCCTGTCTGTATCTTGCTATGTGATCTGGACTGGCCTGGAACTCCAAGGTTTGAATGGTCCTCCCACCTTTGAGACTACAAGCACGGACCATCCTGCCTGTCTCTTTTTGCTCCTCTCTGTTCTCAGCCACCTGCTGCCTTGTTCCCTGGCTGGCTACACCTTCAGTCTAAGTGGAGGAGAAGAAGACAGAAAGTTCCTTCTAGAAACTTCCTTCAAAAAAGGAGAGTAGTTCCTTTTTCTATGAACTCCCACCCCACCCCAGCAGCTCTTCATTTTTCATTGGTAACAGAGTTACATGCCTTTCCTTGAACCAATTGCTGTATCCAGCGGAACGGGATAGATTGACTGCTTACCCATATAGAATTCATAAGGGTGGGCCATCCAGTCTATGTGATGAGGGTGGGGACAGGGAAGTTCTGAAAAGGAAGGAGAGGTGAAGTGGAGGGGTCAGGGACACTGAACTGAATCAGACGTTGTCACCTTGGGTCATTTATGTGACCTCAGTTGATGAGAACTCCCTGCTGCCTGGTCCCATCTTCCTTATCCTACTTTCCATCTAAGCCTGCTAAGAGGCATGCAGATACCACCCCCACCCTGGGTTCATGCCTGCACTTGTGTACCCCTGTTTGAGATTCTCAGCACGTCCTTAGGTCAACCCTGACCTTTCACAGCTACAAGATGAATGAATCACTGCTGTGGCTTCCTGTTACCTGTCCCCACTGCCAATCCTTCAGTCCTATTGTAGCCAGGCTTCCTTACTGTACCCAGTACAGTATGGATGGGTGACCTGCCACCCATCCATACAGAACCTGCCAGTCCCTTGAGAAGTTGGTTTTGAGCAAGTCTCAACCAATCTCTCTATTCCCAGAGTCTAGGCGTTGCCCCGCTTAAAGAAACGACTCCGTAAATATTTGTAAAATTAAAGAAACCAAGTCTGTCTTCAAGAAGTGACTTCCAGGAAGTTGTTTGCATTTTGACAAATGACAAAGCCTGGAGTCTGGGGAAGAACCCTTGCATTTCAGGCACCAGTAAGCTGGGGACAGGCGCTTCCTCTGCCCTTTGTGCCTGGGGGAGGGCTGTCTTGGCAGGTGGAGTTTTCTATTCTTGCCTCCTCGGTGGGGAAAAAAACAAAAAACAAAACCCAAAAAACAATTGCACTGTCTCCTGCAAACACAAGCGTGTCATGGAAACAAGTGTGTTTTCATTTGGCTGTGGGGTGGGAGGAAGCCGGGCCAATCAGGTTTCCTGGCCTGGTTCTGGTTGATAGACTGTTCCCTCTGATGTCTCTGTGAGTTATGATGGCCATGTCCTGGCTGACTCAACTCTGACCCCACAGCTTCTGCACCCCACTTGTCAGCCCAGCTCCGCCTAGCGGGGAGACCTAGACATCGGTAAGGCATTTGAGGGAGATATGTTCTAAGACACGCATGTTCCCATGATGAACCACTGGCCCTGTTGCTTCTTCTCCCGACCCTCTGTGCCCTCCATGGTTCTTGGCTGAGTGTCCTTCCTGCCCCCAAGTGACACCACTGGTCTCACTGACTTCAGGTTTTTCCTTCCAATCTGCTCCAGAGTAGTTATTAGGGGCACACTGCCTCTGGGCCCCCACCCCCAGCTGGGAACAACTTCCCAGTGCTCAATTCCTCGGGTCATAGCACACATAGACACCATCATGTAGGTAGATGTCAGTCACACGCAGGCAGGGTATCAGCCAGAACCTGCCCCCTATTTGCCCCTACCCTTCCCTCTGCCCGAATGCCATTCCTTCCTGCTGGTCTGGTGAACTCATTCTTCTCGACACCTTGTCACTGAAGCCCCATTTGCTGATGGTACTTCTGTGTGCACACAGTCCCGAGCCACTGATTCCTTGGTGTATTTCCCTCGGTGACCTGTGAGCAGGTGGGTATCGAGGAGAGAAGGCAGAGTGAGTTTTCAGTGATGCCAGCAGCTGGCATCAGAAGAGCTGTCAGCCTGTGCTGGTGGAGGGAACAGATGAGTGAACGGGGAGTTACCACTGGGCAATTTGGCTGTGTTTGTCTCCCATTGGTTCATAAGCCCTCAGGAGTTGACAAGGTAGTCAGGGCTACTTTACAGGTGACGTACACTGGACTTAGAGAAGGGGAGAACAGTCCAGGTTCACACCGGAGGAGGGCCTAGGGAACAGAACTTGGTGCCATAAATGTTTGTCTCAGACTTCTTCACTTACTGAGGACTTATGGATGCAGTTCTGTCCTGGGGTCTCGGGACACCCCAGGGAACATTCTCACAGTTCAGCCTCCAGTATGTATAGAAAAGGGGACAAAATGCAAATTAATACAGAACTGATGTCAGAAGCCAGGTTCTCTACATAACGTAAGGTAGTGGAAGGTGCTGGGGTTCGTACTGGCTGCCATAGGCAAAGGTTGTGGTTGGCTGGGAGTCTGAAATCAAGGGGCTGGCAGGTTTGGTTTCTTTGGGGGCCTCTTCTAGGCCATCTGACACCCACCTTTTTGCTTGTTGCTCTGGTCATCTACTCCTAGAAGGACCTGGAAATGTTCTGACCTTTGGCCTGACTCTCTGGCAGCTGGCTCCTCTCTCTGCCTCTCCTGCCTGCCACCCCCAATCTCCTCAGGCCATTCTCCATACTGAGACAGAGAGCTGTGTGCTCACCAGACTCCAGCTGAAGCCACCATCAGCCTTGCCATTGCCCACGTGGCTCTGCCTGACCATGTCCGAGGGGCTGGCAGGTTCCAGGAACACCAGGGCCCGAATTCCCAGTTCACCCAAGTTCCTCCCTGCCTAAGGGCTCAGCACAGGCGGTTCTGCGGAAAGACCTTCCCTTCAGTTTCACCTGACTGCTCCTCTACAACAGCCTCAGGAAGCCAACCCCACATTTCCCAGGCTGCGTTCTTTTTTTCTCTCTCCCTTGTGTTGCCCCATTTTCTTCTTTCTCAATGAGCACCCAGATTGTGAACTGTATTGGTTTATTTATGGCCCCACCCCCTGACTAAATGATCACTAAGGACAGCGACACCCCCTGTTGGCTTTAATACAAAATAGAGTATGAGGTGGTCTCAGGCCCAGGCAGATGGGATCTGGGGAGTCCATGGGATCCAGAATGCAGATCCAGGACCCCAGGCACTTGGGGAATGGCTGCCATCAGAGCAGGGAAAGCAACTGGAGTCCAAGGGACTGAACAAAAAGTCTAGAAATTCACTGTTAAGTCAAGTCCATGCACTTGACTCCATTGAAAACTTACAGGAAGCTGTGACCTTGTTTCCTGGGCAAGCCCCACTCTACCCTTGCATGTATATCTCCCCTTTACACTTCTAAATGCCACCTCAGACGCCAAAGATGCTCAGGCTTCTGTGTATTTTTGTTGCTCCCTGAGGAAGCAGCTGCCCCTGTCACCTGTACTATGAACCTAGAATGTCCCTAAAGGCCTGTGTGTTGAAAGCTATTGGGAGATAATAGAACCTTATGAGGTGGGGCATAGTAAGAGGATTTATTTTAGGTCACTGTGTGTGTGTGTGTGTGTGTGTGTGTGTGTGTGTGTGTGTGTGTGTGTGTGTGTGTGGCCCTCAAAGAGAATTATGGGAAACCAGTCTCCTTTCTCGTTTCATTACATGGCTGCTGTGAGGTGGACAGCTTTCTCAACCATGGTATCTTGTCACAGGCCCAGAAAAGCAGTGGGGTTAAGAGATATATCTTCAACATTGTCAGCCCTGGTAAACTTTCCTCTTTTAAGTTTGGTTATCTCAGGCACTTTGGTCCAGTAACCGAAAGCTAAACAATAACTCGGGGGTGTATACTTCCTTCCCTAAAACCCTGGATCTGTTGAAATACTGCTTACCGTCGGAAGTCCGTATCAAGGGCAACTTACTCCTGACCTTAACCTCCTTATGCCTCCTTTGCTCCAAGCAGTGAGTGGAAAGAACATGGAATGAAAGCAGCAGAGAGATTTGCTTGGCTGTGACAATTAGGTTCATTTCATGCCCTCTTATTCAGTTTCTGCACCTACAACCCCCACTTCAGGATGCCGGCCCAACTCTCAGTAAGGGCTCAGTGGATCTGATCACTCTTTCTTAGACAGTCTTGTAACTCATGGTATTCAAACTCCCTGTGAAACGATGTCCCAGAGGTAAGAACTGCGCTTTGTTCTCTGAGCTGAAGGCTGAAGTTTCCAAACAAGAGAAGAGCCTATGCCTTTGTTAAGGGTCTCTCATGGCCTATGGACCTATCAGAACATCCCTGATTGTGAAGAGCTGGAATGGTGCAGGTCTGCAGCCAAATTATCTGGGACTATCTTTAGCCCCTTAATAGCTATTTATTGCTCACCTCTGCCTGACCTAACATCCTTGTAAAAATCCTTTTTGGAATGTACAAATAGCATCCCAAAGGCCAAGACATAGATAACATCTGAGGACTGTAGCAGAGACCTCCCCACTCCACTGTGACCCAATGACCCAATGTCCCCACAAATGTATTTGAACAGTACCTTAATTTATGGCTTTCTTTGTTCTGTTATTATAAAAGCCCATGAACTGTTGCCATAGTGGAACGTGGTGTTTACAGTAACCCAAATCTGTGTTCCTGGGCTACAGTCACTTGCATTTAGCTGCAGAATAAATATTGAGGGGCAATCTGAGTCTTTTGTTGATGGTTTCTTTGTCTTCATTTGTTGGGCAGTTATTAACAAAAAGATTCCTCTGCATGGTTACTAGGCATAGGGACATGTATACAACCCCATCCTGACTTCAAGGTATTCATGTTGGGACCACAGTGGGGTCTATGAGTCCCATTTCAACAAGAGTAGGAAACTATAGGGTTGTGGCTTGTGCCCCATAATGCATGTTAATGTTGTATTCCTCACCATCAGAGAACTGCAGAGCACACTCCACCATCTCCCAGACAGAGTCTGTGGGGCCAATCTCCCTTTCTTCTGACTCCCTTCCATCTTCGTTTCTGTCTGGTCTCTTCTCTGATTTTCTGTCTACTGCTGAATCTCCCGGTTCAGCATCACGAGTATGCACACACACACGTCAGAAACCAAAGATAATATTGCAAAGATAATATTCTCATTTAGAGGACAGGGAAGGGGAGAAGCTGAGTGGAGAAAGATAAAGTTCTCTGTGTGAGTGAGTGAGTGAGTATGTGTGTGTATGGTTGCAAGTACACGCACGATCATAAATCCATTCCCGCCAGGCAGGTTATCAGTAAGTGCCTAGGAAAATCCCTGCAGTCCCAAGATGCTGAGAGTCTATGAATTTTAAGATGTCAGACCTCAAGGGGAAGGACTTGCGCTAAAAGCCATTATTCTACCAGTACCTCTCAGATTCGACCAACGCCACAGTCGTCTGACCACTGGGGAGCAGTCCCTAGTTTGTCAACACGTTCTCTTGTCATATTAGAGAAAATGTAGGAGGACTGAGTTTTATCAAGATGCTAGCCCTTCAGCCACTGGGCGCCATCTTGTTTCCTGTGGTTCCCACAGGACTTGAGGAGGGTGACCAAGCCTGTCCCACAGACTCCCGTGAGGAGCTTGCAGTCACCAGAAGAGCAAACTGCTGAGTACACAATGGATTGATCACAGCTGGGGCGGGGCTGTGCAGGCAGGGGCTCTGACTCTTTGACAACATAGCATCTAGTAGAGACACAGTCTTATAGAGACTAGATTTGCTGCAAGGAGGTTGGGGGGACCCACACCTACCAAGGGTTGATCTAGGCAGAGAGGAGGACACATATAAAGGTCCTGTGGTAGGTAGGATTGGGTACATTGTGGGAGGCTGAGAGAAGATATTAAAAGCTAGAAGGCATCATTTTTTGTTTTAGACTTTCCTACTTCAACAATTTTACCTAGGAGACTAGTTTTTATTTTAATGTTCTCAGGCTTCCTGGTACCCCACCCCAGAGAGACAGCCAGCCTCTGATGCAATCCCTGATTTTCCTATCTCAACCACATGGCTTGCCTTGAGAGCCTCACAGGTGCACAGTCATCACAGAGCAGACCTCCAGCCTCTGAGCAGCTGTTCCTGGGGCACCCTGACCCTCCAGGTCTGTGCTGGCTCATGTACACTCCACCCATGGGGGCTGTACCCACTGAAGAGGCTCACTTAGCTTTACAAAATGGGTTCTGGCTTTCTGAGCAGGGAATTTTAGGGTCTATGGTACTCAAGACGATGCTGAAATATGAGTTGCGGCAGAAGAGTACTTGTTGCTCTTGTAGAGGACTTGGGTTGGGTTCCCAGAAGCCACACGGCAGCTCACAATTGTCTGTAACTCCAGTTCCAGGGGATCTGATACCTTCATCTGACCTCTATGGGCACCTGGCATACTCACAGGGAACATATACATGAAGACAAACATTCATAGACATAAAATAAAAAGCAATATGAGTTAATCTCCAATATCCAGAACTTCCCAATGGAACAGTTGGGTGTGGCTAGAGAGTCAGCCTTGTAAAATCCCTAAGGTCTTGGACCCAAGTCTGAGTGTCACTGAAGGAAAGAGGGAATAAACCTTCCAACTTCACTTGATTTTAGTTGGCTTAATGACCACTAATTCTGCAAGTCACACAGCTAGGTAACCCAGCATTAGGTTCTCACCAGCTATGTGTAGACATCCCTGACAATGGTTGTTATTATCTCTGATAATGATACCCATATCTCTGATGATGATAATAGTTTCCTAGGTTCCTTCACAGGGCCCTGAGGGCTACTCTGACTGACAGCATCAGCCCTTTAAAAAGTTTTACCTACTATTATTTTTATGTTTTCTTTCTTGTATTTACTACGTGTTGAGGCTCTTGTCTCTCATACCTCCCACCTTTCCTTTCTTCCCTTTCTTGTTCCCCCCCAGTCCCGTCTGTCATCCAGAGACCTCGGCTTCTGCATTTGTGTCATGTGTCTACATATAACCTAGGAACCACAAATGAGAGAAAATGTGTATTTGTCTTTCTGAAGCTGGCTTAATTAACTTCACAAGACTATCTCCAGTTGCACCCATTCTCCTGTGCAGGGCTGGAGAGAAGGCTCAGCTGTTAAAAGCACTCACTGCTATTGCAAGGGACCTGGGTCTGGTTCTAGAGGTTCTGGAATCTTCCTCTGATCTCTTGGAGCACAGACACACATATAGTGCATGCATATACATGAAAGCGTAACATTCATACACAAACAACTCTTAACAAGTTCTATCATGTATATAAACCACATTTTCCTTGTCTGTTCCTGTGCTATTAGACACCAGGTTCGCTTCCATTTCATAGCTACTCTGGACAGTGCACACAGCGGCAGACACTGGCAGCAGCAGAGTGGGTGTTCCTGTAGTGTATTGACTTAGAGTCCTTTGGGTGAGTATTCAAGAGTGGTCTAGCCTGGTATCTTATCTTAGTTAGGGTTTTATTTTTGCAAAGAGACACCATGACCACCGCAATTCTTACAAATGAAAACACTTAATTGGGGCTGGCTTACAGTTCAGAGGTTTAGTCCATTGTCATCATGGTGGGAAGCATAGTGGCATGCAAGCAGACATGGTACCAGAGAAGGAGCTGAGAGTTCTACATCTCTATCTGCAGGCAGCAGGAAAGGACAGTGACACGCCGGCCAGGCTGGAGCATCTGAGATCCCAAAGCCTGCCCCCAATGACATAATTACTCCAACAATGCCACACCTACTCTAACAAGACCACACCTCCTAATAGTGCCACACCCTATTGGGTCCATTTTTATTTAAATCACCACACCTGGTCATGGACAATCTGGTGTGTGCGTGTGTGTGTGTGTGTGCGTGTGTGTGTGTGTGTGTAGTATGCACATGTGTGTGCGATGGATGTATATGCCTATGCATGCAGGCAGAGGTTACTGGAGGATGTCAGGTGTCCTCTTCTACCCCTCACTTTATTCCCTTGAGACAGAATCCTCTCACAGAGCCTGGAGCCCGGTTGGCAGTCAGCAAGTTGCAGATGTTCTTGTGTCATCCAACACAGTGCTAGAGTTACAGGCATCATGTGGTTATGCCTGACATTTTATCATTGCTGGTGGTTCAAACTTAAGTCAGCATGTTGGGGCAGCAAGTGTGTTTACACACTGAACCTTTTCTGCAGCCCTGGAAGATTTGTTTCCTTTTTTTTTTTTTTTTGAGAAACTCCACACTGACTTCCATAGTGGCTGGACCAGTGTCTAGTCCCATCCTGGCTGTACTCCCTTTTGACTACCCCTCCATACCAGCATTTGTTGCTCTGTTTTCTGACTGGGGTGAGATGGAATCTCACTGCCCTTTCTCCTGCTGATGTCTGCTAGGCGACCAGAAAGGGACAAAAGATTTGGCTTCTGTCTTCACAGTGTTTGTCCCTTGGCTGTCCTAACCTTTGAGTTAGATCTATCCACTTTGCCTGTAGACATGGCTGTTTTCTTCTATGTGCTCTGTGTTTAATTTTGTTTTTTGAGATAGGGTCGCACTGTGTAGCTCTGGCTGCTCTGGAACTTACTGTATAGACCAGGCTGACCTGGAACTCACAGAGATCCACCAGCTCTGCTTCCCCAGTGCTGGGATTAACAGTGTGGCTACTGCCTGGTTCCCATGGCATTTCTGTAGCATTCTCACCCCGAGTACCTCCTGCCCTTCAGCCTCCCCACCAGGCCTAGACTGAGCTTCAAGGCCAGAAAGTTTGCACAGGACAACGTCACCCACTGTGAGAGCAACTAAACAGTCCCTGGGGCAGGTTGAGCCCCTGTTAGCCATAGGCTACAAGGACACAAAAAAGGAAAACATCATTTGAAAACATACACAGCAGTGGGCATCACCAGACCTTCACCTGCCTGACAAGTCAACACTTTCACCCGGAAGCAGACTGCTTTCTCTCAGCAAGTGTCTATCTTGGCTGCTGAGCTGAAGTCCCCTTAAAGTCTTGGCCTGTATGTGTACAGTCTTATCTCGGTGTCCTTTCTATCATTGCCACTCAAAAAGATCCTGTCTCTAGTAACACGAGGATGGTGTGAAATGCAGCCCTGCTCTATTTTCCTGTCTGTACACTTAGTTAGGCAGTGGGAAGGCCCCCCAGAGGCAAAAGGACTAAGTTCTCAGATCAGGGTGCACAGACCCAACACCAAGGCCAAGAACACAGCTCCTGAGGTTGCACCAGCTTCGGGATGTGGAGGCCCAAGGGTGGAGCTGGCTAGAGGGGGAATCTGGGCTCTTGAGAGCCGTGTGGGTGAAAGAGTAGCTGCCTGTGAAGAAAGCAGCAGACGCAGTACTAGTTAGGAGCAGGTAACTGCAGACAGGTTGTCAGTAAACCAGTTTAGCCTGGGACTGGGAAAATGCCTCCATCAGTAAAGTTATCACCACACAGTCATAAGGACCTGGGCTTGGTCCCTCAGAATCCTTGTCAAAAAAAAAAAAAAAAAAAGCCCGGATGACTATAAGCTTAGCTGTGGGGAAACTGAGACAGGGGGATTCCTGGAGCTTGCTGGTCAGTCAGTTTAGCAGGAGCTCCAGGCTTAGCAAGCTCCAAAACTAAATCAGACTGTTACTGAGGAAGACGAGATCTGCTGTCGATGGTCAACTTCTAATATATTTGCACATGTGCACGCATGCCTTCACATACACATGCATCACACACACACATGTCACATACCAACCCACATTTTTAGAAATCCCTGTTCAACCCTCTCACCAAAGGCCTAGTGTGCACACACACATGCTCACACCCAGCCCCATTTGAAGCCATGACAGCCTCGTGAGAATTGCACCCTTTCAGGAGGTCTTGGATTCTTCTCCCTGAGCAGGTCTTTCCCAAGAATAAACATCACAGACCATTTGGCCTGCCATAATAAAAGGTCATTGTCTAAGGCTTACTTGACCAGGAGTTATTTTCTCATAATTTTGGAGGCTTGAAGTTCAAGACCACGATGCCAGCAAGGGGCTTGCTGCCTTCCTGTCATGAGGTCCTTCTCCAAACATGATTACCGTGATGGCTAACCTTCACTGCCAGCTCGACTGGATTTAGAACCAGGCAGAAGACAACCCCTGGGCATTTCTGTGACGTCATTTCTAGAGAGACTTAACTGAGTAGAAAAGACCCACCTGAATGCACATGGCACCGTCCCCCAAACTGGGGACAAAGGAGAAAGGGAGCTGAACACCAGTTTTCCTGGCCCCCTGCTTCCTGACGGGGGACACAACGAGACCAGGTTTCTCATTCCTCCTCCTGTGGCCCTGCCTTGCACGGCCATGATGGGCCCTGTCCCTTAAGCCCCTCTTAAGTCCAAATAGACCTTCCCTCCTGAAGTTGCTTTTTGTCAGGTACTTTGTCAAAAGCAACAAGAAAAGTAACTAATACAATTACCTAGGGAATTACAGCCCTGGCTGTAATATATCAATTTGGGGGGCTATAGCAACGAACAGGGCCGCTCTCATATGAAAGGAGGGAAAAGGAGAAAACTTAGCAGGCAGTGGAGTGGAAACTGCTTTTAACACAATGTGGCTTAATGGTGGGGAGAGCACATTTCCCAAACAGCTCTTAATGAGCCTCTCAGGTAAGCAGGCAGCCTGCTTGCTGAGAAGAGCCTAACAGTAGACTGCAGATGTATTTTTGCTTTCATCATTCATCCGATAGAAGATATGATCATTTTCTATGAGATTTTTATGGGGACAGAAAATCCATTTCCATCCAGAACCAGCCCAACCCTGTCAAAGCTGCATGGGGAGGGAGGGAGAAAGTGTTGGGATAGGAGGGGGCGGCTGTGGACTCCATACAGTATTCTGAACAGACCCAGAGAACAAATGAGATCTGAGAGAATGGTAATCTCCCCTGTAGGTCCTGGGCGCAGACCCCCTGTGCCAGGCTCTGCACTGGGCACCGTGTGGGGAGCTCAGAGTCCTCAATGAAACTCAGAGGGAAGAGCTCTGATTACCCTGCTTTTGCAGATGTAGAAATGGAGGTGCAGAGATGCAGAGTCCCCACCTCACCCCCAGAGTCCCACAGCAAAGTCCATGTGTGTCTATGGGACTCATATGCATGGCCCCTGGTTTATCCCGGCCAGTGGGAGTTGGGGAGGCGCCTGCCTATCAGTTTATGGTACGCCCCCACTGCAGCATAAGAAAGAGGGTGCTGATCCTTGGTTCAGAGTGCTGAGGCAAATGGCCTGTGGCCACCATGATGTGTGTGGGGCAGGTTCAGTGCTCTCTGCTCACTATACACCTCCCCAGATCTTTGTTACAGGACAGTGGTCCTCAGGTAGCATCACCTATCACATTTCAGCCTCTCATCCTGGTGCTGCTGTTAACTTCCTCCTGGGCTCATGGTACTGCCCAGGCTCCGCTGGTCTTATCTGCTACCTCCACTACAGAGTTTCTGACTAGCTAGAGATAGAGCCAGGGCCAGCACATCCCTTCTAGGCAGTGCGAAGCCTCAACAAGGGACTTCCAGGGAGAGTGCACCCTGCTAGAATGTCTTAACAGACTCGGGAGTTGGACTTCAGTTCTAATGTCCATAGATGTGCTACCCACGTGTGAGTGGTGGTGCTGATGCTAGAAAAAAAATAAAAAAAAAAATTCTCTGTGGCTTGCCGGGTATCTAATCTAGCTTAGTGCAATTCGTGTAACTATAACAAAATCCCTAAGGCTGAGTAGTTTATGAAGAAAAAAAGTATTTAGCTATAAGTTGTGGAGGTCAAAGGGCATGGTGCTAGCATCAGCCTTGCTCTAGTGAGGATACTGGGTGGTTTAACAATGATGGGGGGGGAGGGGGGGGCGTGTTCTGCATGAAGAGACCATGTGGCAAGACAGGAAGGCAGAACATAGGTCAGGGGTCAGGCTTAGTCCTTCATAAGAAAATTTAAAAGAACAAATTGAGGTTTCAGGGGAACTACCTCAACTCTGTGGAGGGTAATGTGCCCAGTGATCTAAACACCACCCAGTAGGCCCCACCTCCTCTTACCGCTGCCGCTGTGATCATTTGTCTTAGAGGTCATCTTGATGAGATCTGGAACCAACTGGAAGTTGGCTGCTGGTCACACCTGTGAGGAATTTTCTTGAACAGACTATTTGAAGTGGGAAGACCCTCTCTTAAGATGGATTCCACCTTCAGGTGGTAGCCAAGATGAAGGAGATGGAAGGAGAAAACCTTTTGCCTTTTGCCTGCTTGCCTTCACTCTTGCTGGCAAGCTCATCTGTTTTGTTGCTGCTGCTTCCTCCACTGACACCAGAACCAGACTCTTTTGGTTTCTAACATGGACTGAAGACCAGCTGCTCTCCTGGAATCCTTTGGGCCTTCAGTTTCAGACTGGGACAGCTGAGGCTCTTGACCTTTCTGCTATTGTTGAGACAGCTATTGTTGGAGAACTCTGATTAACCTCATCATGCAGGTCACACTGTGCAACAAATATTTTTATATATCTTGATTCTGTCAGTCCCGTCCCTCTCAGGAACCCTGCTGCATACACCGCTTAGCTTTGGAGGCAATGGGGGACAAGGCACATCCAATCCACTACAGTCCTGAGCATGCTGTGTGGCTGTGTCTACAGCCATTGTCCTCTCGGTGCTGTATAAAATACCACCCTGAACACAGCAGTTTCTTGCGTTTTCTTCCCTTGCTAGTGGTCTGTGGGGTGGCCAGGGCCATTCTGTTCTAGGTCTGGCTGCTGGCTGCACAGCCTTGGCTGAGGCTCTGGGTTCCCAAGAGTCTCATTCTCTGAATAATGTCTTCTTATAGATCACGACGGTGCAAGCACCGAGGGTCACGCAGAGTGCTGGCTGCCGCCACCCGAAGACAGGGGCCCGAGCGGACAGAGCTTTGTACATTGCCATGGTCTTTTGTCCCACAGGCATCAGCCAGCCAAGCTCTACACTAAAGGATGGTGAAAAGAAAACAAACAAAACCCAACCAACCAACCAACCAACCAACCAACCAACCAAGCCAAAAAAGAACTAAGCCTCAAGGTCGGGGCAGGGGGTCTATGGTAAAGGCGCTCACACCATCTGGGCCCTTTAGGCATCTCCTTCCCTCTTGGGATTCCTTGGGTCTGATTATGTGGCTGAGTTAGTTCTAAATACTTCCTCCCTAATTCTATGTTTCCCCAAGCCCCCGTGACTGTGGGGTTATTCCAGGTTTCCCCTGCTGCTTGAAGACTCAAGAATCCCACTGTGAGTTGGGCCTGGGGTGGGCATCAAGATCCAAGCTATTATCCCTTCCCAGGCTTGGGTCTGCCGCCCCCCACGGTTATAGTCCTAAGCCTTCTCTTTGGCCCCTGATGATTCAGGCCTTTCTGCTCCCCCAAACTCTGTCACTTACAGTTCAAGTTCACTCCCAAACTGTTAGGCACAGACATCATAGTCCTGACCCTCCTTTTGTTTGTTGGGATTCTGGCTTCTCCTTCACCTCTAGAGAAAATCTAGATCTCACCAGCCCTGAGCCCACCTCCCATTCCCAGGCCCAAACACCATAGGCCTCATTCCAGACTTCACCGAGAAAACAGGTAGAAGCAATCCCAGCTAGCTGGCAGCTGCGGGTTGAACTTGGTCCAGGCACTCACCACAGGGGTCCTTTCACGTGAAGGGAACCCAGCCCCTGCTTTGGCTGTCCCCAGGCTGGCTTCTCCTTTTTCTCGCTCACCCTCTCACCGCACCTACTGCTGAGCTGCGCTCAGGCTCTCTAATGCATCCTTTTGTGCGACTGCAAATTGCTTTCAGTTCCACTGAAGTAGGTCTTGAGCTTTGCATAAAGTCAGATCCTCTGGCTCTGGACCGGCTTGTCAAGGCTTTCCCTCCCTGGCATTCAGGAGCCACGGTCCATTGTCTGAACCACAAAAGAAGATGGAATGACACCTTGTGTGTGACAGGTCCTTCCCTGTGGCTGCAGATGTGCCGCATGGAGTGAGTCAACCAGGGAGGCCTTGGCCATGTGCACCATTCAGCATGTTCACCTGGGAAGGAGAAGCCACATGATCAATTCGACAGCTCCTCCTCATTTCCTGGTTCCTCAGGGTGGGGCAGAGTTGAACAACTCTTTGCTCTGGCTCTTAGTCTTCAGCGGAGCTGATGAAGTTCCCACAGAGAAGCCTCATTCACTTGTTTGCACTGGGGCAGTGACAAATACCCAGGATATTGGAATTTGGGTGTTCTTAACTGCTGGATACCATGTGGTGTGTGTGTGTGTGTGTGTGTGTGTGTGTGTGTGTGTGTGTGTGTGTGTGTGAGGGCCCTCACACCAGCAAAGGCTCCACATGTTCCAGGGAAATTCTCACTTTGCTGATGAGGCTTGTGCGAAAGCCTTTGGTGCACAGGGATGGCCTGTGAGTGTTGGTGATGCTGAGTCTGTCCACACTCTAGATGCCTCTCCCTGCTCTCCTGGCCAGAGCCTCTGCTGTGGGCCTAGTGATGTTGTGCCCTCCTCTTAGAAATACCCATAAGCATCTTCCAGGACTTCTGGATCCCAGAGACAATGGGGTTGGTTACTGAGCCTCTCTAGGTTCAGTTTGGACCTGGGGTTTACAGGCTCGTTCCCTAGAAGGACAGTCCTGGGAGGGGGCAGCACCTTCAAGCTCTGGGTCCTGGTGGAAGGACTTGAAGTCATCACGGATGTTTCCTGGCTTCGGAGTTAAAAGATTTTGTTTCTTTCTGCACCCCCACTGTGAGGTCCACTGGCCTGTAACATCCCCAAAGGGACAACCATCAGGGAGCCGAAATCTCCATCTCTGGGAGCCAAACTGAGCCTTTCTTCTCTTTAAGTGGCTCCATCCCAGGTGTGTGCTTTAATGATGGCAGGCTGACACTTCCTCATGCATGGACGTGCCCTTCATGTGCCCCCGTCTTCACTAAGAGGACCCGTGAGCCCCCGAGGGCTCACAATTCCTTTCCTTCCTCTGTTTAATCTGATCTGTCTGTTATACCCGCTCACACCCTCTGCCAGGCATCCTCAGTGACAGAGGATGATAATTAACTACCATCATTTGGGCTTAATCAGCTCGAGGTGGGGAAAGACTTAGTGATAGAAGAGCTGGGATGTCGGGATGTGAATTAAGGGTTCATAGCACTTCATCACCCTCCATTACTGTCTTATGCTTATTCATTTTGGCAAATTAAATTAGCATTGTCTTTCCAATCTTGCTTCCCAGGAGGAATTAAACAATGGTGGCAGAGAGAGCTGCCCAGATGTGTTAGGTGGACTTTTAATATCTTGTGTTGTAACAGTCCACAGCTGTGGAGAGTGACACGAATTCAAATCTCAGGGGGGAGGGCGTCATTTTTGATGCTGAAGCTGGACATTTGCCTTCAGTGTGACCTTTTGTGCCTCGGTTGTTCCATCAGTAAAATGGGTGATGACTGCCATCAAATCTTGACAGAAGCTCTGTGATTATATCTGACAGTATGAAGATAGATATAGGAGAGGTCAGGGCAATCTCTGAAGCAACTCCAAGCTCTGTGACTGGAGGGCTCTTTAGGCAAACTTTCTCAGAACAATTTTGAGACACAAAATTACAGATTTCTGAGACTGTAGATGACTACTCTCCAGGTGGGTGGTTGGGACGCCTGAATTTCCCTAGAGACTTAAGGGCAGTCTATTGAAGCCAGTTTGCAAATCAGAGCTTAGGTCACTCCTGCAACTCTAAGGTCCCTACCGCTTTCTGGGAGGAACATTGTAGACATCAGCAGTGTTAAACAGTATCCTGTTTTCTCTTTCCTGGATACAAGGAAGTCTGTATTTCCAAGCTTCCCTTGCAGTTAGGTGGACCATGTGACTAGTTCTGACCAATGGATGGTGAGCAGAACAATATGAGTTGCTATTGGACTGAAAAACGAATGTGTCTCTTCTGGATTGTCCAACTGCGCCTGTTCTTAGTTTGAGATCTATCTATCTATCTATCTATCTATCTATCTATCTATCTATCTATCATCTATCATCATCTATCTATCTATCTATCTATCTATCTATCTATCTATCTATTCTCTCTCTCTCTCTCCCTCCCTCCCTCCCTCCCTCCCTCCCTCCCTCCCTTCCTTCCTCTCTCCCTCCCTCCCTCCCTCCCCCTTCCCCCCTCCCTCTCTCTCTCTCTCTCTCTCTCTCTCTCTCTCTCTCTCTCTCTCTCTCAGCTCTAGGAATCATGTACATTTTAGCACTGCAGATCTCATACCCTGTGACTTGATTGGTGATAATGGTGGTAGCCCCCTTAATCACAGCCCCTCCCCTGGTCCCCTTTGCTGGTCCCCTTTGGCAGCATTGACTCTTCGCTCCCACCTTAGAATATCTAAACACATCCAGATGCCCAAGAGAAGGATGGCCATCCTTGGGCAGGTTGTAATCCTCAATGTAGGAATAGAATTATCAGTAGGCATTACTTGTGTGTTAAATATCTGTAACATTTAACCCCCCAATTTCATGGGTTTGGTTTCCCTGAGTGTACTGGCTAGTTTTATACCAACTTGACACAAAGAAAAGTCACTGGGGAGGAGGGGTCCTCAATTAAAAAAAAATGCCTCAATAAGATTGGCCTTCAGGGAATTTTCTTAATTAGTGCTTGATGTGCAGGGCCCAGCCCATTGTGGGTGGGGCCTCTCTTGGGTTGGAGGTCCTGGGTTCTATAGGAAAGCAGGCTGAGCAAGCCAAGCAGAGCAAGGCTGTAAGCAGCCCCCGCCCCCCCGCCCCCCCCAGGCCTCTGCATCAGCTCCTGCCTCCAGGTTCCTGCCCTAGTTGAGTTTCTGTCCTCACTGTTTCCATGATGAACTGTTATACAGAACTGTGGGTGAGATAAACCCTTTTCCTCCTCAACTTCCTTTTGGTCATGGTGTTTCATCACAGCAATAGAAACCCTAACTAAGACACCAAACCTCACTCGACTTTTCATAAAGCTCACATCAGTGATCCTAGTTCTAACCTGAGGTCAGAAAACTCCCAAAGGCCCATGGGAAATTTCTTGCACTTCATCAGTAAAGGATTTTGCATTTGGAGCCAGACCCCTGCCTTTGAATTCTGAAAGTGAGTTCTCCTTGCTCTCTCTGCTGCCTATACTAACCCTGGCCCTGCTCCTTCCTCCTGCCCACCCTCCTGCCCCACCCTCCTGCCCCACCCTGACCCTCCTGCCCCACCCTGACCCTCCTGCCCCACCCTGACCCTCCTGCCCTACCCTCCTGCCCCACCCTGGCCCTGCTCCTCACCCTCCTGCCTGGGAAAGGAAACTTCAAGTGAGCTCAGTTCCTCAATCAGATGCAGACTTACAGCTGGGCAAAGAGCGGATCCCCAGGGCACCCAGACCTGAATTCAGATGCCAGGTTGGCCAGCTGGGTGGGTTTGGACAAGTCGTTTCATTTCTGAGCCTCAGTTTCCCTGTCTGGGACAGGACAGAGAAGAGCTCTGCGCTGCCTGCAGACGGAGTCCTGTCACCTCCATCTTTGTGGGAACTCGGGTGGGACACAGAGAAGGTCTGGTGGCTGGGTGGTAGAATTAGCTTCTTAGGTGGTGCTGTGAGCTGAAGAGGGGGAGTGGCCTGGAGCACTGCAGGGGTCGCCTTCCTCCTCCCCATCTCCAGTTTTCTGCAGCTCCTATCCCTGTGTCTCCATCTCCGGGTAGCATGCTTGCCTCCTCTTTCTGTCCCAAGATGGTCTTTCCTATCTCCCCATCCCTGCTCGCTCCTCTATTCTCCTGCCTGTCAGAGCACGCTTCTGTGTCTCCCTGCATTTGTCCCCATCTCTGGGGGGGGGGGTGATGGGCTGTGATTCCCTTTACCCAGACTGTTCCTCTCTCTAATTTTGTCTCCTATAACCTCTCCTCTCTCCCCCTCTCTCTTCCAATCTGTGTTCATATTTTCTATTTTTGTCTCTCTCCAGGTATTCCTTGTCTGTGTGCGTCTCCTTTCCCTTCTCTCTCTCTCTTTCTCTCCACCTCTCTCTCCCACTCCCTCTCTCTTTCCCTCTCTCTCTCTCTCTCTCTCTGTTTTTTTATGTACCTCATTTCCAAACCACCCCAAATCTCTCACCATTTGTGTGTTTTTTCCTTCTATGTGAGAGCGTGTGTGTGCATGTGTGCAAGTGTGCAGATGAGCCTCGTGCGGAGGGCGTGCACAAGCAGCTCCCAGTGCCTCTGTCTCCATTTCTCAGTGAATTAATCAATCTTTCTCTCACTTGCTGTTCCCCTTCCTGGTCTTTGCAGTTGGCACCGACACAGACATCTGGCAACTCAGACTGGGGTCTCTGGTTCCAAAGAAGCATATGCCAGTTTGGGGGCAGCAGGCTGCTCCCAGTTGGTTCTCAGGGAGGAACAAGCTGCAGACTCAAAGAAGGCCCGAGTCACCTTGTCTAGACGCAATAGGAAAAACACTTCAGGGAGTGATGGGTCAGCAGAGTGCAAATCCTGCCTCTTCTGCTTCCTGTGTGACTTGGTCGAGTTGCTTAACCTCTCTGAACCTGTTTCGTCATTAGTGTGAGAGGCTGTTGTAAGGACCAAATGAAGCCCAGTCTTCCATGAGGGTCACAGTAAATAGATGGATGAGCCAAGACCCATGCTGCCCCCATGTGGCTGGAGGCAGATGGAGTTGGAGCCCTGTAAGCAGTGACAATGGCAGTACCTTGAGGGGATTTTGGTTTAGCTCTTAAAGTCATGTGTCAGGTGGGCCTGTGACTGGTTCTGAGATGATCCTGAGTAGCCGGGAGGGGTGTCTTCCTGGTGTCTTGCTGGAGTCTATGAAGAACCCAGTGGAATGGCAGTCCTGTATCCTGACCAAAACAGTAGGGGGAGGAGGGGCAGGAGTCAGTGTGCCCTAAGACACACCTTGGCTGCAGCATGTCTGTTGGAGTAGGGAAGGAGTCTGGCTTAAGTCAGGTACCCAAAAGTCCTTTCACAGGCCTCGTGTCTCAATGCTCCATATCCCCCAGAACAGGACACACGTCTATCCTCAGGGGAGGAAACTGGGGGCTCAGGGTGTGGCCAAGGCCATATATGGAACTAGGAGAGGACAGGCTAGGTTAACCTTCTGTGTTTGTCTGTCTTCAGTCCCCCTCCCCTCTGACCCCATGAATGCACAAGAGAGGCATGTGTGTGTGTGCGCGCACAGACATACACACGCAGACACACAGACACACACACACAGCACACACACACACACACACACACACACACACACACACACATACTCCTCTCTATTGTGTCTGAATGCTGCATTCACATGGCCGGGTTCCAGGTTTCTGCTGTGCCATCGCCCAGGTTCAGGAACTAAGGTAGAGCCTCAAGAGGAGAGGGGGCCTGGAGAGCCCAGACTCGGCAGGAGCTGCCTGACCTGGATCTGAACCTGAGCTGGTTTCAAGCCAAGGCCTGCTGAGTGTCTGACTTCACTGGCTCTCCCACCCAGGTCACTCCTGGTCACCACACTGAAGGCCAAGATGTGACGAGCAGTGGGGTGTGCCTCAGATACCTGAGAAGTTGGTTACTGTTGCCACTGACAACAACCGGGAAAATCTTGGAGGCTGCCAGTGAATTGTTTGTGCCCACAAGTTTACCCCACTTCCAAGGAGTCCTGTCCTGGGGACCCAGCTCCTTGGGTGGCTTTTGGTCCCAGGGGCTCTAAAATCAGCCCTGTGCTTTATCTGTCAGGCAGTGACAATCTAGGCAACAGGAAGGAAGCTGGTGGCCCACACTAAGCTTCAACACTCATGGGAAATAAGATAAGCAGTTGACATCTGACTTCCCCCCAGGAGGGAGTCCAAACTCTCAGAACTTTCTCTGACCTGGAAAGCCAAAAGCCTTGGCAGCTCCCTTTGTTTCAAGCCATTAATCTTGGTGCTTTCTTCCCCAGGTCCTGACGTTCCCAAGCGGTTCCAGGTCCCTCTGGCTCATGGACCCTCCCTTGGGTGGCAGCACTCTGGCCCTGTGAGGCCTCCCTCGTTGTGGGTCGCTCTGTGGGGACACCTCTGGGGACCCTCTGGAGACTTCAGCAAAGGGACAACGAGGGCAAGCCTCTCCCTGTGTGCCACCGGGATCTGGCCATCACTGCTTTTCTGGACTAGCCCACGAGGGGTACAAGTCACTCTGAGGGCTGGAGTTTGGAGTACCAGGTCTAGCCCTACCACTGTTATCAGTCATCTGACCTTACTGGTGCCTCAGTTTCCCTCATCGTAAAAAGAGGTTGAAGCAGATGATCCCCAAATTATGATAGTTAGTGCTGCAGTATTTTCAGTGTATGATGGGTGAGGAAGGGATCCCGTTGAAAGTTGGGGCTCCCTTGTGGCTGGCTTCTTTTACTTTGGCTCCCTGTGAGCAGTATGTGGCATGATGCATGTGGACTTGGTGCCTGGCACTTAGATGGGAGTTGGTGGCTGGGGCGTAGACAGGGAGGCTTAAGATGGTGGCCACTGGCACTGTTTGGCATGCCTTTTCAGGATGATCTAAGAGGAGGGAGTGGTTGGAGCGTTGGGCTTCCTGTCTCTGTCACACTTAAGTTTAAGGCTTGGTGCAGGAGGGGGCATTGCCATCTGGAGGCAGTGACTCAGGTCTTTGCATCTTGCAAAGATGCCGAAGTGTTTGGGTAGCAAGAAGAGAGATGGTACAGCTCAAGGGAGAGGGGCCTGGGGGCATCTGACCTGAGGAACTCCTCCAAACCTTATATCTGCCGCACACGCAGTGCTTCTCAACCTGTGGGTCGTGACCCCTTTGGAGACTTACATCATGATTCATAACAGTAGCAAAAACATAGTCATGAAGTAGCGATAAAAATAATTTTATGGTTGGGGGGGGGTCACCACAACATGAGGAACTGTATTAAAGGCTCACAGCATTAGAAAGGTTGAGAGCCACTGTCCTGTGGCACAGATCCCAGCCCTTGGAAGAGTGGAAACAAGCATTGGCATCCAGCATTCCTGTGTTTAAGGACAAGACCTCTCAAGGGGAGGATCTTGGTCCAAGGTCACATAGAGAACCCTGTCCACACTGGACTGATCACCTGGGTTCTTGCCTACTGTCTTTTTCTCCCTCTTAGACAAAGAAGGGAGCTGGGAACGGTGCAATCCAGGCTCCTCCAGGGGCCATCACCCCAGGCTTCTCTGTGCAGCACCCTGGGAAGGACCTCATCACCGGATGGGTGGCTAGACTAGCCTGGGCCAAAATTAAGGATGCTGAGGCTCTGCTGGGCTGGCTCGTTGTCAAGCAGCAGTGCAGGGATTCAGCTGAGTTCTTGTTTCTGAGCCCGGCCACGGCCTCTGAGTTTATCCCTTTCATTTAAAATCTCACCTAGAGCTTTGGAGGAAAAGCCGATTTCATTACAGAGTTCCCGTCTTGCAGGAGTCGTGCCCACACACCTGTCGGCTTGTGATTATTCTCTGTCTACAGAGTCTGTGGCTCTTCCAGGCTCCTCCCGCTGCTCCTCCCACTGCCTGGGTCCTCAGGGCCAGCCACAGTGTGGCACAAAGTGCCTGCATTATTTACTTAACAATAAAGAGCCAGCTTGCATGACCCAGTGGGGGAGTAAGTGGAGATTTACTGTGAAATGATTAACCATAAAAACACAGATCACACCAGCTTCAGACAAGAAGGAGGGAAGGGACAGAGGTGGGGAGCTGCTGGCAGTGCTGTCACCTAGGATCTCTTTACTTGTGTGACCACCCTTGTCAGGCTTCTGACTGGAGAAAACTGCCGGGGGGGACACCAGGTCTTGCTTCTGCCCCTTTTGCTGTGTGATCCCAGGCATATCTCTGGACCACATTCCCTATGTATTCGATGCAGAGACAGGAGGAGTGGTTTCTTGCTTGGTACAAGTAGGAAGAGCATCTTGGTACCACCAGGCTGGGGCATGGACCCAGGTGTGGCTGAGCTCTGGGGTCAGTCATCCTTAGTCCTGCCTCTTCAGTTTCTTCCCCCTGAGAACCTGCACGTAACAGTAGGAAAGAAAAGGTGAGAGTAGTAACATCAGCACAACAGGAAAACGCCACTTGTTCAGCCTATCCTCCATAGGGACTGTTAGCTCTCATAACTCTCCTACTGTATTCCTTTCTTCAAGCACAGAGGAGGATGGCCCAGCAGGTGTCCGGCTCCCCAGGGAGCAGAAAGGAGTTTGCCCTGCAGGGGGCTGCTTCCTGCTGGCTAACCTCAGCCTGTGAGGCAGCAGCGTCACTCTGCACCTTACCTACCACTTCTGCAGAGCAGGCTGCCAGGGCAGGGCAGGGAGACTCTTTCTAATTTGTTTTTCCCTTGGGTACCCTGCCTCCACTCCATATATTGCCCATTTCAGTTTCATTTAGGATTCTTAGTCTGCAGTAATTAATCCCATTAGTAGTTAATAACCCTTTATATTAAACTTCCCTTGATTAAATTACTGTGTGATCCTGTCTTCTGTCTATATCCTGACTGACACAGAATTTGTATTAGGGCCAGGTATGCACACTTGTAACCTAGCACTCAGGAGGCTGAGGCAGGAGGATTTGGAGTTTGAGGCCAGCCTGGGCTATACTGTGAGACTCTGTCTCAAAAAAAAAAAAAAAAAAAAAAAAGATTAAAAATAACCTATCAACCAGCCAACCACACAGAACAGAATTGGTATTGGCCCAAGGACCAGCTCAGCAGAGGCGTGCTGGTTTTGTTGTGGTTATTGTTGAGGCAGAGTCTTACCATGCTGCTCAGGTTGGCTTTGCCTTCAACCACCCTGTCTTCAGCCTCCACAGAGCTTGGATTATAGGCATGCACCACTGTGCCTAGAAAGTTTTATTTTAACATAAAACTTGTTCTCAACAGCTCATAGGACATGCAAAAATAAAAGCCTCAGGCCAAATTTGGCTCACCAGCCACAACGTGCCAATTCCTGGGGTGGAGTGACTGTCTGCCAGAGAGAAGGAAAATGAGCACTGGGCTTCTCAGGGATTCCTACCTTGTGGCTATGGGATGATAATAAATTGGCACATCCAGCACCATTGTGGCTGCGTCAACATGGGATACAATGGCCAGGTGGTGGGGATACAACAGCCAGGCAGCAGATGAAGTCTTAGCTCAAATTGATCACACCGAAATCCAAGGCAGGGAGAGATTCTCTGATTTTCTGAAATGTCACTGGGGCCTCACCGGAGCTTGATGGTCCATGGGGTGATGCCGTGGGAGTAGGAAGGCTAAGTAGGCACCCCAAGCTTCTTTCTGTTCCCAAGAACATAGGAGAATAGGTAATGCTCCCCGAGCAAGGGGACTTTGTGAAGGTGAATTCTGACTTCGAAATTCAAAGACGCTGGGGGCTTCCAATCTGATCAACTGAGAGGCTCAAGGGTCCTGGAAGACTTCTGGGAACTCAAGCAGGTGGCTGTTCCCATGGTACCTGTCTCAGACATGTGGTCTTCTTCACAAGGCAACCTCGTTGGCCGCAGGCATCCTGCACACAACTGTTGGATTGCTGGTGTCTCTCTTATTCTGTTTTGTAAGTGTGACAGGAGGCGATTTGCTTCTGTCTGCAAGGGCTGATAGTGCATTATCAGAATGTCACCTAATGGCTCCGGAAAGTGCTTATTTGCAATTATGAGGAACCGAGTTTGATCCCCAGCGCCTGCATAGACTATGTGAGGTGTGCGCACAGCCTGTGCACAGTGGATTCCTGGAATCACTGACTAGTCAGCCTACCTCTGGGTCAGTGAGAGATTCTGCCTCATAAACAATTAGGTGGATATTGTCTGAAGAACCACAGCTGCTTTGCCCTCTGTCCTTCCCTGGCACCTATACCTCCACACACACACACGCACCGCACGCACG
The DNA here is from genome assembly GCA_030556225.1 of Cricetiscus sungorus. Taxonomy (NCBI): domain Eukaryota; kingdom Metazoa; phylum Chordata; class Mammalia; order Rodentia; family Cricetidae; genus Cricetiscus; species Cricetiscus sungorus. Next base: position 125,999,882 of record JANBXA010000734.1, on the reverse strand, counting down.
CACGCACGCACGCACACACATGCACACACACAAATGTGCACACGCAAACATGTGCACATGCACACACACATACACACAAATGCACACACACGCACATACACACGCTCAGGTGCATGCACATACACATGTGCGCACGCACGCGCGCGCACACACACACACACACATGCACAGGCACAGGTGCACGCACATGCACATGTGTGCACGCACGCACACACACACACACACACATGAACACATACCACATCAGGCCAAGTGACAAATCTCCCACTGTCTCTCATGAACAGCATACACACACACACACAATCTGGAGAGCTCTGCTGCATTGACCTTGAACAGAAAGTAACACTAGTCCATGGTATTGATGGCCTTGTATGGATTGGATTGGGTAAGAACAAAATAGCTACCTAAGGGGTGGGAGGTAATTCCGCCACACACCCGAATCCACTGCCTCGGTGAAGTCTCGGGGCTTTGATAGTCAGCAATTTGTGGAGAAGTCCCCTCAGGTAGGCGGATTATCGGCTGCATCTCATGTGCTGCAGCAACGAAAGAGGGGGGATGCTTGGCAAGCATTTTGGACTGGAGATGACGTCACTGTGCCTTTGAGTGTGTTGCCTCCATTCAGCAACCTCACATCCACCACCAGATTTGAGCGGAGAACAGAAGCAAAGCCTGTCAATCATTCTAGATGGAAGTCAAACCACTCTGCCCCTTGGCCTTAGGATATAGTTAGAGCAAATAATGCTACAAGTGTCTGAGGCAAAAGGGTTGCTGTTTGGAGCCACAGGCTAGCCTCAGTGGCAGAATCAGTGAAGATGTAGTTAAAACATATCCAGCATCTGATGGCCTCTCCTGACTCCCTCCAGTGTGGCACAATTCTGCAGGGACAGGGAGTTAGTTATGCTGTGTGGGTAGCCTAGAGGTTAGGGCAACTGAGTTCTGCATGGACGGGGGAGAGTGTGTCTTTGCCTTGCCACTCACTAGCTGTGTACCCCTGTGCCATGTACCTTCTCTATGGAGTGTTATCTCTGGGTTATAGGTCTGTTTAGGGGGCTGTCATCATGAGGTCTCAAGTCATACAGGCCTTACTCTACGTGCAGACTTGATGGTCCTTGGGAAGGCTCAAGGAATAGGCTGTTACAATTCACTGTTTCCGATGAAGACTCTGGGCACAGAGCAGCTGGGTTCCTTTCCTGGAGACTGGGTGGGAGAGCTGCTCCTTAGCTCTAGAACAGATGGGTACAGAATTTTGATCTTAAACATTAGGCTGTAAAATGTCTACATAGTGCCCGGGAAGGGTCTGGGTGAGCCATCCCCAGCATCTCCCAAACAAACTGCAGGCTCCTTGGCTTCTCTCCCAGATATTCTAAGTCAGACTGTCAGGATCTTGGGCGGGAACTTTCATTTTAGACTGACACCTTCCACCCATTTCTCGTCCCCAGGGGATTCCTCTGCAACCTGAACCCTGAGCCCAACTTAGGGAAAACAAAGGAATACATTTCCTTCTGATTTTACTCCTTTGTAGAAAGAGTGCCATGCCTAGGCTTCCAGTTCAGGAAGTCAACACGCTTGGGGACCAGGCATGGGCCTCCTAAGGCCTTGTTACGCCTTGACTTTCCTGACTGGTCCCTAATTCCCAGGAGCACTGAGAGCATGTCACGGGCTGCTGGTGTCCTCTGGCAATAGGATGGGTACTAGAGTCGCTTTGGCTGGAGGCTGAATGTAGGCTCTGCTACTGCTCATATGATACAAGAATGCTGGTGTCACAGCCTGGCTCCTTCATTGTTACGATGGAGCTGGTGATTCCGGTAATGATGAAGTTTAGGGAGGAAGCAAATGTCATGCCACATGGTCCATGGATTCCTGTCCCCACAGAAGGGGGTCAGTGATTAAAGTTTTACCTTGTTCTAGTTTCTGAGCCTCTTAGGACCTGGAAGATTCACAGATATTCTAATACTAGCACTGGGTCTCAGAGGTGACCTCCGGTGTCCTCCTTTCCCAAGCCCAAGGCAACAGGATAAGGAATTGAGACAAGTAACTGTCATTCTAGGTGCTGCCAGAGGTTGGGGGGCATATGACTTGATGGAGGGATTTGGTGTAGATCAGTCTGGCCTCAGATTCACTGTGTAGCTCAGGCTGGTGTCCTCTGGCAATAGGATGGGCACTAGAGTCACTTTGACTGGAGGCTCAGTGTAGTCTCTGCTACTTACTACTCATGCGACACAATGATGCTAGTATCACAGCCTCTGAGTCCTGGCTCCTTTGTTGTTAAGATGGAGCTGGTAATCCTGGTAATGATGAGGCTGGGCTGGGGGTAGCAAATGTCATGCCAAGGTCAAACCCATGGTCATCCTGCCTCAGCCTTTTGAGCACTGGGATCATAGGTGTGTGTGGTCATCCTCACATATGCAGTTGCATAGGATAATAGGTGTGTGTGGTCATCCTCACATATGCAATCCACTTTCACCTAGCTCTGCTTGCTTTGAGATGATTCGGAAAGCAACCGGTGCCTCTTGTGGAAGGCAGTGAAACTTTAAAGGTGCACTGGCTGTCATCCCGAGCCTTAGGGATGAGCTTTGAAGTGCTGTGGCCCATTTCCTGCCGTGGTGCCTTCAGTGCACATGACTATAAACCAAGACCCTTCTGACTCTGTCCGTCTGTCTGCCTGCCTGCCTGCCTGCCTGCCTGCCTGCCTGCCTGCCTGCCTGTCTGTCTGTCTGCCTGCCTGTCTGTGCCTGCCTGCCTGCCTGCCTGTTTGTCTGTCTGCCATCCAAGCTGGCAAAAGTGGCTTTGAAGATTTTCACCAAATGTCGAATTTCTGCTGGGATGGTCTCTGTCCTAGAAGCCATGAGGTGCCTTTGAAATTCTCTGGTGGGGATCAGGGTCGTCTTTAAGACATGAACAGTGGTTCTGGTGAGATAGATCAATGGGTAAAGACTTGTGTTATGCCTGATGGTTGATTCTGTCACCAGAATCCACATGGTGGAAGGAGAGGACTGACTCTGAGTTCCACACACACGATTTGCAGGCCTGCACGCGTACCTCCCCCGACTCTAGTTGAACGCATGTTAAAAATAAAAGAGAGAAACGAAGGACTGTCAAGCAGGGAGGTGGAAGCAAGGGACTTGAAGGGCTGGCAGGGCCACTTCTGAAGAACGTGCTACAAGCACCTTGATGCAATGGGCGGAGAACAAACATAGAGCTGGAACTTTCATCCTGCCCGTTGTAAAGAATGGGTAGCTGTGCTGACCTGCAATATTTAATGATGAGCAGCAGCAGGGGGGTTTGCTCAGGCAATGCTGGGGGGGGGAGCCAGCTGCTGCCAATGTGTGTGTGTGCGCGTGCACACATATATGCACACATGCGTGTGCACATCACCATGGGGGTGATTTAACAGGTGTCATCTCTGATGCAACTTTAAGCCCTTAGTGTTACTCCACTAACAAACATTTGCTTCACCTTATGGGGAAAGATGAATGGGAGCTGAGGCTGCTTCCCCAGGCATTGGTCATTGGTAGAAGGGTGGTTCCACTGTCTGGGAATGTGTGTATCCATCATAAATGACCACCAGCACAGGCCACACATACTGCATACCGGGTCCTGTCATGGATGCTCCATGAAGGAGCTTCTTCCTTGCCTGATCTACAGGTGAGAAGGCAGGCTGTTCCGCACACTTACTGTGGGGTAGACAATAACCATTCTGGTTTGGATGTAAATGATCCCCACTGGCTGGCAGTCTGTTTGAACACTTGACCCCTGACTGCAAACATGCTTTGGGAGGTTATGGAACTGAGGTGGGGCCTCAGTGGAGGAAGTGATTCAAGGGAGGGCAGGACTCAAGGGTCATAGTCCAGCCCCACTTCCTGTCCCAGGTCTGTCTAGTTGTGAGGGGTCAACCACAATCCTGCTGGCTCTGCTGGCAGCTCCTTCCTTCCTCCTGCAGTGAAGCCTCTCCAACTGTGAGGAAAAGAGAGTGCTTCCCAGAACCTGCTTCTTGTTAGGTCTTTGATCACAGAATAAGGAAAGCAACCGATGGAGAAAACTAAAAAACCATAACATCAACTCCCATTTCTTTCCAAGTCAGTGGGGAAGGGTGGGTTGATGAACCCAGTGCCGTGGTTATCAACCTCTCTTCCAGAAGAGGAGAGCAAGGCTCAGAGAAGCACAAACACGTCAAGTCTTTTTGACAAATGGTGCCCGAACTGTCACATGTCCACAGGCAAAAGGGAATCTCCATCGAAGTGTCAGACTTTATGCAAAAGTCGAACAAGATTGCTCACAGATCTGAGTGTAAAGCAAATGGCGCAGCAGCTTCCAAAGCTCACGCAGGAGAGAGAGAGCCTCTCCCGACTTGGGTTTAGACAGAGAGTTTTTGCACACAGCACCAAAACACAAGATCCATAAAACACAACTGAATAAAACAATGATAAATTATACTTCAAGATGATTTTTTTTTTCCTGTGCAAAAAGCATTATTAAAGGAACATGGCGATAAGCCACAGACTAGGATAAAATATCTGAGATTCCATATCCAGTAAAGGATTTCTGTCTAAAATATGCAAAGAGGTTTTAAACATGAGTAGGGAAAAAATATAACTCGAAAATATGGACTCAAAGAGACACACGGGAATACAAAGGAGTGGCAAACAAGTGGTAAATAAAAAGCCGCTCCCGCCACTGCCAACAGGGAAACATACGTTGAAGCTGCAGTGGGTGCAATGATTGCCACTCAGAATGGCTAAAGAAGAGTTCCTGACAATAGCACGTGCTGTCAAGGAAGTGGAGCAACTGTTGAGGGTGTAGGAACAGCTCTCAGTCATTGTGGGGGGTGGGGAGAAAAAGGGAGAGCCGTTCTGCAGCTTGCTTTGGCTACTCCCTATGATGCTAAACACAGGCTCACTGCAGCATCCAGGAGTTCCACTCTTGGATGCTACAAGAAGCTCCACATATATATATATATATATATATATATATATATAGTGTGTGTGTGTGTGTGTGTGTGTGTGTGTGTGTGTGTGTGTGTGTATAGTTTATGTATTTATTTATAAATATAGTTTATTTAGTTATTTATAGACAGAATCTCAGGTCTCATTGTGTAGCCTTGGCTGTTCTAGAACTTGCTATGTAGACCAGCCTGGCCTTAAACTCACATAGATCTGCCTGTTTCTGCCTCCTAAGTGCTGGGAGTAGAGGTGTACACCAACATGCTTGACCTCAGGACCTCATTTCTGTTCTTAATTGTTAAAATCCACTCATGTGCCTTGAACTCAAACGCTTGTACGAAGAGACTAACAAATAACACAACCGTGTGTTACTCACTAATCAAAAGAAAGAGGGTACTTATGCATTTTCCCCACAAAGGGAGTAAGAAGTAGTTTGTTGTGAACTAAGTAGGAATGTCCATGGGCTGGGAACAAGGATTGATGGCCCAAGCCACACACTCCATTGCGGAAAGGCCACATGATAGTCATGACTTCTAAGCAGTCAGACCGCAGGTTCTTAAGCACTGAGCTGGCCTTTTAGGGGACCGGGAGTTCACAGCTCCTCTTGGCCAAGCATCAGATTTTGCACATGTGGAGGCCAAATGTTTTATGGCACATGGCGCTAGGAAGGCTCATGCCTAGGGTCTTATGAGAATGAGGCTGAGCAGGCAGGAAAGCAGTTTTTAGCAGTAGAGACATGGGGTTATCTGAGTTCCAGGCAGATAAACCTCACTGGCATGAGGCTGAGGACAAGAGCTGGTTTCAAAGTGTTGCTATGTGATTCCTTAAAGGATTTTAAAATTGTTTTGAGAATTTCATACATGAGTAGTGTATTTACATAATTTCCACCCTTTCCTCCAATTTCTCCCACACACCCCCTCAAATTCATGACCCCTCATTACCTTAATTATCATTGTTGAGTCCGTTTAGTATTGCTTACATGAGTGAAACCCTGGCCTCCTGGAATTGGATAAACTATTATGAAGCTGGTATCTGGACAAGACTGACTCTCACTTTCTCAGCAGCCACTGATGACTGATTGCCCGTAGCTCTTCATCTAGGGGAGGAGTCTTTGTGCAACATCCCCCATCCACATAGACGGGTCGCCTGGTGTGGTCATCATGGAGGTCTTCGAGCGTTATGTTTTCCTGGGTGCAGCTTCCCCGTCATGTCTAGAAGATACCAACAAGCAGCGGGTCCTGGCCCTCTGGCTCCAACAGTCTTTCTGCCCCCTCGTCCACGGTGCTCCTTGAGCCTCAGGTGTAGGGGCTGTATTGTCAATCGGTACACAGCCTCAGTTTCTGCAGTTTGACTAATTGTGGATTTCTGTAATAGTCTCCATCTGCTTCAAAAAGAGATCTCTTCTGTGAGGGCTGAGAACCGTACTTCCCTGGCTGAGGCTCACGTGACTCCTCTTAGCGCTCGTTTTTGGAAAGATGAAAGTAAAGTGATTAGAAGTAGACTAACAGGGACTAGAATTTTGGTGTGGGAGAGGGTGTAAGTAGAAGGGACAGCAGGGGGTGGGTTCATTGGGGCCAATAGAACTGTTCTTTATCCTGACTGTGGTGGTTATCACAAAAGTGTATGTGTTTAAAAATACCTGGAAATAGATACTCTAAGAGACAATTTTACTGCTTCATGGAAAATAAATGCTCTACACAAGACAAATTGTGTTCCTGGGAGTACTCGGCTAGCGACAGTCAGAGCTGTGGTCGGTGGGTCTTGCTAGCTTCCAAGTCCAAGGACATAATCGCTGCACTCTAGTCTCTGAAGCTCTGCATCCTTGGTTCCAGACGTTTCTACAGCCATGGGACCACAGCCGCCACCTGGAGCAGAGACTGGAGAGTGGTGTCAGGGGCGATAAGCAAATCTTGGGAAACTGCCTGTGTCATCTTCACAAATGTGAGTAATGCTAATAATGACTACAAGTTGTAAAGCCCCAGACTGCATGTGCTTGCTCCCGTTCCCTCTGCCCCAAAGGCACCTAGCACAGCCGGAGCTCTTGGGGACTTCCTCCTGACTGCTGGTACAGGTGTTTCCAACTTTTGCCTGGGGCTTCAGAGGATAAATTGATTAGGCTTATGCAGGGCAGTTTGGCTCCAGTGTTAAGAGCCCGGAAAGGGTGAAATAACTGTTTCTGGGCACTTGGTATATTCCTCCTGTGGTGAATTGCCCTGAATATGTGCTGCCTGCGGGCTGCTTGATCTGAGGGTCTCTGTGCCCCTGTCACCCTCGCTGTGCTGTGCATTGGCTCTTATCGATTCACTAGGGAGCCTCTGTGGAGAGGGCAGGGAGGCCCATGTACAGATGAGAACACAGATGCTCAAAGGAGAGGCTACCATGTCAGGACAGCCCCCAAAGTACGGCACAGTCAAAGTAGGGTTTAGGTCTGGGCCTGCTGAGTTGCGGGGACTGGAGGGCACCAGGACCAGTGCAGCTAGCTAGGCGCTGGATGCTGAGGCCACAAGAGGAGAGAACTCATTTTGGCTGGTGTACTCCAGCTCTTTGCTCAACTGCTAGAGCCTCAAGAAAGCTGAGTGCTCTGTCTGAAATATCAGCTTCTAGCCAGGCTCACACCTGGCTTTCCCAGCCCATGGATGGGTGGGGGGAGGGGGGATGAAGGCAGAGGGCAGCCTGAGCTGTGTCATGAGTTCTAGGCCAATCCGCATTTGTAGTGTAACTTGGTTGCAAAAGCAGAGTAGACAGGGTGTAGTCGAATAGGTCCTATCGTAACTCTCTGGTCCATGTACCTTCATGTCACATACATCATGCCACAGCTTCTGCACCTTATACCTTAGTCAGCATCTGAGATCTGCCAGGCTCCCCTTGCTCCTGGCTATGTCTCTCCAGGTGCTCAGTGGACACTGGATGAACAAACGGATGAACCAGGATGTTGCTCTCCTCTTTCATAGGCTCCTTCCTCTCTCTCTCCCTCCATCCCTCCCTCCCTCCCTCCCTCCCTCCCTCCCTCCCTCCCTCCCTCCCTCTCTCCCTCCCTCCCTCTCTCCCTCCCTCCCTCTCTCCCTCTCTCCCTCCCTCCCTCCCTCCCTCCCTCTCTCTCCTCCCTCCCTCTCTCTCTCTCTCTCTCTCTCTCTCTCTCTCTCTCTCTCTCTCTCTCTCCCTCCCTCCCTCCCTCCCTCCCTCCCTCCCTCCCTCCCTCCCTCCCTCCAGGTAACCATCATCATCCCATTTTGCAAAGGTGAAAAGTGATGGTGGAGAAGGAATCTGTTTTGCCAAGGCTACCCTGATTGCAGAGGCTACCCTGATGAGGCGAGTCTACAGCTCCCACCTTGAACTCTCTCCTCTGCCTCTGTACTAGGATTGGCCTTATCAGGGGACACCGTGTGCTGAGGACAGAGTGGAATCCTGGGATCCAGCCAAGAACGGAAGCTGTTCACAGGCTCCTGGTCCTCTGTCCTGGTGGTGGAAGGGCTGGGTGTGTACATGGCAAGCTGGGGCAGGGGGTAGGTGGGGGTTGTACGTGAAGACCTCCTCTATCACCCTCTCCCTAGGGGTGGGGGAGGAAGGCACCACAGATGATCAGCATCCCGAAGCTCATTTGCTCTAATTTCATGATTCTTTAGGTCTTTTTTCTTGCTTGACAAGTATAGATTGGGAGATAATCAGAAGATCAATCTTTCTCTTTCTCGAAATTCGCCAGCCTCACTGCTCATCTGAGTTGACAATGTCCATGAGCGCTGATGGATGGCTCCCACAGTTGGTGCTTACAGATGCTTTCTGGTGGAGGTGGGGTAGGGAGACATCATGGGGAGCAGTCATGGCCCTTGAAAGGTTGCCAGGGTGATACTCTTGACTACATCCATGTCATTCCAGCATGTAAGTGGGTGCTCTCAGGTCTCTGCCTTCTCACACCGTTCTTTGCCCTGGGATTCTGGGGCCTTCCCTGCCACTTGTGAATAGATGGCTGGTTGTGTGGCAGCACTGATTTGTAGGTGTTCAGTTTCAGATAGACCCGAGGAGGACCTGTTTTAGAAGTCAGGCTGGGGACATTCTGGCTTGCACATTTCTGTTCCCTTCTGAGTCTTGGCCCTTTTTTTTTTTTTTTTTTTTTAGCCTGATTGATGTCTGAGAAGTGTCTGAGGGAACACAGGGCTGAGAAGTTTCCCTGGAAACATAGGAATCCCCACTGTGGTGGCTGGTGGAGGTGTGGGTGAGACTGATGACAGACAGAAGGGGAACCTGGGTGATGGGAGGGTACAGGACACTTTAAGGAGTACAAGAACTAGCACAAATGACATCCTCGCTGTGATTCAGACAGCTGTGTGTACATTTAATTGTCAACTTGGCATGACCAAGAATCACCTTCAGGAACTGTCTGCATTGGGTTGGGCTGCAGGCATTTCTTCGGGGATTGTCTTAATTAAGTCAGTTGGTGCGAGAAGATGCAGCCTACTATGGGTAGCATCATTCCTTAGTCAGGGATTCTGAGCTGAATAAGAGTGAAAATGTTTAACTAAGCACAAGCAAATGAGCACATGAATGAGTATAAATGTACTAATCTCTCTCTGCTCTTGGTTATGGTTGTGATGTGACCAGGTGTTTGAAGTCCCTGCCTTGGCTTCCCAACAATGATGGCTTGCAAGTTGAAATAAACCTCTTTCTCCCTTCAGGGCATCTTGTCACAGCAACAGAAACACAGCCATAACAGGACCTTATACCACTTATACTTACACATACACTTATACTTACACTTATACTTACACTTACACTTATACTTACACTTACACTTACACTTACACTTACACTTACACTCACACTCACACTCACACTCACACTTACACCAAGCTAGCCCTGTGGGGTAGGAGCCAGTGGGGTGATGCCACTTGCTGAGATCACTCAGGTGTCTAGTTCCGAAGCCTGTGTTGTTCTTGAAGATGAACTAGAATCCTGGTAACTGTTGCTTTGTTGGACTTTTAGCTGCATAACCTCAATTTTCTCATTTTTTCTAATAGAAATTAAAAGTATTTTGATGAAATGTCTCAGTTTTTATTGCTCTGCAGGTGTCAAATACAGTGCATATAAGAAAGATCCCACTTCAAGCTGCCTGCCTGCAGTTTCTGAGAGTGGAGAAAACTTCGATTTCTCATCAGAGAACCATGACCAAGAGGCATACAGATCTATTCTCAGTTGTATAAAATCAAGGTCTCTTCTCTCTAGACCTCAGTTTCCTCACAGGAGTAGCGAAGATCACAGTCCTCACGTGACAGGACTGGCCCAACTTTTGGACATAGTGGCCTCCCCCTGGCACGTACCCTGGCAGTGCCTTGCCTACCTCACCACATTTAAGAACAAAGCGTTCCCTGTCTGTGCACCCCTCAGCCCTCAGCCCTGATTCTTACCTGGAAGGCTTCAGGGCCGACGCAGAAGCAGCCTCCTTCATAAAGACCGGGCTTGGCCATGTGAAGCCTCATGGAGTCTGAAGCTCTGTGCTGGTCCAGACAAAACCATACCGAACAATACAGGTGACTCAAACAGTGGCCCATACCTGGCTCTCCTCACTGGCTCCCACCAGGCATCACTGTCTGTTTCTGCACAGATGAGACACAGGCTCAGAAAGGATGACATTGCCTTAAGTCACACAGGAAGGAGGGGCTGAGCAGAGTTTGTGGGGCTGTCATTGTCCCCACCTCTCCCTCTCCACTCCTGACTTGTGGATTCTTAGGCATCAGAGACCATAACTGCCCACTTCTGGTCAGTATCAGCAAGGGTACCATGACCTAGCCTGGGAGAGGCTGGGGAGGGAGGGGGAGGCCTCTGCATACAGGATTCCATGAAGACTCTCAGATTGAGTATAGGGAAGCCAAATTCTGCCTAGATTCAACTTCCGTTTACCAGGATGACTTGGGGCATATCATCCTTCCTCCTGTGTCTCAGTTTCTCCATCTATAAAAGCCTGTATTCCTTGGATTTCTAGGTTTATTTCTATGGTCTCTACTTGCGCAGGCATCTGACACCCTCTCTTCCTCCACATTTAATTCTCCAGAGCCGCTAACGGCAGGCTCGCCAGCCTCTCAGCCCTCTGGCACATTCTCCACTCATCCCCAAAAGTGGCAGGCTGTGTGCTTCTGGGTCTCTCGGTCCAGGGCATGCTTGCCTCTGGGATGTGCACTACGACAAAGGGGCGTGAGTAAGCAGATAAAAACATTCCCCTCCCCCAAGGCAAATACAAAGCATCTATTAATCCAAGATACATTTATACTTACATATCTATATCATGTATACTTATCTGTGGGAAGCCACAGCCTCAAGATGGCACCTGGCTGGATGCCATGTAGTTTGCACTTAGCTGTAAACAAGCCTTATTTGTAAGTGCTTGATGGATCTGGTGCGCTTCCTCCTTCTGTGGCCTATCCGGGATCACCAGGTGGCATGAGCTGATTGGGCTGTGAGAGCACATTTAAGGGCTTGCTGGGGCTGGGAGAAGTGGAAGCTGATGGGAGAAACAGAAGCTGATGGGAGCAGAGGAAGCTGATGTACAAGAATCCTGAATAAAACTGCATGAAGAAGAGTCGTGGTGGCGTGTTTCCTTGCCGGCCAGTAAAGACGTGTTACACTTACCCATGCCTTATCCTATCCTCTATAATTTATATCTATATTGCCTATGTCTACACCACCTCTATCATCTTCATCTGTATAATCTTTAGCTCTTTCGTATACACCTATCATCTCACAGGATCACATGAATTGTAAAGATAAATGCTAAAGTTCAAATGGCCTTTCTCTTGCTCCATCCATTCTTGGAGAAGACGGGGCTAATGTAAGAGAAAGTTCTGGACACACAGGGATGGGAGGACTTATTTCCTCCTCTTCTACCATAGCAGCTAAAATTCCTTGTACTTGCTAATTCCCTCTTTCATGGTTGCATAAAACCCGTAGTCAACGTGGGGAAATTATCTACCCCCATCACTATTGGCTCTCCTAATTCATGAACATGGTATGCCTTTTATTGCGGTTTAATAAGGATCAGGATAAACAATTAGGCTGAATAGATGTTTATTCAGGGAGAAATAACTCAACATAGGCAGATGACAGCTGCAGGTTCCACAGGATCCTATTCTCTCAGCATCTGGCCAGCAAGAGAGCCTCTGACCCCCTCCTCAGCCTTTTCTCCAGGTCATGTCCAGACCTGTCTCCACCCCCAATGGGCGTGGTCTAAGCCACAGGTGCGGACAAGGTGAATGTCTCACTACAGCCTTTCCTCTGGGGCGGGTCTTTGGTTTCTTTCATAACTTTTGTTGTTGTGTTTGGCATGCAGATCCTGTCCCTAAAAAAGACTGATACCTAACGATTTCTAACTTGTAGAGATATTTGAATCGGTCTTTCTTTTAAAATTCTGATTTCTAGTCCATAGAGAATTTTGTATGATGAGCCTGTCACCTTTGGCTCTGCCAGAATGTCCTAGTTCTAGGAGCTATTTTCATAGATGACTTGGCATTTCCTAGATGGACAATTATGTCACCCTGGCAAGTTTTATTGTTTTGCCACCCAGGATCTTTTGTGCTTCCATATGAAGATTTCTTTGCTCTATTCTATGAAGAATGTCGCTGGAATTTTGATAGGGATTGCAATCAAATCTGTAGATTGCTTTCGGTAAGATAGCCATTTTCAAAATATTGATTCTGCCACTCATGGGCACAGGAGGTCTTTCCATCTACTAGTGTCTTTCTAGGAAAAAGAAATCAGGGAAATATTCCCATTCATAACAGCCTAAAACACTCTGGAATAAGCCAAACCAAGAGTGTGAAAAACCTCTGCAATATAAACTTTAAAACACTGAAGAAACAAATTAAAAAAAAAAAACCTTATTGTAATTGTTGTGGAATATTAGTTTAAGGTGTGTTACATTTGTTTATGCTGTGAAATATTTGTTTAATGATACAAAGATGTGTTACATTCTTTTATGTGTGTTTGTTTAACTCTGTAAAGCTCAGTTACATAGGTTGTTAAAACACCCGATTAGTGTAATAAAGAGCAGACTGGCCAATAGCTAGACAGGAGAAAAGATAGGCTGGGATAGCATGTAGAGAGAATAAATAGAATTCTAGGTTCAAGAGAAGAGAGAAGAGGAAGGAGCAAGGAAAAAAGGAGAGGGGGTCACCAGGGGCAGCCACCCAGCCACCCAACCAGCCACGGAGTTAGAAGGAAAGAAAGGTGCATAGAACAGAGAAAGGCAAAGAGCCCACAGGCACATGTGTTCACAGAGAATATTAGTATTTGGTTTTCATTTTTTCCCTTGCTTTTTTTTTTTTCAGATGGAATATTGCTATGTAGCTCAGCTTGGCCTTGAACTCACCAGCCTCCTGCCTCAGCCTCCTGAGTTCTGGGATTAGAGAAGTGTGACACCATGCCTGGAGTGCTGGAGTGACACACACACACACTCACACACTCACACACACACACACACTCACACACACTCACACACACACACACACTCACACACTCACACATTCACACACACCACTCACAAACACATATATCCTTTTTTTTTTTTTTTTTTTTTTTTGCTCATGGTAATATTGAACCCATAAAGCATGCCAGGAATTCTTTACTACCTCCTAAATTCTGGAATTGGTATTATTCTGTCCCTTCAATGTTGGTAGAATTTGCCAGTAAAACTGTCTTTTCCTGGAACTTTTTTAAAGGGAGTTTTTTTTCTAACTCTAAATTTAATTTCTTAAGAGCTATAGGGCTACTCAGGTCATCAATTTCTTCTTGAGTGAACTTGGGTACTTTGTGTCTTTCAAGGACTTGGTCCATTTCATTGACGTTGTCAGATTTATGGGTTTGGAATTATTCATAGTACATATTTATTCTCATTTAGTATTTTCAGGGCAAGAGTTATTCATTGATAATGGTGGTGATTCTGTTTTCTCTTTTTTGTTGGTTAACTTGAGCTGAAGTATATCAATTTTCAGTGTGCAAAGACTTCATTATGCCCCCCCTATGGTTTTTGTGTTTCTGATTTTATGTCTTTATCATCCCCATCTTAATGCTCTCATTGGCTTTACTTTGCTCTTCATTTCAGCTTTCCTGCTGCGACAGTTTAGATGATTGGCTTGAGACCTTTCCCCCACAACACAGGGTACTTGGTTAAGTACTCTGCACACAGCTGCATTCCATGGCTAATTTTACCTTGCTTTTAAAGCTTTGTTTTTTCTGAGACAGAGCCTTGTTATGTAGCCTAGGCTGGTCTTGATCTTGCAATCCTCCTGCTTTAGCTTCCTGTGTGCTGGGACAATAAGTGTGTGTCACACTCCTGGGCTAAATTAAAAAAATTTAAAAACTTATTTTTAGATAATTTTTTTTGATACAAGATCTCATTATGAAGCCTAAGCCTAAGCTGGAGCAAATGGATCTTTCCTGCCCCTGCTTCCTGTGAGCTGTGATTGCAGGCATGTGCCCACCATACCTAGCTAGGAGTCTTCAATGGTCTGTTGGTTAAGAGCTATGTTGCTTGCCTTCCCAATATTGAAGCTTATCATATATCTTTTTAATTTTGAAAAATTTCATTTATTTGTGTGTGTGTGTGTGTGTGTGTGTGTGTGTGTGTGTGTGTGTGTATGCGAGTGTGTCATGGCTTCTTTACAGAGGTCATAGGACCTCTCTCCTTCCACCATGTGGGTTCTAGGGACTGAACTCAGGTCCTCAGGAAATAACACCTTTACCTTCTGTCTTAGTCACTGTTCTCTGCTGTGAGGAGATGGCATGACCAAGGAAGCTTATAAAAGAAAGCATGTTATTGGAGGTTTGCTTATAGTTTCAGAGGGTTAGTCTGTTATCATTGTATTGGGGAATGTGGTGGCCTGTGGTAACAGGAGGGCAGGTGATGGAGTAGTAGCTGAGAGCTTACATCTGATCTATAAGTTGCAGGCAGAGAGAGACTTGGCTTGGCATGGAATTTTTAAATCTCAAAACCCACTCCCACTGACACACTTATGCCAACAAGGCCACAGCTCATAATCCTTCACAAATAGTTTCACTACCTGGGGACCAAGCATTCAAACATATAGACCTATGGTGTTCATTATCATTCAAACCACTGTGACAAGCAGTTTTCCCGCCAGCCTGGTCCCATAGCTGTATCAGTCCCAAACAACACACAGAGACGCTGTATTATATATAAAGCTGTTGGTCTGTTACTAGCATTTCTTATTGGCTAGTTCTGTCTTAAATATTAACCCATTTCTATTCATCTAAGTGTTTCCACGTGGTCTTGGCTTACCGGACAGAGGGTCTGGACTGCTTCTCTCTCAAGTCTCTACATCTTGAATCTCCTCTACTACATCTCCCAGAATCCTCCTTGTCTCCTAGCCCCGCCTATCTTGCTTTCCTATTGGCCAACAGGGCTCCATTCATTAACCAATAAGAGAAACATATTTACAGAATGACATCTCCCATCAAACCACCACATTCTACTCTCTGGCCCCCATAGGCTTGTAGCCATATCATAGTGCAAAATGCATTTAGTCCAACTTCAGAAGTCCCCATAGTTTATCACAGTCTTAACATTGTTTAAAAACCCAAAGTCTCTTCTGAGACTTAAGGCATTATCTTAACTGTAACCCTCTATAAAAAAAAGTAGATCATATACTTCCAACATATGATGGCACAGAATATATATTACCATTCTGAAAGTGGGGAGAGGAAGCATACTGAGAAAATGTTGGACCAAAGAAAGACTGAAACCCAGTAGGACAAACTAAATTCTTTAAGATGTCTCCTCCAATCTCTCATTTCCTTTCAGCTTTATTGATTGCAACACACTTTTCTCTCTTAGGCTGTTTCCACTTCCTGTGTGCATCTCCCCTTGGTTAAGTACCCTAAGTCTGTGGCATCTCCAACATCCTGGGGTCTCCACCACAGTCCAGGCTTCACCTTCATAACTTGACACAATGGCCTCCCCAGGTCTCCATGCAAGGACCTCCTGCCATACACCTGGCCTCAGTGGCTCCCCTTAACCATGGAGGAAGATTTTACAACACCTTTCCTGTATCATTCTTGACTCTCAAGCCAGACCATATGGCCAAAGCTGCTAAGTTCTGCTGCTTGCTGAGGCTATAAACTTGTCTCTTCCAAGACTTACATCTACATAAACTTTGACTTGTTGGTTTCTTCTGCTGTATGAGCTTTTGTTTCTACAAGTTCCAGGATTAGCTGGGTGGGGCTTTACACCGAGGGTACCTCTATCTCTCTCTTAAATCTTTTTACTTGTTTATTTTTACTTTATGTGCATTGGCGTTTTGCCATGGGTGATGGGTCCCCTGGAACTGGAATTACAGACAGTTGTGAGTTGCCATTGGGAATTGAACCTGGGTCCTCTGGAAGAACAGTTAGTGCTGTTAACCGCAGTGCCATCTCTCCAGCCCAGGGTTCTACTCTCTTGATTCCATTTAGCATTAGGATTTTCTTTAAACTTCTCATCTCTTTGAACACAAGTCTTGGCTCCAACATTACATTTCCTGTTGCTTGTTTGTCCTCAAATGCTACATTTTGTATTTCTTTTTGCCCTTCTTCATTGTAGATCTGCATAACAGTTTTCATGAATAATCACCTGACAACAGCCAATAACAGGCTGCCCTGAAATTTTTTCATTAATTTAATTAATGCTAACAACATTAATTAAAAATTCTTCAATTTATCTCAGGTAAATTTTGAGGATAAGGGCAGAAAGCAGTCACATTCTTTGCCAAAATATTTCAAGAGGAGTCTCCAACATTCTCCCTCTCCAAAATCTCTTGAGCCAGTCCACATTGCTGTCAGCACTATTTTCTTACAGGTTTCTCCTAGGATGGCCCATTAGGCCCTGCTTAAAGCACTTTACCACTGTTCTAGTTCAAAGCCCCCATGTTTCCCATATGTTTTCAACAAGCAGCAGGTTCGTTATAGCAAAACCCCACTCCTGGTACCAACTTCTGCATTAGTTACCGTGCTATTGTTATGAAGAGACACCACAACCAAGGCAGCTTTTAGGAGAAAACATTTAATTGGGAAATTGTTTACAGTTTCAAAGGGTTAGTTCATGACCATCATAGCAGGGAGCATGGTAGCAGGCAGGCAGGCAGGCATTGGCTGGAGAAGTAGCTGAGACAGGGCTACTTCTTCAGATGTGACAGAGGCCACATCTGGTCTTCAAGTTTCAGAGAGAGAGAGAGAGAGAGATGGAGAAAGGGAGAGAGAGAGAGAGACAGAGAGAGAGAGAGAGAGAGAGAGAGAGAGAGAGAGAGAGAGAGAGAGAGAGAGAGAGAGAGAGAGAGAAGAGAAGAGAAGAGAGAGAGGTGAGACAGACCCGGCCTGGAATGTGTTTCTTAAACCTCAAAGCCTGTCCCAGTGACACATCGCCTCCAACAAGGCCAGACCTCCTAATCATTCTCAAACAGTTCCACTAACTGGGGATCAAGTATCAACAAATATGAGTCTATGAGTACCATTCTTTTTTGAACCACCTTACGCGCCGAGCTAGCTCATGGGCCTTCTCTTATTATTTTAATTTTTAAAAACTATTTATTTCATTTGATGTGTATGTGTGTGTATCATGTGTGTGCAGTGCCTGTGGAGGTCAGAATAGGAAGTCAGATCCCATGTAACTGGAATTACACTGTTGTTAGCTATCATGGGGATACTGGGGACCAAAACTGAGGCCCCTGTAAAAACAGTAAGTGCTGTTAATGCTGAGCTGTCTATCTAGCTTCTTATCTTTTACTGATGTGTGTGTGTGTGTGTGTGTGTGTGTGTTTGTACTCACACATATATGTGCAGTGCACTTACACACCCTTAAAGGTCAGAGGCTTTATTTCCTTGGGAGAGGGACTCTCACAGAAACCAGAACTAAGCCAGTCACTGAGGAGCCCAGAGAACTTGCTATGTCCACAATGGTGCTGGGGTCACAGATGTATGTGCCATGTTAGCTTTGTATGTTGATGGGGAGGATCTGAACTCAGGTTCTTATGTATGCATATATAGCTAGCACTCTCACCCACCGAGCCGTCCCCTCAGCCCATTCACATATATCTGGGTGACTAATTCATAGTTCAGCTCTATGATGGGCAAAGGACATATTCGGCATGATTCCTGTTACTTTAAATTTACTGCTTTGTTCTGTGACCCAGGATACAGTCAGTCTCTGCTTACAGATGTTCCGTGTGCATTCAAAGCGGCATTTTCGGCTGTTGTTGGACGAAGTGCTACTCTACACAGCAATAGGTCATGCTGGTAAAGCGATAGGTCACGGTGGGTAGAGAGGTTCGTCCCTGATTATTTGATTTGCTTGCTCTGTCAGTCACAGAGGGAGGAGCACTGAAGTCTCTTGTCCTGAGTTGTCAGTTCCCCCTAACCGTTCTGTAAACTTGCCTCACCTTCTTTGAAGCCCTCTGATAGCCCATACACCTATGGCTGCTGTGTCCTCTTGGCAAACCAGTCCTTTCATCACTGTCTGTACCTGTCTTTCTCTCTGGTATCGTTTCTATTTTTTTCCTCACATTTTATGACATCAACAGCGCCTCCAACTTTCCACCCTTTCTTTCTCTTTCTTTTTAAAATTTGAGCAGGGTCTCAATATGTAGCCCTGGCTGGCCTCAAACTTACAGAGATCCTCATGTCTCTTCATCTCAAGTGTTGGGCTTGAAGGCATGGCCGCCAAGCCTTTCTTTTATAATTTGTGTGGTATGGTATATCTTTTTACCAAATAAAAACTTTAATATATATAACAATTATAAAAATGTATTTCTTGTGCAACCATATAATTGGCTCATCTATTTGTCTGTCTGTCTGCCTATCTGTCTGCCTGCCTGTCTGTCTGTCTGCCTATCTATCCAGGGTCTCTCTACATAGTCCTGGCTGTCCTGGCACCTACTACATAGCCCTGGCTGTCCTTGAACTCACAGAGATCCTTTAGCCTCTGCCTCCCAAGTGCTAGTGTTAAAGGTGTGCACCACCATATCTTTAGGCTCTTTTATTTTTAAGAAAATATAATGTAGTCTTTTTAAAAAATTTAGGTATCTTTACTTTATTATTTTACCTGTATAAGTATTTTGCCTACCTGTGTGTCTGTGCACCATGTGCATGCCTGGTGTCCATGGAGGTCAGAGGACCATGTTGAAAACCCTGGGTCTGGAGTTACAGATGACTGTGAGCCACCATGTGTGTGCTGGGAATTGAACACCGTTCCTCTGAAAGAGCAACACGTGCTCCTAACCACTGAGCCATTTCTCCAGCTCAAGTCTGTCTTTTAAATGGTGTGTTTAGACTTTTTGCATTTAATTGAATAATTGATACATCTGGATTTAAAGCTATTGATTTAGTTAATTTTCTCATTAGTGTAACAAAATATCTGGCAGAATGTAAGGAAAAAAAGGAAAAATGTATGGGTAATACATATATATAGACTATCAGCAACCTATTTAAAAATTGTTCCTCAATTCAAACTTAAAAGCTTCCCAATTCTGTGAGTATTGCTCCCCCAACCCCGGGGAATTATCAGATGATTTATAAACACATACACTGACAATCTGCTAGATATTGTAACTTCTACTTTCAACTCTTGTCGGTCGCTATTTAAAATGCTTATGTTCTGCACACAACTGTTTATCCGTCTTCTTTCTTGCAGTGGTTTGGAAATGCTTTGGATGTGTTGGTACCACTGGAAATATAGGGGGTTAAGGGATTCTTGTCCTGGGGAAGGGTCTCACCTTGTAGCCCAGACTGTACTTGATCTTGCAATTCTGTCTCACGGTCATGAATGCCGGGCTTACATGCATGGCCATTACAACCAGCTGATAATGGGATTTTCAAGAGGCACAGTCTTGGGGGCCTGTGGGGCAGTGCATACTGGTCTCCTAAAGAAAGCTCTCCCATGCTTAAAGCTGACGCCTGGTCCCGACCCTCCACTGGCTTTCCATTTGGCCTTTGCATGTTCTTGGTATCACCATCTTCCATGAATTATCAGCCACAATGATGGCGCCTTTACCAGGGCCTCTTCCATGGTCTTTGAACTTTCAACTTGTAAAACTAAGAGCTAAACATGCCCATTTTGTTTATGAAGTCCCCTTACCTTGAGTATTTCAATATAGTAATGAAAAGCAGACACAGACTCTCCGAGGGTCCAAGCTTCTTGCTGCTGTCATTCCCCTTCTAGCTGAAGAGTTCCCTCCAGCACTTACTTTAAGGAGGTCTGTGACAAGCTCCCTCCGAAATCCTCCTTCTGAGATTGTGTTTATTTTGCCTTCCTTCCTGAAGAATGCCTTTTACCCTTCAGGAACATATTATTCTAGACATAGCATCCTGTGCTGACAGTTATTTTCTTTTGATGCCTTAAAATTTTCCACTGTCTTCTGACTCTCTGGTTTCTGGTTAGGATTTCACAATCATTGTGCTATTTTCCCATTGAATGGAACATGCTATTCTTCACTCTGGCTGTTTTAAAGATGCTTCTTTATGTTTGACCTTTAGCACTTTGAGCACGTTAACACTCAGGAATGATTTCCTTTGAGTTAATTTGGTTTGGGGTTGCTCAGACCCTTTAACACACAAAATGACGTCTTTCCCCAAACTTGGGGAGTTTTTATATCCAATAGGTCTTCAAACAAGCTTTTGCATCAGCCTCTTGATTTCCTGAAATATAAGGCTTGTTCTTTTGCTTTGTCTGAGACAAAGTTGTGGTCTGAGTCCTAGGCTGGGCTTGAGCTCGTTAACTACAAAATGTCCTGTCTCAGAGTCCTGAGTGTGTCAGATTGCAGGCATGCACCACTACAAGTGGGGCAATGTGAGACTTTTCTTTAAAAGGGTTAAAAAGAAGTCAGGCTATGGTAGCTCCTGCATTTAATCCCGGCACTTGGGAGGCAGAGGTAGGCAGATCTCTGTGAGTTCAGAGGCCAGCCTGGTCTACAGAGCAAGTTCCAGAATAGCCAGGCAGTTACACAGAGAAACCCTGTCTCGAAAGATAAAACAAAACAACCAAAAAAGGTTTAAAAAGTATTATTTTACTTTATTTTTATATGTGTGTTTGTGTGTGCCCATGGAGATCAGAAGAGGACATCAGATCTGGAGTTACAGGTAGCTGTTGAGTTGCCATGTGGGTGTTGGGAACTGGACTCTGGTCCTCTGCAAGACCACAAGCGTTCTTAACTCTGAGCCATCTCTCCAGGCCCAACGCTAGATTCCTCAACACTGCTCCACGGTCTCCTGAGGCTGTGTGTATTATTTCTCTTCTCTTGTTCAGATTGGATAATTTATATTTATCTCCAAGCTCTCTGACTCATTCCTCTGTTGTGTGTGGCTCTTTACTGAGTCTATGTGGTGAAAATTTAAATTTCAGTATTTTTTTTTAAAGTTATGTTCTCAAGCTTCCATTTAATTCTTTGTTAACAGCATGTGCTGCTTTGTTGAGAGTTTCTACATTTCCATTTGTTTTAAGAACATTTGCCTTTATCTCTTGGAACCTTAAATTTTTTGACAATTTCAATGCTTCTGTTATCTTTTTCATCAGATGTTGTTGACATTTCCTGGTTCTTTGCATATTGAATAGTTTTGGATTATACTCTGGGCATTTTGAAATACTGGATTCTGTTAATATTTTGTGGAGAACAGTGTGCCCTGACCCAGCCTTTGTGGGGTGTGGCTTTAGTTTTATGCTCAGTTTGATGGTGAATAAGTACTTCACTCACAGGCTTCTCAACTTCCTCTTGCTAGGTTCTCTCCAATATTCTCTGGCTCCCAAGAATTCCTTTGCTGCCCCAAGCCTCAGTTCGGAAGAGCTATTGCCTATTCTACCCACCTTGGGTTGGTTAAAGCAGGTTTTGTGGCCAAGTCTACAGTCAGCAGGGAAGGAACCTGGCTGCTCATGCTCTGTGCTTGGCAAGGTCACGTGGCAGAGCGGCAGCGCGTGAGGAGTGGGAACACACAGCAGGGCTCAGAGCTGGTCTCAGAACACTCAGGCCTTAAGACGGTTCAGCCAGGCTTCACTGAGCCTCCAGCTTCCATCACCTTCTCCTTTAATGCCCAGTTGTAGTTTCATCTCACCCACGGTGAAATGCTCAGACCAGCCAAGAGGCCCAGAGAGTCCCCAAGTTTGGGGGTGGGGGCTCCTGATCGATGCTTCCTGTGGTTTTTATTTCCTGTTCAATTTTATCCATCACCTCCTCATGCCTGTGCTTTTCTCCCCAGCTCCAGCCACCCCCACGCGGAGCTTAGGACTTGTGTTTACATAATCAAAACATCTGCTTTGCTTGGCTGAGCAGAAGTCATCTATTCTGAGCGTCTACTCTGTGGCATTATAAAATTCCGAGTGGAGTCCCCGCCCCGCCCCCAGCAGCCCCTTTAGCTCCGTAGCGCTGAAAGGTGGCATAAACTACCTGTTTAGTGAAAGAACAAACTTCAGACAAGTGGTTTGAAGCTCTCTCCCACACCAGGTGCTTCTTCTTCGCCATTACGCCACATCTGTCTTCTACAGCGGTGTTTCTCAACCCGGGGTAGGGTGGGTTGGGGGTTGAATGACCCTTTCACAGGGGTCACATATCAGACAAGTTGCATATCAGATATTTACATTTCAATTCAAACCAGTTGCAAAATTACAGTTATGAAGTAGCAACGAAAATACTTTTCCGGTCGGGGTCCGTGAGGACCTGTATTAAAGGGTCACAGCGTTAGGAAGGTTGAGAACGGCTTGCTGCTCTGGGGCACCTATGAGTATCCTTGCCAGCTGCCGAGTGGGGAGTCCACGCAGGACACACGCAGTTGCACAGGGCAAATCCAAGCAAGCGTATTTAATGATATTTACCTGTCCTTTACAGAACCCACCCTCCTAGGTGACCCTGGAACTACTGTTCAGGCGGACACCAAAAAGAGGCGCTGCTGATGGCTCTGCCAGAGCAGCAGGCTCTGACTGGTCTGTCCTGGGGCACTGGAACACAGGTGGCCTTAGTCACTCTATGGTTGGTAGAGGCTATCCCAAAACCCAGACTGCACATGGGCTATGTTCTCTGTCTGCCTCAGTTTCCACACCTGCAAAGCGAGGGTTCCTGATAATAGGATAGCTCAGGCTAGCCTCGAGATGAATATATAGCGAAGGAAGATGTTAACCTCATGGTCTTAATCGCATCCCCTTCCTGAGTGCTGGGATTACAGGGTACACTACCAAGATCGGTTGGTTACTTTTCATCTAGTCTGTTAACACATACACATAGAAAGTCTGTCCTGGCTGCTGGTCCTGACACCTACATCCGGCGGGCCCACAGATAATGGTATTGGCTAGGGGGCATGGTCTCTTCTTCGTCTGAACCTTTGTGAATCTAAGAGGGCACTCAGGGTGGGGCATGGCTGTGACTGACAAGGAGTTCCGCAGCATGTATGGGCCTTGCCGTACCTTTGCAGGGTCCAGCTACGTGCAGGCTAGAGTCCCAGGGACTGTTGGGAAGAGGACCGCTTTCTCTGCAGTGAAGATTGCTAGTCACAGTCCCATGCACTCTGGGGAAGACGACTTGTTGGGGTTTATTAGAGCTGTGGACCCTCACACCCCATCTGACAGCCCTGGTGGCAGGAGTGTGTGTGGGGTGCTCTCTCGGAAGCAAGAGGGACAGAAATGACCTTCTGTACTTGCCTCCTGCTCTGGCTGGCAGTTCCAGCCTGTGCTCTGCCAAGCCCGATAACAGGACTATCTTTGGAAGGTGAATGGTGAGGACTCCAGATTGCAGAGATTTTGGCAATTTGAGCACCTCAAATTAGATTGGCCCCAAGAGTGAGTTAAGAATCTGCCAATTGTGTCCGTTTCTCTCGTAGCTTTCCTCACAGACCACTAGAGGGCATCGGGTTCAGTTTAGTCTGTAAAATGTATGCAAGTGTGAAGACCTGAGTTTGATCCCCGGAGTCTGAGTAAACCCCGTGCACATGGTTGTGCACACTTTTAATTCAAGCAAGGGGGAGGAAGAGACAGTTGGGGCTTGGTGGTTAGCTCACCGGGCAATCTCTAGGCCAGTAAGACATGCGCACGCACGCAGGCATGCACACATACTAGAAAACACAAGTACACACCCACATTAAATAGTAAAAGTGAGATTGAAAATATTTATCAGGCAACAGACCAAGAACACTGAGCAATGAAAAGGGAGACTGTGGGGCAGGGCTACGGTTGGGAAATTAAACTTTTACATTCTGGACTGTGCAGAGGTGGACGTGGCGCTGGGAAAGGGGCAGTGTGACTCAGCGCGTGATTCACGCAACTGCTGGGCATCTGTTGTATGGTTTATGTCCCACTCTGGTTGTTCCAGCAAGGCCTGGGGAACATTCCCTGGCACTTCTGCTGTGAGCAGACCAATGCTTGCTTCCGTGGTCCATGTGTCCACAGCGCTAGCAGCAGACTCATGCTTGTCTCATTTTCTTTACTATTTTACTAGCAGACATGTGCTGTTCTTCAGGGCAGCCTGGCCACCACAGGCCACCCACCGTGAGGGAGTACAGTGAGGTATTGGCGGGTGAGCAGGCACACTCACCTGCTGTCTGGGCTGTTGTTTCAGGCAGCCTCAGGCCTCAGGCTTTCTGATCTGTACCAGGCTGAATGTTGCCTGTGATGGGCAGTTGCTGTCACCCCTGGGGATGAGGAAACAGGCTCAGAGGAGAAGTCACTTGTTCACGTGGACCTTCTGGCTGAGGATCAGAGCTATGTATGAGGGGAACTTCCTAGAGCCAACAACATACTGCTGAGGTCACCCCAGTCCCAGCTCAGCTGTCCAGGTCACCTTCCTCCCAGATGAAGGGCTTCGAGGCAGGGCTGCTCTGCCATTTCTGTGATTTCCTCTCTGTCCTCTTTACATTGTGTCTTTTTACACTGGCCTTTGGCTCTGCTGTGACCCTCTCTGCTCTTCCCACCCAGGACCTCAACCTCATCTGTCTCACAGGCCTGTGCATCTCAGATCCACATACTCCTACTCAGGACTGTAGCAGGCTTTTCCAGACCACCAGCCCCCAAATCATGACACGGAGACTTATTAATTATAAGTGCTTATCCTTAGCTTTGGCTTGTTTCTAGCTAGCTTTAATTTTTTTTTAAAAAAATTAACCATTTCTATTAATCTATGTGCTTCCCTGAGGCTTGTTTACCTCATTTATGTACCATCCATCCTTCTTTCCTGCTTCCTCCAGGTCTGTCTGTCTGACTCCCCCTTTTCTCTCTGCCTGCCAGCCCCACCAATCCCTCCTCTGGCTAGCTATTGGCTGTTCTGCTTCTTATTAGACCAATCAGGTACCTTAGGCAGGCAAGGTAAAACAACAACACATCTTTACATAGTTCAACAAATACTCTATTCCACAACACATGTCTGCTCAGAGGCCCTCACAGAGAGCCTGTCACATTCCTGCCTATGGATCCCTTTACCATGTTAACTCTTGGTGGTATGTGCATTGCTCTGACATGTCCCTGGATTTTTTGTTACCAGTTGTCATCTTTTCCATGGTGAAGTTCCTCCTTGGTGTCTGGACAGAGGTGGTCTGCAAATCCAGTCAGAAATGGGGCAACAATATCTACTACAGACATTTGTTGTAATGATGAAATTAGATAACTCACACATGCATACTCCATATGTATGTGTTATGTACTGTGTGTTGTTGGAGATGTTTGCATTTGCTTTCATCTGTTTCTGGAAGATGGTTCAAGCTTTTCTGGGGTTATGGATTGCAGGCCAGGTATCTTATGCTTTTACTTATGTACTGTATGTTGTTGTGGGTTCTATATTTATGTATGTGTGCCATATACACACAGGCACACAGACAGCTGCCTGCCTGTGTGTTACAGACCCTAATGATGCTATGAGGAAGTGCATGAGTCTCTGTCTTAATGAAGGCTCTCATCCTTTTTCTTCATGTCAATTGTGCTCCCTACCTAGGCTTTGTGACCTGTTGCTCTGTGGGCATTCTGGTGTGTGTGTGTGTGTGTGTGTGTGTGTGTGTGTGTGTGTGTGTGTGTGTGTGTGTTTCTGAGGGCAGCTGGTCCCGTTCCTGTCTTTGTCAAAATAGGGTGAACTTATTGCTTATCATTGCTGTGCCGAAGCATCGATGGCTGTTAGACCCCCCAGAGTTCTCTGTCCATCCTTTGCAGTGACAGAAAAGGTGCCAAAGAGTGTCCATATCATTGCTTGGGTACCTTACAGCAGAGTACACAGGTAGAGCCTCCGCTGAACCCAGTTAGACAGGGGAAATAGTTCCAGATCTCAGACTAACAGCTACTAGGCTAGCATCTCTTAGACATGGCATTAGAGGCCTTTTCCCAAGACCTCTGATTAGCCCCCCTCCCCTTATAAATCTCCATGACTTCATTTTCTGGATCCCTAACTGGTTCCTCATACACTGTTTCCTCTGTCACTCTATCTAGACTCACTCCTCTCCCTGGGCCACTCTGGAGGTAGAGTTCAGAGCCATGCCTTTAGGAATCCCTCGAAGAAGTGTGTTGCCATAACAAAACCCTGCAATAAACAGCAGACATGGCTTGTCTTGTGGCTCTGTAGGCTGGAAATCCAGCACAAGATATCAGTGGGCTGCTTTCCTCTGAGGACTCCCTTCCTCACTGGTAGAGTAGAGGTTCTTGGGGGGACATGCTCATGCCTTGGAGAATGTGGACCTCTGTGGACCTCGGGACTGTACAGGGAGGACTCCTTAGAGGCTTGCTGAACCCCTAGATGTGTCTGTAGCAGGTGTGGAGGCTTCTGTGGCCTCCAGAGGAGAAGAGCAGGGTAGAGGGCAGCTGTGTGTGCACCCAGGCTCCAGATCATGATGGGGACAGTGTCAGGGTGTCCTGATGTTCCTGGGCCCGGCACCTCTGTGGAAAAGGGTTTTTTTGGGGACTCCTCTAGGAAAGCTAGGAATTAGGGAACCTTCCCTCAGTTCTAAATAACAAAAGAGAAACAGGACTACCCAAGGTGATCATCATCCTATCCAGGGGAAGAGCGTTCAAGTTAACTCACTCACCTGAACCCCCAGGAACCCAAGTAGAACCCAAAGTCCTTGTTTATCATATCCTGCAAAGTCATCCCAGCAGGCCTTGTGCCTACCTGGAACCACCCTGACCCCCGTGGACTCTCCCTGACTCCTTGGTACAGTCCTGCTACCCAGGGACTTTCCTACCCACCCTACTCTTTTTTTCCGGAGCCGCAGCCTGTCCATCCACCTCAGTACCCACAAGATAAACCCAATACGTTCTGCTGCTGTGTGTAATTCACAGGCAGGACACAGAACACCTGTGCTTCATTCTGTTGTCACAACTGTTGGCACCATGGAAATCACAGGATTAGAAATGAGACTGGGAACACGGATTACTGTGTTGCTCGGAAGTTCAAAGAAACGGGAACTTCCTGAACAATAAGGCAGCTGTATTTGCATAAATTAGCTGCAGAGGTGCTCATGAACCTCATGGAGCCAGTGACCTTCTAGAAGTTTGGTTATGGAGACTGGGAAGGGTGGAGAGTGTGGGGAAGTGTCATTTGGGTGACTTTTTGGCAAACTGTCTGAAAAAAAAATCCATTCTGTATTGCAGAGTTCATAGACTAACCTCAATTTCAAGGTTAGACACAATCTTCCTTCATCTATCCATTCCCAGGAAGCAAGACATTTGCCCAAGGTCACACGGCTGCTATGCCCAGTGGCCTTCATAGTGTACCAATTAATCCTGTTCCTATCAGATTTGGCCACCAAACTGTCATCAGGTGGATAGAAAATGTCAGTGAAGAGCCTTCTTCCCCATAAATGTGTGACTCACAAGAAACACCAGGGAGAACTGGACAGAACTGACCTCGCCGCCAGCAATGTGCACGGATCCTCATGTACCGCTCATCACTGCCTCCCATCCCATGCAGCAGCTGGCAGGGCTGACCCAGGCATCCCAAGCCTCACAACTTCGCTTAGTACTTCAATTAATGCACAAGCTGAAGTCTTGTCCTACCCAGACTGTATAAACGCCATCCACAGGCTGGAGGGATGTCTCCATGAGACATGATGAGAGTGGGTACTGCTCTTGCAGAAGATTCAAGTTTGGTTCCCAGCACCTATGTCAGACAGCTCACAATTGCTTGTAAATCCAGCTGCAAGGATTCTAACTCTCTCTTCTGGCTTCCATGGAGGCCTGCACTCAAGTGCATTTACACACACACACACACACACACACACACACACACACACACACACAGAGAGAGAGAGAGAGAGAGAGAGAGAGAGAGAGAGAGAGAGAGAGAGAGAGAAAATAACAACAAAAATTTAAACTCCACGAGAGAAAAAGAAGGCTATTGGGAATTTTCTGTTTTTCTAAGACCTACTCTTGTGTCCCTACCATAGCCAATAGTATGTGACATACCATGGTAGACTCCCACAAAGTGCCATTCTGTACCTCTCACCATAGACCAATCCTTTGAGCCCCTTTCATCACTCTCCAGTCTCTTCCCCTACCTCAGTGGCCAGCTAGTGACTCATTTTAGCTAGCAGGATGGGATAGAGATGTCAGGCATCTCAGGCCCTGAGCCCCCAGAGACCATGCATTCTCCCATCCCATCTCTTTGAATCCTACCATTGGCCTGGAAACAAGCCCCTGGGGAAACATGCTGGGGATCACCTCACCCCAGATGACAACCAAGTAGCCACACATCCTAAGGCCACTGCCTAAGGCCATCTGTGATGATTAGCTTTAATTTAGCTTGACACAGTCTAGAACCACCTGGGAAGAGAATCTCAATGAGGCATTGTCTACATTGGGTTGGCTTGTGAGTCATGTCTGTGGTGGAGTGAGTGTCTTAAGTCAATTGACGTGGGAGACTCACCACTGTGGGTGGCATCATTCCCTAGACAGCAGGTGTTGAACTGTATATGACTGGAGAAATTGAGCTGAGCAAGTAAGCAAGAAAGCGACTGAGCATGCATGAGTTCATTTCTCTCTGCTCTTGACTGTAGTTATGATTGTGACAAACATTCTCAGGCTCCTGCCACTGTGTCTTGTTTGCAATGCACTTGGTATTGTGTACTAAAGTCTTTTCTCTACTAAGTTGCTTTGTGTCAAGGAATTTTATGGCAGCAACAGAAATACTGTGGTAGTTTGAATGTAATTGGCTCCCATAATCTTCGTAGGGAGTGACACTATTAGGAGGTGTGGCATTGTTGGAGTGGCTATGGATGAAGAGTGTCACGGTAGCGGCAGGCTTTGAGGTTTCCTATGCTCAGGATACTGTCCAGTGTCTCACTCAACTTCCTATTGCCCTGCAAGATATAAGACTCTCAGTTATTTCTCCAGAACCCTATCTGCCTGGCTGTTGTCATACTCCATACCATGATGGGAATGGATTGGATCTCTGAAACTATAAGGAACACCCCAGAGTTGCTGTGGTCATGGTGTCTTTTCAAAGGGATAGAAGTCCAAGACCAGCCAGCTCCAGCTAACCACAGATAGAATAGCTTGTCTGTCCAAACTCCCAAGCAATTGCTCAGTGCCCGATGCTGCTTGCTGTGGAGAATTCTGCAAGTCTGGTTAACACATCCTGTCCTGTATGTTTCTTCCCTTCAATAACTTTATGGATTAATAACCATCCCTCTTTTCAGAAGTTGGGTTGAGATTCAGAGGAGTCTTGGCTGAAGTCACCCTGCCTCTAATCGAAGACCTAAACGTCAACCCAGACTTTTCTCACTCCTCTGTGAAGGTCTGATGTGACCAATGAATCTCTAACACTGAAATTGGTTAAAAAAAAAAGATTGCATTTCATTGGCTAAATCTTCTCATAATGTAATGCAGGGAGAAGCAAGGAGGCAGGGGAAGCAACACTGTGATTGATTAGTAATGTCTGGGTTGTGCTGCAGATACAATGATGTGAGTGCTGTGCTATGCATTTAGCAGGTAAATCTTGAATATACTGAAGCTCAAAGTCAGAGAGAATTTTGGATGACGTACAAAGATTGTCTGAGGTAGATAGGTGACTATCAAGATTTGTCTGTGAGGTAGATGAGGGTACCAGCAAGCTCCCTGCACTGTGCTTAGGAGCTAAGTATAGTCAGTCATGCTACCACCACTGTCCTGCCCTCTGTGACAGCCTAGATTACTCATCAGGAGTTTGTTAGAGACAGAGAGGTAAGAGGGCATTTATTTCCAGATTAAGAATGATGACATTGGCTGCTTCAATTCTGTTCTCTGAAATGAACTGAAGGTAGTAATGACAAGAAACAGAACATAGCATGGGGTTTTGCTTTGTTTTTTCCTTCATTTTTATTGAAAACAGAAATGACCACAGCTCCAAACCACAGACCCAGGAGGTTTCCTCCTCAGACTATGGAATGTAGACCAGAACCAGAGGAAATTGAATCCATGCAGACACTCCCAAGATGTTTTCCATATATGAACGCTGAGGTTTTACCTACACACTCCAAAGTAGATACACCAGACCTGAAACTTTAACTGATAATCCTTTGCTCAGAGCTCTAGGAGCCACCTGTCTTCCCCAGAGGCATTGCTGGGCCTGCTAGCTGCAGGGACATCAAGCTTTGTGCTTTGATCTGTGAGACGAGGTCCAAGATGACAAAACCAGATGTGAGCTGCCTACTGCCTAAGGCCATTGTCTCTACTCTCCCTACATAGTTTTACTACAAGGAGCTTCGTGGTTGTCAAAGGTGCTGAGGGAAACACTCAGGGACTCTGGAAGAGAAAAGAAATGTAGCAAAGACAGGAAGTTCCTGAGGACAGAGGGGGAAGTAGCATTTTCACAGGTCCTATTAATACCAGTGCACACAACTCTTTAAAAGGGCTCAAGAGAAAGGAAGACACACTGTGGTTTGTGTCTGTCATCCCAGCCATCAGGAGTCTGAGTCAGGGGGGCTCATGAGTTTGAGGCCAGCCTAGAGATATAAGTAAGATAACTCAAGAAATCTAAAATCAAAAACAGAATGAAAACAAATAAAAAGGACCAGAAAGTATGGGGATAGAAAGTGAGCATAGAATCACAAGGTGGGTGTTCAGGAGTTGTTCTTAGGAATGAAACTGAGGTAAATGAGGCAGGATGGGGAGGGAAGAGAAGCAATTCAAACTCTACAACATATACCACCACCGAGGTGGGCCTGAGTGGCACAGGCCTGTAATCCTAGCTGCTGAGGAGGGTGAGGTGGGCTGAAAGTTCAAGATCTGCCTGGACTATAGAGTGAGTTTAGAGCCATCCTGGGGAACTTAGTGAAACCCCTTGTCAAAATTAAAATTAATTAAAAAGAAGGGCCGGGCATTTAGGTCCTTGGTAGAGTTTGTCTAGCATGTCTGAGGCCCCGGCTTCAACCCTTAAGACTTAGAAACAAAACAGAACAAAACAACAGCAAAAATCAGTAAGTGAAATGAGTGCTGCCATTCTATAATGAGCAACAGTGAAAAAGCCTTAGACTGTTGCCCAATATGAAAAAGAAAAGGATGTTACTTTTTGAGAATTTGGTCCAAGATGACAAGAGATTCGAGGCACAAAAGGCAGCCAGTTATCCAATAGATAAACATTCCACAAGACCAGAGGTATAAAAATACTGAAAGATATACTAAAAGAAAAAAAAATTGAAGTGAAGACATGGATCTGTGGATCAAATGTGCACAAATGGGGAAAAATGTCTAAGACAAGGTTGGAAGAAATGACAATGCAAAACTATGGCTAGGACCATAGCTCAGTGGAGAGTGCTTGCCTTAACATTCACAGGCCACAGCATTACAAAAGGAGAGAAAAAACCTAAAATATGCCTAGTGATTTAGGTAGAAAAACTCATGCCACAGAGCTCAGTTGGTTAAATGCTTGCCTTGTAAGATTTGAGTTTAATTCCTAGTGGCCACATAGAAAAAGTCAAGCATAGTGACACTTGTATCTCCAGTTTGTGTGGTGTAGACAGACAGATTCCAGCAAGTCTACTCTTCTTGGTGAGTTCCAGACCAAGAAGAGACCCTGTCTCAACATGAGAGAGTGGTTAGTAAGATTGCTCAGTGGGCAAAGGTGCTTGCCATCAAGCCTGATGAGTTCAATCCCCAGAACTCTCTCGATAGAAGGAGGGGTCCAATTTCCATAAGCTGTCTGTCCTTCGCACATGTGCTTTGGCATGTGAACTCACACATGTAGGCATATACATACTCACATACAAATAAATAAAAAAAAACACGGTGGCAGTCACAAGGTTGTTTAAATCACTCTTAAGAGAAAACAAACAAAAACCAAAGGTGGATGACTCCTTAAAAATGATATCCAAGGGTGAACTTTAGTCCTCATATGCCCTGCACACACATGGGATCATGAATTATACACATATGCACACAATCAAGCCAGCACATGGGGAAAATTGGGTGTGTTATGATCTATTGTTTACAATTTATTAAAGTCACTGGAGATCAAAACAGCAAAGCAGCCATATTAGTTATCTGATGGGAGATGTCATTCTGTAAATATGTTTTTTGTATTGGTTAATGAATAAAGCACTGTTGGAAAGAAAGATAAGAGGGACTAGGAAACTAGGAGGAAAGACGAAGTAGTAAGGGTCAGCATGGAGAGCCTGGAGAGAGCAGCATGCCGGGCCATTGCTCCCTGGTAAGATGAGACCACGTGGAAATACTTAAATTAGTAGAAATGGGTTAATCACTAAGACAGAGCTAGCCGATAAGGAATTAGTAACTGGCCAACAGCATTATATCAAATACAGAGTCTCTGCGTGTTATGGGGTAGGGGTGGGGGCTGGCTGTGGAGGTGGGACAAGACCATCAGGGAAAAATCTACTCATTACAGTTAGCCATAGAAGCCAGGCAGTGGTTGCACACACCTGTAATCCCAGGACTCAGGAAACAAAGGCAGATGGATCTCTGCCAGCCAGGGCTACATGAGATTGAAATCAGTCTAAAAGAGTAACAGAGCTCACGCCTTTAATCCTAGAACTCATGAGAGGTATATAAGACAGGAACAGTCTCAGAGCCACAATGAGACATTGATTCTCCAGCCACGCTGAGGAGAAGCAGGAGTCTGAGGCTTGTTGGGGGAGCTCTGGAGACAGGATCAGTCTGAGGTAGAGGTAAGAGCTAGTGAGTAACTGGCCAACAGCCTTATATCAAATACAGAGTCTCAGCATGTTATTGGGGGCTGGCATGGCAGTGGGACCAGACCTGAGGCGGGGGAAATCCTACTCGTAACATAAAGGTGTCAGGAGTGGGATTGAGAACTTTCACTTAAAACTTAACAAAAGCTTAAAAAATAGTTTTTAGAAACAAAAGAACAGAGACAAGCAAGGCTTCTTGGCAGCAGCATTTTTCTGGGTTGGACTCTGTTTTGTGAGAGACACATAAAGATTTGCGCGGCTCCTTTAATGGAGGTTTCCAAAATTTACATAAGTGGCAAAAAGCCGCATGATTTTTAAAGAGATCTGCTAACAATTCATTGCTGTGTATGAGAGCTACAATAAAGGTTTACAGTGTGTTTTAAAATATATGTAGGCTTAAAAAATAAAAAAAATAAAATGGTTTTAAAAAGACAAAGTGTGGCCAGTTGTGGTGGCACAAGCCTTTAATCCCAGAATTCGGGAGACAGAGGCAAGCAGATCTCTGTAATTTCAAAGTAAACCTGGTATACAGAGTGAATTCCAGGACAGATAAAAGTTACACAGAAAAATCCTGTCTCAAAATATGTAAAAATATAAGTAAAAGAAATAGAGTAATAAAAAAGCCACGTAAAGATGGAAAGCACAGAGAAACTTTGGATATTGTACGCTGTTCTGTTATCTTTACATTGTTTGACTGCTGAGGAAATAACAACTACTGATAAAAAAATGCTGCTGGATTAATTCAATTTATATATTTTAAAAATGCTTTGACTCCAAAATTTAAGTTCAAGGACAAGTTACTGGAGAAAAGGATTTCTATTTTTGTTTCCACAGAAAATGAAAAGCTGTGGATTCCTTCCAAACTAATGTGGTTTGATCAAGCAAGACCCACTGAAGCAACGCCAATGGGACATTGCAACCTTACAGACCACTACAGCCAAGATTTCTGCATCTTCTTAGAACCCCATGACAGCGCCCCCTACCAGCAGGAAGCAGTTTGGAAAGAACAATGCCCACATTCCCAAATATTGTTTATAAATGTTTGTTTTCATTTAAGTGGGCTTGGTTATAAATGGTTAGTGACCACAAGCAATCTTTTTAAAGGTAAAAAGGGAATTATGATATAGACATGAATTCTTTGTTTTAGAATGGATTTTTATTTATTGATACAAATTTAAGGTCAATTTTGTGATATGCATATTTCTTCCCTTGTTTAGGATTGTGTTTATATAGCTCATTGAAAAATGTAATGTATAATTCAGTACAGATTATAGAGAGTTGCCTATGATAGTGAAAACTTAGAGTTAAGTTAGTTAGGATTTCTAGATATGCAGAGATGTTTTTGAGATGAATAGGCATTCTTCAAACCTTTCAAAGACCTACAGAATATGACATTTAAAATGGTTTAGGGTTTTTCTTGACAGTGAGACATAACTGCTCCTGGTAACACCACCTTCATCAGAAAGGAAGATGGACATTGAAGAAACTCGTTACGAAGTTTGCTTTCAATATGGCAAGACTAGCCATTTGAGCAAGGTACTGATCTTGTATAGACTGTTTGACTTTATGCTGTATGGAAATGCAGGACCCACAGAAAAGTGACTGCTGAAACAAGATGGACAGTGCTACAGGGTTCCTGCTTCATGAAAGAGTCTGCCAGACACACTATGTCCTATGGGCTGAAGATGGAACATTACAGAAGAACTTCAGGTGACTGACCAGGCAATGAGTTGTCTCTGTCATTCTAGAGTTTATGTATTATCCTTCTGTGGTCTTTGATGGAGTTGAAGACATATAGTTATGGTTATAGTTTTCCTTAGTTAGGATTAAAGATAAGTTACATATAAGACTTTGGACTCATAAAGATAGGATAGATGATAGAATATTTTCTTTAAGTCTTACTAAATGTTAATGGACTAAATGTTGTTAACTGTGATTCTTATTTGATAACTGTTGTGTGATATATTTTGCTATGTTAAGGTTAAAACCCTTCTTTTTATTTTAGATAGAAAAGAGGAGATGATGGGAGATGCTATTTTGTAAATATGTTTCTCATACTGGTTAATGAATAAAGCACTGTTGGGCTAATGGGAAAGCAAGATAGGCGGGGCTAGGAGAAAAGGAGGAAAGAGGAAGTAGTGGGGAGGAGTCAACTTGGAGAGCCTGGAGAGGTAGCAAGCCAGCCACTCTGGCCCGTAAGATGAGCCACGTGGAAATACTTAGAATAGTAGAAATGGGTTAATCATTAAGACAGAGCTAGCTGATAAACAATGATAGTAACTGGCCAACAGCCTTATATCAAATACAGAATCTCAGTGTGTTATTGGGGGCTGGCGTGGTGGCAGGACCAGACCGGCGGCAGGAAAAACGTGCTCGTAACACTAGTGGCCAGCTGCTTTGCTTCTTTGATCTTCAGCTTGAAGCTTGAACCCCAATATCTGTCTCTGGGTCTTTAATTTTTTACTGCATAGGTGCATTCAAGCTTCTTTGTGTCTTAGCTTGATAGAAGAAGGAAGGGAAGGAGGAGGGAGACAGAGAACACAGGAGGGTGTCTGAGAACAATGCTATGTAACCTCAGCATCTGTCCTTAATTGACATTGTATTTGTGCTTCTGGGACAATACGGAATGCCCTCAACCCTGACACAATAATAACAAGGCTAGAAGGAGCAGCATTTGTCTAGTTTTGTGGGCTTTACTATTAGGGAGTCTGTCCTGTGCTAACTGGGTTCTCTAGAGGAACAGATGCTAGATTCATATATATTGAAAGGGGATTTACCAGCGGCTGGAGAGATAGTTCAGTGGTTAAGAGCACTGCCCCCCTCCCCCGAGGACCCAGGTTCTATTCTCAGCACATTGTGGCAGCTTGCAACTGTCTGTAACTCCACTTCCTGGGGGTCTGACCCCTTCTCTACAGCCTGGGGGTCTCTACAGCCACCAGGCACAAACATGTTGCACAGATATACATGCAGGCAAAACACTCATGCGTGTAAAATAAAGACAAATTTTCTAAAGGAGGATTCGTTTGTGGGTGGCCTAACAACACTCATCTTCACACTGGAGAAGTGGAGGAACAATAGATTGCTCAGACCACAAGGCTGGACACGTCAGCTGCAGGCCTGGAGGATTCCTGGAGAGCTGCTGCTCTTCAGGTTACATTGGAAGGCAGAAGAAACTGGTTTTGGATGCAGTAGATGGATGAACACCCCAGGGAGATGACAAGGTAAGCAGGCAAAATGTGGACATTTTCCCCTCAGACTTCATTCTACCTGTGCTGCCACTGGAAGGTGGTGTTTGCTTTCGGGGTGGTCTTCCCACTTCAGTTAACCCGATGGGGAAATTCCTCATGGATGTGCAGAGGCTTGCCTCTTACTTGATTTCAGATCTAGTCAAGTTGACAACTAAGATTAGACATCACAAGTGCATTTGGCTTTGTTCTGATATTTTTGGAGACAGTGTTTGGTTAGGTATCCCAGGCTGGCCTCAGGCTGTCTGTATAGCAAAGGCTGCCCTGTAATTCCTTATAACAGCCTCTGTCTCAGCTCCTAGGATGCTGGGGTTATAGATGTGGCAACCCTGCCTATGTTAAGTGTTTTTTCTTCCTTATTGTGATGGCATTTGTAGAAAAAAAATCTATGAAGTACCATTTATCTGAAAATAATATATTTGTTTCATCTTGATTTTCATTTGTTATGTCAAGTGGAGTAAATTACATCTAGTAGTTTAAAATGAAGAATGGCATGTATAATTTCATTTTTTTCTTATCTACTGCTTCATGTACACCTGCAGAGTACCTTTTGGGGTAACCATTACTGTTTGAATATTTTACACTATACCTCTGAATTTTGATGTCAAAAATTTATTATTTTAAAAAATTTTGGTCAGATTGTTCTTTGTTCAGGAAAATCAAAGTTGCTGTTTGACAAAGTGGGGTCCTGGCTGATCCCTTTACATGTGGTACAGGAGAAGGCCTGGCAAGATGGTTCAGTGGGTGAAGATGCTTGCTGTCAAGCACATCCACACACACACACACACTCACACTCACACTCTCACACACACACATATAACACACACACACACATCATACACACATACACACACACACATGCAAACACACAGATGCACACACATCCAATAAATAAATAAAAGTGAAACAACAGCAACCAAAAAGATGTAGGAAGGTAAGAGAATGTGGTGGTTTAAATGCAAATTGCTCATATATTTGAAATCTTGGTCCCTAGTTGATGGAACTGTTTGGGAAGGATTAGAAGGTGTGGCCTTGCTGGAGAAGGTGTGTCACTGGGGGTGGGTTTGAGTTAACAAAAAGTCCCTACCATTCCCTTCAACTTGTGGTTGTTGTCTCAAGATGTGAGCTCTCAAGTAATGCACTAGTTCCATGCCTGCCTGCCTGCTCCCGCCATGGTGGTCATGGACTCTTGAAATTGTAAGCCCCATTAAAATCTTTCATCTATGCACTGACTTGGTCATGGTATCTCTTCGTATCCATAAAAAAGTAATTAAGAGAGCCCCACGGAGAAAGGGCTGAGATGAGGTGTTTTAGATGCTAGCAGGTGATATTTAATGCTGAAGGCAGATGTGAGCCCGGCACCAGAACTCATGGCTGGAGTACCAGAGCATATGGTTCCCTTTCACTCCCAGGTGCCAATGGTCAATGAAGGATTGACTCTTTGAAATGCACTTTATTCAGAGAGTCGCAGTCTAAGAAGACAGTGGATGGACACCCTGAAACCTAGTCTAACATCTCATCTTCAGCCTACAGGGCCACATAAGGGTGGGGACAGAAGCAAGCAGTCATTCTGGAGCTCAGGCTTGCTTCTCTGGCCACACTTCTGAGAGCTATGGTGTCTGCTTCTCCCATCATCATCTCAGCACTCGTCTGTTCTGTGGCTCAGGCACTTCCTGAAATGCAAGGTTAGCAATGATGTCTGCTATAACAGCCATGGTCTTTTCCAGAGGCACCTGGGATAGCAGGGGTTGACTTAGGACAAGCCCGCCATGGGTACAGTTGAGCTAGGAATAACAGATGCTGGTCTGAGCCATCATGTATCTTCCCTGCCAGTTGCCAGCTATTAGGCAAGAAAGGCTCAGGTCTCACTGCAAACCCCATTGAAGGATAGGTTGTGCATGTGGGCCTCTAGGGAGTACTAGAACACAGTTGTCTACCAGCAGGCTGTGTGTCCTGTGGGCCTCACCTGTGTTGGTCTGGCTTACCTGTTTTTACTGGCTGGAAGGTTAGTGTAGCTCAAGGGGCAGGGCCATGGGCAGTGGGTATAGACTAGAGTGTGCC
The DNA here is from genome assembly GCA_030556225.1 of Cricetiscus sungorus. Lineage (NCBI taxonomy): Eukaryota > Metazoa > Chordata > Mammalia > Rodentia > Cricetidae > Cricetiscus > Cricetiscus sungorus. The sequence continues at coordinate 125,961,535 of JANBXA010000734.1, read as the reverse complement.
AAGCAGTGCAGATGGATCTGCTGTTGAATATGATTGACAGGAGGAGGATCTTGTCTCTTTATTTCTATCATGTCTTATTTTCACCCACAGGAGAGAGACAATGGGTTTGAGGCCACATGGGTGATAGACAATGCCACTGTGTTCTGAGGCCACTGTGCCGCAATGTCAGGGCCCACACAATCTTTCTCTGTTACTTCCTGGCTTAGTTAGGGGTTGCTGTGAAAAAAAGCACCATGACCTGCACATGGAAGTTTCTGTCCCACCTGGCCCCGCAGCCATTCAGTCCCAAATAAACACACAGAGGCTTATATTAATTATAAACAGGTTGATGTATGGTTCAGGCTTCTTATTGGCTAGCTATCTCTTAATTATTGACCCATTTCTATTAACCTGTGTATCTCCATGTGGTCTTGGCTTACCAGTGATTTCTGGGCCTCTTGCTTCCTCGGCAGCTACAATGGTGTCTCCCTGACTCCACCAACTACCTTTCTCTATCCCTGTTTGGATTTTCCAAATGGCACAATCCTACAAGTCCATTGGCTGAAACAGCTTTATTCATCAACCAATAAGAGAAACATATATTCACAGCATACAGAAGTATATCCCCTATCGATGACCAAAAAGGAAGGCGGGGAGGACAGGGTTTGTTTGGCTTATAATTCCACATGAATGCTCATTAATGTAGGAAGTCAGGACAGGAACTCAATAGGGCAGGAAACTGGAGGCAGCTGCTGATTGAAGGGGCTCTGGAGGGGAGCTGCTTATTGCCTTGCTCTTTATGGCTTGCTCACTCTGTTTTCTTGCAGAACCCAAGACCACCAGCCCAGGGATAGCACCACCCACCATGCCCCCCCACCCATCAATAACTAATTAAGAAAATGCCATACAGGCTTTCTACAGCCTGATCTTATGGAGGCATTATTAGTTGAGGTTCTCTTCTCTCAGGAGTCTTTGGCTTGTGCCAAATTGACATAAAACTATTCAATATACTGCCTTATAGTGGTTGGTATAGAGATATAGGCAGGAACCTCCTCTTCTTTCCCACCTTACCCCACAACCTTCTGGATGGGTGAGTTGGATTCTGGGCTGCCAGCTCAGCCCTCTGGCTCCCAGTTTTTGCTCTTCTTCCTCTCGTGGCCAGGCACAGATGACCCACTGTTGAAGCTTACCTGGAACAAGACAGCTTTGCCCTTTGGGACCTGAGCCTTGAAAGCATGGATTAGGTGCTGAGTCTTTGAATACCTTTGAGTGTGCTGTCAAAAACTCCACTGTTCTGTGAACCCCAAAGAATGAGAATCATTTTGACCTTGGCAGGGCTGGTGGCCACATCTGGACTCCTACACTGCGAAAGACACTGCTGGAGGAGGCTGGGACTCGGCAAGGGCATGGGGACCGTGGAGCCTGTGCAGCCCCTCCCACCTGCTCCTTCTCAGAGTGTCAGGCTCTGGGCAGGGAGGTTAATGGAATCCCGAGGCTGTGGTAGAAGGGAAATTACTTGGCTCCCTTCTTTGTAGTTTTGCTCTCTGCCGCCGTGGTCGTCTTGTCCTCACTCAGGGCTTGAGCCAGGCTTGGGGCTCATAATTTCAAAGTCCTTTTAACTTTTCAGGTCGGAATGTTATTGCTTTGGCCAAAGGCCCCTTGAAGATTTACAGAGCAAAGAGTAGGCACTATATGATCCTTAGAGTGCACTGCAGGGTTCCCATGGGACATGTGACTCTGGTTAGTGGCTCCTTTTACAGCTAGGGCTGGCTTCTACAGAGCGGGATCCACACCCAGACTGTAGGACACATGAGCCAGTCAAAGATGGCACTGAGGGGAAATCAAGAGGGTGAATCCTGAGTTGTTTACAAAAAAAAAATAGGAAAGACAATTGGTTGTCTAGCTCGAACCAGATGAGGTTACTGCATGAACTCGTGATCATTAGGTGAAGCATAAGGGCACCTAGGCTTGTGATCGTAAGACCTTTAAAACCATTGGCTGGCTGTTTTCCCTCTCTGTGGTTTTATCCTTTAAAAGATGCCTGCTATGGGACAATAAATGAGTTCCTGCTTGACTGGACTTCCTGCTGCATCTGATTGTCTCCAGCAATCTTGGAGGCTGGGGAATGGGTGGGCAGCACACTTACCTTTCCTCAGACCCAGCTCAGCTTTCCATGGCTGCTGGGCTAAGATCCCTGCACTGGTCCTGTTGGTGCATATTGGACCCAACTTGATTTCCCTTCCCCGGTTCACTCTTAGCACAGCCCCAGATGAAGTTGCTGCCCAGGAGCCTATGGAGCTGGGCAGAACCAGAAGTGGGGTAGAAGGATCACAGTCCATCTCTTGCCTTGTGAACAAAGCCAAAATTCTGCCTCAGTTTCCTCCCTAATGGGTGTGGTAAAGAGGATAAAACGTCCTTGTGGCTACTTTGAGTGTTAAGCCAGCTGAGGGAGATGATGGGCATATGCCTGGCACAAAGTCAGCTTTCAATAAACCGTTGCCTTATTCAGAGGCCTTGGGCTCAGGAGCTCTGGGACTTACCAGCACTCCAATCTTCTGGAAAGGTAAGCCACAAATTAGCAGCATTTTTTCTACCTCTCATGGATCCACGTGTGGGACCTGTCTATCCCAGCAGTGACAGGTAATGGCCCAGACTCACACAGCTTGGGTCCTGTGACTGGAATCAAAGCCTGGTGAAGACAGAGAGGATGTGGACAGAGTGACAAATCAATGTTGTAGTCAGGAAATATTAGGACTGAGAAATCTTCCCAAAGCTGAGGTTAGGGACTCATAGCCTAGTTTCTAGGTTCTTCTGAGCAGCTATGTGAGAGACCTTTGACTGGCTCATGGGCCCTAAATGCAGGGCATCTTCTTAGTTAATGACTGATTATGGGCAGTGCCACCCTTGGGCAGGTGGTCATGAGGTATACAAGAAAGCAAGCTGAGAAAGCTTCAGTGAGCAAGCCAGTAAGCAGCACCCCTCCAAGGTCTCTGCTTCAGTTCCTGCCTCCAGGTTCCTGTCCCTGTCTGAGTTCCTGCCCTCATGACAGACTGTGACCTAGGAGGTATAAAGTTAAATAAACCCTTCCCTTTCCAAATGGTCCTGGCATTTATTACAGCAATAGGATGCAAACCACGGCATATTCTTACCTGTCTCCAGGGACACTCACTCTGGGATAGCTCCAGGGTGTCCAGATGTGAAGAAGCCTAAGTACCACTGGAGAAACTTCTCAGTCAGTGAAATGGCCACCAACCTGAGCCCTGCCAGCCCAGGTGCCTCCATGTGAGAGGAGGAAGCATCTTAGACATTGTAGTTCTGGAACAGAAGCAGGAAAGAACTGAGGGACCAGGAGACAATGAAAACAGATTCTACGTACCTGTTATCTGCAGTCCTACCAGCCACTGGTGAAAGTGTGACACTGAGACACAAGCTTTTATCCATGGGACAATCTCCAGCCAGTCCAAACAATGTCACCTGGCTCCAGGTTTAGATCTACAACTCTTCAAGTGGCCTTGGTCAGAGAATTCAGCCATCTGCAAGATGGAAGTTAGGGCAAGCATCCATCTCTCTGCGCTGAATGAGGAGTGACTTGATCCTGCTGGGGTATGTTGGAGAGCAGCTTAGTGGGGATGCTGGCAGTCACTCAGACTGATACGCAAGCTTGAGTTTCACCCTGTAAAGCTTGAGTCACATCAGAAACAAAAAGATCCGAGATCCATGTGTGATTGGGGCATGGGACAGAAGGAATGGGGTGAGTGGGATTGTAATCTGGTGCGGTCCTTCTCAATTATGTGACTTTACAGAGCTCAAGGAAATCAGGGCAGAGGTGAGAGAACCCCGGGTGAGACACACCGGAGCCCAGGCTGTGTCCCTTACTCTGGGTCCAAAGATTTGATTCTACATTGTGTCCCTCAATCTGGTTCCCTCTGAGCCAGGCCAGCCCATTCCACACAGTGCCCTCAGAAATGAACTGTTTTCCTAGTGGCTCAAATGACAAAACATATGCTTGGAAAGGGCTGTTCAAACAGGATTACTGGAACCTTTGTCACCAGAGTTGGCGTGATATAGCAGACATCTGCAAAGGGGGCAATTATAATTAATTAGACCTTCCTCAGGTTCCTGACACATGGTCTGTCAGCAGGAGCTGCCAAATCCTTTCAGAGGAACATGTGGAGTTTTTGTAAAGGGATGAGGGGAAGTCCAGAGGGATGGATGGAGCCCACATTGTGTCACCCTTTCCACTGGAAGCTGAGGTGATTCTTGGTCCTGGAATCCTATGTGCACAGCTCCATTGGAGGAACATTACTCATCTCTACACCTCTTGGTGAAGACCTGGGAGGCACCTGTGTTCAGAATGACAACCATCAGTGTAGTGCTGCGACGGCGGCGGCTGCTGCTGCTGCTGAAAACAACAATGATGGTGGTCATGGCAATGGTGATGATGGTGACAAAGGCAATGACAGTAATGATGATGGTGGCAAATGTGGTAACAGTGATGATGATGGTGAATGTGGTGGTGACAATGGTGAAGGTGGTGGTGATGATGATGGTGAAGGTGGTGATGATGATGGTGAAGGTGGTGATGATGATGGTGAAGGTGGTGATGGTGATGATGATGGTGAAGGTGGTGATGATGATGGTGAAGGTGGTGATGATGATGGTGAAGGTGGTGGTGGTGGTGATGATGATGGTGAAGGTGGTGATGATGATGACAATGAGTATGGTGAGGCTGATTATGGTAAGATGGTGAAGCTGATGATGGTGCTGGTGATGGTTTAGAGGCTGATGGTGAAGGTGGTGATGGTTTTGCTGATGGTGGGGATGCTGTGCTGATGGTCACAATGGTGGTGATGGTTGTTGTAATTTAATTTCTGTTGCTGTGATAAAACTCTCCTACCAAAAGCAACTTAGAAAAGTAAAGGGTTAATTTCAGCATGCAGATTGCAGCCCATCATCAAGAAAGGTCAGTGCAGAAACTCAAGAAGAATCTTGAAGGCAGGACCACTTGCTATTCCATGCAGCATAATAACCTTCACTCAGAGAGCATAATCACAGTCATGGAAGTACAGCAGAAACCATGGAGGACTGATTGCTGGCTGCCTCCCAGACTCAAGTGTAGCTAGCTCTTCTATAAAGTCCAGGGCTACTTACCTAGTGAATGGTGCTTCTTTAGTGGGCTGGGCCCCCCTACATCAATTAACAATTAAGACAGTCCCTGCAGACATGCCCGTGGGCCAGTCTGATCTGGGCAATTACTCAATTGAGGCTTTCCTCTTGGCTGACTCTAGGCTGTGTCAAGCTGACTATCAAGACTAACTAGGACAATGGTGATCATGATAATGATGGTGATGGTGATAATAGTGTTGATGGTATTGGTAATGGTGGTGGTACTGCTCATGTGCTGAATATCTGAGTTAAGATTCTGTTAACATGAATCAGATAACATCATTAACACCAATGACCCTATGGCTGCTATCCTACCTGGAATCCTTTGGAGAGTGATGGGCTCACTGCTCTGACACCACCCAGGGCTTTGGACAACTTCTCTCCTCCACCTCAGTTCAGACATCACCTCTCCCAAGTGTCCCCCCCTGTGGTGTTCCCACTCCACTGTCCATCACTGTGCATTGTTCCTATCGTCTCTATTCACCCTGTAATTCACAGCAATGTATGTCACAGCTCCAGATAAGGTTAGTGTGAGTGGTGTGAAAAATTTGGCAAGCCACAAGGGTTTCTGAACATGAAACAACCAAAAACTAATTCAAGTTCAAGTACATCATGAGTCCAAGACATTTCCGTAGCACTTTCCCATGTTACATTGTGTGAATCATTGCATCCTTGTTGGACATACAACATGGGCACTTTGGGCTGCACATGCTATTTCATCATGCAACTGTGATCTGTGCCCCAGCACAGATCTGAGACATCCTGTCATTAATGGCAGTGTGTCCTACCATCCACATAAAAGCCATCTGCTCTTACAGAAACATATTGTTCAATTCCAGAAAACAAAGACAATATTTTCCTACCATCATTTCTCAGCCCACAACATCCTATTAGTGTATTTTGGATAGGATTGCACTAGGATGCTGATGCTAATAATTGCTGTTTGAGGGGTTAACTTGGGTTTAAAAAATAAAGCTATTGTTTTTGTTAGGGTTTCTATCGCTGTGAAAAGACATCATGACCATGACAACTCTTATAAAGAAAACATTTAATTGGGGTGGCTTACAGTTTCAGAGGTTCAGTCCATTATCATCAGGGAGCATGGCAGTGTGCAGGCAGATGTGGAGCTGGGAGTGCTAAATTTAGCAGGCAACAGGAAGTCCACTGACTCACTGAGATGTATCCTGAGCATAGAAAACCTCAAAGCCTGCCCCCAAAGTGACATATTTCTTCCAACAAAGCCATACCCACTCCAACAAAGCCACAACTCCTAATAGTGCCACTCCCTGTGAGATTATGGGGGCCATTTACATTCAAACTACCACAATCATCACATAAATTTTGGTTTGAGATTAGGACAAAATTTCCAACAATTTTTGAAATAGCCCTAAACATGTCTACTATTTTGTACTATGAATTTATGATAAGAAATGTTCCCAGCATTGACCATGATAGCATCAAAATATTGATCAACTCTAAACATGCTGGGTCTTGCAGCATCAAATATTCAGCCAAGATGTAATTCTTTACATAATGAATGTGCATGCCCACCTCACTATCATGCAAACTTGCTTTTGTCTTCAGTAAATGGTAAAATTATAGGTGCACTAAGAATGCTGTTATTATAAGAAATGTATTTCTTTTTGTCTTATTATTATCAGAAAATGTTTACTTTGTTTGCCTAATTTTTCTACTTCTATACTTCTCTGTTATAATACATCCTGACCATAGATTCCCCTCCCTCCCCTCTTCTCAGGGCACCACCCCATCAACCATATGCACTGATCCTCTGTTTCCTTTCAGAAAAGAGGCCTCCCAGGGATGTCAACCAAACATGGCATAACAAGTGACAATAAGACTAGTCACAGGCCCTCAGGTCAAGGCTGGGTAGAGCGGGGCAACTCAGGTGCCAACGACAGATGAAAGAGTCAGAGACACCCCACTCTCGCTGTTAGGAGTCCCACAAAACAACAAGCTGACACCCAAAACATATGCAGAGGACCTGGTGCAGACCCATGCAGGCTTCGTGACTGCTGCTTCATTCTCCGCGAGCCCCTATGAGTCCTGCTTAGCTGATTCTGTGGGCTGTGTTCCCCTGGTGTCCTCCACCCCTCTGTCTCCTACAACCCTTTCTCCCCCTCTCCTGCAGTTGCTTGCTTATTTTAGTAGACTTATTCACCCAGGTCACTTTAGAGTTTATTGGGCAGAGAGGGGTAGTAACGGAAGAAGTCAAAGGAGCCCTAGTGTTGGGAGATGTTATTCTGTATATATGTTTCTCATACTGGTTAATAAAGCCCTGTGGCCAATAGGAAACAAGATAGGCGGGGCTAGGAGACCAGGAAGAGGAAAGAGGAAGTAGGGGGGGAGGAGTCGAGATATAGCCCAGGGAAGAAGCAGGACTCCCGATAAGACGACCACGTGGAAATACTTAGATAAGTAGAAATGGGTTAATAATTAAGACAGAGCTAGCCCATTAACAATAATGGTAATTGGCCAACAGGATTGTATCAAATACAGAGTCTCTGAGTGTTATTTGGGGCTGGCACGCCAGACCAGCGGTGGGCGGGCTGGCAGGCTGGCAGAAACATACATGCTACACCCTAGTCTAGTGGCCAGTTGTTTATGTCATTGTTATCACTCCCCCTCACTGTGTGGGCTCTGCAGAAGGGACAGTGTTTTTTCTGTCCATTGCTGTATCCTGGTGATGGCGGCAGGGGAAGGAGTCGAGAATTGTGAACTGCAGGAGCTCAAAGTCTGTTCACATTTTCTCCCTGCAGGCTGGGTGACAGGTCTTCCCAAGGCCATTGTCAGTCACAGCCCTGAGAGGAGGCTGCAGGTGGGGCCTGGGCTGACCTGTCGTTCAGGCAGCAGTCCCTCAGGGGTGGCAATGAGGACAGGAAATCTTCAAGCTATGGAATATGGGGCCACACCCCCCAGCAGGGCTCAGTTCAGCTCTATAGCCAAACTTCTATGTGGCCTTGGGGGGCCTGTTGCCTTCCCATGCTGGGCCCCTTCTTCTCATAGAAGACAGCAGCCTGCTCTGTGTCACTTTGAAGATGATGGGAGCTAGGGCAAATGCAGTGCTTTGAACCGGTGCCTGCTGCCCCAGGAGGTAAAAGGGTCCCCCACCCATATATCCCATCTACCCTCCACCAGCCTGTGCATCTTGTGCAGGGTTTCATTATGGAGTTCAGTTAACAGAGAGGCCTGAGAAGCCAGGGGCCACAGCTGGGTCCTGCACCATGGTGAATGGCTCAGCAGGAACAGGCTGGGCACACAGGGATCCAGAGTGGCACCAGCAGGGACAGGTGGTCCTCTGCCTCACTGCTGAGCCCCTGGAAAAGCTCATCATCTGGAAGGAATGTATTTATTTGCTTCAACATCTACTTCATTCATTTAACTAACATCCCCTGACACCAGCTTGATAGGGGATGACCTTGTGTATATATGTTTCTCTTATGGGTTGATGAATACAGCACTGATTGGCCAATAGCCAGGCAGAACGTATAGGCGGGGCTACCAGAGGAGGAGAATGCTGGGTAGAGGACACAGAGAGAAGCTGTGAGGGGAGAAGTCATGTAGAGACCGGGAAGATAGGATGCACCAGATGTTCTCTGGTAAGATAAGGCCATGTGGCAATACATAGATTCATAGGAATGGGTTAATAATTAAGAAGGAGCTAGCCTGTAAGAAGCCCTAGCCATTGGCTAACAGTTTAATAATTAATAGGTCGCTGTGTGCTTATTTGGAGCTAATTGGCTGCAGGACCAGACTGGAAAGAACCTCAGCCTACAAAATGGCGCCCAACGTGGGGGTAAAATTTTCCATGTAAAACCTGACAAAAACTTAAAAAGGGATTCTAAAAACAAAAGAACATAGGCAAGCACAGTTTCTCCAGTAGCAGCATTTTCTCGGGTGGGCTCTGTTTGCTAGAGACAAGCAGAGGCAAACAGCTTCTTTAAGAGAGGCTTCCCGACTCAGCATTAGTGGCAAAACCCTTAAGGCTCTTTTAACAGGCTCTGCTACCAAATAATTAAATGGTGTTTATGAGTAGCCGGCAGCATGCTGTTTGATGGCAGCATAGACAAGAGTCTAGAGGTGAGCACAGCTCCCAGTGCTGGTGGAAAATATATCCCTGCTATGCTGTAAAACCAGCAGCTAAAATGTCCTCTTTAATCCTAGCAATGTTGTTTAGCAGATTAAGACTTATGTGGTCAGAAAAAGATAAAGATATATAATAAAGACAGATTTAAAGTGGGGAAACCTCTAAATGTTTTACAGTGTGTTTTAAAATATATGTAGGTTTGGGAGAGAAAAGAAAAAGGACAGAGAAAGTCCTTAAAAAAAAAAAAAAAAAAAAAGGAAAAAGGAAAAAGAAATAGAGTAGCTGGGTATGACAGCATACACCTTTAATCCCAGTACTTGGGAGGTAGAGTTAATCAGATCTCTGTGATTTCAAGACCAGTCTGGCATACAAAGTGAGTTCAAGGGCAGCCCAAGTTACCCGAGAGACTGTCTCAATAAATGAAAATTAAGAGTAAAAGAAATAGAGTAATAAAAAAGGCCACATAAATATGGGAAGTACACAGAAAGTCCAGATACTGTGTGTTATTGTCTTTGAATTGTTTGGTTGCTGAGGAAGGAGCAACAGCTGCTAAAAGACATTTGGTTATAAATGCTTCTAGATTAATCCAACTTATATATTTTGAAAATGCCTTGAGTTCAAAATTTAAGTCTAAAAACTTTGTTACTTTGGAAAAGAGATTCTGCTTTTCTTTTCACAGAAGATGAATAGCTATATATAAATCCCTTCTAGACTAATATGGTTTGATCAAGCAAGATCCCCTGAAGCAGTGGCCCAGGTAATCTGGCACCCAAAACAGCTGAGACAATGTAGCATCAGATCACTACAGCCAGGATTTGGCCAGGTTTCTGGGTTTTCTAAGGTTCCCCATTGTATTGATAGCATCCCCAAAGAACAGCAAGCAGTTTGGAAAGAACAAATATTCCCAAATATTGTTTATAAATATTTATTTTCATTTAAACAGTGATTATTAATGGTTTCTTCTAAAGAAAAAAAGGGAATATGATATAGAAGTGAATACTTTCTATTGGTATGAATTTTGACTTATTTATTTAAATTTAAGGTCAATTTGTTATAGGTATATTTCTCCTTTTGATTAGGTATTGTATTTATACAGCTCTTTTAAAATGTAATGTGTAATTAAATACAGATTGTAGTCACCTATAATAGTCAAATTTATATTAAGGTTAGTTAGATTTTCTAGTTATACAGAGATACATTTCAAATGAATAGACATTCTTCAAACATTTCAAAGACCTACAGAATATGGCATTTAAAACTGTTCAGGGTTTTCATGACAGTGAGACACAACTGCTCCTGGCAACACCAATTACTACAGAAGGTAAAATGGATATGGAAAAAAATCAATATGGAGTTTGCCTTTAACATGGCAGAAATAGTCATTTGGGCAAGAAGCTGCTCTTGCCTGGACTGTTTGACTGTATGCTGTCCAAACTGGACATACAGGACCCATAGGAAAGTGACTGCTGAATTGCCAAAACAAGATGGGATAGTCCTTCAGGGTTCCTGCTTCATGGAAGAGTCTGCCAGACATTCTGCAGGACACAGATAAAAATGACTGACAAACTGCCAACACAGGAGAACAGTTTAAAATTTCCTGCTTCACTGAGAAGTCTGCCAGACACACTGTGGCCTATGGGCTGAAGATGGATGCTCCAATATTACAGAGGAACTTTGGGTGACTGTCCAGGCAGCGAGATGTCTCTGTCAAGTCTTGAATTTATATATTGTCCTTCTGTGATCTTTGATGGAATTGAAGGCAGATGGTTATGGTTATAGTTCTCCTTAGTTATTATAAAAGATAAGTTACATATAAAACTTTAGACTCACAAAGATAGGATAGGTGGCAGAAAATTTTCTTTAAATTTTGCTAAATGTTAATGGACTAAATATTGTTAACCATAGTTCTTACTTGGTAACTGTTTTGTTATATGTAATTTTACTATGTCAAAGTTAAAACCTTTCTTTTTATTTAGACAGGAAAGAGGAATGACAAGGGGTGTCCTTCTGTGCATATGTGTCTCTTATGGGTTGATGAATACAACACTGACTGGCCAATAAACAGGCAGAAATATAGGTGGGGTTACAAGAGGAGGAGAATGCTGGGTAGAGGACTCAGATAAGCTGCGAGGGGAGACATCATGAAAAGACTGGGAAGATAGGATGTGTCAGATGTTCTCTGGTAAGATAAGGCCCTGTGGCAATACATAGATTCATAGGATTGGGTTAATAATTATGAGAGAGCTAGCCAGTAAGAAGCCCTAGCCATCGGCCAACAGTTTAATAATTCAATGTTTCTGTGTGCTTATTTGGGGCTAATCCACTCTGGGACCAGGCTGGAAAGGACATCCACCTACGGCAGCTATGTTCTTTGAGCTATGTTGGAAGCTGTGCTACCACAGACAGTGGCGTAGCTGCAGCCCTCTGGAAGCCAGAATCTAGCAAGGGGAGAGACATCAATAAAATTATCACCCAGTCCTTTGCATCAGTGTTCTGGAGAAACCTAAGCTATTCATAACACCAAGGGGGTAAACTGAGGCTTGGGGGCATGAAGCTGCTTTTCAAGGTTACAACTCAGCAGGAATGGTTGTGGGTGCTGGTCCTTTCTGGTCCTTCTGACAGGGTTCCCCACCCCTGAGCCAGTGCCCATGTTCCCCATGAGGGTCATGAAGGTAAGAAGAGTGAAGAGTTGAATCAAGACAGAAGGCGTCATCTAGGATGGGTCCAGGCCCTTGCCCAGTGCTTCTGCTGGCAGCTGTTGTCCTTGTTAATCTATGGGCTGGCTCTGTCCTTGGATGGTGGAGAGGTCCCTAAAGTGTCACTGGTGCCAAGGGCTACTTCCTTTCTGGTGGTAGGGTGGCATGAAGTGTTCTTGTCATCATGAATCCTGCGGTCTTTTTTTCTTTCTACCTGGTACTCTGTTTTCAGCAGATAGGTTCAGAGGTTAGAGACAGGTTCTGAGGTTGGCCTGTTCACAGAGTGTTTAGAGTCTGTGTTGCCCAGAAACTGAGGATTACCTTGGATGCGCCCCTCCTCTAGCTATACTTTAGGCCCCAAGGTGTGGTCTCTGTTCCTAGGGACACTGTGGAAGACAAAGGAGATCTTGCCTGGAAGGTGCTCAGCTTGTACCCAGCACACAGTAGGGACCAAGCGTTGACTGCTATAATTTTTCACCCTTAATTTTATGTGAGTGTGTGCTCTGCCTGTACCACATGTGTTCAGTGCCCAGGGAGATCAGAAGATGGCACAGGGTCCCCTAGAACTGGAGTTACAGATGGTCATGAGCCACAACTGGGTGCTGGGAAGTGAATTTGGATCTTCTGCAAGAACAACCAGTGCTCTTAGCCACGGAGTCATCTCCCAAGCTCCTGTTTGTTGTACTTTATGAAGGACAATATACAGTAGGAGCTTTGGAACTTAGTCTGCAATGTGGTGGCGAGCTAATGTCTGATTCAGCTGTTGCACTAGGAAAGGGCCTTCAGGGGTTGTACTGTCTCAAACCCTGTGTGCTGCACAGAGACAGAGATAGAGAGTCACCACCTCCTTCTAGAAGCCTCCATGACATACCACAGTGGCTGGGCAGGGTCCCTGTCCATCTTGCCAGACCCTTGGTCTTCAAGCAGAGACAAATTTAGCTCTCAGTCCTCACCTGGAGTCTTTCTTCTGTGCCCCCTGCTCCTAAGGATGTGATTATGGTCTCCAGGGTCCTTGTGCTGGCCTGACTGTGAGCTCCAGGGTTTTTCCTCCTGCCTCTCTCCTAGGACACTTCTGCATCTGGCTTTGTTGGGTACCATGGGTCCAGGGATGTTCACATAAGTTATCCCAGGCTGGACCAGGGTGATCAGCACAAGGCCGTAGCTCCCCATCTGTGCTACCGTTCCTCACCAGCTTAAGGCCTGGGTTTCTGCAGTCTCTAGAGCAGATCTACCCAAGCTGCTGAGAGAGGAGCTTTGGATGGGTGTGTTGGGGTTTGTTCCCCACTGTGGCTGGGAAAGTGCTGCCTAGCTTCAAGTGACATTTGGATTTGACTCATGTGTCTCCTCTCCACCTGGAACCCAACCATACCACTGTCCAAAGCACTAGAGTGACCTCCTCCTTATCTTTTCATCTTGACCATCTCTCTGTCACCTGATTATCCTCCTGCCTAAAATTCTCCCAAGACCCTCCCACCCTTGTCAGCATCATTGTCATCATCATCATTATCAGCATCATTGTCATCATCATCATTATCAGCATCATTGTCATCATCATCATTATCAGCAGCAGCAGCAGCAGCAGCAGCAGCAGCAGCAGCAGCAGCAGCAGCAGCAGCAGCAACAGTATCACAGTATCTGGAAGCCTCAGCCCAAGGTTCTAGGGACCCCTAGGTCTGGCCTTGCCAATGTATCTTTAATTAAACTTATTAAATTACATTGTTTGCTTAGTGTGTGTGTATGTGTGTGTGTGTGTGTGTGTGTGTGTGTGTGTATGTGTGTGTGTATGTATGAGTGTGTGCATGTGTGTGTGTGTGTATGAGTGTGTGTATGTATGAGTGTGTGTGTATGAGTGTGTGCATGTATGTGTGTGTGTGTATGTGTGTCAGTCAGCTTACAGCAGTCAGTTCTCTTCTTCCTCCATGTGGGTTCTGGGTATTGAACTCAGGTCATCAGGCTTAGCGTCAACTCCCTTACCCACTGAGCTGGCTTGCTGGCTCTCTGCCAGCCTTTCTTGTAGTCGAATGTTTTTCTCTATCCTTCTGGTCCCCCTGGACTAGTTTCTCTCCCACTGTCAGGTCCCTATAGCCACTTGTGAAATAATCACTCATAGGCTAATCTTAAAAATAAAATTATTTGGCCAATGGCTCAGGCTTATTGCTGGCTAGCTCTCTCATAAATTAACCTATTTTTAGTAATCTGTGTATCACCACGTGGCTGTGGCATCTTACCCCTTTGGCGACTACATGGCATCTCCCTAATTCTGCCTTCTTTGTCTTTGTAACTCTGTTACAGCTTTATTTATCAACTAATAAAAGCAACACATATTTGCAACATGCAGAAGGACATTCTGTGTCACTTTCTAGCATGGTAGAGGCCCCTTGCCCCACAGTGTGGCCTCACTTAACTCATCATTCTCATTTAAATCCAACAGTTCCTTCTACCAATGGTTTTATATTTTCCTTGAGGCTGTCACCAGTTCTCTGAGTCCTCTACTCTGTTCGGTGTCACCATGTTTGTGTTTGCCAGGCTTTGAAAGCCCAGGCTGTGTCCAATTTTTCTCCCTGGTTCTAGAGTCTAGTCTGGTACCTGAAGGAATTTATCATTTATTTATTCATCATTCATTCATTCATTCATTCATCACATTCATTCATTCATCATTCATTGCCTGTCTAACCTAGGTGTCACATCCCAGACCTGAGTCAATAATCCCTTCACTGTTTACCAGTCTGTTCAGAAAATAGAAACCATGAATAAAAACATAACTCTAATTCCTGTTAAGTACTCTGATGGAAAGGAAAGGACTGGCAAGAGATCCCTGTGGGGGAGAAGCTAGCTTAGACTGAGGGAACAGAGGCCAGAGCAGGTTCTCTAAGGAGGTGACATCTAATCTGGTCAAGGCAGGACGGGCCTTCCAGTGGGAGGACAACTTGAGAGGGGAGGGCAGAAAGTCTTGGAGGTGTGGAGCGTGGGAGGTGAAATCTGGTGGGACAGGGTGAGGAGTCATGGCAGCCCTCCGTCACTCCAGGCTTGGTGGTGGCTCAGTGTTTGTATCTGAGTTGTTGTGAGGGCTGGGAGCAGGCGTGGATGTAGGTATGGCATAGAGCAGCTGTGAGGGCCAGGGAGTGCTGTGTGGGGAGAGGAAGGACAGAGAGGCGATCTTGGCTGCTGTATGGCCCTAAGGTTCTTGGTGACCTTGTTGGGGATGGGTCCAGGGCCCCTGTCCACGAGGCTCTGAAGCCTCAAGCCTACAGGAACTTAGGCCCTGTGTATAGACTAGAAATTCTGAGTTAGATACTGCAAATTGAGGATGAGTGAAAGGAGCCAAGCGTGTTTCCCTGATTTTGCTCTAACAGGCAATGACCCCAGGCTGCCTCCTTCCATAGACCCTGGACAAGGGTGAGGCTGCAGGGGGCAGAGGGTTGTGGGGCTGGTGACCTCCAGTGAGGTTCCAGGGGGCAGGGCATACAGAGAAGACCCACAGCCTGTCCCTCACTCCTTGAGGACACGTGGTTATTGCCTGCTCCTCAACTGAGCGGCAGAGCCCACCCCTCCTCGCTGTGATTAATTCAGTTTGGTAAAGCAGCATTTATGCTGGGAATTTAATCATCATTTCTGATGGTGAAGGAATTGAAAAATAAATTGAAAGTGTCAGACAACACATTAGGGCGGGTGATGGAGCGGAAGCAGCCACCCTTCTGGCCTCCCCCTTGGGCCGTTCATGGGCCCAAGAAATTAGCCAAGTCGCTGTTGAAAAAGATGACTGCAGGGTCAAGGACTGAGGTGAGGTACAGGTTCAAGCAGAGTTGGGAAGGGGCAAGGTGGATGGGGTCAAGGGGAAGAGGGAGATTCCCACAGACAAGGGCAGGGCAGCTTCAGCACCCAAAACAGGACCTGGCATCAGAAGCGCCGGCAAATGTCTCTGCAAGATCATGAGCCTGAATGTAGGAAGGAACAGAACTCATCCATGGGCAGCCTTCTCCCCATTTAACAGAGGGGCAGCCTGAGGCTCAGAGAGGTCCAGTGACTCACCCAAAGTCACACAGCTGACATGTTGATGTGGGAGGCCCAGTGACAGGGCTAGGCAGCAGGGTTCAAGGATTGAGGTCAGACCTACCTGCATGTAGATGGCAAGTCAGTGTGTTATAGGTTCCAACCCCAACCAGGGAGCACCAACCAGGAGTGTGCGGCCTTGTGGAGGAGGGGGGGGAGCAGCCTCATTTGCATAAAGGCTCATTTGTATAAAGGGCCTGCCTCCTCCGATCAATTGGACTCAGTGGCACAGCTAACGAGGCCTGGCTAATGACCGGAGGCTAGGAGCAGGAGGTGGGTGAAGCGAAACTAAGTCCTGTCCAAATCAATATCTAGGCTTTACCCCTTGGGCTACCTAGATCTGTTCCATTTTTCCAAGCATCTGTGCATCAAGGACAAGAGTAACCACATCTACTTTGCAAATGGGACAACTGAAGCTCTCAGAGAGGGGATGTGACTTGCTCAAGCTCACACAGCATCTCAGCAACTGGCCCGGCTCTGATTCCTGCCCAGGGTATTGTATTCTGCTCTATTCCCTGACACGGGGTCCTATTGGGCACCTTTACTCGGAGCCTGTCATCGCCAGCCCCTCTGCCTCCCAGGCAGCTCTACACAAGTGCTGGGCTTCTAGATGCCATTGACCCCCACCTCTCCTGCACTCCAACCCTTGAGCCCCAGGCTTTTCACTCAGCTTCCCCAGACATGGGCCAGGGAGAAAGAATATCGGGCTGGCAGGGACCCCAGAAAGGGTTTGGCTAGCTCCTCTGAGGGCAAGTGGGAGATGCAGCACCTCAGAAGCCTCAAAGTTAGACTTTTCCTTTCCAAATGCCACCAGGTCCTGACATGGGATGTCACTGTCCTACCGTACATCCCCTGCAGATTGTGAGCCCAGGACTGGGGTCCAATGTACACTTCAGGGACAGAGGCTTTGGGACCTTGTTCCCTGGGGACTGGTCCCACGCAACTGCTGTAACTGTGCTTTACTGAGTCTTCCTTCCTGGATAGCTGCTGGGGATAGGATTTAGAGGTGATGGGGTGAAGGCAGTCTTAAGGACCCATCTAGTGAAATAAATCCATAGAAAGCAGTTGTGGTGAGGGGGAAGGATTTGGGAGGCAGTCCAGGAACATGGGATGCAATCCTTGCCCTGTTGCAGCTCCAAGCTAGCCCAGAATTTGCTAAGTAGACCTTTCTGGCCTTGAACCCACAGAGATCTGTTTTGGAATATTAGTTAAAGATGTGTTACATTCTTTTATGCAGTGGAATATTTGTTTGATGATGCAAAGATGTGTTGCATTCTTTTATGTTGCATTTGTTTAACTCTGTGAAGCTGTGTTGCTTTGCCTGTATAAAATACCTGATTGGCCTAATAAAGAGCTGAATGGCCAATAGCTAGGTAGGAGAGAGAAATAGTGTGGACAGGCAGGCTCCCAAAGAGCAAAGAGTTAAAAACAAAATGACCACAGGTCCACCTGCCTCCGCCTCCCAAGGGCTGGGATTAAAGGTGTCTGCCACCGTGCGTGCCTGATCATCTGTATCCATTCTGAGCTGCTTTGGTTGGTGTGCTTATATTCTCACTATGGGTTGCATTTTGCTTATGAGCTCCAGCTGCCTCATTGCTCCCCAGCTGTCTCCTTAGCTCCACTCTTGCTGCTTCCTGTGTCACAGGCTGGAAATTCCCCCGAGACTAAACTGGGGAAACATGGGTCCCACCTCTTCAGACCTCATCTCTCAGGCATTACTGTCCTACATTGTTGAATGTTCAGCATCTTGGATCTTTATTCTGGAGCTTTTGTGTCTTCACTCATGAAAGTGAAGATAACTAGCTTTCCCCTCCCTCAGATCAAGACTGCTGTGAAGTTGGGATAACACCATCTCCTGAATAACTCAGCTCAGTGCTGAGAGTTCCATGTTCTAGACGGTGGCCCAGTGTGAGTGCATGCAATAGATGGTGGTGGTGGTGGTTATCACACCAGGGTGATGGGTAACTACTACTATTGAATATCCATGACCAAGGTGGCAACAGGAATCTAGAAGGGCTTTCAGAGAGTTCTCTGATGATACTTGTAGAAGCTTATTCAAACAAAAATAGTGTTGTGCAGTGTGAAAAGCCAATTATTTAACCCCTAGACAGTTCTGGATGCTCTTGGGCATTGGAAAGCCAGCAGATGGTCTCAGGACACTGTCATCAATACTCCCAGGAACCTAAGAACTGACCCCTGACCTTGCTCCAGTCAGAGCCCATGGGGACTTTCCATCTGTGTGGTCTGCCAAGTCATCAAAGACAGGCATTCCTGGGGTGTTGGGGTCTGGCTTCACTACTCTCTCACACACTCAGCATTCAGCCTTTCATGGTTCAAAGATGGATCCTTCTTCCCAAGTCAACCCCCAGCTTCCAGGCATGCCCAGCTAAGTGTGTGGTTGTTTTATTCCCAGAGAGAATACATGGTTTTGGATAGGATGAGACTTAGTAACACTGGCTCATGATAACTTGCTACATAGAGCCCCTCTGGCCTCCAAGGCCCATTCAAATGAAACTATTCCATAGGGTTTATTCACTTTGCTGGGGAGGAGACAGGAAGAAGGAGGTACAGGATTGAGGTGGGAGATTTGGTAAGGAAGGGGGAAGATTAAGCCATTTGGGGCTTAATCTTCTCCAGGCATGTCCAACCTATGGTGTGTCAAAGATAGCTATGAATGTAGTCCCACACAAAGTCATAAATCTATTTAAAACATTATGAGGGATTTTTGTTGCATTTTCAAAAAGTTCAATTGTATACCACATCCTAATGTCAAAGGCGGAGTATACAAAAGTGATGCTCCAAGGTCAGCATCCCCCTTGGAGGAAGACGTGGATACTCTCTTGCGGTATCCCTCTCATGTTAAATGAAGACTGCTCCTGCCACTGAGGTCAGTTGAATTTTCATTCTTTGTTTCCTCCTGTGAACTTAATTGTTATAATAATGAATGTCATATGCATGCACACAACACACACACATAAACACATTTAAACACACAAATACACAAGCACATGTAAACACACAAATACACAAGCACACGTAAACACACACACACACACACACACACACGACATCAAAAACCAAACCCAAACAATAGGGAACAAACTTCTCCAATATGCACATGCAGGTGGGGCTGAATTGTCCCCTAACACTTGGCAACCCCCAAAGTCAGCTCTTGGTCACAGGAAGCATTTCTGCCCTTGACAGATGACCTAACCCATGTTGCAGAGTCCTACTATGAACTTCTGCAGTGCTGTCAATGAAGACAAATGGTAAGCCAGTGTAATGGAGCCCAGTGCTGGCCACACAATCCTGCCACCCCCAAATACCCATTGTGACACTGAGTGATGCCAGGACAGAGGACATGGCAACACTAAGTTTATGGATCCTGTTTTGTCTGAAGTCATCAGTCAGTTCTTGGCTTTTTCAGTTAAATGTACCAATTAATTTCATGGCATCAATTTGTTTAAACTGCACTGAATTGGATTTTTTTTTGCCACTTGCTGTGGGAAAAATTGTAGATGATACTCTACATATCTGGCAAAGGACACAGCATAGGAAATATCCCTGAGGACTGAAAGTCTGTGGCTTATTCTAGAAAATCACAAAAAGATGGCAGGAGTGAAGTATGGACTATGAGGGGACAGTGGAGAGTGTGCCTGCCAAAAACCTTGAGCACCCATGGAGGGAAGATGAGGAGGGAGATCCACGGCCAGTGTCAACAAGGAGCTGATTGGACAGTCTGCAAATCCCATGTCTTGGTCAAGGCCCCTTCCCATTATGCCTTGTGTAGACTTTTCCCCCCACTCACGACACAGCATAAGTCACAGACACTGGTGTAATTACAGCACACAACAGCATAGTTATGGAGGTGCAAACACCACTTAGTCTAATATCTTCACTTTGTTATATTTTAAATAATTGACCAAGTACTATAAAACACATTATCACAGAAAAAAAGCCCAATAATATTAATAAAACAAATGGTTTAATTATACAGACTAGTGATGAAATCCAAGAATCCCCATGTCTTATGGAGAGCTCTGGAGACAATGGCAGCAGTAACTGTAACTCACTTTCTAAAAGCTTTGAGCTCTCTTGGCTTAGTCCTTTCCAAACACAGAGGGAGGTGGAGAAAGGTTATTAAGATTATATAACTAGCCAGTGCTGGGGCTGGGATTCAGACTTAGACTACCTGGGCTTATTGTCTGCTCTCATTCTTGGTCACAAGGCATGATTTACAAATACCCTTCATCAACTGAGAATTCCATTTAGAAGACAACAGGAAGTGAGTCATGCTGGGATCTTGAAGGCAAAAGCCATTTAGCGTCCTGAGAGCTGTCCAGCGTTCTGAAACCCAGTAGCCCTGGGTGTCTTTATTTATTATGATTGTGAGTACGTGGTGGTGGTGGAGGGCAACTTGCATGCATCACGGTATGTGCCCGGAGTCCAGGAGACAATTCTGTGGGGCCAGTTCTCTCCCTCCATCTCTATGCATGTTCCTGAAGGTGGCCAGGCTTCAGCAGCTGATGAGCTGCTTTACCAGTCCACGCTGCCTGCCATCTTGCCAGCCTAAGGCTCCTTAAACTTGTCTCACTCACAATTCCTTCCTACCCAAGAAATTATTACACCATACTAGGTATATAGGCATATAAAATGGGTATAAAATCAAATATTTATTGCTAATAAATTATAAAGACATTTATGTTAAAAACAATTATTTACTATGGATATGACTGTATCTTTTATTAAAAGACAAAAAGAAATTTGCATACTAATAAGGCAGACTTGCTGGTAATTTTTACATAAAGAATTCAGCCTAGGCCAAATATTTGAGACTACAGGACGCCAAGCATCTCCAGCATTTTTCGGAGTTGATTGCTATTTTGATTTTATAACCTCAATCTCCTGTCAATGCTGAGAACACAGCATCATAGAAACTCATAGTACACAGTGGTAGAAGAATGCTTGGGGCCATTTCAGAAGTTACTGAAAATTCTATCCCAATCCTAACCCAAAATTTATAGACTGGGGTGTGTGTGTGTGTGTGTGTGTGTGTGTGTGTGTGTGTGTGTGTGTGTGAAAATCAAGTCAGCCACTCAAATAATGTTTTTAAAATCCAACATTCTAATGCCATATAATCAAAAGATGCCATATATGCTGAGGAATGATGGTGGGAGAAGATTAAAACTCTGAAAATTAAATTAACTAAATTAAACCATTGTGTTTCTGTAAAAGCAAAACACTGTGATCTTTTTAAATGTATTGTCTTGACACTTTCATACATACAGTATATCTTCAATATATCCACTCATAGCTCCCTCCTCCCATTCTCTCTGGACATCTCTCAACATATCCGTCTCCCAGATATATTCACTCTCTTTCTGTCTCTCTGTCTGTCTCTTTCTTTTTCTCTTTCTCATAACCCACCGGATCAAGCATGGAGTGTGGCCAAGGGACAGGTAGGGGCAGCAGACTTGTTCAGCCCAGCGGAAGTGAGTATAATGGTTAGCCATCACTGCCAATTTGATTGCATTTGGGCACCTCCAAGTTTGGAATCACCTAGGAGACACACCTTGAGGTGAGTCCCTGTCTATCCCAGGGACGCTGGGTTCCGTACAGAATAAAAAGTGGGAAAGCCAACAATACCAGCACCCCTCTCTCTCTCTTCCTGATTGGAGACACAACATAAACAGCTTCCACATGCTACTCCAGTTGCCATCCTTCCCTTCCACGACCCACTGTGCTTACAAACAGTTCTTCTGCCCTTCTTCCCTCAAATCCAATGGCTTTCCAGGCCAGGAAGTACCTCAAAACAGGACCCAGGCCTCCAAGTATCTATGTCAATGCCCCATAAGAGTCACCTTCTTAAGAAAGGCCTTGGCTTGGGCTGGGCAGGGAAGGGTTAAGGCCAGAGCTGCCCGGGCTGTTAATGTTGAACTTGCAGTTTCCAAAGGCCGAGGGAGCTCCCCAAGCAAACGTTTTCTCTCCTAATGACACTGCAGTAGATTAAGGAGGGGCGCGATTCCACAGCAGCGTTAAAGAACAGCCATCCATTATCCAGAATTGTCTGGCCTGGCAGCTGGAATAACTTTCCCAGGACTGCTTGTAGGAGGGAAGGGTCCCCTCACTCCTGCCATCAGCAAATCGTGCCCAGTCCCTCTGACACTCAGAGGGGACAGACTGGGAAAATACTGTGACAAGCTGATGCTCTGCACAGCATTAGAGACCTCCTGGTCCCATAGGACCACAAGCTGACAGCCGTCCACCTCAGCATGCAGAGTTATCTTTCTTTCCCTCACCCCTTTCCCACCTCCTCTTTTCCCAGGTTCTGTTTCAACACAGTAACTTTAATTTTTAGAATTTTATATAATCAGAATTATGAATGATGTCCCCTTTGTCTGCTTTCCTTTACTCTGCCTGTTTTAATTTTCATCCATGCTGCTCCCTACAGCATCACTTAGCTTTTTATTGGCTGTGGGGTAACTGATTGCAGAAACAAAATTTGTTAGTTCATTCTGCTCTTGCTGTATATTAGGGGGTTGTTCCCCATTATTCTATTGATTATTTGAGCAAGGTCTCAAGTAGCTCAGAGTGGCTTTGAACTTGCTCTCTAGTCAAGGATAACCCGGTTCCCCTGCCTCCAGCTTTGATGCTGGGATTGCAGGCATGCAGTACCACACTGGGTTTAGGTCTGGGGATCAAACCCAGGTTTTTGTGTAAACACACTCATCATCTGAGCTGCCTTCCCAGCCCTATGTCTGAGGGCTCTGAGATACTGAATGGATTAACTCATCAGTGGAATAAAAATCTTAATA
Source organism: Cricetiscus sungorus (assembly GCA_030556225.1). Classification (NCBI taxonomy): domain Eukaryota; kingdom Metazoa; phylum Chordata; class Mammalia; order Rodentia; family Cricetidae; genus Cricetiscus; species Cricetiscus sungorus. The sequence goes on along the minus strand of JANBXA010000734.1, from coordinate 125,938,724 downwards.
GAAGTTGAGGAAAGAGGTCACCAGGGGGCCTTTAAAGGGATTTTGTCCCTGGCACCTTCCAGTTACTCACTTTTGCTTTCTGGCTGGGATGAGGTCAGCCGCTCTGCCTGACCAGGTCCCTCCCCTGTGGAGCTCTGCCTGATCATGCCCTTATGCTGTGTGGCTCTGCCAGGTCATGTACAGCACAGAAACAACACAGATGGTTGGCCAGTGTTCATTCCCTCTAAAGCCAGGAGCCCCCAAAGTCTTTCCTTCCTAAATCAACCAGGCATTTGTCCCAGTGACAAAAACCTCCAATGCTGCAAGCTTCTTTCACCAGGACAGGTACGTAGGAACCTCTTGTGGACTCACCTTTGATTTGATAACAGTAAAAGCTGTCTGTCCATTCCTTTCCATGACTTTGTTTGGCCGTGTGTCTGCAAGAGACATGCATCTATTTAAATCATTTTTAAAGGATTATAGGAGTGCTGTCTACCCCGTGGAAGCCAGTCCTTGGTCAGGGACACCAACAGCAGAAATTTTCTCTTAATCTGGTGTTTACTTTTCAATCTCCCGCCAAAGCATTTGGAAGCCTGGAAGTTTTCTGGAATTAACAATTCTGCTGTACTGCCTTGGCTTCCTTCTATGGTTAACTGTTAACTATGATATTACTTCTGATGGCCCAGTGCTAGATGCTGTTCTTGTCCCCAGGGATAACAGGGGAGGGGGGAACCCTCCGGTTACAAGTGGAAGAAATTGTCTGGAGATGACAAGTAGCAAGCAGATGCCTCTCATGACGCCAGTGACCAGGTCAGATCTGGTGGACCCAGGTTCTTAGATGTCTCACAAGACCCTGCCATGCTCTGTGGGCTTTGCTTTCCTTGTAAGACTTGCTCCAAGCAGTAGGTCCATCCACACCCACTCACATTCTGCCAGTATAGCTGCCCAGCACAGAGAGAAGCCATATAGTTGGCCATGTCTAGAGTGTAACTCAACTCAGATGTTTACTACAGTTACAGAGAAGGTGACCATCACAATCATCGATTTCAAAGAGAGCCCTTAGGCCTGTTTACACCCCCTCCCTGCCCCACTTCTATCTCCCAGCAACCCCTCCTCTGTGGCCTTGTTTCTTCTCAACATTTCATATAAACAAAATGATATCATAGGTAGCTGTGGTGATAGATTATTCATGATTTATTAAAGCATGCCTGAGGATTCAGAAAGCAAAGTCAGCCACAAACCATAGAAGACACATACATGCCTTTAATCCAAGAAGCTAGGAGGTGGTGGTACACACCTTTAATCCTAGGACTCAGGATTAATAGGTAGATGAATCGCTCAGAGTTCAAGGCCACCCAGGAATACATGAGGTTGAATCAGTCCAAAAGAGTAACAGATCACACGCTGTAATCCCAGCACTAGAGGTGTATAAAAGATAGAAGCAGGGTCTTCAGTATTCAGTAGGGGACATTCATTCCCCAGTCACACAGAAGATAGAAGCATTCGGTCTCCAGCCATGCTGATGAGAGGCTGCAGGATCAGCCCATTCAGACTGAGGTAGTAATAAGAGATAATGGCCTGCTACTTTGCTTTTCTGATCTTCAGCTTGAAGTTTGAACTGCAATCTCTGTCTCTGGGTCATTTATTTTTTGTGTTGCAGGTAGCTGTGATGGTCTGAATGAGAATGGCTCCCATTGGCTAAGGTATTTGAATGCTTGTTACCCAGCAGCAGAAGAATTAGGAGGTATGGGCTTGCTGGAGGAGGTGGCATGCCACTGGGGGTCGTTTGAGGTTCAAAAGCTCATGCCATTCCCAGTTATCACCCCCTCTTTCTCTCTGACTTGTGGCTGTTGTCTCAAGATGTGAACTCTCAGCTGCTGCTCTAGTGTCATGTCTGTGTTCCTCATGCCATGCTTCTTGCCATGATGGTCCTGGACTCACCCACTCAGACTGTAAACTGGCTCCCAATGAAATGCTTTATTTCATAAGTTGCCTTGGTCATAGTGTCTCTTCACAGCAATAGGAAAGTAACTAAGACAGTGGTCTTTTGTGTCTGGCTGAAACAACAACAACAACAAACAACAACAACAAGAACAAAAACAAGCCTATCATAGTGTTCCTGAGGTATGTCCAGTACTTCATTTGTTTTTATGACTGAGTAGTATTCCATTGAATACCACATTTTGTCAGTCCATTTGCTGATTTGGGACTAGTATGCATGTTGACACTATGAATCTCTGTGTACAATTTGTGTGTGTGTGTGTGTGTGTGTGTGTGTGTGTGTGTATTGCATATGTGTGTGTATGTGTATGTATACATTTATGACTTTTCCTAGGAAGATATGAACACTCATCTGCCCCTCAGACAGAGGACCAATGACACCAAAATAATGGTTCCACCAAAGTCCAACTTGGTGAGCCCATGAATTTACTAGGCTCACTCGCAGGAGTTTGGGTGAGGGATTACTTGTAGGAACATGGATGACTCAAAGTCAGCTGCATCCAGTTGAGCCCCATCTCAGTCTGAGAGATGACTTGAAGAGGCTGCAGCTCTGGAGCTCTCTGAACACCATGCAGGCAGCTCGACAGTTTGAAGAGTCTTCTCCAGGCACTGGCTGGTCAGAGAGTCTCTTCTTCAGGCAGTTATTTACTGCTTTTGTAACCCTGGGGAGGGGTTTATGAATCTTGTTCTTTTCAGGATCTTCTTGGGCCTTGAACTCCCATTCGGCTGTGTGTTGAGTTTGATGATCATCTTAAGGAGCTATCAAACTCGGTTCCTAACTGGCTATAGCATTTGGTGATACCTCCAGAAGTCTACAAGGCTTTGCTTCTTCTCATGCTTGCAGCACTTGTCAAAAGGATGGGAGCTATTCAAGTGTGTAAAGGGCTGGTTGCAGATAACACAGTAGCATTGACTTTGCTTCTCTAAGGCTTAAGAATGCTGAGGCTCTTCCTGTGTGCTTATTGACTATAGGCTATTGTGGTTTAATAAGGGTCAGGATAAACAAATAGGCCAAATAGATGTTTATTAAGGGAGAAACAACTCACAACACAGACAGACGAACACAGCAGTTGGAACTGGATGCTCCTCTCTCCGCATCCTGCCAGCAAGAGAGCGTTCCTGCCTCCTTTGGAGCCCTAGTTCCACAGGTCACTTCCGCCCCTGGCTCCACCCCTCAATGGGTGTGGTCAGTGCTACAGAAGCAGACACAGTGCATATCCCACTACAATGGGCTGCTATCTTCTTTGGTAAGATGTATGTACAAATCTTTGGCCTATTGTAGATTGTTACACATTTTCTTACTGAATTGTAGGAGCTCTTCACATATTCTGGTACTGGTACTAGTCTAGAGGTCTATAATTTGCAAATAATCTCTTTCAGCTGTGATTCTCCTCTCTCCTCTCCCATTCCTTCTACTCCCTTTCCTTCCTTCTTTTCTCCTCTTCCTCCTTCCTTTTTCTTTATTTTCTGCAACAGCTGGGGCCTGGGCCCAGAACATGAGACGTGTTAACCAAGTTCTCAGTCTCTAGTCTCAACATTTCCAATGGTATCTCAGAGTTCAGTTCATTGTTACTTTTCTCTTAGAAGTCCTGATTTTAGTGTCATAGCTTTGAAATACTGACCTAACATAGGATTTCCATCTAGACTTCCTTTTAAAACTTAGCAGTTTCTGTTCTTATTTTTAGGTCTATGGTCCATTTTAATCTGAAACATGTGTTGAGTTGTTAACTTGACTAGACTTTAATCAATCAAGGGGCAAACCTCTGGTCACCTCAGTGGGGATTTCTTGGTTAGCCACAGATCCATCCTGCGTGTGAGCAGCACTGTGGGGCAGAGTCCCAGATACCAGGAAATACGAGGAAAAACTCTCACTTCTTGCCTGCTTGCCATCTTGCTGGCAAGTTGCGCTATCTGCTGTGGCTGCTGCCATCCAGGTTTAGCTTCTTGAGGCCCTCAGGAGTTCTCCAAGACTTCAACATCAGAGTGGGCATCCACTTTTATGAACCAAGAAGTTACTGGTTGTTGCTTACTTCAGTATGCAGGCAGCCATTGTTGTACGACTCAGACAGGATTGTGGAAGGCTTGCACTGTAAGCCAAACTGACACCCCCTCATTTTTATAAACATGCATTCTATTGCTTCTCTTCCTCAGCAGGAATTGATTAACTGGTGTGAGGCAGGGGCCTTGATGGGAGATGCCATTCTGTAAATATGTTTCTCTTATTAGTTAATGAATAAAGCCCTGTTGGCCAATAGGAAAGCAATGTAGGTGGGACTAGGAGACAAGGAGGTTTCTGGGAGATGTAGTAGAGAGGAGTCAAAATGTAGGACTCCAGAGAAGAGATCCAGACCCTCTCTCCAGTAAGATAAGATCATGTAGAAATACTTATTTAATAGAAAATGTGTTAATAATAAAGTTAAAGCTAGCCAATAAGAAACCATAGCCAATGGCCAACAGTTTCATAATTAGTATAGCATCTGCATGTTTCTTTGCAGCTGTAAAGGGCGGCAGGACCTGCCAAGCCAGAAAGCTAATCCATACAAAATGGTGCCCACAATGTGCATCATGAATTTCCATGTAGAATGACAAAAGCTTAAAAGGGATTTTAGAAACAAAAGAACAAAGTCAAGCATGGCTTCTGTCTTCTTGGTAGCAACATTTTCTTGGGTGGTCTCTGTTTTGCTAGAGAATCATCCGCCACCTTTAGGGGAGGCTTCTTGACTCAGCATAAGCGGAAAAAACTGCAAGGCTCTTTTTAGAGGTCCTGCTAACAGTTGAATAGTGTGTAGGAGCAGCTGGCAGTGGCAGTGACCACATCGCCAAGCCAGGCGCATGCTGCTTGATGGCAACATAGACCAAGGTGGTGAGCACAGCTGTCAGTGTTGGCAGTAGATGTACGCCCCCCCACTCCTGCCCCCGTAATCTTGGATAGAAGGCAGCTAAAATAGCTGCAGCTTTAATTTTAGCAATATTGTTTAGCAGATAAAAGACTTGTGGTCAGAAAAAAGATAAAAACATACAATAAAAACAGATTCAGAAGGAAAAAGTAAAACTCAAGTTTTATAGTGTGTTTAAATATACGTATACACACACACACACACACACACACACACACACACACACACACGGTTTGTGAGAGAAAAGAAACAGGATAAATTGTTTATATAAAAACACGTCTTTAATCCAAGCACTTGGGAAGCAGAGGCAGGCTGATCTCTGTTAGTTCTAGGCCAGCCTGATATACAGAGTGAGTTCAAGGGCAGCCAAAGTTTCACAGAGAAGCCCTGTCTCAAAAAAGAAAAAAATTAAAAGAAATAGAGTAATAAAAAATCCATGCAAAGATAGAAAATACACAGAGAGTCTGGATATTGTATGCCATTGTATTGTCTTTGAATTGTTTGACTGCTGAGGAAATAGCAACAACTGCTAAAAGAAATGCTGCTGGATTAATCCAATTTATATATTTTAAAAATACCTTGACTTCAAAATTTAAGTATAAGGATATGTTACTTTGGAAAAGAGATTTTATTTGTGTTTCCACAGAGAATGAAAAGCTGTGGATTCCTTCCAGACTAACATGGTTTGATCAAGCAAGATTCTCTGAAACAGTGTCCCAGGTGATTCAACATCCAAAACAGCTGGGACAAGACAGCCTTGCAGACTACTACAGCCAGGATTTCCACATCTTAGGATTCCCATGGTATTACAGCATCCCCAACCAGCAGAAAGCAGTTTGGAAAGAACAACACCAAAATTCCCAAATGTTGTTTATAAATGTTTGTTTTCATTTAAATGGGGTTGGTCATAAATGGTTAGTGATCACAACCAATCTCTTTTTAAAGGTAAAAAGGGGATTATGGTATAGAAATGAATACTTTGTTTTGGAATGGATTTTCATTTATTGATACAAATTTAAGGTCAACTTTGTGATAGTATATTTCTCCTCTTGTTTAGGTATTGTGTTTGCATAGCTCATTTAAAAATGTAATGTATAATTAAGTACAGATCGTAGATAGTTACCTATAATAATCAAAACTTATAGTTAGGTTTGTTAGGTTTTTATAGACATATAGAGATATATTTCAAATGTGTAGACATTCTTCAAACCTTTCAAAGACCTACAGAATATGGCATTTAAAATGGTTTAGGGTTTTTCTTGACAGTGAGACATAACCTCTCCTGGAAACATTACCTGGGTCAGAAAGAAAGATGGACATTGAAAAAACTCATTAGGGAGTTTACTCCCAATATGGCAAGACTAGCCATTTGGGCAAGATACTGCTCTTGTCTGGACTGTTTGACTTTATGCTGTATAAACTGGACATGCAGGACCCACAGGAAAGTGACTGCTGAAATCCGATGAACATTGCTACTGGGTTTTTGCTTCATGGAAGAGTCTGCCAGACAATCTACAGGACACAGAGAAAAGAGACAGACAAACTGCCAACACAGATAGGACAGTTTGAAGTAGTCTGCCGGATACACTGTGGCCTATGGTCTGAAGATGGATATGGCAATTTACAGAAGAACTGTGGATGACTGTCCAGGTAGCGAGATGCCTCTGTCATTTCTAGAGTTTATATGTTATCCTTCTGTGGTCTTTGATGGATGTGAAGACAGATAGTTGAAGACAGATGGTTATAGTTTTCCTTAGGATTAAAGATAAGTTACATATAAGACTTTAGACTCACAAAGATAGGATGATGGAATATTTTCTTTAAATCTTGCTAAATGTTAATGGACTAAATATTGTTAACTATAGTTCTTACTTGGTAACTGTTTTGTCATATGTAATTAGACTATGTTAAGGTTAAAGCCCATTTTTTATTTTAGACAGAAAAGAGATGATAGTAGATGTCATCCTGTAAATATGTTTCTCTTATTGGATAATGAATAAAACCCTGTTAGTCTATAGGAAAGCAAGTTAGATGAAACTAGGAGACAAGGAGGATTCTGGGAGATGTAGTATCGAGAGTCAAGATGTAGGATGTGAAAGAAGAGGTCTGGACCCTCTCTCCAGTAAGATAAGACCACATGGAAACACTTAGATAGATATAAATGGGTTAATATTTAAGACAGAGCTAGCTAATAAGAAATGCTAGTAACAGGCCAACCGCTTTATAACTAATACAGTCTCTCTGTGTTATTTTAAGGCAGACGCTGCTGGGAAACTGCTCATAACAGGGCCCCCGAACCCACTCAAACCGATCTCTTTTGATGTACTAGCTTCTAATATTACAAAACCGTGTGAGTCCTGTGGCTTACAGAAACAGGCTCTTGTTACCTAGTGGTTTGTGTGGGCGGGGGTGGTCAGCCTCTGGTTAGGGTTTAGCTCTGTGGCAGCACCTTTGCAGGCTCTGAGCTCTTTGGGTCAGTGGCAAGGCTCCTCTCTCTGGAGCCACACACTATGGGGGTGAAGGAGGTGGCATGATGTCTTGTTGTCATCATGCCACAGTTCCTTCTGGCCCTCCCCACAGGCTTCTTTTTGGTGTGTGCTACTGGGATAGGAGCAGTCACTTACAGCCACCATCCCTCACATGACAATTATGGTAATGACACGTCTAGCCACACTCAATGAGGCGGAGTGCCGAGCAACCCTAGGGCCTGAACTTTGCTATCCTGTCTTGATTAAAACAAACAGCTATGGGAAGGATTACCATCAGGATTTACTCGCCCAAACCCCTCAAAGGTGAGGAAGGAACAGACACTCACTAGATGCCCATGCAGGGCAGCTGGAGTTGGCACAGTCATCTACCCTATCTGTCCCCTTTGTCCCTGCAAGTCTACCCAGACCCTCCCCACCATGTGTCCTTGTGACTGTCTGCTTTGCAGGTCCCTTGCTGCTGATCAGGAGTAATCCAGCCCTCTTTGTTGTGGACAGCTCTATAGCTTGTGGGGTCTTCTTGACTCCAGGAACTGATGGATGGGAGATCAGCATCCTTAGCACCAAAGGCTCAGAAGGCCAAATTCCACAGAGGCGGCCGCTACAGGCTCATACTGTCAGGGCCATCTTGGGGTCCAAGGGATCAGTTTTAATCCACTCTTGTCCATCCTTCCAGTGAGGGCTCTGGACAGCACCCCATTGTGGAGGAGCTCAGAGGAGCAGGGCAGAGACATGGTCAGTGCACAGGTGGACAGCGGCTTGCACAATGTAGGGGAGGGGAGTGGGGTCCACAGCAACAGCCTCCCAGCTGCAAGGGGCAGCAGCCCTGCACTGGACAGGCTTGGAGCGGTCGAGTCAGCTAGGGCTGGGCTGCTTTGGCTCTAAGCAGCTCCATCCAACACAGCACCCTGACTCCTGCTAAATGCAAGATTGGCTGCAAATTAAAGGTAATGGGACTCAAGTAATTATGTTGACTTTTTAAACTGCCTAGAGATAAATACATGCTTAGCTATTTCCAAATAACAACTTTTCCATTGTGTTTTGTGCAGGAGTGGGAGAGAGGAGGCTGAGGCAGAGATTGATACTCCTTGTAGCTGAAGGCTGAAGGGAAGGATGCTCCTTGCCCTTTATGAAGAACAGGAACATAAGACAGATATTCTAGCCAGCAATTTCTTTTGTTAGAAATGCCGGCACCTAGTGTCCTGAGTCCACAACCCTATCAGAAGGAATACTCAGAGGCAGAGACAAAGATCTATGTGGGATTCGTTGTCTGTATACCATCAATAATGACTAAATGTAGCTGGCAGCCATCTAAGTGCCTAACACACTTAGACTGTAGTTGCCAACAGCCATGATGGAATGCTATGCAGCTTCGAAGAAGACAGTTTACAAAGTAGCTCACCTTGGGAAAATGCTGACAAGTGAGGAAAGCGAGGACAACAATGTAAAGATCTGGTGTGCTGGTTCCTTTTCTCTTTGCCACACCCAAATCCCCGACAAGAAGCAATGAGGTTGGGAGGGTTTCTTTTAGCTCATGCTTTGAGGGTTCAGTCCATCGTGAGAGTGAGGCATGGTTGTTGTGTGACCACAGGCACACAAGGCTGCTTGCACACATCTCAGCAGAGCAGGGGGCAGAGAGAGGGAGCTGAAAGCAGGGCAGGCTGGTAAAGCTCAAGGCCTGCTCCCCCCACCCCAGACCACTCCCCCCCCCAGGCTGAACCTCCTTAAGGTTCCACACTCTCCCTAGTAGCATGCCAGCAGCTGGAGACAAAGTGTTCAAACACAAGAGCTATGGGTGGAATTTTCCATCAGAATCCTTCTTTTGGTTATGAAGTACCTTCTCATAGTCTTAGGGAGGGCAGTTTCTGAAGCAGGTATGCAAAAAAAAAAAAAAAAAAAATGAAAAATGTCAGCAGTTTCTTAGTCTCTGGATGATGGGATTAAAGGGGATTTTGACTTTTCTATTTTTACATTAGCCCCCACTCACAACAAGCATCAATTACTGTTTTTCTAAGATTTACTGTTCTGACAGGGATTTAAACACAGAAGGGACTCTTTTCCCCAGGAGGGCCTCTAGTGTCAGGTTCTTTCTGCACACATCTAAGCCCCCAGGTTACTGGTAGGAGGGGCAGTAGGAGGTCTTCCTAGAGCCCAGTGTTTCTTTGTTCTTTAGTAAGAAAAAGACAATATTGTTGTGCATGGCGGTGGGTCCCAGTCCTTCCTTGTAGATGGGGATGGCCAATGAAATGTGTGTGGAGGTGGGAGGGGCAGCTTCCAAGGATAGTTCTTCGATTCACTTGGAATCATCCCTCTCAGCCCTGATTTTCTCCCTCTTTTTATTCTGTCTGAAACATGGTAGCCATGGGCTGGACTCCCAGTAGCCACCATGAGGTAAGCTTCAGGTAGAAGTTATGTGTCACTGTGGATAGTAAGCAAAGAAAGAATGTGGGACTTGGATGAATCCCTGTGGCTAGAATACCCGATAGAAACAAATTAAAGGAAGCTCATGGTTTCAGAGAGTCTCAGTCCATTATACTATGGGAGCATGTGGCAGAGGCTATGGCATTCAAAGGCTCAATCCTAGCGATCCAACTCTGGTGGCCAGGCTCTGACCCTAAGCATCCCATAACCCCCTCAATAGTGTCCCACTAGGAAACTTAGTGAGATACTGTCTCAAAAGATGCAAAGTGAAGAGGAAGGTGGGGATGTGGATAATGACAACGTGGTACGGATACCATAGAAGGAATGGACATTGGTTATTTATGGTCACATGCATGAGCCTGAGGGACAAAGTGCCAAGTGCAGCAAGCCAGTCATGAGGCAGCAAATGCCCTCTGTTGTCACATGTGGAAACTTCAAAAGTTGACCTAAGAGAAATGGAATGTAGAATCATGGTGTCTTAGTCATGGTCTTTATTGCTCTGATAAAGCACCATGACCAAAGCATCTTATAGAAGAGTTTATTGGGGGGTTACAGTTCAGAGGGTGGGTCCACATGGTGAGGAACACGGGGGAAGGCAGGTAGATATGGCATTGGAAGAGTAGCTGAGAGCTTACATCTTGACTGTATATCACAAGCACAAGGCATAGAAAGCTAACTGGGAATGCCATGGGCTTTGAGGTTTAATCATGAAACCCACCCCCAGTGACACACCTCCTCCCACAAGGCCACGTCTCCTAATCCGTCCTCAGACAGCTCCACCAGTTGGGGACCGAGTGTTCAGACATGTGAGCCTGGGGAGGTCATTCTCATTCAGACCTCTATATGGTTACCCAAGCTGGGAAAGGTGAGGGGGAGGGTTGCCAGTGGGTTCCCGTGCACTTAGACAGGAGGAGGACTTTAGATGTATACCCTCCCGGACCAGTGGAATGCCTATGGCTGCAATAGTTAGCATTTCACACTTCCTAGGCTAGAGCGCTTTGACTGTTCCCAGCACAAAGCACTGGCAAGTGTTTGAAAGTGATGGAAACGCCAAAATCCTCAAGCTGATCCTGACATGTAGTAAAGATCCACGCTGTCCCCAGAAGAAGCTACGATTATTATGTGTGAGACCAAACAAACAAAAGAAAATCTGACCAGGTCACCCCTGGGGACTCAGTGGCCCTGTCACTTGGTGATTCTGTGACATTCTCACAGCTCACCAAGAGTCAGGGGCAGTTCCTGAAAGCCCCCTCTCCCTCCCTGTTTTCCAGAGAATCACAGAATATTAGTGACCCCTAGCAATTACATTCCGAGACGGTGAATCACAATTAGCTGCGGCAGCCACACAGAAACACGCAGGACAGAAGCGTCTCCTGCACTGCTAGCTTCACTATTGGGACTGTTCAGCCGAGGCAAGAGGCTCACAGCCCGCGCACCCTACGCCCCTCCCTCAGACAGATCCACCTTCTCCTGGTCCCGGGTGGTTGCAGGATTCCAAGGACATTCTGCTCTATTTTGGGGATCTGGTCTGAGGCTGAGGAAGTAACTTCTGTCCTTCCCATCTTGAACTCTTATCTAGGTTACTCTGGGACTCACCATGGGTTTTCTTCTTCCTTAAAAAAAAAAAAAAAAAAAACCTAATATTTACTTGTTTATTTGAAACAGCGTTTCTTTCTGTGTAGCCCTGGCTGTCCTGAACTCTCTGTAGACCAGGCTGAACTCAAACTCACAGAGCTCCACCTGCCTCTGCTTCCCCAGTGCTGGGATTAAAGGCTTGTGCCACCAGGGTTTCTTCTTAAGGGCTCACATTTATGCCACCTGCTGCTGGATATCTGAAGGGGGCAGTTCCAGGCCTGTGTTGTCCTGGGAATCCATGACTGAAGACTCCAGACCTTTCCATGTTGAAGAGCATTCAGTCTGGGGAGAGAAACAGCATCCAATATTAAAAACATGAACCCTAACTGTGGTGATTTGAGTGGGAATGGCTATGATAGATCCATATTTGAATCCTTGGTCGCCCTGACACTATTAGGAGGTGTGGCGTTGTTGGAGGAAGTGTGCCACTGGGAGTGGGCTTTAAGGTTTAAAATGCCCAAACTGGGCCCAATGGCTCCCTGTGTCTTCCAGCAGCTTGTAGAACTCTCAGTTACCTCTCCAGCACCATGTCTGCCTGCGTGCCATGCTTCCAGCCATGACGATAATGTACTAAACCTCTGAACTACAAGCCACCCCTTAGATGTTTCCCTTTATAAGAGTTGTTGTGGTCATGGCGTCTCTTCATAGCAACAGAAACCCTAACTAAGACCCCATGCTGGGGAGATAGCTCAGCAGCTAAAGCACTTGCTGCAAAAACAGGAAGACCAGAACCCATGCATATGGTGGGCATGGTGGGCATGTAATCCCAGCCTCAGAAGACAGAGGCAGGGAATCCCCTGAACAAGCTGGAGAGCAGGACTGAGTCGGAGACCCTTCCTCAGAAAAAAAGGCAGAAGAGCAAAAGAACCTGGAGCCTCTACATGAACACACACGCATGTGCATGTGTGCCTGCATACATACTCATGCCCCCACATATGCACGCACACTACGTGCATATATGCATGAAAATGAAAAACAAAAAAGAACCCAAACCTTAAGACTCAGGGAATGCTACGCACAGACTGAACGCAGGTGACAAGCAGACAGCAGGCCTGGTGTCTGCCATCTGGAATTACTTCAGGAAGTGACACAGCCTCCAAAGACTCTGAGACACTTGCACCTGTGATCAGAGAGCCTTCAGAGGTCCAGCCAGACCCTTGCAGTGACTGTGGCTCCCACTTGTGTGCTAAGGGCTGGGGCTCTGCCTCAGACCTCCACATTCCGAGCATTCTTCAACCTCTTTTCTACAAATTGGTCCCTGGTTGCACCAGGTCTGGCTGGCCACTCTGAAGTGTGTTTCTGCTCTTGACTGCTGGGTTCTATCTATTTTAACCTCCCACTGAAGGGTCTTTTGCTGGAGGCTCCTTCAAATCAGCATTGAAATGCATAAAAGCTGACAAATGGAAATATCTCCACATCGGCCTCCCAGCTCAGCATGTTCTGCCTCTGCTCTGGGAAGCAGGGGCCTTTGTCTTCTCTGCAAGGCTTCATTCCTAGCCCCCTGCCTGTCACTAAACAGACACAGCACCCGTCCAGGTCCCTCTCAGCTTGGCTTCCTGGAGTCCAAAGGCCCTCCTGGAGATGACAATAATTGCTAACAGATAAGAAGATGGAGATTCAGAAAGTCCAGGGGACATGCCGAGTCACACAGCAAGCCCCTCTGGAGACTACTTCCTACCTGTCACTGAAGTCACTGCTTCTCGTACCAGAGCCTCCCTTAACCCCCTCTTTACTCTAACGTCCACTCATGGGGCTCCCTGAGCACCAAAGAAAGCCATGTCTCCTGGCTCTTCCCTTTCATAGTCCCCACACAACCACTCACACAATGCCACACAGACACCCGGTTTCACACATACCCCCAATATCACGCATTCAATTATACAGGTGTCATCTTGTACATAATCACATTTAGCCTCAGACATAATCGTGTACATACAACATCACAAGCATGTGCTCACAATATCCCCTATACAATCATGTATACATCTCATACCCAGTTTCACACAAACATGCTATCTCACTAATACACTCTTTCTTACACATATACACTCTTTCTTACACACTGTTGTAACTGAATGCTTATGAATAAATGAAGTCCCCTGATGGTAGTATTGAGAGAGAGAGAGAGAGAGAGAGAGAGAGAGAGAGAGAGAGAGAGAGAGAGTGTGTGTGTGTGTGTGTGTGTGTGTGTGTGTGTGTGTGTGTGTATGCATGCTTGCGCACATGTGCTTTGGGAACAATGAAGTCAAGTGGGAGGAGCTAGAAGGACATTAGTGTCTTCATAGAAAAGAATGATCTCTCAGTTACATGAAGACACAGCAAGAAGGTAGCCACCTACAATCAGGTGGAGATTCTCACCAGATGTATAGCTGCTGCCAAACTTGATGTTGGAATTCCCACCTCCAGAATTGAAAACCAATGTTGATTGAGCCACTTAGACTACGGTATTTGTCATAGGAGCATGAACAGAGCAAGGCACTCAGCCCACATGATCACACAGGAGCAATCACACATACACTCAGACATACATGAACCTCTTTGTGCACATGTGGGTTCTTCAATGCCCTCCTATCTCTCGGACATCAGCAGTCTCCATAACTCCATCAACAGCTATAGACGAGGGGAGGGGAGGTGCTCAACCATTCTAGAATGATGGTCCTCCTGGCTGCTCATGTCTCCCTGGGCAGCACACTCTACAGCAATGCAGAAACTTTATTTTCCACATGTGACTGTGCAAGCTTTGTCAGTCATCACTCCCAGCTAGATACTCCAGTGTTACTGTGATCAGATACCCATGTTCTCAGAGAAGGAGGTGGCTGTAGGTTTCCTACCTCCTTAGGATGTGCTTTAAGTCTCCTTTGTATTGCTGTGGTAAAAATCATGATCTAGGTGACTTATAGAAGGAAGGGGTTGTTTTGGACTTATGGTTCCAGGGGATTTGAGAGTCCGTGATGGCAGCAAGCGGCAGGCATGACGGCTCCAGCAGAAAGCTGAAGGTTCACATCTTGAACAGCCAGTGTGAATCAGAACGAGAGAGAAATGGCAGAGTCTCAAAGCTGGCCCCCATGACATCCTCCAACAAAGCTGTACTTCCCAAACCTCTCAAAACACTAGCGCTAACTGGGGAGCAGGTGTGCAAACAGCAGAGTCTATGGTAGATATTCTTATTCAAACCAATACAGAATGTCCTCTTGCAGACACTCTACTCGGTCTGGGGAGACTAGAGGAGAATAGGGAGCTGTCTGGGTAGGGCTCCTGGCTAGAGAAGGGGCCTCTCTGGTATCCTGAGACATAGGTATGTGGCTTTGGGTAGGAACCCTGACTTCCTACCCAAAGTGGTCACTTTCTTTGCACAGTGACCAACGTGAGATCTCAGTGGCTGGTCCAATGAGGAGTAGAGGATAGATTCCATTAGGATAAACCAATAGAACTGACTTGTTATGAACAATGGAGAGAAGACAGATTGAAAACAAACACCAGACTCATAGACACACATGGGATGATGGCAAAAGAGCCAATGGTCGCTTACTGGAGTCTCAGCAGGGGATAAGAGAGAGAGGGGCTGAGAAGGTATTTGAAGAAATACAGGCCCAAAATTCTTCTTCCATTAAAGACACAGACCTATAGAGTCAGGAAGCTCAAACACAACCTCAGAGAAATTCATGTCAATTCACACTGGAATTAAAGCCTGAAAACTAAAGACAGTGGAGACAGCTTGAAGGCTGCCAGAGAGAAGCCATGTGGTGTTTGTAAGCTACAATTTGAACGACTGCAGGTGTCTCTCTTGAAACCAAGGAGGTGCATGTGAAGTGGTACAACAGTTTTCAAGCACACAGAGAGAAGATCTGCCGATTCTTCTAGATGGTAAAAAATTCTCTAGATGTTAAAAAGAACCCTCCAGAATAAAAGGAAAGTAAAACTACTCTAAGACGGAATTCTTTGCTAGCAAATGCATGCTCAAATAATGGACATTCTAAGGAAAAGTTGATGGCAGAAGAAGGCGTGGAATTCCCAGAGTTGGAGGAGAATCAGAATGGGAGAGATATAAAGACACTAGATCATTCTTTGCTTTTCTCCCCAAGTCTCTTAAATCATATCTGGGGGCTGAATCAAAAAATTTAAAAGTCATCAAATGGTGATAGGATAAAGTACAAATTACAAAATGCAAATTGTCAATGGTAGTAAGTTCACTTTGGGTAATGCTGATCCCTGCATTAAACACTGTGGTACTGAAACTACTGATCTGATAACTGAGAGATGATTCCAGGTAATGAATGGGTGGGTGGCATATACAGCATGGATACTGTGGACAGAGGTGCAGCGTGTCCTAGGTGGCTTATGGTAGGATAGCACAAACTCCATCAGACTTCTCAGAGTGGCATATGATTTAAAACTTATTAATTATTCTGGATTTTTTTCATTTAGTATTTTTGAACTTCAGGGGATTGTGAAAATTGAAATCCCAGACAAGGGGATTACTGTGTATAACACAACGCCTACAGCATTCTCTAATTCTCACTGGAAGGGTGTGGGTTTAAAATGAACCCAGGTGTTTTCAGCTGAAAAAGAAAATGAGGGAATAACATAGTGGTCCCTAAATAGGACTGTGATTTCAAGGTCACACATATATGACAAAAACCTTGATGCCTAGTGTATGTAGTAGGACTGATTCGCCTTCAATCAATGATGACTTTACATTTTATTTAACAGCCTTACTTCTTAATTCGTTACCACTCTGGACTGAAGGGTCACTTAATCTATTTGTATTTTGTGGGTTTTAAACATCCAAGTCCCAAGGTTGATCTGATGCAGTTTCTGTTGCACATTTGATGCAGTGAGTTTGTATGGAAACAAAAATTCTGAGGGTGAGGCAGGCTTTATAATGGATCCATGGCTTGAGCTGTCACTCTGTTTCTGGCTCTGTTCTCTACCGTGACCATTCATCTCATTACCCATAGTTCCCTGCTCTCAAAAGCTTATAATCATCACAGAAAGTTTCAGGATTGAGCCCTGCCTGCACACATTGGGCCATATGCTCATGTCTGAACCAGCCACTGTGGCAGGGGACTCAAGGCTCTGGCCTTGAGTGGTACGCATCTTCTTGTCAGGGAGATGATTTCTGCAAGGCCCCTGGCAAAGACTGAGAGGGTTCCTTTGTGGTCCCCTCAGGAAAACCAGGAGGCTGTCAGAAGTGAGGCCTGGATGTAGGATGCAGAACACGAGATGTTGCTGACTCCAGGGATTAGAGGTGGGCTGCTTGACAGAATGTCGCCAATGTCATGGCTGGCAGGCAAAGGTTCCAGTTCCTCCTAAAGGCTGTGAGGAAAACACTGTTCCAGGCCCCCTCCTCCCCCAGTTTCCCTGGCTACAATCAAGTGCAGGCATACCTTGGCTAACTGATTGTCCCTAATGCCCCCCCCATCTTGGATAGTGTTCTTGTGGTGTGATGTGCACGACTCGATGGCAAATGTACCCCTCATTGTAAGGACACTGTTGTGTTGCGTCAGCTCCCACTCCCCCAGTGATGGCCTCATTTTAACTCAGTCACTTCTGTGTAAACTGTGTCTTCAAGTGAGTTGACACTGACATACTGAGGGTTAACACTTCGCCACACAGCCCACTCACAACAGGTGAGGCATCCACCCAGGTCCTCTCACACACATGGGCCAGTGAGCTCACTCACAAGCTGCAGTGTGACCCTCAGGAAGGGGTTTTATTGTCAGCCCACAAAGCCTGGGAGGTCACACCACAGGATGACATTTAGCTAATGACTGATGCCAAATGTGAAAGATCCATCTCTGTGTCTGCCATGGCATGGCCACAAGGTACCCATGAGCTCCAGGGTGCCCCGAGGATGTAGGCTGCAATACACCCTAGCTGAGCCTGGGCCTTGTTTTCTCTGCGTTGCCCCTCTTACTTTCTTCTCCCAATGACCCATGGCACCCGGGAGTTCCTATCATGGGCTTGGCAACACTGAATCTCTGCGTGGGTAAGCCATTTCCACAACTAGCTCATTGTGGCCCCATGGGGACAATCCTGAAAGGACACAGCCTGAGGAACGTAGAGCTGGTTTCTCCAGGTCCATGAGCCCCAAACCTCTGTGCTAACTTGTTCCAATTCTTCCCACATCTGCTGCAGGTTCCCATGACATCTACCCTCTCCATATAATTAGCACGTCTCTCTCTGCTCCAGCTTTGATTAACCAAAGGTTATAAACAAATCCCAGAAATCAGGAAACCTGGCGTCTCCCCTGAGCAGCCACGGTCTATGGGCAGATGGAAAATTGCTTTGCAACCAATGTTTTTGTTTTCTTGATTTTTATATAGATAAAGACTTAAGCTAATTAATATATACTTCTTTCTTTCCGCAGGTCTTGGGGCCCTCATTGCCCCGCAGTGAATTGGTTACCATGTTCCAATAAAGGATCTGTTTTTGCAATTACGGTTCATTAATAGATTTACAAGGGAGGGAAGGTGGCTAAATCTCACTAAGAGGATTGTTTGCATTTCTCATTTTAATTACACAGTTATCTCCTAGACCAAAGCTTTGTGAAAAATAAGGGTGGGAGAGTCCTAACACCCCATCTGTTCTGGGCAGCGGTGTGGTTAACATGGCAGAAGACAGGTGTTATACCAGGACTTCCCACTCCCCCAGACCAAGAGCCTTCTGTCTATCTGCTGGTGGCTGGGACCCTTGGTGACTGAGCACCAGAGCTCTCAGTACGGGGGTGGTCATTCTTATCATCTCACTCAGTATATGGGGACTCAGGTCAGGACAGCCCTGGGTATCTATAGCTACCATTTCTTGGGTAGCTTTCAGGTGTGAGAAGGTATGTCTCACCCCTAGGGCCACTCGTCCCTGGATGGCTATGAATGTGGCCCAACACATTAGTAGATGACACTATTATGTTGTAAAGCCAAAGTTAGACATCTCTGTTTGGAGACTTTTCCAGTTTCACCTTTACTGTGATTTGTTTTTAGACCCATGTTACAGACAGAGGAGCTGAGACAGACGGATGTGTGCAGGGCCCCAGGCTGCTGGGAAGGGGCAGATACTGAATACTGTGCAGCTGTGGATGGTGGCAGGGAAGTGGACAGTAGAGCTACCTGAACTCAAATATGAATGACATCAGGTCTTGGGACTCAGAAGCTTCTATAATTTCTTCATTCCTTTCTGGCTCTTCTGGGCCTCAGCTGCCTTAGCTCTGAAATGGGCCCAGACCTCACACATCATGAGTGTAAGGCTGCTATTAGTTAGGGTTTCTATTGCTTTAATGAAACGCCATGACCAAAAGCAAGTTGGGAGGAAAGGGTTTATTCTGCTTACACTTCCACATTGCAGTCCATCACTGAGGAACTCAAGCAGGGCAGGAACCTAGAGCCAGGAGCTGATGCAGAGATCAGAGTGGGTGCTGCTTATTGGATTGCTCCTCTACAGCTTTCTCAGCCTTCTTTCTTATAGAACCCAGAACCTCCGTGGTCATGTGCTGTTGGTCATGGTGGTGTGTTAGGACACCCAAGCAAAGTTGTCTTCGAGACCCCAACAAAGGAACCATAGTGGACCACTATCTGAAGCCTCTAGCCCTGGCATGATTGGAGAAGCCTCAGGTGTGCTGCATGTCTGTGGTCACATGATCTGTTTCTTATAGAACCCACAACGGGTTGGGCCCTCCCCCATTGATCACCGATTAAGAAAATGCCTTACAGCTAGATCTTATGGAGGCATTTTCTCAACTGAGGTTCCCTCCTCTCTAGTGACTCTACTTTGTGTTGAAGAGGATAATGCTGGGTAGCACTGTGTGGGGTCTGTTTGGAGGGTGCAGGCAGTGGGGGCTCCCTGTGTTCAGGAGATGGGCTTCTGGTCCCCAGCACCAAGCTGGCTCAGATCTGGCCACACAGCTGGTTTATTCATGGCCATGTTGGAGTACATTATGTCTGGTGCCCTTCTGCCTTCATCCCAGCAGCCCTTGCCATGGCATGAACCAATGTCCTGTGGCCTCCTCTGAGAGGCGTGAACCTCACTCCAGGGCTTTTTTCTTAACTAATTCCTTCAGTGAGAGGGTTGTTTGTAGTGGGATCTTTTTGGTTGGAACCACTGGCTTCCCAGTAATGATGTAGAGACATACTATTAATTATATAAGCTTGTTACTAACTGGCTCTTACAACTTAAATCAACCTATTCCTATTAATTTATGTATTGCCATGTGGCTCATGGATTTACGTATCTTTCAGCATGTCTTGCTCCTTCTGCATCTCCTGGGGACCCTCTCCCATTTCTCCTTCTTCCCAGAGTTCTTTGTTACTGACAATTCTGCCTAGCTATTGGCCATTCAGCCTTTTATTAAACCAACCAGAGTGACACATCTTCACAGTGTACAAAAAGATTATTCTACAACAGTTGTCAGCTTCTCTAGCCTGGGTATGATCAGACCCTTTGGCCGTCAGCGGGCAGGAGCCCTGACCTGAAAGTAGGGTATCAGGAGCACCCCAAGAGGGATCTTGTTCCTTCCCCTCTCTTGTCCCTGTGGGCTGACTCTTCTGGCTCCAGGTACAGAGTATTATTCTGAGTCAAACTTTCTGCAGTCTGGTGGTGGTGGTTTGTTAGGGACCACTTCCCGAAGCTACAAGCCCTGTTATAAGCTGGCAAGGCCTTAGGCATGCTGCATGTCTGTGGTCACATGACTGCCTGTGGACCTTAAGTGCTCACCTAGGAAATGTGGAAATAATCTTTGTCCCTGGGTGGAGATGGAATGGAGTTGTGAGGGGCAGAGCTCAGGGCCAGGAGCTGTAGTGTGTAGAATCAGGCTGAGACTTCCTCCTGGAGAAGGAGCTCCTTCTCCTCCAGAAGAGAACCTTCCACCTGCATGTTGAGTATGTTGAGAAGGAAACATTTCTTTTCCATCCAGGTCTCCAGCCCCTTCCTGAGCTTCTCTGCTCTCTTTGTAAAGTTCAGGTTGCGCCCTATTCTGTCAAGTGCTCAGTGGTACTGCTTAGAAAATGGTATGAGGCACAGCAAGGGGATGGCATTAGACCAAAGACAGAACGGTGTGGCAGGGAGAGCCTAGTGGCCGTGCGGCTCAGCTCACTGGACCCTCTCAGTACTGGGTTGGGCTCTTCGTCCCTTCTCATCCCCCCATTTTTGTTTCCCTCCTTCCTTCTCCTCCTTTCTCCTTCCTCAGTTCCTTCCCCTTCCTCTAGAACCTCCCAGGCTGCTCACCAGAGAGAGGAAGGAGGCTCTGGATAAGAATGGGCAAACATTTTCTGTTTTACTACTCATGCATTTATTTTAATGGGCATCAGAGGAAAAAAAAACCCATAAGCAATTAGCACGTCAAAGCTTTATTTCATGGACATTACTGCTCAGGTTGAGGCCAATTGGACAACAAGCCCATTTTTGGTCTGTTTAAAGGAAACAGTGAGAGGTGTTCTGTGGGTGGGGGAAGCACAGGGAGGGAGGTGTGGGAACTTTTGGAGAGACACTGAAGAGAGGTTTACAGTACCTTGAGTCCTGCTTGGTTCTGTCCATGACTCAGCGGCCCTGGGTAGGTCTTACACCTTGAGCCTCAGTTTTCTCCTCTGTCACATGGGGATGTGCAGCAGAAGTTTATGGAGATGGTGAGAGTCCGTGAGATGAGGAGGGTGGAACGTGACTGTGTTACTAGATGAGCTGTCATTGTCACCTCAGGGGCCTTTTTTGGGTGTGTGTGGGGGTCTGTGGTTTTCTTTGAGTAAGCAGCTGGATGTTCACCTCCAGAAGAGTTCCTAGTAGCTTCTTCCTTCTCCAGTTGTGAGTGGGACATCAGTGGGGCCGGAAGAGGCTGGCTCTGGGTGAGTGTGTCCTGCTCACTGGGGGAGGGGAGCAGAAGCCAGTGTTGCTGGGGGCTGCTGAGGCTGTGGTGTGTGTGTGTGTGTGTGTGTGTGTGTGTGTGTGTGTGTGTGTGTGTTTATCAGGCTTGGAAGCAAGTGTTTTTTTCCCACTGAGCTATCTCACCAGCCCCAGGCCCTGCATCTTAATATGGAAAGGAACCTGAGACTCCTCAGCCACACCTCTGGCTGCAGACACTGAGGTAGAGGGAGGCCTGGAAACTTCTCTCACAGAGGGTAGGGGGCATGTTCAGATCTCATTTTCTCTTCTATGACATCTTCAATATCTGAACTTTTGGAACCCGAGCTTCTCTCATGGACTCTAAGCTACTACCTGAGAAACGGGAATTTCACAGAATCATTTATGGACCCCAGGCCTCAGAACTAAGAATGTTCTATGATAAACTCACCACACTCTGGGGTCTCAGGGATAACTGAGAAATGTGGAATTCAAATAAACACCTCAAGAATAGAGATGTACCAAGAGTAGGCTTTAATGAACTTCCCACAGGGACGTAAACTCCTCTGCCCTGCAGTCCTGTGGACGACAATCAGAACTCAGGGGTAGAAGGTCAGCACTAGTCAGGCCTGTTTAAGATGTGTTACATTCGTTTATGCTGGGGACTATTTGTTTAATGATGCAACGATGAGTTGCATTCTTTTATATTGCCTTTGTTAAGCTGTGTTACATAGCCTGTATAAAACACTTGATTGGTCTCATAAAGAGCTGAACATCTAGTAGCTAGGCAGGAGAGAGAAATGGCAGGGCTGGCATGTATAGAGAATAAAGAGGAGGAGAAATCTAGGCTCATGAGGAGAGAGCTAGGGTAGAGAAAAGGAGGAGAGGAAGATGCCAGGGGCAGCCACACAGCCAGCCATGGAGTAAGAAGGGGAGAAAGACATACAGAATAAAGAAAGGTTAAAAGCCTAGAGGCAAAATGCAGAAGAAGAGAAATGGATTAATTTGAGTTAGACTAGAAACAAGCCAAGCTAAGGCCAGGCATTCATAAGTAAGAATAAGTCTCTGTATATATTTGGGAGCCGGGTGGTGGGTTTCCTAAAAGAAAAAAAATTATAAGGGCCACCTGTCCCATTGCTGCTGACATTGAGCCTAAATTGGCCTCATGGTTTTGTCCTAGTCTTTTCCCCATGAGCCTGACTGTGGCTCATCCTTCCCTCTTCCTCCCAGGGGTCTCAGGACCTTAGTCCAGAGCCCAAGCCTGGCCAAGCATAGCTTGATCATTGACCAGAGGGGTATGAATTCCTTGGAGGCAGAGCCAGGACATGAAAATGCAAGGGACACTGGTTCTCCTGAGCCATCTTCATTTACTGAAGTGTTCAAGAGTCCTTTCTGTTGCTCTTGTGGGCAGGGGCCAGTCAGAGAGGAAGGTAGATGAGAGATGGCCCTGGAGACAGGCTATTCCTTCATGAGGCCAGGAAGAAAGGAGAAATGCCTCTTTTCGGCAGTTGAGGGGAAGGGGCACAAAGCTGTCAGTCAGGCAGTGGGTTATCCCAGCCCTGCTACTGACCTTGGGGTGACTTTGGGAAGCTTGCTCCATGCTTAGAGCCTAAGTTCACCCATCTGTAAAATGGGCTGGAGAAACCGCTCTGTCCAGGATGGCTTTAGCATGTGGGGTAGGTAATTGTCAATTTGGCGGACTCTAGAATCACTTGGAAGATGGGTCTCTGGGGATTGTCTTGATTGTGTTCATTGAGGTGAGCCGAGTCACTGGCTGTAGGTGGTACCCTCTCCTGGCTGGGATCTTGGACTGGACAAGCAGAGAAACGGAGTATGCATCTGACTCTCCCTGCTTTCTGATTGTGGGTGCCCCATGCTTGAAGCTCCTTCGAGCATCCACCATCTTGATGTCCCTGCCATGATGTCCAAAATCAATTAATTTTCTTCTAAGTTACTTTTGTCAAAGTCTTTCATCAGACCAATAAGAAAAGAAAGTAATATAATGCCTGTCTGGATTGTCTGTGGCTTACCCTCCTTTCTTCCTTCCCAGTTGTCCCTGAATGAGGCAGGGCTTCTCCAGTCAAAGAGGATGGAAGAGAGAAGGGAACAGCCTGTACCAATAGGGCAAGAGGGACATATTGAGTGGGCTGCTAGGGAGTGGGCTGGGAGCTCAGTCCTGCCCCATGGGGAAGTTAACCCATCTCTGTCTGTCTCTCTCCCTGTGAGAGGCTGATGATGGCAGGAGGGGTACCCAGGGTGTCTGGATGTGGGGTGCTGCTGTAGGTATGGAAGAGACAGTGGGGTGAATGAAGGTGCCAGGAGTCATGGCTAGCATAGGGGACCTCCTGCAGAGACCCCTTCTACCTTCCACCTGGGGGCAGAATGTGGGCCTCCAACTCTAGAGACCTACGTAGGGGCAGGAGAGTGGAAAAGTTAAAACACATCAGAGAATCATGAAGGAGAGTGTTTATTTCAGCCAAAGCCTGGTCCTCAGCACCAGGAGAGATTTGATCCGAAAGCCAGCATGTGAATGTCACAGTGACTTAGAGGATCTGGCGAGGTTTTTATTCCGACACAAAGAAGGGGTTTATTATGTTCACTTAAAATGTCAGCTGGAGTCCTGGAGTTGGGAGCAGGTCTCTGCTGAGCCTGGGCCATAGGTGTAAGCATCCCAGATGGAGATAGTCACTATGTCCCTCTTTTTGTCCATCAGACTGCTGAGACAGTGGACCACTTGGCTTGCTGGGTAATTGGGAGTCCAGACAATGACAGGGCAGTGGTGGGTGGAGCCACACCTTGACCAGGACTGCTTGGTTGTGAACATTTCTCTGCTTCTACTTAGACAAAATCCTTAGGGGAATAGCTCAGCACTTGCCTGGGTTTGACC
Source organism: Cricetiscus sungorus (assembly GCA_030556225.1). Taxonomy (NCBI): domain Eukaryota; kingdom Metazoa; phylum Chordata; class Mammalia; order Rodentia; family Cricetidae; genus Cricetiscus; species Cricetiscus sungorus. Next base: position 125,914,596 of record JANBXA010000734.1, on the reverse strand, counting down.
CTCAACCCATAACTGGGCATTGTGGCTCACACCTGGGAAGTGGAGCCGGGAGGATCAAAATAACCAGGCCATTTGGGGCTACATACTGAGTTCAGGGTCTGCTTGGGTTATATGAGACCCTCCATCAAATGACAACACTAAAATTCAAGTCAGGACCCTGAAATCATGTTGGGGGTGTCGCTGAACCTCTCTGTTCTGATTCTCATTGTGGCTGCATTGTCTGAATCTCTAGTCTCTGCCTCTCACTGTGGAGGACAGGTGACAGAGCCTATCTTATTGGGACCAGGGCTTTGACCCTCATAGCTCTTGGCTGATTGTCATCTCAGTTCTGGTCCTGTAAGCTAGTCCAGTCAAGACCTTTTTGCTTGAGGGGTCAGAATGGCTCCCAGGAGATGACCACTTCTGCCCAAGGGCAGCCACAGCCCTGTGATACAGTTCCTCATGCTGTGATGACCGCATGCCCTAACTAGTACTTTATAGTTGCTACCTTGTAACTGTGATTTGCTACTTTATGAACTGTAAAGTAGATAACTGTTTTCCCATGCTCTTAGGTGACCCCTGAGAAAGGGTCATTGGACCTCAAAGGGGTTGTGACCTACATGGTGACAACCACTGATTTAGGGGTTAGAGAATTGCCCCCATTGGTCCATCCTGCTAGGCATTGCTGTCACCACCATCCAAGGTGACTTCATGTTTATCGGGACTGGAGCCTTAATGTCTTTTGGACAGCCTGAGACAGCCAGGAAGAACTCACTCAGAAGCTATTCTAGAAATATTTATTTTTATTGTGTGTGTATATGTGAATGCTTACATGTCTGTACGTATCCCCAGAAGCTCTTTTGAGGGCCCTTGTCTGAATTCCATGCGGCTCACAATCTACTCATCTTATGAGAGAGAGAGAAAGAGAGAGAGAGAGAGAGAGAGAGAGAGAGAGAGAGAGAGAGAGAGAGAGAGAGAGCGCTCAGTGCCTTTTGTGCCCCACTACCAACAGTCGCTAAAATAATGTCCATGTGAACACCATGTTCCCACATTTGCAGAAGGGAGACTGAGTCCTGGGAAACACTGGGGAGTCTCTTCTCACATGGTACATTAGATGACAGGTGGAGACATGAACTCAAGCTTCTTGCCTCTGATCCCTGCTCTTGCCTGGCTTCGGGCAAGCATCACACAGGGCAGCCTGGCCTGCAGACTTGGGTGTTGGGACCTGCACTGGACCTGGCTGGCATTGAGTACGTAAGTCATTCATCTGAGTGTTGGCCATTTCTGTTTGATACAGAGGCCAGCCACTTTGAGAAAGGCCCAAATGAGGCCAGTTCTGGGCTCTTGCTATCCAGGAGGGTTTAGGCTGGCAGACAGATGGAGAGAGGCTCTGGGGCCAAATTCTGCCTTTTCTGGTTCTGGGGATATGGAGAAGAGTGGGAAGGTTGGCGGACCCACTTGCTTGATCTAATTAAGGAGGCAAGCTGGGAGATGGGTGATTACAAAAAGCAGGACTGCAGTGCTCAACTACTTCTGCTATGTGGCCCAGAGGAATTCTGTCACCTCCCTGAGCCCAGTCTGCCTCTCTCATGAAGATGGGAGTGAGGAGTAAGAGAGACTATGAGGGTGGTCCTGAAGACAGTGCCTGGCTCCTGCTGTGTGCTCAGATCTGCCAGCTGCCAAGGGACCCAGCTGAGGGATCAATTAGTTTTGCCTGGAAGAGACAATGAAATCAGGGCTTTGAAGGATGCATAGGAGTTGCTTGATGGGAATTGGCTGCCTCTGCCCAAGTCTCCTCACTCCACAGACACAGAAACCAAAGCAAACAAGTGACTTCCTGTGGGACACAGGTCTTGCTCTTGATGAAGAGGGATGCATGGTGTGTGTGGGGTGGGGGGCATGCTCAGTCTTTGTATGACAATTGAACTGAAGAAATTCCTTCAGCAGGGAGAGATGACAGCGTCTTTTTAGGGCTACGGGTGACTCTTCTTATATTGTCACCCACAAGCAAGAAGTGGGCAGGTATGGGAGGAGGCTGGTCACTCTCTGAGCCTGGGTCACCGTCCTATGAGAAGGTAAAGCTGCTGGGATCTGCTCCACCAGGTGAGTCCTGCCCACCCAGAGAGCTCAGACTCTGCTCCACATGGCCCCATCACTGTCCTCAGCACTGGCGGAAACTACTCTTTTATCCTTAGACATGGGTAACTGGGGCATAATCGACCCCTCTTTGTGTTGGGCATGCCTGGCCAGTAAAGGGCCAGTGGTGTGCCCAGAGCCTCCCAGAGAGTGAACCTGTACCATTCTCTGCAAAACCCTGCTGTCTGACCCTGAGCTGCCTGGTACCCTGACACCTCCCTCCTTACACATCCCCCTCCCAGACCCAGGGCCACCTACGAGCTTACTGCTCCATCAAGAAGCATCCTCCTCTTCCTCAGGCTTCTGGACTCTGACCCCCACCCCCTGTGCACTCTCCCCTGTAGCACGAGTTGTAATAGGTCTTAATAAAAGCCTGGAGTCAGACATAGGGGTAAATGCTGAAAGACCAGAGAGTCCAAGGAGCAAGGCACAGCCACACCTCACCTCACTAACTTCCCAGCTGAAAAGAGACTGAGCTGTCTCCTCCCGCCTTATCACTTCCTCTCTCTGCTCAGTCATATCACTTCCTGTCTGTCAGACCTCCAGATCTCTATGGTTAATTAGTGGTTAGCTCCACCCTTTGATCTTCAGGCAAGCTTTATTTGTTAGAGTATAAACAAGATATCACTATAGCCCCACCCCACCCCACTTCTCCTGCTCCTCTTCCTTCTGTCCTTTTCTAGGAAGAATTGGCCTCTTGGGGATGTCCCTGGCTCTCTTAAGTGGGTCATGGGTCCCATATAGTCTGTGCTCCTTTGTTAGGGCCTGCTGTGTTGGTATCTTCTGTCACGCACTGGGCCTGGGGTGCAGTGATGGAGTCTCAGTCCCTGTGGTGGCCTTGGGGCAAGCCTCTGTCAGTACTGTTAGACATTGCTTCAACCCCATGGGCTTCAGGAGCTGACCCCAGCCCCCTTAGTTCTCTCAGCTGAAGAGGGGTGACAATCTATGTCTCCCAGGCTGGCTGCAGAGGACGGTGTGTGCTGGGAAGACGGCACCCTGCCACCCTCCACAATATTCCTTTCACCGCCACCTTCACCTGTGAGGAGTCAGGGCTCCCCATGCCCCTCAGGGCCCCGCCACAGCTTTCTTTACCTTCAGGAGAGTTAATTAATATTAGCCAGGTGAAAAGCAAACCCATGAAACCTGTGTTGTGAAAGCTGGGGCAGATGGGAAATGCCAACAAACAGACTACCACGCAAAGTAGCTCCTCAAGGCTGAAAAGTCTTGTCACGTAATGGCATAGTTTGTTTGTTATTAATACTGTTCCAAATGAGGCCTTTGAATTGCCAGCATGAATGGCATAATTTTTTGTTAGGTCAGGCAATGGCAGTTGTAAATGCGCATGTAAGAACACGTAGTTCCATAAGAAGTCACTCCAGGCACAGCAATTTGCATGCCATGGCTCGTTACTGTGTAGGTGTTTGATGGGCCCTGGAAGGGTGGGAACTGTGTAGAGCAAGCCTGTAGGAATGAACCTGGGTTCACTACTCGATATGCATTTTTGGACAGTGCTCCCTCCTTCAGAAGTTCCATTGCTGGGTTCTGGGACAGAGGGATTAGTTCCTGACTGAAGGAGGGTGCGGGTGTTCTGAGGTCTACCTCTCTACTTAAAGAAGTGACAGGCAGTCAGGGAGGACCAAGGATAACGGGAGAGGAGGCAAAAAAACAAAACAAACAAACAAACACCCCCCCCCCAGCAATAGACTTTTAGATTCTGAGCTGGAGACAGATGGCCACCGCTTTGAGAGCAGCAGCCAGTCTCTGGTGACTCTAGGCTGGGAAGTGGGAGACCCAAAGGGACCAATAATCCTGTAGTCCAAGGTCAGACGCCTATGCACAGTGCCCCCTCCGTGCCCCTCTGTTCCAGCAGGCCCACCCTGACTCGTTAGAAGACAAAGATGAAGTGTGGTGTGAGCCCTCTGCGTCCTGGGTACAGATCTGGGTGCCCAGGCAGGGGCTCTGTGGGTGCCCAGCCATGCCTGCCATTGATGCTCAGACTATGGTTCTGATGGCTTTGGGATTGCAGATGGGATGGGACCTCTCAACCCAGATGGGCAGGATTTCTTCCTGTCCAACCTTGGTCTGCAAGGGTTCATGGGAGGGCATGGGAGGTTGGGGGACCAGAAGTTTGGATTTGTTCTTTGTGGCCAAAGACCTCTTGCACCCCATGAGATAGCTTTGCCTTTAAAAAGTCCTGGCTGAAGATTCCTGTGCCATTTTATAAGAGGTCTCAAGTAACATAGCTACGGTCAGCAGACAGACACTTCAAGGTTTCCTTCCTAGATGTCACTGATCTCCATTTGGGAGTGACCTCAGAGGGGCCCAGAGAATCCCATGGGATGGGACCCAGGGAAGTAGCAAGGTGCTTAGTTTGCATACCTCAAACCTGCCATTCTCTTGTTTTCTAGAGCAGGGCGGGATCCACACAAGAAAAGCTCCCTCCCAGTTCTGTGCTCCACCCCTGCTCTGTGCTCTACCCCCTGCTCTGTGCTCCACCCCTGCTCTGTGCTCCCCCTGCTCTGTGCTCCACCCCTGCTCTGTGCTCCCCCTGCTCTGTGCTCCCTCCCAGCTCTGTGCTCTACCCCCTGCTCTGTGCTCCCCCTGCTCTGTGCTCTCCCTGCTCTGTGCTCCCTCCCAGCTCTGTGCTCCCTCCCTGCTCTGTGCTCCACCCTCTGCTCTGTGTTCCACCTCCCTGCTCTGTGCTCCCTCCCAGCTCTGTGCTCTACCCCCTGCTCTGTGATCCACCCCTGCTCTGTGCTCCCCCTGCTCTGTGCTCCACCCCAGTTCTATGCTCCCTCCCTGCTCTGTGCTCTACCCTCTGCTCTGTGTTCCACCTCCCTGCTCTGTGCTCCACCCCCTGCTCTGTGCTCCACCCCTTGCTCTATGCTCCACCCCCTGCTCTATGCTCCACCTCCCTGCTCTATGCTCCACCCCCTGCTCTGTGCTCCACCCCCTGCTCTGTGCCCCACCCCCTGCTCTATGCTCCACCCCCTGCTCTGTGCCCCACCCCCTGCTCTGGTTCCTAAACCTTTGCCCACACAAGGAGATTCGCTAAAGCTTGAACCACTCACTCTCCTGCCTCCAGGGGGGGAAAATGGGGAGGGCCATATCTCTTGAAAGTGTGGACTTCAAGCCCAGGATGGGGTGGAGGTATGCTAAATGGCATTCCTCCAGCATCTGGAAAACACCACCAGATGAGAATACAGACTTATACAAAGAATGAAAATCACTGCAATTTTCAAGTGCATGGATATGTATGAAAAATACATTTTCTTTATTTAAATCTCTTTACAAAATAATTGACTCATTGTAAAGCAAAAGTACTGATAATGTATTGTAGAATTTGAACGTGCATAAATAGAATATACCAGAAAAATTGTATCAAGGCCCAGAAGGGGGCAAAAAGAGCACACCAAAGTAAGAGGAAGGAGTTACGGAGGGGCTCAGTTACTCCTTCAGTTCCCAGTTCCCAGTTCCTCAGGGCGGGAGAGCTCCGTCATGTGCTGATACTTTGAGTCTTGACACGCATGCACTGGCCTGCTTGTGACCTTCCACACCTGTATTGGGAATGATGTGCATGCAAGCAGACACATCACAATCTACTTGGTTATATATATATATATACGTGTAGCCATGTAGACAGTCACACATTCTGAAGCTGTGGAGGAGAGATGAGTTTATAGAGTCAGGAAGCTCACAGGAGGGTTTTTCAGATATCCAGGCTTCTGTGCAGGCATTCATGAATGAAGAGGAATCTGTCCATTGGATGAAGGCAGGGAAAGGAACCTTTGGAATACAATGGACAGTCTGTCAACAGATGGAGGTTGTTCCAGGGGTGGCAAGTGTAAAAGGGGTGAGAGAAGGTGGGATAGGGGTCAGGGTTGGATCTGAAGAGATCTGAATATCAATGCAAAGATTCATAGGCTTAGGTCCATCTTCCTTGAGTCTCCCCACCAGGATGACAGGAAGTGTGTTTTCACTTTGAACTTTTGGAGGGTACCATTCCCGGGCAATTGAGGAACTGGGCTTCTGGGTATAGTAACCTTGGGGACCAGATTCTAGACAAGTGTGTGAGCAGCAGGATCTCCTCTAAGAGACATGGAGGCAACATGGAAATACTATGATATTAAAAAGAAACATAGACACTGGAGAGATGGCTTCACAGTCAAAAGCACCTGCTGTTCTTGTAGAGAATCCAGGTTTGGTTCCCAGCACCCGCATGGCACCTCACAACCAGCAACTCCAGTTGCAGGGGATTCAATGCCCTCTTCTGGCCTCCGCCAGCACTGTACCCATGTTGCGCCAAGTTGTTCTGTAACTACCACACATGGCATGGCAGTGTCCTCCTTATGCACACAAAATAAAAACTTAAAAATATGTAAGACAAAAATAATTTAAAAGGAAAAGGGGGTCTAAAAGACATGTCCTAATAATGTTAGCCAAAATAAAGTTGGCATGATCATGAAAATTTCAGAAAAAGCAGATCTTTGAGCATAGCCTACAGTCAGGGAGAAAGACATTTCACTGTGATAAAGTGGTCATAATTCATCAAAAAGATATAAGGATCCTCAGCTTTTCTGATGACAGAGTTTCAGGTCAGACGAAGCAAAAAGTAACCGAACCATATGGAGAAACAGACACCTATAATGGCAGCCAGGGTGTTGTAATCCCCTTTCCAACGACTGATTAAAACAAGCAGACAGGGAATTTGTGAGACTGCCCATAGCTTGAAAGACACCATCAAGCAACATTCCTATTGATACTCAGAGCTCTACCTGATGACAGATTACAATACATTATTCTCATCACACACTGGACATTTACCAAAACAGCTTGTTCTGGACCAGAAAAGAGTCTTAACAGGTTTAGAAGGATTTAGATTTCACAAAACAAACAAAAACAAAAGTAAACCTGTTCTGACCACAATGGGATTAGGTTGTAAAATGAGCAAGTTTGCTGGAAAACTCACCAAATGCTTAGGAACTGAAACCACATCTCTAAGTTACAGATGGGTCAAAAATGTATAAAGAAGAACTATAAGGTCATTTAAATCGAATATAATTTGGAGGAACACAAGATGAATTTGTGGGGTGGCACCACAGCAGCACTCAAAGGAAAACTTGTATTTAAAAATATCTCAAACCAATGGCCACAGTTGTGAGCTTCAGAACCACAGCCAGAAGAGCAGATCCACGGTAAGGAGAAGGCACGAAGTAATCAAGAGCAAGGGAAGACGATGCAATGATGCTCAGGACAGGCTGGGGCTGCCAGGGTGACTACTGACTCTCAGAGCATGCCTGTTGCTAGGCAGCCATATTGACTCTACTAGTGTATAGATATAGCCAGATCAGAGAAACTGGAAGCCAAAAATAAAGAAAAAAAATCAGATCACAGTGTCCCATTGGATATGGCATATGTCCCAAATCCAAACTTCTATGGACTTTGCTGCGAATGCCTCTACAGGCTGGGGTCCTTCTGGTCTACCTGGATAGAAACCATGATGGGTAAGGAGATGCCTTTCCAGTGTGACCCTTGAAAGCTTTTGTAACTCTCAGCATTTGCAGGGAATGAGTAGCGGCAGCAGATAACTGAGAGGAACAGAAGATGGTGCCTTCCAGTTTATAGTTCTTGTGGGGACCTTTGGTCTTATAGTGGCACGTGTGCCAGTTTTTATTTTTACTTAGGAAACTGAGATCCCCTAGCTCTTGACAGTGGCTAGTGTCCAGCTCCTGGACCTGAGTGTTTAAGACCTTCAGTTTCTGATGGCACTGTTGACGTCTGTGCCACTGCTGTTGCTGCCCCTCTAGGCACGGCCCTGTTGTTGGCTGTCACTGCCACGGACAGAACACTTTTTCAGTAGCTTCAGCTGTTGCTTTGTTGATGTTCTATGGCTCTGCCACTGTTAAGGCCACCAGTGTCACCCTGGCTAAGACTGCTGCTGTCCAGAGTGCTGGTGGTTGACTCCATCACTACTGTTACTGAGCTGTTTACTCCATAACTCTGCTTCTTCTGGGGCTTCCCACTTCTGATATGCTGTCCCTGTTGTCACTGCTTTCTTCACGTCATAAGCCCAGCCTACTCTACTATACAGGTGGGCAAGAAAAGACCACGGGAGAAAAAGCCTTTCGCGGAGCCTGTGGTGGCAACATGGGAGACGGTAGAGGAGCACAGAGTGAGAACTGACTCCTACAGAGCTAGAAAAGCAGTGTGTGAACCAACATTCCATTTCCTGCAGACGAAGAGTGTCTTTGTACTAAGCACCGCATCGCCTCTTTTGAGCAGTGGTAACTGTCCCTTTGCTGGGCACCAAGGGGCACGCTTCCCCTTAGCTTGGGTGGAAATGGTTGCACTAAGTCCACCCCAAGCCATCTGAAGCAGCTGTGACCATGGCTGTTTCTTTAGTATCTGGAGTTGTGTGTCAGCAGCAGGTAGCCTCAGTTGTTGTGTGTCTTCCTCAAAGTGTCTGTGGAGAGTTTAAAGTCACTGGCGCTGGTCTAAGTGTGGACCAGCTGACTGACTGACTGACAGTTCTTTGCTGGCAGTTATGGCATCAGGAAAGAGTCTGATCAAGTCACCTACTCCCCCAACACTTTTGATTATAAAATAATCTGTATTGGTTACTTTTCTATGGCTGTGATAAAACCATGACCAAGGCAACTTGTATGAGGAAGGGTTTGTTTGGGCTTACAGTTCTAAGGGGATAAAAGTTCATTATGGTGAGCAATTGTGGCAGCAGGCAAGGAGCAGCTGAGAGCTCACATCTCCAGCTATAAGCAGGAAGTAGAGAGCACACGGAGGATGGCATGAGGTTTTTAAACCTCAAAGCTGTCTCCCCCCCCTCCCCACCCCTGTCTCAGTGACATACTTTCTCCAGCAAAGCCACAGCTCCCGAATCTATCCAAACAGCTCCACCAACTGAGGGCCAAGCTTCAAACATCTGAGCCTGTGTGGGACATTCTCATTGAAATCACCACATTGAAATTGCAGCAAGAACTTATTAACATGAATGTTGACTTTAAGTGCTTTGTAATACTCAGTGCTTACTCAGGGTCCCAGGGAGAGGCAGATAACCCCATCCCACTCCATATCTGTGTTGATAAATTATTTATGATTTAACAAACTTTGCCTGAGCTATCAGAAAGCAAAGTCAGCCATATTAGTTAGCTGTAGAATCTAGGCAGTGATGACACACACCTTTAATCCCAGCACTCAGGATACAGGTAGATGGATCTTTCTGAGTTCAAGGCCACTCTGGTCTATACAAGAGTGAAGAGTAACTGAGAGCTCATGCCTTTGATCCCAGCACTAGGGAGGCGGAGACAGGAGGATATGGCTGGGTGGAGAAAGGAATATAAGGAGGGGGAGACAGGAATTCAAAGCCTTTTGCCTCTCAGGATTCATGGAGATAGGATTGCCATTTCAGCTTGGTAGAGGTAAGATCTACTGGCTTGGCTGCTTTCTTTCTCTGATCTTCAGCTTGAAGCTTGAAGCCCAATACCAGTCTCTGGATCTTTTATTTTTTGAGTCACACACATCTAAATAGTTCCCTTTTCTTTTGGATTTCTATCTTCAGCAGGAGAAAAGCCCCAGTGTTTCTCTACGGTGCCTCCTCCTTACAGGGGGAGGCTGCTGGTGGGTTCTTTCCATATCATTACTTCACTCTCTACTAGCAAACAGACCTTCGGGTTATTATCCTGTCTGACAGATGAGGACACCAAGGCCTCAGCCCCCTCACTGGGAACTGGAAAACTCCCTCTCCCTGCTAGTTTCCTCCCTTCACCACCTCAGCTCAGTTCCTGGTCTCTTGGGTGTCGATAACAAATCTGGTTGGGTGGTGCTCCATGGAGATGTCCCTAACTGCCCGATCCTGTTACTTCCCTAACCCACGGCCTGCCCAAAGGTCAAGGGCTTCTGGTGATTAGACCTGAGTCTGAGGGATATGAAGTGGTGTTGGCAGAGAAATAGGAGCAGTAGAAAAGGCAAGGTTTACAGATAAACAGAGATCTGGAAAGCAAAAAGCCGAAATCCTGCTCTTGAGTTGATGAGCTGTGGGAAACCACACAGCATGTGCTCAGGGAAGGGGCGATTAGCTAATTGCACGAGACTTAAGAGCTCACCTGGTGCCGCAGAGTGGATCTTGAGGAGAGGTGCACTGTGTAAGCGCTAGGGAGGCAGAAGGCCTGAGCCCACACTCCAGTGTCACACTGTGTAAACGCTAGGGAGGCAGAAGGCCTGAGCCCTCTCTCCTGTCACACTGTATAGGTGCTAGGGAGGCAGAAGGCCTGAGCCCACCCTCCAATGCCACACTGTGTAGGCGCTAGGGAGGCAGAAGGCCTGAGCCCACCCTCCAGTGCCACTTTTCATACAGTGGTTGATGGCGAGTGATGTGCTTGTTTGAGCCTCAGTTTCCCCTTCTGCAGAACCCTACCTTGGAAATGATCGGAGTCTATGAGAATAGTGCGTGAAGCACTGGCTACCTAGACGGCGGCCCAGGACAGGGATGATGATAACGATTGATAACTTGCTCCTTTGTTACTGTGCCCAGGAGCCTGCCCCACACACTTAGGAGGTGCCCAGGGTGTGGACTCAGATGCTACCTCACAGCTGAGTGGACTGGACTTTTCTTCTATGAGGAACTGGACTCTGTGCTGCCAGCTGAGGCCCACGCGGTAGCTGTGTTTCAGGTTTACTGTGTACGAACGATACCCTGTTGGTCACGCCCATGCTATGCCTTTTGTTGGGGTCTGCGTGTGTCCTCTCCATAACTGGGTGGAGTCTCTGCGAACGTGCTCATTGTCCCTTTGCCAAATTGGCAGCAGCAGAACCATGTGGCTCAAAAGAGCTGGCTTTGAACTCATTGCTTATTTTATTTTCCCCATCTTTTGCTTTACTTCAGCTCCTGATCCGCATGATTTGCCAGGCCTGTGGGGTGCTGGCAGAGCTGAAGACCAATGTCAGGCACAAGGTGTCTTGGGGTTTTAGTGCTGTGGCTTGTTGCCATGACCATGGCAGGCCTTATAAAGGAAGCATTTCAATGTGGATGGCGTATAGGCTCACAGGTTTTGTCCATTGCTGTCATGTCAGGGAGCATGGCGGGATGCATGTAGACATGGTGCTGAAGAAGTAGCTGAGAGTTCTACATCTGGATCAGCAGGCAGCAGCAAGAGAGAGAGAGACACTGGGCCTGGCTTGAGCTTCTGAAACCTCAAAGCTCACCCCTGGTAACACACTTCCTCCAAAAAGGCCATAGTTACTCCAACAAAGCCACACCTTCTGCTATTGCCACTCCCTTTGGGGTCCATTTTCTTTCAAATCATAATAATAGCCTTGTGTGGTTTGCCTTTATAAGCATCTGACTAGTATAATTCGTGGCCATTCTCTGGGAATCCCACATATGGACCTGGCCAGTAATCATCAACCTGGCTAGTATTTAATAAAGTTTACTTCAAATTTGGCTTAAAATTTATGGTAGTGGTCTTATTCCCACCTGGTAGGATTAACAAAACGTCCCGCAAAGATTCATGTGTTTGAACACCCAGTCTGCAGCTGGTGGTGCTGTTTGGGAAGCCGGGGAATCTTTAGGAGGTAGAGCCTTCCTGGAGGAAGTGTGTCACAGTGGGTGGGCCTTGGATTTTTATGGCCCAGTCCCACTTCCTGTTCTCTCTTTACCTCCTGCTTCTGCTGCCATGCTTGACACCACGGACTGAGTCTCTCTGGAACCATGAGCCAAAATACCCCTTTCTCCCTTGCGTTGGTTCTGTCAGGGCATGTCACCACAGAGGTGGAAAAGTAACTGTGAGTGGGTATGGAACTAAGTGAGAACTTACCCAATTTTATGCTTTGCGGATGTGCTTGTGATTGCATTTCAATTATACCTCAGAAGGAGCCTTTCAAGAAACAGGACTGGCAGCGTATGCTCTTCTCCACAGTCGCTTCCCAGAGGAAACACTGCAAATGACTGGAAAATTAACTTCCACGAGCTCAGATCAGTCCATCCTCTGGAGCCCAAGAGGTAGATACTGTCATTGCTGCCTTTTAAAGATGGGGCAATGAGGCTCGGGGGTGCGAAATGAGCCATCGAAGGCCATCCTATTAGGAAGAGAGATTCAAACCCAGCTCTGTGACCCCCGAAGTCACACTCTGCAGTGGGGCGTGCATTTTCATTTGTAGTCCAAATTCTCTTCCTTGTACAAAAATGGGATCATGCACCCACCACTGTTTTCAAGTTTCTCACTCTCCCCACTCTCTTCTCTCTTCCACTGGCTATCTGTGCTTATGTTGCCGTAGGCATGGTGGCTTATGCAGGGAGTGCTCTGTAGATGGCAACTGAAACTTTTTATTTTTTTGGCTAGAACAGTGTTGTTATGACGAGCCTGTCCTCCATCCCCTTGTTGTTCACTCAGGGACTTTTAATGACACATGCGCTGTTGTATGCAGGCACTCCGGTAGTTTAATATGCAAGAATGAAGACAAAAGGAGAGTGTGTCTCTCCTGCTCTGCCTTCATCTCTAAGCTAGGACTCCTCCCTCAGAACACAATTATCAGTTTGGTGGATCATGAGAGGCTCCAGTACAGACACACAAGCACACACAGAGTTGTTTAAAAGCAAACATTGTATATGTGTATTGTTTTGTGCTTCTCTTTTAAAATACACATATTAAAATAATTTTAAGTTCAAGTTTTGTTTTCCAGGCTGTCCTCAAATTCACTATGTAGCTGAGGATGGCCTTGAACTTCTGACTTCCACACCCCACATGCTGGGGTTGCAGTGACTGCTATTACCTGAGGCATACACATGGATTATTATCTAAAACCGCCATCCTTGTGGTGTATGCAGAGCCAGTACTTTGTTGCTTATAAGGCCTACTTAAAAGTTTTTTTGAGATTCATTTTATTTCAATGTACTAATGTTTTGCCGACATCATATATGAACATGTATCATGTGTGTGCCTGGTGTGTGCTTGGTGCCAGTGGAGGTTAGAAGAAGGCACTGGATTCCCTAGAACTGGAGTTATAGGTGTTTGTAAGCCACTATGTCGGTGCTAAGAAACATATCCTAGTTCTTTTGCAAGGTAAGAAGTGGTCAGCCCTCCACCCCCATTTGAAAAAAACAAAACAAAACAAAAACCCTCAAGGCTAGAAAGATGTCTCATTTATCAAGAGAGCTTGCTGATACGTTTGGGTTCCACACACACACACACACACACACACACACACACACACACCCTGTAACTCCAGCTATATGGTATTGAAGGCCCCTTACTGGCCTCTGTGGGCACCTGCACACACATATGCAGACATACACACAAATAAAACAAATCTTTAAGACCACCCATTCCTTTTTACCATCAGCCCTTCCTCCTTTGAGAACGGTTTGATTCTGGGAACTTGGTTCATTAATCTCTCTTTCCCCACCCACTAGGCCCAGTCCTGGCCAATCAGAACACTGCATTAACATCCTGGGGCTCATGGATAGGTTCAGAGATGAGTCAATCACAGTCCTACCTTGACATTACTGAAGCTAATAGAAACTTTTGGCTTTGGGATCTTGGAGCAGAAAGCTGCTGTTGGGGACCACATTCTTTGTCTCTTGGGTGTTGGGAGGGAATGAGGCTCCTTTGTTTGTAGAAGGAAACAGGCAGCAGAGGTGGAAAGTGGATGGAGAGAATTCCTTGAGGGGCTAAGAGTGCAGCCCCACAGCCTTCTGTGTTCAAAGCACCTGTCCCTTCTCAGTCGTGCAGAATGTTAAGGTGGCAGGGCATGACCCTGCTGGGCTCCTGGTATCCCAGGAAGCCTATTCCACACACAGCACCCATTCCCTACCCCTATCCAGTGGGCAGACTCAGAATACCACAAACAGTGGTTGTGGGATAGCAGAGGAATCGGGCCTGGGTGTTCCTCATCCCTAGTGCCTTAGGTAGGGTTCTATTACTGGGAAGAGTCACCGTGATTGCAGCAACTCTTAAAAAGGAAAGAAAACACTCAATTGGGGACTGGCTTACAGTTTCAGAAGTTTAGGTGGGGAGCATGGCGGTGCATAGGCAGACATGGTGCTGGAGAAGGAGCTGAGAGTGCTGCATCTTGATCCACAGGCAGCAGGAAGTGAACTGTGCTCTACACTGGGTGTAACTTGAGCAAATGAGGCCTCAAAGCCCACCCCCACAGGGACACAGTTCCTTCCACAAGACCATACCTACTCGAACAAGGCCACATCTCCTAATAGTGCCACTCCCTGTGGGCCAAACACTCAAACACATAAGTTATGGGGGCCATACCTTTTCAAACCTCCACACCTAGGAAGCAGCACATTTTAGCAGACACCAAAGTGGGTAGGAGCCCTCCTGCCAGGAGTAGGAAGCCTCTGCTGGCAGGTGCCACTCTTATTCTTGGGCATTCAGGCAGGACCCCAAGCTTGCACTCCATCGGACCACAGTGCCAGGAGGGCAGTGACCATCCAATGATGTTCCCAGTACTGATGTTGCCTGTCTCATGCTCTCTCCTGCGAGCACAGCAGACATGGTTTCTCAGTGTCCTGCTATACCGCAGAGATGGCTTTTCAGATCTCCAAGCTCTAAAGCAACATGGCAGTTGGCCATTGTCCATGGACCTGAACAGATATAGGGTTATCAGACAGCCCAAAGGGGGCCAAAACACCTAGCATGCCTGTGCTGCTTGGTGCTTCTGAGCTGTGTTCACGACAAAGGGTGAGGGACTTCTGCAAACTGTGGGATACTTGGCTTTGGTAGCATCCTAGCATCAGAGTCCATTTCCCACATAAGTGTTGTGGGCAGGCTCAGTAGAGGATTATCTCCCTGACCAGAGGTTTTGGTCAACAGCCAACAGAGGGCTTGGTAAGTCCCAAGGGCAGGGTTACCCCAGGGAATCCTGCTGGGATGCCTCTCAGGACACCTGCTGATCAGATTCCTGGTGCTTTCTACAGACCTGATCAATGATCATGTTTTCTGGTACCCAATCAGTCCCTTTGTGAGCAAGGATTGGTGCTAGGCTGGGCCAGGGGGCTTCTTTCCTGTCTTGGGGCTCAATCATTGAGCTACCACATGTTCCTGATATTTAGCTTGTCAAATCCCTTTGCATGACTCCAGACTCAAAGAGACCAGGAATTTTCCTGGAGCATGCATACCATGAGCATGATGGGGTCTGGATTTAGACACATGTCCAAGCCTCCCCTGTGCACTACACAACTTCTGGCCTTTTTCCTTTAGAGAATCATTCTCATTCTTGGGACCATCTGTGTCTCATTTTTATTCCATCTGTGGCCTGGTCTCATTGGCTGACTGGGCCTGTGGTGTGGGTGGCATCTGGACTGTGACTCTGTGCCTTCTTGCAGCTGCTGTTTATACAGCAACAGGGTCTGGGAATGCCTGAGGTAAGTCCTGAATCGTATGGGTTAAGTCACTAACTTGAATTCACCACCTCCTCTTGGTCCTTAGGTCCTGGGAGGTGGTGTTTATACTTCACGGCCAAGCCCTTTTCAGTTTCTCTGTGTCAAGCCTGCCCAGGTCCAGCAGTGTTCCCTGGTACCACTACCATAGCCCCTAACTGCTGTGCCATCCCTTCTAGATCTCTAGACTTCCAGTACTCTTTTCCCCACATCCTCAGCCTCATGGTCTGGCCCAGGGAACCTGTTCATCCCACAGTGCATCCCAACAGCCTGATGAGCTGTGTGATCTCTGGAGTATGTCTGGTTGGGTCAGGCACGTTTTTGAGCCAGTTTGATGAGGTGTGGAGCCATGGGATCCACATCCAGGGACATGCTTTTCTTCCTGTCCCCAGGAAGGCTGTGGAATGTGGTGAGGTGGGACTTGGATAGTGTGGGTGGTTGACGGTGTGCGTAGAGTGTCACAGAGAGGTGGGTGCGGAAGGTGTTGCTGCTCTGGGTATTTCAGTTTGAAACTGGTATCCCAGGATGCAGAGCAGGTCACAAGGAGAGCATGTGACTGTGTTGTTGTCATCTGACTCACTAGACCAAGTCACATCTGCCATCCACACCATGAGCTCTGTGCATCTTCATAAGAAAGAAGCCCGGAAACACAAGGAAAGCTATGGACACTTACAAAGATGGGATGGTTAATCTCAATTTTCAACGTGCATGCGTGTGGGGATTATCTTCGTTAGGTTCCTGGGCTGGGATCTGGATTATGGAGAAAGGGGACCTTGAGCTGAGCACCAGCAGTCCTCACTCCTTGCTTCCTGACTGGCTGTAATGGGACCAGCTGCCCCAGGGTCCTGGACTTCTCTTCCATGATGGATTGTAACCTATGATCTTGAATTGTGAGCCACAGTAAACCTTCTCTTCTGTAAATTGCATTTGTCATGGACTTTAGTTGCTTTCTTAAGTTACTTAACTTCCTTAAATTACTTATTAGACAGTGTCTAAGAAAAAAAGAGGGGATACTTAGAAGAGGTTATTGTAGGGGAGGGGTTCCAGGGCAGATTACAGATCTTCATTACTTCCAGTAACCCAGAGAGGGTGAGGGGAGTGCGAAGTTGGACAGAACCCGAAGAAACGAACCCGAAGAAACAGGAGCATAGAGGGCCTGCCTTCCCGTGCAGAGAGAGGTACATAGAAGGTGGACCTTCCCATAGATCCTTGAATAGATGACAGTTCCTGCGGGGAGAGAGGCAACCAATACCCAGGCCAGGCTCTCCTCATTTCTGTCTCCCTCCGGGGACCCTTTGACGTGTCCCAATCTGAGTCTGAGAGCTCTGAGTGGGATCCGTCTGTGGAATGGGGTGGGCTCAGAGCTGGATGGATAATGCAAGGTACCCAGAGTCAGTCACACCTCTCACTATTCATCTGCAGCAGTTGGTGTCTCCACCAAGGTGGGAGCTGTGAGGGGACTTTGTCACTTGTCACATGCAGGACTGGCCAAGAGGCCCGAGGCAGGGGCCCACTCTGTGCCCTGCTCATTGTTTCCCTGCCTGGGATACCTCCCTTCTCCCTGGGCACCTCCCCCCCCCTCACCCCTGAACCTCTTGTATTGATTTTGACCCAGAAGCTGAGGGGACAAAGATGGGAGAACACAGATAAAATAGGACCCTACAGGGAGTCTTTGGTCAAGTTGCCCACCCCTCTGAGCCTCAGTTTCCCCTCTCTAGCCTGACAGGTCTGCCCTCCTGCCATGATATCTCAACTCTGCTAGGATGAGTTGAAGAATCCTGGCCTATCTTGGTCTCACTCGTGTGTTCTTGGGAGGTCTGTCACCTTCTCTGTGTCTTGATTTCTCTATCTGTAAACGAAGAGGTACATCAGGTGGTTTCTCAGGCCCCACTCCTTTCTGGCATTTCTTTGATTTTCTGTCACCCAGTTGCTCAGCCCCTCAGATACAGCCTCGGGGAGGGGCTGCACTGCTGAGCAGTTGGCTGCATTGCAAGGCCTGGCACGTCCACCCTCGTGTTTAATGACTCTGGCAACTGTCTCTGCCTCCTCGATTTCCTGAGCAAACACACTCATTATCTAGAGTAATTTACTGGCACTGGCTTTGGTGTGTGGACTGGAAGCTTCCAGATGGGCCCCCACTTCAGCTTACACACCCTGATCGTGTTCACACAGTCAGGTGTTTGCTCAGAGCACCAGCCTGCCCTAGGACTCTAAAAACTGTTGCCCTTCTGACCCCGGAGAGAGAGCTAAGGTTCTGTGACTCAGTGGTTAGAGCAGAGGCTCAGATCACAGAAGCCTGGGCTTGTCACTGTTTAGTTTCTGGGGGCCTCAGTTTCCTCATCTGTGAAATGGAGACCATAACACTAGCCTTCCCTCCCTCCCACACCCTATTTGCCCACATCCCCCTTCCCGGTCATTGCTATTTGGTTTAACTTTGGCTAAGGCTTGGCCATCCTGGTTGCCAGCTTGCAGACCCCTGAAAGATGGGGATAAACCCCACCCCTCACACTGTGGCTACTGAATGCTAGCTTCATCTCAGTATGTGCACTCCACTCATGCTGACATTTAGCTTGCAGGAGGTGGGGGCTGTGTCCTCTTCTGACCTATGAGAACACAGCAGGACAGCGTCACCTGAAGATCATGCCCCTCTAGACATTAGTGCTGCCCGACCTCCAGAGCCATGAGCACAGGGTTCCTATTGCTACTAGATCACTCACTGTAAGATGTTTTGTGACCACAGTTCCCCGCGTGACTTTCTTAGCGCGACTGTGCAGGAGGGTCAGCTCACTCCACCCTGGGCAGCGCTCAGTAGATCCTCTCCCCGACCTGTGCTGAACACCCCCAGCTCATCCCTATGCTCACACCCATCTCCATGAACTTCCATCTCAGTTAAGCAAAGTAGAGTGCATCTCTGTGGTATTTTCACATCTCCTCAGTTTTCCATCCCCTCAGCTCTTCATCCCCTACTGTTACCTAACCCTCCACAACATTTCTCCTCTCACGTTCATATTTCCTGTTCCATTACCCTCCCTACTGTTCTCTCTTAAAGTCTCACTTTTTCCCTCCCCCATGGGATCCTCTCTAGTTTCCCGGCACCTGTCTCTCCTTACTCCCATAAAGGGATGCTTGTGTAAAAATCAGAACCTAAGATCTGCACATGAGAGAAGACATGTGGAGTTTGCCCTTCTGAGCCTGGCATATCTCGCTTCACATAATGTTGTCTGCATCTATGCACTTTTCTGAAAATTTCAGTTCTGGTTGTGGAGGAGTAAAATTCCTTTGTATACATGGCACACCTTCACTGTTTATCCCCATGTTGGTGGGCATCTAGACTGATTTCTGTGCTTCTGCTACTGTGGCTGGAGAAGCAATAAACATAAGTGAGCAAGGTTCTGCAGCAGAAGATAGCGCACTCTGGGCGCATGCCCAGAAGTGGGCCATATATTGTTTTACTTTTAGTTATCTGACAGACTTCCATACCTGTTTCCCTGCCTGTCCTAGTTTATACATCCGTAAATGGTGAATAAGGCTTCCTCTGGGTGGGAGTTTATACTCCCACAAAGAGTGAATAAGACTCCCTGTGTGTGTATGTCTGTGTTGTATGTGTGTATGTAGGCACGTGTGTGTATGCAATTATGTGTTGTGTGTGGAGGCCAAGCATGTGCTGCTGTACCCAATTATTTTTAAAGACTTTGTTATTATAGTATGTGTACATGTATGGACCTAGGTGTACACATGGGCACCACATACATGCAGGTGCCTGGGGAAACCATAAGAGGGCATTAGATTCCCTGGAGCTAGAGTTCTATATGGTTTCAAGCCACCTATTGTGGGTGCTGGGAACCAGATGCAGGGTCTCTGCAAGAACAGCAACCACAGAGTCACCTCTCCATCCCTGCTGTGCCCAGTTTTTACGTAGGTGCTGGGGAGCCAAACTCAGGTCCTCATGCTTGTGTAGCAAACACTTTACCCTCTGACTTAATCTCTTCCCCCCAGACAGGGCACCGGTGATGGGATTCCATCACAATCCAGCTTGGAGAACCAATGACTTTTTTGGGTTGATTTACAGAGCACTGGTAAGGGGTGACATGGTGATATGGCAGGCTCAAAGCAGTTGAAGCACTCAAAAGGCACCCACCATGGAACGCCTTGTCCCTGCAGGATTTGGCACTGGTTGGCAGTGGGGATCACATAGTGGGAGCTTGGCAGTGGGGGACACAAGCTGGGTGCTCAGCTGGGTGCCCATTACATCTGGGTTGGAGAGGAAGCACAGAGTGGCTACAGCTTAAAGCTGGACTGTAGCCATCAAAGTTCTACCTCTAGGGACTCAAATTTTTCCAGATGGCTCCCACCTCCTGAAGGCTTCACAGTCCTTAGGACAGTGCTACCACCTGGAGAACAAGTATCCAGAACAGGAGTCTGTGTGGGACACAGGTTCCATAACAGGAGAGGACAGCTGGGGAGAGTGTTGATGTGGCTCACATTTAAGTGGAAATCTCAAAGGAGAGGTGGACAAAGGCTATCTCACACTAGTCTGTGGTCATGGAGAGGACACTGCATGAGATCGTGGGTCCACGGAAGGCTCAGAGAAGGGTCAGGAAGGGAGGGATATGACCAGAGCATTCTGAGCACAGACTGTGCTGAGCACAGTATCTGGCATACAACTAGAGTTCAGAAAATACTTGCTGACTGTGATGTCACAGGAGTGAAGGGAGAGACTTGAACACCAGGCATGGGACTCATTGCCTATCCAGGATGAAATAGTGTCTGCAAAGCTTGTGCTGTGTGTGCTGGGAGGGCTTTTCATAGGCCAGTTCATGAGCCCTCAGTGAGGGCCAAGAGGATGTACACAGGTGTCCCCAGGGATGACCATGCGGGTACACAGGTGTCTCTGGGGTGACACTGATGCTGTTTTCACAGATGCCAGAATGGAGATGGCAATCCTGGTTCTCTTTCCTGTGGAGCAGGACTCTCAACACACAGCGTATGGGGAGAAAGGTCTATGTGGAAATCAATGGAAGTCCGTGGAAAGAATGACCAGCTAAATAGTGAGGGTGGATGGGTCGATAGACCCAAGTGAACTGTGAAGAAGTCTCCATAGCTCGCCCCTGATTACAGGAACCGAGATGCCGAGGAAATAACACAGTGACACTGAACTGTGAGAAAACACACGACTTCTTAACAAGAGACGCAGGAGCCAGCCGAGGTGATGACAGACAGACTTCCTGGGCTGCACAGTTTAGTTCCCCGAGTGACTCTGGTGCAGTGGTTCTCAACCTTCTCAATGGCCGAGACCCTTTAATACAGTTCCTCGTGTTGTGGTGACCCCCCCAACCATACAGTATTTTTGTTGTTACTTTGTAACTGTGATTCTGCTACTGTTAAGAATTGTAAGTAAATCATTGTATTTTCTGATGGTCTTAGATGACCCCAGTGAAAGGGTCATTTGACCCCCAAAAGGATTATGACCCACAGGTTGAGAAGCATTGCTCAGGAGGCTCCAATGAGGCTTGGACTGGCCCCTCACATGGTTTCCCCAGCATGTTCCCAGCTCAGAGGCTGTCAGTGCTGCCCTTCCTTCCCATCCCCCATGCCAGGTCCACTCACCCCAGGAGGTCTGTCCTGCCACGCCCAGGCCCCACAGCTCCAGGCCTCTGACCTCAGGTCCTCCCCAAGACAGCACTGACCACAGAAGAATGCATATAACGGATTATACACTTAGTTTGTCCTGCTAGGTTTCTTTTCTTTCTCCCATAGCACGTTACAGTGTTGCAGTTTGCATGACTTTAGGGAATTCTCCCAGAGCCACCCAAGGAGGAGAGCCTAGGGTTCAGGATCCTTAGGGTCAAATCCCGCCTCCACTGTTTCCTAGTTGACTCCGAGTATGGTACTCTCTGTGTGTGCCTCAGTTTCCTTACCTGTCAAATAGGACTGACGATAGCCCCCTGTAGGTTGTTAGGAGGCATAAAAACCAGCATGAAGAAATCCCTCATCTATGCCAGAGCTCTGCATTCTCTTCCCCCTTTACAGAATGGAAAGGAAGTGAGGAGAGCTGCAGGGCCAGGATTCAGTTACAGTACTGTGGCTCTCTCTATGTAGCACAGCTCTGGCTTTGCTTTATCTCCCAGCTGAGGAGCATGGGCATAAGGAACCTGGGGTCCCTGGCTCCCCAAGGTCAGGGGAGGCCCACAGCCTCTGCCTAGGTGACATCTCCCCTGGGAAGATTTTAAAGCATCCATTGAAGCTAGCCCTGCCCTCACAGAGCTGATTGATGCAAGACAATACATTCTTGCTACACACAGGAGCAGCCTGGGGATTAGAGGGGCAGAGGTCAGTGCCCAGAATCCTATAGATGACTCTGTGAATCACAGCTCATTGCCTGGCATTTGTCCCTGTCTAGGTCCCATGTTCCTGAACATATACTGAATATGTGTCCCATTCTTCACCCATCTTATCAACCCCCCCAGGAGTCTCTGGAGGGAAATCTTCATCTCCCAAGTCATAGGCAAAGACACTGAGACTCATAGTAGACACGGGATTCTTCCAAGGTCCCCATCTCCAGGAAAAGAAAGAGACCCATAGAATCGAACTCAGAACTGTCTGTTCCCAGTCTACAGCTATATGGGTCCCTCTTCCCTGTCCTCAGAGCCTGTGGAAAGGCTGATTGAGATGCTTGAAGTTGCCAGGGAGGGAGGGGCAGGGCTTACAGGACAGGTTTCCCAGCCCTACCCCCAGGGCTTCAGAGATCACCCAAGCTCTATAGTTCCCGGCTTTGCGGACCTTCATATCTCCTCTAAGATAACCAGCCAGTGGCCAAGCTGGCCCACTAAGGCAGGAATTGTACCTGTAAGCAGTGTGTGCCCCTGTGGATGAGCTTCTGAACCCCAGGAAACAGTGCAGGATGATAACACTGACCGCAGCCCACAGGCATGCACCCCCAAACACTTCCCCTGGGCACAGTTTGCTTGCCTCACTCTATCCAGAGTCCAATTCCCATCTCTCAGGGGATCATGGCGTAGCCAAAGACTCAGCAATTTTTCTGTGGGGATTGTAGGACTTGAACTGGCTGGGTGGGACTGAGTGGCTTCGGTAGACCAAGATCCAGGCTCTGGCCTAGAACTCATTGCTGTAGTTAGGGTGGTGTGTGTGTGTGTGTGTGTGTGTGTGTGTGTGTGTGTGTGTGTGTGTGTGTGTGTGTGCTGTGTGTGTGTGTGTGTGTGTGTGTGTCTGTGTGTGTGTGTGTGTGTGTGTGTGTCTGTGTGTGTCTGTGTGTGTCTGTGTGTATGGAGTGGGGTACTGTGTATGCCATATGTCGGATAATGTTTTGTGCTGTGTGGGGACTGTGCAGTGTGTTGTGCTATATAGTATGTATGACATGTATAAGTAAGTGTGTGTTTGTGTGTGGTGTGCACTGTGCTATTTGCATGTCCACTCAGAGCTAGACTAGGCCTGTGCCAGCTCCAGGGTCTTTTAACAAAGGCTCTTGTACTGGATTTTGAAAGTTGTGTCCAGTTATCACACACTATGTATCATTCCTGAGGCCTAAGACACTCATGTACACAAACATAAATATTCACATGCACAAGCACACACGTGCTAACACTCACATCCCCAAGCTGGGTACTGCCCAGCTGCTTTCTCTGACTGTGGCTGGAGGCCCCTCAGAGAAGCCTGGTTCCCTATACGGCCCTTTCTCTGCATGCAGTTAGGTGCAGCAAGTGGGTCTGCCAGAGTCTTTCCTGAGAAGCTGTAGGAGCAGCGGTCAGGGTGTGGGATGGGAGAAGGTCGCAAAAGGCGAGGCTAAGTTGTTCATTGACACCTTTGCCCAGATGCACCTGCAGACTGCAGGATGACTGGGGCCTCCTCCATCCTGCTGCACCCGTAACACTTCTGTCACCTCAGTGCTCTAGGTCTCTTTCTGCACAAGTGGGTGACTCAGGGCACAGTGGAGTCCTGCTGAATCTGCTCTGGAACTCTCCTTGGACCTGGGCCTCCGGGACCACCGAGCTGGCAGGCAGCGTGTGCTGGATTGCAGCCTGGCTGGAGCCTGGCGTCAGTGCTGGGCCAACCTCGGTGCCAGAGGGCCCCTTTTGTCCCAAGCTTGGCGCTGTTTCTCAGTGCTTACAATTTAAGGAGGGTTTTCAGACTGTTTTCATTCTCTTGCCTCTTGTTGGGTTTTCTGTCTTGTAATCTGAGGCTTGCAGGCGGCTGGGTCCACACGCACATTTGAATAAAACTCAACAAAGAATAATTGAACAGATTTCTCTCTGTCTACGAGGCAGATTCATCTCCTGTCATACCCTTCCTTCTCTTGAGGGAAAGTTCTGAGCTCAGCCTTCTCTCTCCTGACTCTGAGACCTGAATGGGATTAGCCTTTGATTGTCAGAGACACATGTGCCCCTCACTGCATAGCCTGACCCTCTGGCTGCTAAGCTTATCATCAGGACCAGCAGATGGCCAGCCTCTGTGAGTATCCAGTAAGTATCTTGGATGAAAGAGAGTTAGGGCCTGATGGACCTCCTGCAGGTACAGGGGCTTCCCTTGGAATGTACCCTAGGGCAGGTCCTCCATGCTGTCTGTGCCTACACCTACCTGTTCACTGGCCCTAACAGTCCCCAGCGATGGAATCACCAGGAACATCCTGAGCTTGTACAGGCTCAGCTTAGAAGGGATGGAGAAACAGAGGAATACAAGGAAGGTTCTGGGGGGGGTCAGCTTCTCACTGGTAACATGAGGCAAGGGACCCAGGTTCCCAGGGCCTCAGTTTCCCTATCTGCAGTTTGCTGAAGTATTAAATGGAATGATAGCTATAAAATGCTCAGCTGGGTGCTTGACACACACAGCAGGTCCTGAGGAAACAGAGACTATGACAGTCATTCCTTCACTCACTCATCTATCATCTGGTCCTATTTGAGTCCCTGTGTGTGTACACCACACAAGGCATCAGAGAAAAAGCTCATCTGTTACTCTAAGTAGCTAGTGACCTGATGGAGAGGTTGTGATTAGCTCTATAGGGGAAACCCAAGTTGCACCAAGAGGCTTGGGCTGTTTAGGGAGAAGGTGAAGCCTGAGTTGAGCCTGGTGGGAACCTGAGCTCCAGGGGCTTGGGTGACATTCCAGGAGAGGGAATGGCAGGAAGAGCAGGGATGTGTGGAGATCTGGGTTTGTCTGGCTAAGGATGATCCAGCTTGCCCTGAAGCCTGAGGACTATGGGGCCCAATGGAGGGAGGACAGCATAGGTAATACAGCAGGCCTCAGTTTGAATTTTAT
Organism: Cricetiscus sungorus; assembly: GCA_030556225.1. Taxonomy (NCBI): domain Eukaryota; kingdom Metazoa; phylum Chordata; class Mammalia; order Rodentia; family Cricetidae; genus Cricetiscus; species Cricetiscus sungorus. The sequence continues at coordinate 125,889,809 of JANBXA010000734.1, read as the reverse complement.
CTGGCTGGGGATGAGGAGCCATGGATGGTTGAGGAGAAGGATGAGCTGTGGTCAGAGAAGCAGGACTGGAGCTGGGGACACTCAGCAGCCACAGGTGTCCCTTGTGGTCCAGAGATGGGTAGTAGGGATATATAGGCTGTAGGCAGCCTGACAGGTCTCAGGGCTCTCCATGGTCACCTTCCCTTGGGGACTCCAAGTGTAAGAGGGAAATAGAAGAGGGGTAGGATAGGGGCTCAGGCCACTTCTTCCTTGGCTTCTCTCGGCTGGCCAGCATCCTCACTTACTTTTCTCAGAACCCACAAATGTGTGACACATCTGTGGGAAGCAGAGGGCTCTGTAGTTTCCCTAGACATCTGAGTCTGACTGCAGTACAGTTCTGTCAAGGGGCTGACTAAGCTCTTATAGCGCTGGTTTGGTTTCGCTCCTTCACTGCATCTGCTCATAGAAGAGAGACTGTCAACCTCTCTGGAGACAACTGTCAGAGGGAAGCGCTTTGTGGCCACACACCTCTCACTCTGATGGCAGCCATCCTTAATCTGGTCTCCCACGACACTGGGGGCTGACATCCAGAAGGCTGCTTGTCCCCAGCACGCCACATGCCCCTCCCCCACTGTCCCTCTTCTGTATCCTCTGCCGCTTGCAAAAGACTCCAGGAGAATCTCAGCTGGCAGAATGATAAGCATTTGGTTCTTCACAATTTTTCAAAGGAAAATGAGAGTGCGCAGCCTGGCCTTTCAGTGTCTGGGGAAGAGAGAGGTGCTAGTTGTCAGCATAGGAGGGGGATATAGTGGGGTGGGGCAAGTGCAGACCCCACCTCTATATGGCAGGAGGGATGTCTGAGAGGACGGGGTTGTCCTCGTTTTTGCTGAAGCTCAGAGATGGGTGGTAGAGGGTGTCAGATGGAGCTGGATCAGGAAGGGGGCCTTCTTTTTCATGTACTCAGTCCCTGATCTCCATGTGCACTGCTGTAATCATAGTTGTCCATATGCCAGAGTCCAGCGAGATGCAGGGTCAGACTGAGACACAGCACTGGACTCTGGCCTGTGGACAGCAGTCTGATGTGCTACAGCTTTCAAGGCCCTTCTCTCCACCTGCCTGTATCCTGTCTACTTACTCAGCCCTGTACATCCTCAGCATCCACTCTGGGGCACTCTGTGTGTACAGTGTGTCTGGCTGTGTGCTATGCCATGTGTGAGCTCATCAGAGCCCAGATGAGTTGGCTCATGTCCATCTCACACTACACCTGTCCTCTAGGGTTCCAGGACTGGGGGGGAAAGGCTCATTACAGACAAGTGGCTCATCCACGTGCTTGGCCCATGGTGAGGTCAACCAGTTCTACATTGGTGATCAAGAACCTTAGCGAAACAACATAGGGGAAAGAAAGATATATGGTCTGGCTTAGGCTCTCCAGACTTCTGTCAATCATAGTGAAGATGGTATGGCAGAGTATAGCAGTTCACCTCATGATGGCCAAGCAGCAGTGGGGAGATAGAGATAGATAGGGATAGAGATAGATAGAGAGGGAGAACAAGACAGAGAAAGAGAGAAAAGAACCTGCGCTGGTAGGCTTTACCTCTCTTACTCCAACCAAGCCCCCACCCACCCCTCTCAGTCCCCCCCCTTAGCTTATCTTCTCTGCAAACTCTCTGTGACTCATGCCCTCAGCACTTCTCAGTCGAATCAAGTTTACATTCAAGATTAACCATTGTAAGCCCATCCTTGTCAACTAGTCTCCCAAACACATCTGAAACTGTAACATTCCACCTTTGCATCCCAAACGCTTCTGTCCATCTTCTAACTCAAAATTTCTTCTGTCCATCTCTAAGATTTCCCATAGTCTTAACACTTTGAACATTACTCCCAAGTTCAAGTTCAAAACCTCCTCTTGCACTCAAGGCTGTCTCTTAGTTATGAGACCCTATGAGGTATAAAAGAAAGTTCCACACTTCCAATATCCAATAGCATGGAGTAATCATTCACATTACAAAAGCAAGCAGTGGGAACTCAGAAAACAGGAATGGGACCAAAGGGAGACTGAAATTCAGCAGCGAAAACACCCAAGGACAGTGGTGGTGCGGTGTGAATTCCAAAGGACTTGGTTGGTACTGTCCTTATAGCTTTACATGTTCACATGCAAATCCATGCTTGTAGCTTACATGGATTCTCCTTTGATCTGGTTTTAGCTATGGCCTCAGGTTTTCCTCAGATGTTCCATGTTCCTGACATCTTCTGCTTCCTAGGATCTCTATCATATTTTTTTATTCCATCCTCATAGTTTCATGCAAATCCCTCTTAGGATGATTTCCACAGAGATTCTAACCTATCTGTATTCCTTCACTGTCCTTGGAATTCTATGTGGAAGCATCCATGATTCAGCAGCTCTTGCATGTTGCATGCTTGCAAAAACCAAAGGTCTGCTGCCAGCTTGAGCATGAGCTGAGTCTCCTGGGAGGATGGTTGAAGCAGCCTCTGCATGTTTGGTGAGAGGAGGCAGTGAGCATTAGAGAAGAATCTGGAAAAAAGAAACTGAGTTGCCCTATTGGTGCTCTTTTCAAAGGGAAACCTTTTAAACAAGTTCACACATTGTATCCTTTCCACCTCAACGTGCAATGAGTTGGATGTCACAGATAACTGCCCTCCCCAAGACGTCATTACTGTCCCTGTGCCATTTTTTGTCTTGTTTTCTTGGTATATCTCTATGGTAGGCCAACTAGCTCCTCTAGCCAGCCCAGCCTCCACTGCATACCACCATGCTTGAACCTAATATCTTTAGCAATCAGGCCCTACTGTTCACAACTTTAATACATTTCTTTTCTGACCAAATTGTACTTTTCCCAAATATTTCTGTTCTACTATTTGCTCCCAATTCTCACCGCAAACTTGGCTGGAATTAGCCAGCAATAACCATACCAAAACTAGAATCCTGGGCTTGACTTTTTCTCTACCAAATAGATTTTTCATCTTTAAACTCAGCCCCATGTAAAATCTCTGAGCACAGCCAGTATTAGACAGGTTCTTTACTTCTGTAACATGGCCGCTGATCCAGCTCTTCTGCATCTGAAATCTCAAGGGCACAGTCTTCACTGTCAACCCCTTTCAGCATTCTGGTCTTCTGACCCACCAACACTCACCCACTAAATTTTTCTTATAACATCCTGGGACTTCTCTAATCTGGGTCTCCAAACTGTTCCAAATTCCTTCCAGAACCACCAAAGGCGTATGAACCAAGTGGTCAGGTTTAGTCTCAGCAACCCCATTCCTGTTACCAATTTCCTGTGTTAGCTTTATGTGGATGTGACAAAATATTGTAAACTAACTTAAGGGGAGAAATATTTATCCAGACCACTGACAGTCTTTCTGGCTGCATCTCTAACCCTCAGGGTAGCAGCATTCGACATCCAGCTTTGTTTTAACTTCCTGGACTGAAGCTGGGAGGTCGCCCATGACCCTCACACCCATGCACAGCATATTCCCCTGTGTCTATGTGTCCCCTAGACTGTGGACCACCCCTCCCAACACTGACTTTCTAAGCTATAGCTAGGAAACACCCAAGACCCACTCCAGGGCTTTTTGTGGATCCTCCAAGATGGCAACCATCATAATGTCATTGGTCATGATGGTGAAAGGTAGAACAATTATGTGGGTGATAAACTCCTGCTTGACATGGTGAAGCTGAGCCCTGTCCAGTGAGGGGGCTGCTGTCCTACAGCTGTCTCTGGTGGGTTTTGTCCAGCAGACAGTATTAGTCTGTTGCTGGAGTTTCTTTCCCACCTGGTCCCTCCTAGCCCACAGCCACTTTGCCCCAAATAAGCACACAAAGACATATTAATTATTAGATTGTTGGCCAATGGCTAGGGCTTCTTATTGGCTAGCTCTGTGTTAATTATTAACTCATTTCTATTAAAGTAAGTATTTCCACGTTGTCTAATCTTACCAGAGAAGTGTTTGGACCTGTTCCTCTTTTGTGGTCTACATTACATCCCCTGCTATCTTTCTCTGCCTACCTTTTCCAGAATTCTCCTCATCTCCTAGTACTGCCTATCTTCCTGCCTCTATTGGCCAAACAGTGTTTTATCCATCAATCAATAAAAGAAACAAATATACAGAAGGACATCCCCATCACTGGTCACAGCTACAAAGTGACTCAACATGAGCTTCATGGGCTGGGAATTCTGCCTCTTCATAGCTGCTGGCGTGCATTCCTCAGGTCATGAGACTTTGGCTGTTTGGGTATCAAGATACCATCCCCTTTCAACCATGAGCCCCCAGATCTCCACTGTTCATGCACTCAGGACAACACTTGACCTCTGGCCTCTCCTACCTGGTTTTATAATCTGATTTTGAATCTGAGCAGAGAATTTGCAGCCCCAGCTTATGGTCTCCAAGCCCCAGGCATAGTGGAGGGAGGTAGTGTAATCCAATGGTGAGACCACAGGCTTGAGTAACCCTGTTTCTGGGTCTGATTCTTCCAGTCCTTTGCTGGGACACCTTGGAAAGGTTGCTTAACTTCTCAGAGCTCAGACTTTACATGTGAGTTGAAGGTCGCTAGGGGAGAGTGCCAGGGTTAAGTGTGGGAAGCTGTGTGTGTTGTAAATTGGAGGAGGGATTGAGTTAGTTACTATTCTGTGTGTTGGGCCAGTGGTTGTCTGACTTAGGAGTAGCTGGGTGGGCAGCTCCTTCCCTAGGCTTCTCCCTGGTAGAGCCACGAGCCAAGAGTAGCATGGGATCTGCCTGTGACATGAGCGGGTGGCATCATCTTCGTGAGCCTCCCAGTTTCCTCTCCATATCATGGTTACAGTACTCCTAAGTGTGTGAGTCAGCTGGAGGTGAATTCTGAAATCTGATGAACTTGTGGAGGGAACCTGACAAAGCCTGGCCACCATGTGCCTCAGACCCTCCTCCATGGTGGGGCGGGGCTTTAGAGAGGCTGTGAGTCTCCACTTTGCAGGATGCTTTGGGGACTCTAGGACCTGTGGGGCTTGAACTGTTGAACCACAGTGAGCTATGGGCACATGGGGACAGCAAATGGGCATGGGCACGTTTCTCCTGGCGGGAAACACTGTGTCCTGTGTTAGAACATTGAGTCCCCAGGGTCCAGGCACAGTGGAGGACTGACACCGGATTGAGTAAAAAGAGGACTTGGCAATGCACTGCCTACCATTGAGACCACCACTTCTGTGCTGTGTGACTTTGAATGAGTGTCCAAACCTCTCTGAACTTCAGCATCGTCTGTAACATAGGGGAGGTGGCAACCACAGCACCTGCTTCCCAGAGCTGTTGAAATAACATGTTTCCAGCCATGGTCCTTTCATTTCTTTGCTGGGACATGGTGGCAAGGTTGAAAACTCTATGTGCTGTATATATATATAGAAGGACATTCTGTATATCATATTTATAGCATGGTGTCCAGCACATATGAAAGCTCAGAGAGGACCAGCATTTACTATTCTCACCTGAGTGTGGGAGGGTCATTGAACAGAGGGGCCTCTGAAGCCACTCTTTCTGCCACCACCTCACTTGGAGATGAAGAAAGAGGCCAAAGACATTATTACACTAGGCATCTGGGAACGAGATAATTCATGGCAGTGCTAAATTACGCAGGGCAGACCATTAGGGAAGAAACGGTGTATAATAAAGAGCTAATGGGGCAGGACTGAGGGAGAGTGTCCCAGGAGCCAGCGAGGAGGGGGATGCTGTGGCTGGGAGGATGGCTGGCCTTGATGGGAGGAGGGGAGTCACGCCGGTATCTTTTCATGTGAGTGATGGATCTGTGTCAGGAAATGATTGCACAACACAAACACAAGTGTAAACGAGCCCCTGACCCACTGGGTCCCCAGACAGGAGCTCTATTTTTATTCATCTCTCCTCTTTTCCTTTCCATTTGGGACAAGCACATATTCTCCCCGTGGCTTTCATGTGGCTGTGACAGTCAGGAAAAGGCTGGAGATGCTGTGCACACAAACAGTCCCCAGAAGCAGCCCAGCCTGTCCCCACACACTCCCTGTGGTCACAGAGCAGGGGAGGTGGCTCCTCAGCAACACAGGGACCCTCTGAGGGAGGTGCTTTGAGTGTCATCATCTCCGTGTGCAAATCTGCAGTCTCTCCCAACGTGCTCTGACTCCCAGGTGCTCCCACAGGGACGGAACACCCCTTCCTCCACTCACCTCCATTTCATTGATCAAAATGGAGCTCCTGGCCACCCCTGAGACAAAGGCCCAGGGGCCGCATGTCCTCTTGTGTGCCTGAAGGAGGAGTGGACACTGGTGACCTCATCTGTACAGATTCAGACTTGAGACTACCAACCTTGCTCTCTACTGTGACCAGCCCTGTTTCCTGACATATTTTTGGGGTCATTCATATCACTAATGGCTTGTAATTTCTGTGGTTTCATCTTTTTTTTTTTTTATCATTGTAAGTAATACCACAACTGCTATTTTATTCTTTGATTGTCCTCTAGGTCTCTAGGGAGACATTGGGATAAACAGCGCCAAGTCTTAAATGCTGCGCACACCTGGGTGTGTAGAGTGAATAATTGTGGTTAGTGGGAAGGCAGTTATGCATGATTAGGTCATTGGTCTTGGCACAGTCACTGGAATCACAGGTGTGTCCCAAAGAAGTGTTGCCGAACAAAGCAATGACACCTGGGTCTAAGGTCAGGGACACCCTACTCTGATGTGCTGCTATCTGAACCATTCCTTCTTGGCCCGAATATTACGCTTGTGGAAAGTGATCATAATACATCCTGTATTGGGAAATGCAGCATAGTCCTGTCACCAGGGCAACTCTTATCCTTAAGGCCAACATAGGAAGGCATTCATTTACCCTGTGTGGTTGCAACTTGCAGAGGTACTGGGCCTTGCTAAGGTTACAGGGAAAGATGCACTTGATTCCCAGATGACTGGATGATTAAATAGATGTTGACTAAGTCATTTGTGTGGGATGATTATGTTGAAAACAAGGGTAAAAGCAAGGTAAGTCACCTGTCACCTGTTCTAAGACAGAATGGGCGAGAATGGCCAGTGTCTCAGAGAAGCAGGAGATGGGTCATGAGGAGCCTGCAGAGAGAACAAAGCAGTCCTGACATCTGCTCTTGTTCCACAGGTCCCCTTCAGGCCAGGACCAGTGTTGCCTTTGCTCACTACCCTCGGAGCCCATGGCATCACCTGAACACAACCATTGCCAGAGAGAACTCAGCCTCTGTGACAGGTAGAGATCTGAGAGGTGAAGGTTTTGCCAGGTATGGGCTGGTGAGGGGTCAAAGAACAGATCCATCAAGCAACACTGTCCCTGCTACCCTTGACCCGAGAACGGGAGAGTGCAAAGTAGGATGATCTCTCATTTTGTTACCTAACTTGGGGTCACAGTCTGAACCTCAAGAAGCCAGGTTTGGACACCTATCCTGGACAACAGTCAAATTTTAAAAAGATTTATTCAACTTGGGCACATTGGTAAAGTTGGCAAAGAGGTCCAGTGACCCTTCTAAGCCTTTCTTCAGAGTCCTGAGATGAAGGATGTGTATGTCCAAGCAGTCTTGGTCAAGCTGTGGTCCCAGAGCCATCGTTGTCTAACAACCATCTTTGTAAGATTGTACATTTCTTTCCTTCAGACAAGGGTTTTGGAGAGAATCTGTGGCTGGCCAGGCTTGAGATTTCAGCATGAGATTCCTGGGGGAATTCTAGTTTCTTGAGTTCCTTTGTTCTGACAGTATGTAGGTAAAGTGTCTCTTCAGAAACATTGTCTTGCTAGGTTAGTTACAATCCTTTCCCTCAAGGACAAATGACTGGGTAAAGAAGAAACACACAGAGAATCTGCCATAGGTCCAGAGTAGGGGACAGGCAAGGGGCTCTCTGGAGCACCCGTGGATGGTCCAGCTTTGCAGAGGTCCCAGGCTTCCAGAAGTTTCATGGGACATGTCCTACCCAATGAAAAACCCCTCCATATTCAGTCTCCCTTTGCCATGCTAGAATGAATGGGTTTCTGCTACTTGCAGAGTTCTGACTCAGATACCAAGTGAACCTATTTATTTTTAAAACCACTTTTAAAAAAGCACCCTTTCCAACAATGAGTGTGTCTGCTTGGAGAGGTCTTGTCAAATGAGAGGAACGAGGCGTTTGCAAAGTGACGTGGAAATTAAACCCACAATCTGGGCGCATGCTTGTTTGACAAGTGATAATTAACTGCTGACAATATAATTTCGGTTTGGATGCAAATGTGTTTTTCATTAAGAAGTCATCAAAGAAGAAGATGTATGAATGGTCCACGAGTGCTGAAGAAGGTTCTGCACATCCTCCGTCATCAGAAGAGTGTGATTAGGGGCACCACGTGATGCCACCCGGTCCATGCTACACAGACTAAAATTGGAAAGGCTAAAGATAACAAGTGTTGGTGAGGACACAGAGCCGAACCCTCATGAGGTGTCCTAGTTACCCATTGCTGTTGTTGTGATGAAATACCTGTCAAAAGCAACGTAAGGGAGGGAGAGTTTATCCCGGCTCACAGTCCAAGGGAGCAGTCTGTCATGGAGGCAGACACATGAGGTGACTGGTCACTTTGCACTCATGGAGTTGGGAGGCAAAGAGAGAGAGGAATACTAGAGTTTCCTCCTTTTCACACATCGGGGCACCCCAGAAGTTAAGGTGGGTTTTTCTGCTCAATTGACTTCATCTAGGTAACACTTCCCAGGCATGTCTAGAGTCTTGTCTCTAGGTGATTCTAGATCCTGTTCAGTTGACCTTATTAACCACCACACACGATGCTTCTGGGACATTGTATATGATGAAGATGGTGGGAAACCCTGGTGTAGAGAGGAGCAAGCACCTGCCTGCTGTGCCTCAAGCTTTCCATCCTTTCATCAAACCTCCATGAGGAGGAAGCAAGTAACTGGGCAGAGCAGTGGCTACATTGAAATCTCTCAACTGAGGCTGTATTGGCGGAGGGCTTGTCTGTCATGCGTGAGGACTTGAGTTTGGTCCCTGGTTCTGCTTAAAGCAGGTGTGATACTGCAGGCCTGTAATCCCAGACTGTGGGAGGGTCTGGAGAGTTAAAAGTTCAAGGTCAGCCTAGGCTACATAGCTATCGCTAGTTCAAAGAAGAAGAGGAGAAGGAGGAAGAGGAGGAAGGGGAAGACAGGAAAGAAAGAAAAGAACCCTCACAACTGTATTAGTTGTAACATTTGCCAAACTGATCAGTTCAGTTCATAAACAATATTAGGTCATCTCCATTCCTCCTTCCCATGACACCAGCTGGCTCTCCCTCTGTGGTCAACCCGTGTCCTTGTCTGGGTTCGAAGGGGACTCTGTGACACTGACCCCTGAAGGTGGCACTCTTCTGAGGACAGACTTGTGAAAATCCAAGCCTCTGGCACCGTGGTGACATGCTCCAGCCTCCAATCCCTTTACCCAAGATCCCCCTCTGCCGGGGGGAAAGCACACCGTGCCTGACTGTACACTATGCTTGCCCCACGCACTCAACCTAAAGGAGCTGGCTCACATTTCAGAGGCGCCACATCCATTTCTCATTTTTTTTTTCTAGAGCTCTTTGCTTTAAGAGCAATTTGTGCAGATCAAGGCCACTTTGAAGAACACAGCCAAGTCAAGAGGAGGATTTCCCATCCGCTTGCCAGGCGCCAGCCCTTCCCCAGCCTGCCCTCTCTCTAGAAACAACAGACACTTCCTGGTACAGACTTAGCCTGCAGAGTGAGAATGGGTCCTGTCAGGGAGTGGGTGGCACCACTCAGCCCCCAGCTGATCTTCTTGCAATGGAACCCTGCATCCAAATGGAAGCTGGGGTGCAGTTTCCTCAGGGTCTGATTTAGCAGTATCTCACTTCTTGGAGCCTAGCAAGCCTTGCTCCACACAAGACAACAGCTCCTTTCAGTCTAAAGGCATCAGGTGGAGGCAGAGGGTCAGGCAGACACAAGAATACAATGGAGTCAAACTGCCCATGAGCCAGGCAGGCTCAGCCACCACAGACAGCAAAGGGTCAGGCACCAGAGGAATGTACAGCTTGTCTGTCCAGCCAGGCTGAATGTACGGAAGTTTAGGGAGCACACAATATAGGAATAAGCTCCACTCTCTTGATTAGTCTTTTAAAAAATGATGTTTTATTCTTTGAAAATGTCACGCATGTATACAATGTTTATTGGTCTTACCCACTTCCAACTACCTCACTACAACTCGTCCCCTACGAGGACACACCAACCTACCTAGTGAGTCTACTCAGTGATGACTATGTGCAAATGGGCTTGAGGCCCACCGCTGGGGCACTGCCAACCAACATCTTCCAAAGAAAAGCGAGACCCGCTCTCTCCACAGCCATCAACTGTCAATAGCTCCTCAGATAGGGGAGAGACCTTCAGAGTGCCCCCCATCCATGCTGGGATTATGACCTGCTTGATTCTATATGGGCAGTTATAGCTGCTGTGAGTTGATGTGTGCATAAGCCATGCCATAGTCAGAGGACAGTAAATCATAGATGTTCTTCAGCATACATACACACACACACACACACACACACACACACACACACACACACACACACACACACTCTGGGATTAAAGGCATACCCTGCTCCAGTTCTCATATTCTTTCTGCTAACCTTCCATGATGTTCTCTGAGTCCTGAATCAGGAGACACTCAACTAGTCTCTCCTGGGTACCTACTTCAAGCCAGATGCTGCACCAAAGACACAAGAAGAAAGCTCAGAGCAGGAACCTTGGTTCCCAGCCTCCATCTGGGGTGATCATGACTAACACCAATTCTGTCCCAGGGCTCCTCCTGACATCAGGGGAACTGGGGGAGCATCTTACTGTATAAAGGGGGTTGATCAAGTGAATAAGGAGTTCCCGAGTCTCCTGGATCCCAGTCTTCTGAATTCCCCCAACCTGAGCTCTGTCCCCAGCCTTGGGGTCTTCCTGGTTAACCACAGAGATTGCTTCCACCTCTTTTCTGGTCCCAGGCCACACAACAAGCCTTCCCATGTCTGTATTAATCACATCTCCCTGAAGTTAATTTGTAAGGAGACAGTGGAAGTGTGTTATTTAGATAGCGATTATTAAAATCATGCTGAGGGTTTGCTACATAATAGCTAATTATCTGTGACCTAATTGGGAAAACAATGCAGTCGGTTCTGTTTAGCTTCAGAGTTAATCCTGGGGAGCACACAGTACGTTCCCTGCATGCATGCTATTTCTTCAGTCATATTCATGTTATCTCAAAGGTGTTGTCCCTTGAGAAACCTTCCCTGATTGGGTAATGCTCATTTGCCAAGAAGCAGGGCTTTCTTTTCTTTTCCCTCACATCCACTCAGAACACCCGGAGCCATTCATCCATTGATTTGCACACAGCAACCCACCTGCTATGGTTTCAGTGTGAAACGTCCCTCACAGCCTCATGTTCACACGATTGGACACTTAGTCGGTGGCACTGTTTGGGAAGGTTGTGGAACCTTCAGGAATCCGAGCCTTGCTGGAGGAAGTGAGTCAGGATGGGGGGTGGGGAGCCACCTAACTTCCTGTTCTTTCTCTGTTTCCTGAGAGTGGGTACAATGTGACCAGCCAGCCTTCTGCTAGTTTGCTTTTCTGTTGCTGTGATAAAAACAAAGCAAAGCAACAACAACAAAATCCAAAAGTTCTGCTCCAAAGTAACTGGGGCAGGAAAGGGTTTATTTCAGCTTATGTGTCCCTGTCACATGTCATTGTTGAGGAACTTCTGGACCGGGGCTCAGATAGAGTTCGGACTTGAAACAGACATGAGGAATGCTGCTTTCTGGCTTTCTCATTGGCTCATTCTTGGCCAGTTGTCTTATATACCCCAGACCTAGGGGATGGTGCTGCCTACAGTGGGCTGGGCCCTCCCACATCAGTCATCAACAAGATAAACCCTAACAGAAATGGCCACAGGCCAATCTGACCTAAACAAATCCTCAGCTGAGTTCCTGCTTTCCAGATCACAAGTAGACAACACAAACTAACCGGCACATTCTGGTTCCTGCCACCATGCATTCTCAGACTGCCATCATGCCTTCCTGTCTGAATCCCTGAGCCACAATAAGTCCTTTCTCCCTTAGTTGCCTTTGTCAGCTTTTTTTTTTTTTTAATTACACCAACAAGGAACCAGACAAGACACCTTGTCTCACACCCTATCTCCATCTGTGTCTCACACACTCTCTCCATCCCCTCGCCTCTTGGACAGGTGGCTTTTCTTTGATGTTAGCTCATTCCATGCCTAGACCAGGTCATTCCCATATGCACACATCCTGTTTTGGGTCTTTCTTCCCTTGCTTCTCTACATTCTTGGTTCTTCAAAGGACCAGTGGCTTCTTCCTTCAGTGTGCTTTAATTCATCATTTCATTTGTTCACTCTTTCTTTATCCCTTGGCTCATTCACTCGATCAGTGCCTCAGTCTCTTGTCAATTTGATTCATTAGTATACTCTGTACTGGGTGAGTCTGTCTGGCCTCGTGGCATATTCTGAGTATTTCAGTTATTTAAATATTACTCCTTCCTTCCCTCCCTCCCTTCTTTCTTCCTTTCTTTCTTTCTTCCTTCCTTCCTTTCTTTCTTTCTTTCTTTCTTTCTTTCTTTCTTTCTTTCTTTCTTTCTTTCTCCCTTTGTTTCTTTATATGTCAGTGAGTGTGTACCACAGCATGTGTGTAGATGGAAATCAGAGGACATCCTAAGGGATCAGATTCTCTCCTTTCATCATGTGGGGCTCAGGTATCAAACAGATCATCAGGCTTTCTGGAAAGCAGTTTTGCCAGCTGAGCCATCCTGCTGGCTATCATTTTAGTTCTCTCTTGGGCCTCACTTAAAAACAATTGTGCGTGTGTGCGTGTGTGTGCGTGTGTTGTATGTACATGTGGTAGGTGTTCTCAGAGTCTAGAAAAGTGTGTTATATCTCCTCAAGCTGGAGTTACAGGTGGTTATAAACAGCCCAGCACAGGTACTATGAATGAAACCCAGGTCCTCTGGAAGAGTAGCAAGTGCTCTTAACCATTAAACCATCTCTCTAGCCCTGGGCTTAAGTTTTTAAAGTCAACTTTTTGTCACATCATAATGTAACAGAGGGCTTACCCAGAAGAAAGTACACAGGTCCTTATGCAGTTATTAGAAATGTATGAAGGTAAATGTATCTGAGGGACTAAGCACACAGGTCAGAAATGAGACTGTCACTAGTCCCCCAGAAGTGCCTTTGTCTCCCGGGTGTTACTCATTCTGCTCCTCAAGTCAGGACGGTAATCAGCCCCCTGGCTTTTAGTACTGCGTGTTACCTGACTGTCACACAAATGCAGCCATTCTGTCTTGGACTCCTGTGTGCCTTGTCTCCTTTGGGTATAGCCTCACACCCAGCAATGTTTGTGGGCTGCCATGAAGAACACTACTGCGTTTATCCTTGTCCTTGTGTGCTTCTTGTATGCAAATCATTTACCATCCTGTGCATTCCAGTGTTGTGCTGGTATAAGCACAGCCATGGGCAAGGTGTTTATTCGTTTGTTTGTTTTTGTAAGAACATAGACGAGTGTCTGGCAAGTGATGTACATTGAGGTGCAATTGCTACCCTGTGGCTGGGTCACATACAGGATCAGCAACAGATGCTGCCAAATGATCTGTAGAGTTGCTTTTACAGTGTATACTCCCGCCAGCAGTGTTCAGGGCTACACTTGGCCCCCAGATTGCTTGCTGTTGGGCTGCATCAGGTCCTTCTGGCCCAGATCCTCCATTCTTCCTGAGTCCTCACTCCTAGGAGTTTGATGTAGAACACCCTGCTCCCATGTGCTGACTTTGGCTCCTTAGGGGTCTGGTCTGGGAGATGCTTATTCAAGCCATCCTGAGTGATGCCATCTGGGCCTGGCATCGAATAGCTGCCTCTCCCACATGGGGTCTTCCTTGCAGGGAGAGTCTCCCATGCATGTAACCTACTTACTGTGGACCTGGTCCCTCAGCCAGACACTCTGCTGAGGGCTACAATCTTTGACTAACCAGGCAGGTCCTACCCTTGAGGGGTTCACAGACAAGTGTTGGAGATAGGGCATGGACTTTCTATTCTGAAGTGTGAAATAGACAGTTGGCTTTGGAGAGGAAAGAGAGATGGCGGATGTTCATACAGAGAAGAAAATATAGAAATGAACATCGGGTGCAGCAGGAGGGTGATGTGGCCAGATAGATAATTTTGAACATTAATCCAAAGCCCAGTGTCTGGAAGATGCTAGCCCAACCTCAGTGATTAGGACACATCGAGACATTGAACATGTGTCCAGATGTCCAGCAGACTGTTAGCAATCAAGGCATCCAGGAAAGGCCCAGAGGTGACCTTGGAGGATCCCCAACTCTGTTGCTTTGTGGGGGGTGCAGTGATTGGAGTCCATTTTTCAAGATGTTTTCTTTCTCTGACTCACAGTGTGACCTCAAGCAGGCCCTGTCATCTCAGAGTCTCAGGCGTTACATTCACAAGATGGAGATAATGGCGCGTGTGACCTGGGACTCCAGGGCAGATGAAGTTGGTGAAGATGAAGGTCTCAGGCTCTGTGCCTCTGCCACCAAGGCTGAGTGTCCCACCCTCATGGAACACTGTGTTTCTCACTTTGTTCCCAGTGTTTTCCTGACTTCCCTGTCCTCACCTGCCTTTTAACTTCTTGTTTTAACCTTCATTCACTGTCTTAGATTCAGGGTGATTGAACAATTGTTTTGCACACTATGGTAGCTGGGTTGGAGGGCAGGATAACAGTGGGCTCAAAGCTATGCAGCTAGCTCTCAGGAAGTTTAGTTCGAGAATGATGAATGATCTGGCTTGGGCACAACTCCCATCCAGTGCTTGACTGAGAGAAGCCACCATGTCTGGGAACTTTCTGCCTGATGGTCTCACCAAGAGCAAAACCCAGCATGCATCCACTCTGCCCCAGAAAGCCAGTGCTAACTCACCCTCAGGCTGTGTTGTGGGACGTTTGTACACTGTGTGAAGATGTACTGATGTGACTGGTGTAATAAAGAGCCGCATGGCCAATAGCTAGGAGGGAGTCAGGGGAAGAATGAATGAGGGCGGAGCAGCCATCTTATGGGGATACTCAGTGTCATTGTTATTGTCAGCCGTCACCTCCAGCAGGGCTGACTCCCTGTCTGTAGTTCTGGGATATGACTGGAATGCTTTGGGTGACTATCCTCAGAGGGTGACTTGCCAGAAGATAGCTCTTGGCTCTGGGCTAACTCTGATGCTCACACAGATGGCCCATTAAAGGCCCCGTGCTCTCTGTGTGCTGAAGCCCACAGAGATATGCAAAGTGAGGAGGGCTGGACAGGAAAGCTGCCATAGCCTTTCTTGTTGAATGTTATCTGAATCAGGGAGTTAGATGAGTTTTTGTCTTTTGTTTTTTGTTTTTGTTTTTACACCTAACACCATTCTAGTGTTTCCTGGGATTTTTGATAAAGAAATCTCTAGTCTGGTTTTTAAACTAGTTTACTGCTGATAAATTTGGCCACTCAGATACTCACTAAGAATCTTTCACCTGGGAGGATGGAAATGTCAGAATACTTGAAAAGCAGACATTAGTGGACAGTGAGCAGCTTCCCAAGTCCATGGGTTTCTTCCCCTCTATGGGGGCAGAATTACGGAAAGGAATCCAAAGGCATTGTCCAAGCATTATTCCTCAGAAGGCATCCTGAAGATTGAGGGCCGTGGAGCTCTGTGGTCACTTTGCACAAAGAAACACACAGCTGAACCAAGATTCAAGGTTTCTAGTCCAGTGACATTTTTATTAGATAGTGTTGTGATTCAGTTCAATTCTTCTGACATGTCCTCTCTTGTAAAATGAAGAGAGAGGCCACTAACAAGGTCGGATGCAGAGGTGATTTTTTCCACTGCATCAAAAACGCAGACAGCTTCTGAATCCTGGAAACAGAAGCTTTGTTTCATGCCTAAGGGCCAAACTCCGCTGTCCAAGGTGCTGAAGAAGAGAAGCTATTGGTGTCCACCACTAGATCTCATTGTCAGACCTCATTGTCTCCAGAGCCACATTCTATCCTCCCCAGAATAATCATGTGCCAGGATCCTGATGCCTCCCACCCATGTCTTGGAAACAACATAAGGCATGGACCTTTGGGACAGGACAGTTCTATATGCAGCTTATCACTAAGGATGTACCTACTGTAGTCTTGAGCAGCCCAGCAGAGAGGATCCCCAAACCACACCATTTATCAGGCTATGGTTATATGGGTTTTAAGAATTCTTGGGTATTCTCAGAGTAATTATATTGTTCTGGACAACCTACTACTTCCATCCACCTCTCAAGTGCTGAGATTATAGGTACACAACACCATACCTCTTTAAAATATTATTTATGGTATGTGTGTGTGCACATTTATACATGTGCGTCACAGTATGCATGAAGAGATCAGAGGGAAATTTTTAGGAATCTATTCTCTCCTATATATGGATTTCAGGTATTAAACTTATTGGCAAGTACCTTTACTACTGAATCATCTCACTTCCCTCTCTTTTATTGTGCTGCTGAGGATTGAAATCAGGGATTTTGTATGCCAGGCAAGCATTCTACAAAGTGAGCCATGTCTCCAGGCCTTCATTGACAGAATGGAGACAGCATTTGCCAGTTGTGGCTAGGTTCTTCTCCAAGCTCATAGCCAAGCTGCTGGTCTAGAAACAGGATGAGCATCAGGAAAGGTAGAGCTGAGGAAGCTGGAGGGTAAAACCATGGAATGGACCTGAGAAGGGCTCCTTCTTGTAGCTCACTTCTGCACAGTCATCACACACACACACTGTGAAAAATCCTTCACGCACACTCAATGTTCAGTTTACAAATGAGGTTTTATTTAATTTATATTTTTAATGACAGGGCCTTGCTTTACAGTAGACTAGCTTCACACTGTTTAAACAGAACAGGCTGGGCTCAAACTTGTAATCCTCTCATGTACTGGGGTGGCAGCTAGCACTACCATGTCCAGCTTTATTTGATTTATTTTAATGTCTCTGTAAAGAACGGAACATCATTGCCATTTATTTTACAACTAAGTAAATGTTGTCCCAGAGTGCTGGAGGGACTTGCCTGAACTTTGGCAGCTGGTGAAGGACAGAAGTGAGGTTTTTCAACTGTCTGCCTGTGAGATCCTCACCGTCTCTACAGACTTCCCTCCCTTGACTATGAGGGTGGCAGAAACCCAGCTGGTGTAGAGTGAACTTAGGTCACTAGCAAACATATCTGGTGTAAAGGCGAAAGAGTCTCATCCACTGCCTGGCTTCCCTAACCTGATATGGCCTGGAAGATGTTCCTGGAGGACACAGGGTGTGCTGGCCAGACTCCAAGCTGGCAGGGGCTTTAAGTGCTTATTGGAGACTGACTTGGAAGGATCCATAGGCTAAGTCATTAGAGAAAATTGGCCTGTGGGACATCTTGTTCTTTGGGCCAGGAATCTGGGGGGGGGCACAATTCACTCCAAGAATCATCCAGGTTATCTAGCAACATCTCCCTTTGGCCCCCATGGGATTACCCGTGGGGTTGCTATGGCTGAGCATCCTCTTCACACATTCAGAAAACATCCATGAGCACTCACTAGGTGCTGAGCATGAGGGCCCATAGAGTTACTCATAACAGACTGACCACAGACTTCCTGTTGTTATATGGGAGCTGCCAGCTCTCACTCTGGTCCTTGTTGCTGCTCAGTTCTGGGAACATTTCCTTCTTAACCCCCCGCGCCCCCCCCCGCCTTTTCATAACCGAGAAGTGGGAGCAGGTTGGGGGCTGTGGGAGGGAAATAAGCCAGTGTGGGAGAAGTTACTTCAGCCTGTTCCTTCCTCTAAGAAATGATCATCTGAACACAAATTAGCCCAGCCTTAGCCCACACCTGAAAAAGAAAAAAGGGACCAGTCAGATTCATTTTCCTGGTTGGCTTTTCAAGCCCCGTGTTAATCTATTCATGGGCTCAGCCCATCAGGAGCAAACATGCTTCTTCAGGAGTTTTCTAACTGAGAACAAATGCCTCATTAAGTTAAACAGATTAACCCGGGAGCAGTATTGATGTCAGACAGCGTAATGAATGTCGTTATAGAGAAGGCACAATAGTCCTGAGAGGGCCCTGGCCCACCATCAGCAGCTCTGCAAATGTACTGGTTGTTTGTTTTCAGATGAGGGTGGAATTTCTTTTGGGGGTGCTGGAGAGGGAGACAGGAAGGAGCCCTTGTCTAGAGCTAAGGTCACAGTCCTTCCTGTGATGGGCGCCCTGGTCAATGCCAGAGTCTTTGAGTGCTTGTGAAAAGTACCCTGCCAAGGGCAAACCTTGCCGAGGGAAGAGCTGTGTGTGATGTAGTCACTGTTGGGGAGAAGGAGAAAAAAAATGTGTTCAGCTTTTGAAACAAGAAGATGGAAGGGAGGGTCAGACCCAGGCCTCAAAAGCTGGGGTCCAGATCCAGGCCTCCTCTTGTCCCAGTGGACGATGTCCAGCCCAGGCCCTCCTACACACTGAGACCCACATCCGTCACTTTCACAAACATTGAACTCATCAATATGTGGAATCCCAGGCAGATGGGCGTTTCCAGCGCTGGGTTTACAGGCGAGGAAACTGAGGCTAAGGGGGAGGTCAGTGATTCCCCCCAACAATATCAGCTTATGGGGACAGTGGACACAGGATGGGGTGCTGACCCAGGTAACATCCCTCCACCCCACGCACCTCTGCAGCCCAATGCTTGATCCTCAGAATCTTCGCGGCCTCTCCTCTAGCACCTCTGAGATTATTATAAATGCCTTGTGGGAAGAGCTCTCTGTCCATTTCCAGGAGCAACAAGGTACATGGCAACCGCAGGCTAGTTGTGCCGGTTGCTTTCTGAGTGATAGTATAATACTGGAGAAAACAGCTTATGAGGACCGAAAGTCTATTTTTGCTTAAGGCTTCAGATCATGGCTGTTGCCACTGGCTCTGCTGATGTGGTCCTGTGATATGACAGAGAGCATCATGGCTACAGGAGGTCACCATGGAGTGAAGCTTCTCACTTCGTGGCAGTAGGGAAGCAGAGAGAGTATAAGGCACTAACAATGAGATATACCCTTCCTCAACTCCACCTTCTCTTCTACTGACCAATGTGTCATCCTTCAACTCATTTCAAGCAATGTGTCTGATCCCTGGGGGCTCTCCTGTCCAGCCCCTCTCATGCTGTGCATAAGATTCACGACAGCAGCCTGTCTGTGGTCTTGTGGGATACATAACCTGGCCACAATGGATGACTGCTCTCTCGATTTCACTTGGTGAATTACTTTCTCAAATGAGGCCCCAGAGGATGAATTCAGTGATAAGTTAGAGCCCCCACAGTCAGTCACCTCTCAAAAGCCCATCAGCTGGCCACTGAGCCTTCAACAATGAGCCTTTGGGGGACATTTTTAGATTCAAACCCTATCAGGAGCCACAGACTGATTTAAGCACGCCTCAGGACACACTGGCCAGGAGCCCTGGCTGTCACTGCTCTCTTTCACTTTCTTCCTCGGATGAGCACTGAGGACTTGCGCTGCTCAAATGAATTGATAAAGTCTCCACAGCACGTGCTTGGGAGGCCCTGAGCTTTCTGCTCTGTCCTGCTGGACTTAGGCTTGGCGGCAGGCTGAACCGGGCCAGCTGGGATGAAGAGTAGGCCCCTCTCCTCAGGTTCAGCCTGGCAGGTAGGAGCACTCCAGACCACACAGTCCGCTCACCTGCACCCAGGGCCTCAAGGAACTGAGATGGGAGCAATAGGGTCTCTCTCTCCCCCTAGGGGTTGAACCCAGGGTCTCAGGCAGCTAGGCGAGTGCTGCATCTTGCAGCTCTCTTTGCATCCTTTGTACTCAGTTTGAAATGATTCAGGGCACTGGAGAGTCAAGGATGTGAAGAGTAAGGAAAAGGATGGGAAGGACATGAGCCGGGTCAAGGATTCCCAGAAATAGCACAGGTGACACCTGGGTTCAGCATGGAGGGAGTGCCTTCTGTGTGTGGCCTAGGGACAGAAGCAGAGGATTATGTAAACAAGTCCAGGGTGCTAAAAGTTTATCTGAAGTTGAAGTAAGAAAACGTCCGCGAATCCATATTTATAGACTCAACCTGTCGGTGTGGTACCAGGATTACCCACTGACCACAGTGCTTAGCAGGGAACAGGTGGGGCAATGTTTGCTTCCCTGCAAAAGCAGGCACCTGGAAACTATTTGCTGCCATCATTGTCCCACCCTGGCTCTCAGGCAGGAAGCCAGTAGTGGGTAAGAGACCTAGGACCCATGGCCTCCCCCAAGCCTTGTCTGCAGAAAGGCAAGTTCTACCATGGCCTGGCTCAGCTCTGTGACAATTTCTGTGACTTAGAGGTGGTGTTCCCACCTAAGTCACACCTAAGTATGAGCCTGGCTGCTCACTTAGCACCAGAGTAGGCTGGGTACTTAATCTGCTGAATGGTGCAATGCTGTATTTTATGCGAATCAATCAATCAATCAATCAATCAATCAATCAATCAATCAATCAACCAGTTCATTCTCACATCATCTGCAAATTCTCTGATGGCGGGTCCTGTGTCTGTTTTATTTGTGATGTAGTCCTTGGGGAGTAGAATAAACATATGTTACACGTGGAAGAAACACCTGTAGAAACTTAGCATCATAAGTGGGGGTAAGGAGAGAACTGGGGGAGCTGAGGCACTCTGTGAATACTGTGAAGCTACCAGCCCAGTTTTAGATGGGGGGGAGGGAGGGGTAGAAGGAGGGAGAGAGAGAATTTGTTAGCTGCTAGTACATAACAAACCTCTTCATAGACCATGCTGAGAAATGGCTATGGATCCTCTGGTCGCCCATTCACTGGCTTAAAACCATATGCCTTTTTTTTAGCTTGGCAGTTTGTAGGTAAGCTTAGCGTGGTTGGTCCGTGGTGGTTTGTTTGATCTTGGCTGGATGCATGCAGGGATCAGCAGTCAGCTTATGGCTGAGCTGGAGCTGGCTGACTGAGCATGGCTCCAGCTGAGTTGGTTCCCTTCCGTTTCCTGTGTACTCGATAGACAGCAGCCCTGGGTGAAGATAAAGCCCTGTGATAGTTAGCTTTAATTATCAATTTGATACAAGCTGGGATCACCTAGAAGGAGAGTCTCAATGACATATTGTTTATATTGGGTTGGTCTGTGGGAAATATCTATGGGGAATTATCTTTCTTTTAAATCACGTATTTAGTTTTAATTATGTGTAAGGATGTATGTCTGTATGTGCTCATAGGTGCAGTTGCCAAGGGAGGCTAGAAGAGGGCATGGGACCCCTGGAGCTGGAGTACATGTGTTTTTGAGCTGCCCAGCTTGGGTGCTGGGAACTGAACTCAGGTCCTTTGCAAGAGCAGTATGTGCTTTAAACTGTCAATCCCAGCCTTGTGGGGGATTTATCTTAATTGAGTTGATCAACATGAAAAGACCCAGGCTACTGTGGCTCCTCAACTGTGTGAAGATACAGAAATGAAGCTGAGCACAAGAAACAATCAGATAAATATGCACACACCCATACTCTGCTCTCGCCTATGTGATATGATCAGCTGGCCCAAACTCTTGTCTCTGTGACTTCTCCGGTGATGGGCTGAAACTCGAAACTGTGATTTCAAATAAACCCTATTCTTCTTCTAAGATTTGTTTTGTCAGGGTATTTTATTATAACAACAGAAATGAATCTAGTACAGGCTTCAAAGATAATGAATACATACAAGGTATCTTCAGTGATAGGCAGATATGGGGACCTTTAGGGAAAAGAAAAAAAAATACACATTTATTTATTCAAAGGCATATAAGTGAAGACATGAGATTCTGTTTATGGCTGAAAAGAAGTTGTATGTGTGTGGCATGGGTGTGGTGTGGGTGTGAGAGATGGGGGTGTGTGGATGGGATGGGAATGTGTGGATGGGATGGGGGTGTGTGGATGGGATGGGAATGTGTGGATGGGATGGAGGTGTGTGAATGGAATGGGGGTGTGTGGATGGGATGGGGTATGTGTGGATGGCATGGGGGTGTGTGGATGGGATGCGGGTGTGTGGATGGGATGGGAATGTGTGAATGGGATGGGGGGTGTGTGGATGGGATGGGGCCTGTCCATGAGACAGGGAATGTACATGCTCATTAAGCTGAACATAGGGACATCTCAGGGAGTGAATGCTGCCCCCAAACAGGTCAGGAGGCCTTTTGTCCTCATTCCTTTTCCTATTAGTCAATAGTAGAAACTAACATAGCTAAAGAATAGAATAGAAAGTAAAAAAAAAAATAAAATAAAATAAAAAATAAAAGAAATAGTAGTAACACAGGAGAAGAAAGAACTAAGATATATGCATAAAATGTAATATAAAAGAGTCATGTAGAATGTGTTAGAACCAGAGAGGTGGTCTTGGGAAAGGAGCTGATATGATGTCACCCTTCAGGGCAAGCTTTATTAGGAGAGGCAGCCTTGTCTTGGCTATGAGGGGGCACATGACTGGGCCTTGAGGTGGGAGAACATTAGAAGGCATGGCACATCACATAAAAGACAGCGTGATGGGCCTTAAAGGGAGAGAGAGGCTTCCCCTTAAGCCTGGAGAGTAGCTTCTTTAAAAGAGACAGTTTGAAGTTTAAAAGCCACACAGCCGCGATTTACAGGACAATGGGGTACCACAGGAGAGCCTCCAGGGAATCGCCCAAACAAAGGCACATCTCAGGTTTTGCTAGTCTGGGGAGCGGCAGGAAGTTCCATATCATGTGATAGTCAGTAGGATTATGCACATAGAGACTGGTATAACGCAGGGCCCAGAATCCCAGTAATTCAGGTAGTAGAGACGGGGAGATTGAAAACTCAACGCCTCCCTGGGCTATGGAGTGAGTTGAAGGCCTAAGTAAGAAGAAGTCTGGGGTATGGCTCCATAGCACAGTACATGCCTTGAGAGTGTGAGGCCCTGAATTCAACCCTCACTATGGTAAAATGAAAAAAAAAAAAAAAAAGAAGAAGAAAACTAAATAAGGATAAATAAATAAGACTTTGGCATTTACAGGCTGACTTGATATAATTGGGTCCCACAAACTTCACTTGTCCAGTTAAAATAGTTTATTTGGTCCAAGGTAAGTTCCTAGAGGTCCTTTAACGGTTAAAACTTTTTGTATAAATCTTAATTTGTAAATCAGGGATTGAGGTCAGGTGGTGGTGGCACACACCTTTAATCCCAACACTTGGGAGGCATAGGCAGGTGGATCTCTGAGTTCGAGGCCAGCCTGGTCTACAGAGCAAGTTCCATGACAGCCAGGGCTACACAGAGAAACCCTGACTTGGAAAAAAAAAAAAAAAAGTCAGGCATTGTTTCTGTGATCTCCCATCTCAGTCTAATGTTGCCTATTTTTAAACATGAAAAAAGAGAGCCCTTCATAGAGGATTGCTGCAGCCCTAATGCTCTGCTCCACCCATTAGGGTTCCCAGCCAATGCCCATCATTGCCAAAGTCATCGCTTCATCCTATCAGTCAGAGAAAACACCAGCTCTGCTGGTGAACTCTGCCACACTCTGATGCTATCAGGCATGTGGCTGTGGCCTTCACTTCTGAAGTGACATGACATGCCTCTTCCAGGACGCCCATGGGGACCTCAGAAGTTCCCCCACTCTTCCATATCTTTTATAAGGCTCATTATTGGATCTACCTGTCCCCAGGAGTCACAGACATGGTGTATGAGTGATAACTCTCCTCTAAGGAGACTCATATAAGAACATGGTGGCAACATCTGGGTCCTGCGAAGATGCTGGCATTGAGGTACTCCTCATTATAAACATTGCTTCCAAGTTAAAGACAACAGACTCCCTCTTGGTGCCATGAAATCATGACTCATTAGAGACTTGGGCCACCTCTTTTCCTGCCGCCAGAGACATTGGAATACTAGTATATGTCAAAGCTGCCCAAAGACTTTGAATGAAGTAACAGTCTCTCTTAGCCTTACATTGTACATCACTGAAATAGCAAATGGCTGACCGGGCGGGGTACTCTGGAAGCCAGAGGCCTTTGTGGAACAATTGTCCCAGAGGCTCTAGACTATGGGGGATGGGCAGCACTCACAGTTGTACATAGTTGCTGAAGCCTTCATAAGGCAGGGAATTGAATTTGGGTCCTACTGGCAGTATGTGTGTGTGTGTGTGTGTGTGTGTGTGTGTGTGTGTGTGTGTGTGTGTGTTAGGAGTGGTCCAGTGGCAATTGGTCCTCAGTCTCTTGTCAGATGCCAGACACCTACCCAGAGTCCTCAGCTGCCTGGCGGTTCCTTGGGGTCACCCAATTGCAGATAGTGTGATGCCCCATTCACATTCCTGACTGATGGAACCTTGTAAAATGTTCTGGTTTTCCTCTGCTTTGGCCAGGTCATCCAGACAAAACACAATACTGAACAAATCACACATGTCCAAATACCAGGCAGCTATCTGAGCACCACATGCCCAGGCCAACAAATGGTCCCATCTTTAATGTATTAGAAACCATTGGGTCATTACCTAAAAATTGTCTCATTCATGGTTAAAAAAATTGGGAATAAATTGCCTTATAGGTTCTCAAAATATAAATCAAAATCATTTTTGTTTCATTGGTGGTTACTGATGTCATCATGATGACTCTTAAGGAGCAGAGACCGTGCTGGTGGGATCCAAGGCATACACTTAGCTTTCTGAATACCTGCTAGCAGGCTCTTAGAAAGGTGTGCCAGAGAACTTTATTCTTCCTGATGGGACCCCATTCCATCGCCTGTTTAATTGAGAGACATAACCTTTTAAGAATCTTCTTTGCAAATTCCAGAGCCCGGAGTCTGCTCTGTGCTGTGACTGCCCATACACATGTCAATCTTTCTTTGTCCCATCTCATGAGGGTTGGTAAGATGATGCATATGCCACCCAGGGTTCTGCTACCTATAGGTCATTCCACGGGCCCTGGGGCTGCCAAGCTTCCGTTCAAACAAGTGTCAAGTGCAGCTGTACGATTTCTGTCAACTGCTGGTCTGAATGTTGTCACTGTTTTATTCATTTACTTATGTAATATTTAGTTTTGGTGTTTGAGCCAATCTTACTCCCTAGCTCAAGCTGGTAGGGAATTCATTATGGAACCCAGATAGGCCTCAGATACATGGCTCCTGCCTCAGCCTCTCACAGATGTGAGCCATTACACCTGGCTTTTTCAGTTATTTATAACCTACAGGCTCAAATTCTCCATGTAAGTCATGATTTTGAGCAAACATGGCAAACACTGAGACCTACAGTAACCCAAGTGAGTGTCCACTCAAAAAAGATTTCTTAAAGCAGGTATGGTGGTGAATGCCTTTAATCCTAGAAGTCTTGAGCAAGAGGCAGGAAGATAGCTGTGAGTTCTAGGCCAGCCAGGATTACACAGTGACGCCGTGGCTCAAAAAAAAAAAAAAAAAAAAAAAAAAAAAGATTCCTTAAGTCTGGTGTTTCAGATAACACTGCCCTGGCTCAGAAGCTCATGACATCATCCCAACTTCACCATCTGCGATGGATGTCTTTATCCACTCCCCACCCCCACCCCCTGCCAGCCAAGCCCACAGACTGCTTCCTCAGACGCTCTGAAGGACTGGGGCATTTTTGCTTTTTCTTTCTTTCCTATTAGGGATTGGATTCCGCTTCTCTGCTCGCCATCTGCTTAGTCCAGGATTCTGGTGTATTGCTTCCTTTGTGCCCAGAAGTCCACCCCTACACTCCCACACTCAAGTGACAGTCTGTTAGAGGTCACTATAATCTGTACCAACTGAAAGGTGGGCGAAGATTCTTGCTCTCCCTGAGAGGTGTCTGCTTTGTAGCACTGAACTCTCTTTCCACCCCCAGGGAGAAGACCACCCACTTCTCCTGCCCCTCTCTCTCTCTCTCTCTCTGTCTGTCTGTCTGCCTCTCTCTCTCTCTCTCTCTCTCTC
Source organism: Cricetiscus sungorus (assembly GCA_030556225.1). NCBI lineage: Eukaryota > Metazoa > Chordata > Mammalia > Rodentia > Cricetidae > Cricetiscus > Cricetiscus sungorus. The sequence goes on along the minus strand of JANBXA010000734.1, from coordinate 125,863,924 downwards.
TCTCTGTCTGTCTCTGTCTGTCTGTCTCTGTCTCTCTGTCTCTCTTTGTTCTCTCTCTCTCTCTCTCTCTCTCTCTGTCTGTCTGTCTCTCTCTCTCTCTGTCTGTCTCTGTCTCTCTGTCTCTGTCTCTCTGTCTCTGTCTCTCTCCTCTCTCTCTCTCTCTCTCTCTGTCTGTCTGTCTCTGTCTCTCTGTCTCTCTTTGTTCCTCCTCTCTCTCTCTCTCTCTCTCTCTCTCTCTCTCTCTCTCTCTCTCTCTCTCTCTCTCTCTCTCTCTCTCCCTCTCCACACCCCCCAGCTCCCACCTCAAATCTGCAACAATATCTACGACAGCCGCTCCTTCCCTGAGTGAGAGGCACAGACCACTAACTCCCAGGTGGCCCTCACAGTCAGTATACACAACACCTGCAGAGTCTGCACCTCCGCTGACCGGAGAAACACAACTCTTATTGTAACATACATGGTGATCACGCTGAGCTATTGTTAGGGACCTCCACCATGTTTCACCCGTTTTCTTGGCTAATGCTATAGAAATGGAAAGCCTAGGGAGTGGGCTGACCTCCAAGAACTCCTTATGTTTCTATTTGTGTTATTTTTTTTTTAACACAATGAGTTGTCTATGATGCTTAAGGTAACACACTCCCTTGTCTCTAAAAAAAGTAGCATATAGCTCTCCACCTTGGATGCATTAAACAACCAGCCTAGAGCCCAGACTCCAATGGCCTCCTTTATCTGACTCTCACACATCAAGCCAACATTTCTCTCATCCTAACCCGCCTCACCAGGGCTGGGTATCAGATGTCTAGGGACCACCCTTCTGAGGAAAACACATTACACATTATTTATCTAAGCTTACTCATCATAGCTACCCACACTTCCCAGTCCTCTCCGTGGAAATCCTGACATGGGCTCAGAGCCAATTCCCTGCCCCCCACTGCCACCTTCTGACCCCTCCCTTAAGCTTCACGTGCAGTCCTATGGGAGGCACCATGCTGTTTCCCGGAGATTTGTGCTTGTATACATTTTATGCTTTATGCCAATCGTTTCTACTCAGTTACCTCACTTAGGGCAAGTGTTGAACATATTTTAAAATGACTGAGGATTGGCACATTGCTTCTTCTTTATGGGTCAAAGCAAATTACAGGGCCAAGCCAGCCTTAAGAGTTGGGGAATGAGGTCTTCTTGCCTCCTGAGAGAGAAGCAGCAAATCCCTCCTCCAAAGGGCAGGCCACAGATACACATCTGGAAGGACTGTGGCCGTGGTGTTAACATGTGGTGACTATCATTTGGAATCCTCATAAAAGCTCTCAACAGACCAGGAAGGGGAGGGAGAGAGTCTGCCAACTGTTAAAGAACACCCCAGAGTGAATCAGTGGCTACATAACACTTAATATTCCAGGAAACTCAGAACAAATGACTGCAGAAATAGCTCAGTGGTTATGTCTGTTTCAGAGGACCAGATTTCAGGTCTCAGCACCCACAGTGGCTCACAACTGCTTGAAACTCTGTCTCTGGGGTCCTAACACTCTCTTGTGGCATTGGCAGGCAACCACACTCACAGGTACTCCCCTTCCCTCATATAAACATAACTAAAAATAAAAACAAACACATTTAAAAAATCAGGAACAAGATAAAAATATATGCTTTCTGGACTCCATTTTCCCCACAGTGGGTTCTAAGGATCAAAACCAGGGTCTCGTTCATGTTCCACTACTGAACATCCCAGCCTTTGCTGTCTTTATGTCTCTTCGACATTGTGCTGAAGGCTCTAGCTTATGCTGTAAGAAGTGAAAAACAGGCCAGAGAGAGAAAAACAGGGGCTGGAGAGATGGCTCTTACAGAGGTCCCTTATGGCAGCTAACAGCCATCCGTAACTCTACTTCCAGGGGACCTAATGCTTTCTTCCGGCCTCCATGGGCATCCGGGAGGCATGTGGTGCATAGACATAGATTCAGGCAAAACATCTACTGACATATAATAACTTTAAAGATGTTGTCTTAAATAAGAAATGAAAAAAATAATAAATGCATCCATATTAGAGACATTGGTTCCAGTAGCTTTCTGAAGTGATTGTAGCTTCTGATCAAGTAAGTGATTGTCCCTGTTGAAAACCCAACACCATCTGTGAGTTACTGAAAGGTAAGTAGCTTTGGAAGGTTGGAGGCTGCAAAGTCAACAAAGAAAGCCACATTTCTCTAGACTAAAGAACAGTCTGCATTGCAGGAAAGTATGTACAACTGTATCAGAAATGAGACACTTTAGAGAAAAATGTATTTTTCTTTAGAATGTGTATTAGCTACTTTTCTATTGTCATAGAGAAACACTCTGACTAAGGCAGCTTATAGAAAGGGTTTATTTGGCCTTCCTGTTCCAGAGGGTTAGAATCCATGATGTCAGGCAGCAGCAGCAGCAGGAAGCTAAGGGCTCACACTTGTAACATCTTGAACTGCAAGCAGGAAACAGAAGAAAACATGTTGGGAATGGCTTGATGCTTTGAAACCTCAAAGCCAGCTCCCAGTGGCATACTTTCTTTTGCAAGGCCACACCTCCTCAATCTCCCCAAATATTGCCACTAACTGGAGACTAAGTATTCAAAGATCTGAACCTATGATGGACATTCTCATGGAAACCACCACGAAGGGATAGACTTCATTCACAAGCCACAGATGTAATCCTTCCTCAATCACTACGTAGCACAACTCGTCCAAACCCCAAATCCCAATAGGCTCTTAATTTCCCCAGATTCATTTAAAACTAGCTGTCTCCAATGTGGCCTATGGAAGGAGGGGCTTTCCAATGATCAAAGCTGCCTGAGATGGGGAGTGGGCCTTGGTTACCCTGAGAAGTGCTGGCTTCTCCATCTTGGGGGCTGTTCAAGACCAGTCAGAGGGAGTCACAGATGTACTGGACTTGGACTCAGTCATCAAAGAGACTTGGATTTGGATTGTAACTTGGTTATTGCAGGGCAATAGTCTCCAGAGTGAACTTGAATTTCAAACAGAGAAACACCTGGGAAGGGCTTAGGGCTATTGCTGTGAGTGTAGTTCCAGGACTCCCCACGGGGCCGGCTGGGCAAAGTTTTATCATCAGTGGGTCTCAGGCAAAGACCCCTCTGAGAACAATGGGCCACTTAGCACGGGTGAATGGTTCTGTGTTACACAGAGTTGAGGACCTTCTTGGAATCGATTTTCTGGTTAAAAGCATGCTTTGGAGACACAAAGCAACCACCAGAGAGCCTTAAATGTACTGTGTGCTAGCAGAGAGACAGCATGGGTGGAACACAGGCCAAGAAGAAGGCGGAGTCCCCCAAGACTGAGCAAGCGGCATGTGCCCTGAGCCTCTGTCTGTCATCTTGCCAGAGGCTGCATCTTCATTCTCCAGAGGAATGTGACACCCTGGACCTTTGTGCTCACTCTGTGATGTTGATGTGACATTTCTTGTTCCTGTCCTCACCTCTGCTCATGTCCTTTCTTGGATAGGGAGGAAGATTCCCACTCCATCTTCACTCCCCCCTTCACTCATCTGCTGAGGAACTGGCCGAGAGAGGAGACACCGAGTTCAAGAGGGTGCAAGGACCCCAATCGGAAGAGACTACAGCTATTTCGGGTGTCTCACCAGATGCAGAGTCCTCCTGAGGCCCCACCCAGTTACCTACAAATCCAAAGGGGACTTGTCTACCTATGTTTGCCGGGGCCAGCTGTGCCCACTCTGTGGAGGGCTGAATATTTGAAAAGGATGCTATCTGGGTCCCACCCTCATCCCATGAATGGTGAAGCCATGTAGGCCTCTAACATCACACATGTCATTTCCATGGCCTCTCAGTGTAATCCTATGTACTAGGGTCTGTTTCCGCAGAGTCAGCTCCTGAGGAAGAGGCTTGTCCTGCCCTTCCCAGAGCTGTGTCCCGAGCCTTGACAGGGTTCTGGTGGGAGAGTTCTGTGACACCAATGCAGCCTTGGTAGATACTGGCATTTTTTCACACCACGGTTGAGCCACAAAGACCCAGCATTGCTATGTCCATCAAACCCTCCATCTGTGGGTAGAGAGTGTGCTGGGCTTCCGTGCTTCCTGTCATCATCATGACCCTCATCTCTCTTGGTGTGGGCACTGTCCTGGTAGAGTAGCAGATGGGCGGGTGAGACCTGGACTAAAAGAAGGTAGAGGAGAAGGAGGACAACCATAGAGGACCCCACAGCATCACCACCCCACAGCATCAGAGCCATCTGCCACACAGCTTGGTAGGAAGCTGGACAGATCTGGCCCACAGAGAAGCTCCTGGCCGAAGAGGGTTCTGGGGAGGCAATGTGGGCTTAATATCAAGAGTTTGTGGCTGCAGGGACAGAGTCAGGTATGTCAGCTTCACAACAAGCAGTAGAAGACCTCTCTCATGGGGAATGGCCAAAAGGATGTACACAGTGGGTTCCTGGGGAGTCCTCTGGAAAGGGCCACAGTAGAGACAGAAAAGTCAGCTGCTCTGGGACTTCCTTTAGTGGCATCTGGAGATGGAGGAGGCAGATAGAGGCCTATTTATAAAGTATCTCCAGAGAGTCTGTGTACCAAGCCTCGGTGCCACGTGGGTGCTAGAGCATCTGGGAAGGTGGAGGGCCGGGGCGGGGCGGTCACTCAACAGACAAGAGTGGAGAGGGGGGAGTTGGGAGGGAGATCCAGGGTGTGTGGGACCTGGCTGTGTGGCAGAGTCTTGGGCAGCTGCTGAGGGGAGTCTGAGAGGCGTGTGCTCTTCGGGTCTAGGCCTCTAACAAGTTCCCCGGTGCCGCTCTTGCTGCCTGTCCATTGTTCACATGGGCCTTCTGCAGGACAAATTTCATATCCCAATGTAACAAGCTATCAGAAGTCACACTGGTGTGCACAGGTGAGCCACCTCCAACTTTGGGGTACCTGGGGCATGTACAGCTTCCCCCACACTCTGCATCTGGAGCAGGGCCCTCTAGCTCCCCTCCTTAGGAAGTTCAGGAAGCCTGCCCACTTGAATTCCACACACAATTACCCACCCAAGTAAGTGTTTAATTAAATTCTCATGACAGTCACGGTGTTTTACCCAAATGGCTAACTGATGGCCTTGTGTTTTTGCCTGCACCCAGCAACCCCATCGTGGAGATCTTCATCCTAGGCCCGCCAGCCTCTAAATGATTCTTCTTAACCAGCCATGTTGCAATGGCTACAATGCATGAAGCAGACAGACCTTTCGGCAGACTGTGCCCTGTGGCTAATGTCCTCAGAAAAGCCCCCTGGAGAACAGGACTGGGTCACCACAGAATGTCTGCATGTTGCCACCATGGCTTCTGGTTCCAGGAGACAATCTCTGACATTTGGGATGAAGCAGGTAGATATGAACCAGGAAGGGTGGATGAGGATTGTGGTGGGTGTGGCTGAGGCCATGAAAATACATGTGTCTGCAGATAGGGTTATAGAGTGGGAGTGTATTGTGTCTCTTGCTCCTTTTCCTGGCTGGGGTCTGGGCTGGAGATGGAGGAGGAAGAGGTCTGTTTATAGACCATCTATAGGGAAGTCCTCAGGCTTCTTAGGGAGATGGGAGTAACTGAATTTGTTAACTGTTCAACTCTCCACTTGGAATACAAAGCAGATGACCCAGTGGGTCCAGGATGCTCCATGGGAACACCAACAGCAGGTGTCTGTCTGTCTTGTAACAGATGGTGTGTCAGTCAACTGCTGGTGACTTCAAGTGGGGGCTCAGAAGTTGGGGTGAGCTGGGGTAAATCACGATGATTTGATATCCTAAACGTCCAGCCTCCCTTGTCCCTGCCCACGGTTTGAAGATGCCTTGGGCCCATGGGGCAGTGGCAAGGGATGTAGACCACAGGTGAGATTCCTGGATATGATCAGATGATGGTGGCACTACCCATCTGGAGAAGAGAGGAGATAGGATTCTACACTACAGACATTGGGAGCAGGTGGGTGACAAACAGGTTAGTCCATCAACCAATCAGAGGGAGCAGTGTGCCTGGCAGTCTACTGGGGGAGCGCAGATCTTGAGTGGGGTAGAGATGAGCCTCTAAGGCCTGAGTAGATGATCAGGGCCCTTGGCAGCAGCGAGCAGTGGATGTCCCAGTGCCCACCCATGTGTCCTCTGTGCCTGCAGCAGAGGGATGGCCTGATGGAAGGAGAATGACAGGAACTGGATGGCTGGTAACTGGGACCTCAGCATGGATCAGATTGGAGACAGCAAAGACTGTGTGGCAGGGGCTGCCAGGACTGACTGGGGACCACTGGAAAGGCAGAAACAAAGTTAGGGACCCTCAGAGGAAAGCCCTAGGGGCCAGGCTGGCAAGGGGAAGGGAGCAATGAGCTCAGCCTCGGGAGAGCCAGCATTCTCTCTATACTACTATGCAATCTGGGCTGAGTCACTTGCCCTCTCTGGGCTTAATCTGCACACTTTGAAAACCCCTCTGGTTAGGCTTTGCCACTAAAGGGTTCTGTGTGACACCTATCACTTCATTGCCTGTTCCTCTTTCAAGGGACCCAGTGGTCTTCCAACACTAGCTGCCTTCAGCCTGAGAAAGGCAGACCAGCAGCAGGAGCCATACTGCCGACTCAGCAGCTTCCCAGCGCCCTGGTTACTCTGGGTCTGTTGGTGACAGGACCGCTTGGTCCATTAGAGTCTGGCACTATGTGCCCTTGCCCTTGGAGGTGTCATTACCGGGTGGTTCCAGCAGCTTCTTCTATGGAAACAAAAGGGACAACAGGATGTGAACCTGACCCATGGGTGGGAGGAGAGGCTGAGACAGCAAAGTTTTGTGCTGGGCTCAGCTCTCAACCAAGGACCAGAGGTGTCAGCAGAGATTTTAAGGCTCTGAATGCCTCAACAGGCCAGACTCCCTCACCTATCCCCAGTGTGCCCATTAAAGGGACAGACAACTGTGAGAAGCAGGGGGAGTTTCACCCGGTGTGGCCACAGTGGGAGGAGGAACGGATGAAGGGATCTGGGGACCCCTGAGTCTGTCTTCAGGGTATGGGATAAAACACAGGGAAATCAGTATGTATATCTGGCTAGGGTGTGGTCCCATTCATCTTGGGCCCATTACAGTCTCAGCCCAGGTCTATCCTACAAGATGGTCTGATACGTTGTTGAGTTAATCAATGAACAGGTACCATGGATGGTGATCATCTTCATCCTGGGGGGGGGGGTGGACAGGATGGTTTTGGGAGTGTTTGTTCTTCCTAGAAGTCAAGGCTCAGGGATGGTCCTACACTGACTTTCACTGACAGTATCCTATTCCTGAGCCAATCTGGGTGGCTAGAGAGAGACTGCTAAATGTAATGAGTCAATGAGGCAATCCTAGGCCATCCTGGAGACCCAGGAGTTAATCATGCCTGAGCAGAGCAGGCTGAGAGTAGGGGAGAGAAGATTCTGTGTGACAAAAGCCACAGACAGCCTCTTCTGGGCTGAAGGTCTCTCTCTCTCTCTCTCTCTCTCTCTCTCTCTCTCTCTCTCTCTCTCTCTCACACACACACACACACACACACACACACACACACACACGGTTAGGCATGGGAATAAGGGGTAAGTGAAGAGAAGGAATGGAAATGGGTTACCACACACACACACACACACACACACACATATACAGAGAGAGAGTTTGAACACAGTTGTTCTACATGAGGGAACAATTCTTCTCTCAGAGGTCATGGGCTATTAAATGAAAATTTCAGTGTCCGATGTGTAAAACCTCCCTCACCAGTTATTGGCCAGGGAGGCACCCAAGCAACAGCACAGTCTGCTTCCAATGCTATTATTTGACCGCTGTAGCTAGATGGTAAGACCCTATTGTGAAGATGCAACATACTTTGGCTGTAGGGCATAGAGAAATCAAGCCAGAACTGATATGAAAACTTTAGTTTTGCTGGCCAGCTAACATAGAGTTGGAAGGTTCTATACAGGTTGCTGGAGCAGAAAAGGCATCAACGGTCTTACTCAGTGGTGAGCTACAATACTGACCTGCGAGGCAAAATGTGCCCACTGGTGCCATAGCGGTATGAGGTTATGCAAACAACCAACCTCTTTTGAGATTAGATTTGAGATCTGCTCCACAGGAGGTCATTGATTCATTCCTGATACTGCAAACCTGTTCAAAAGCCTGAGGCTTAAAAGATCATAGGCTCTAGAGGGGAACCTAGCATTGTTGTTTTGCTAAATGACATGTTACCTAAGTGTCTTATAAATACTCATGTTTATACTTACAGATCAGTGATTCCCACAATCTTGTCCAGAGACTCTTTTTGCAGTGGGGAGGAGTTAATGCAGAGACTCCTAACTAACTGGTCCAAGTGCTAAGAATAAGTGACAGCTTTGTGTCAAACCCTGAGGCCCCAAGGTTCAGGAAATATAGCAGAAGAGGTGTTGGAAAGATGTAAGAGATAGTGTGTATGCATGTGGTATGTGTATGTGTGTGTGTGTGCACGTATGTGTGTGCATGAGAGTACATGCCTGTGTGCATATATATGTGCATGTGCGTGCATGTGTGTGTGTGCATATGTTTTGAAATACTGTCTTCTGGATATGACATGGCTGTTGCAATTACGAACTCACTGCAGCTGTAGCTACCTGCACATCATCAAGCAACTCGACCAGCCCCCATTCCACCAGGCAGCACTAATTGGACTCAGTGGGCTAATAAATAAGTAAATAAACAGAGGAAAGATAGGAAGGTGGAGGCAGTGTATTGAGGTACCTGAGGGGAGTGGGAGGGAGAGGGTGGAGGAGGATAGGATTGAGACACATTGTTTACAGGCATGAAATTCTCAAAAGATTAAATAAAAGATTTTTTTTGTTGTTTTAAAGAAGAAAAACAAGCACTTGAAATGAAACCAAGATCTGAAGTGCCTGGATGCTTTTGTTTTATCTCCCCAGTCATCCAATAAGATTGTAGCTGCTACTATCTTCGCTCCAGAATCCTGTACTGCCAAGCTGGAAGGAACTTCATAGGTACTTGATCCAATGCCTGCACAATTATAGATGAGGCTACAGAGACCCAGAGGGGTTAAGCAACTATCATGTGGTCACAAAGCTCATCATTGGAAGACTCAGGTCTTCCCAAAGCCCACCCCAGCAGGCTCCCAAAGCCCACCCCAGCAGGCTCCCAAAGCCCACCCCAGCAGGCTCCCAAAGCCCACCCCAGCAGGCTCCCAAAGCCCACCCCAGCAGGCTCCCAAAGCCCACCCCAGCAGGCTCCCAAAGCCCACCCCAGCAGGTACCTATCCAGTCAGGTCCTTGAAGACTTAGAAAATGCAAGGAGCACTCTCTGCTGCTGGACTCAGGCAGGACAGCCTGCATTACCAGAGGCCACCCTGCTGTGAGTCACTTGGTGACCTCCCTAGGCTGTCCCACTGACTCTCTGTGTGGGCAGATGTTGTCTCAGTGGCTGTGTATAGTAGATGTGGAAATGCCTCCTGGGGAGAACTATGGCATTTTATTCTTTGTATTATTGATTGTAGAAGTGGCCTCCAACCTCTGCCTCCTCTATTTACCCATTTTCCTTCTGGTGAAGTCAGGAAAGCAAACCTGAAGTGTGTGAAGATGGAGCCATGCATTGGATAGCTAGAGACCAAGGCCCAGGAGGGGCTCTCTAGGGCAAGCAGACAGCAGGGTGGGAAGGCTGATGATGCCTAGTCTAAGCTCTCCCACCACACCATGGGCCTTGCTGGCTGCAGAGCCCTAAAAAGCCATCCTGTGGCGTTGGTTGGGACCATCAACATCCTGAGGCCCAATGTTCACACAGTGGCTATCTTTCCCTTGAATAGTGCTGTTCTGTACAAGACAAATTCACTCTCCTACTTAAACGTGAGGCACAGGAGCATGGTCAGGAGTGATTGCAGCTCCTCTGAGGTCATGATGCTGACCTATTGGAGGTCAGAACCAGCTCCCAGCCTCCCTACACATAGGACAGGGCTTTCATTTCAAAGGGTTTGGACCACATTGCCCTCCTTTGATCCCTCTGCACTCTCAGTATGTGAGGACCATTCTGGAGTACCAAAACCACTCTGCACCAAGCCTCCTGTCCCAGATCAATAGGAATAGCTCATCCATCATCTAGTCTAGCAGGGTATTCCAAGGATGGCCTGCTTCTCCTCCTTGGCATAGGGTTGGTGCTCTACATCTCAGTGGTTACACTTTGTCATGTGAATGCCTATAAGGAGGCCAAGGATATAACATTTTAAAGCAGAAAAGTGTTATTCCCAACAAAATAAGGGTTCATTGGTTATAAAATGGGGAGGTAAGTGTCCCCAGGCAGCAATCAACTTTTGTCCAGTCATTATTTTCATGTTTCCATTGTGTCCTCAGATCTGTACAAGGACATATTTCTTGTTGTGACCAGGAAGTGACAGGATGAACACTTACTTGCTTAAGACCCCAAAGCATATAGTTTACCTCACCTTGCTAGCACCTGAAGGTGATGCCCCTTGAACAGCCTGAAGGATCCCACATCTGTCCCCTTGTCCCTTCTGTTTGCCTCTCTCCTTGTCACCTGGGTGCCTTTCCTGTGCCCAGTCCAGCTTGGTGAGAACATCCTTGAAGCACCGGGAAGGGGTGGGGGTGGGGTGAGATAGTTGTGTTTCTGATAGACCAGCTTTATCCAAGCCTCCGTGTGACCTCCACAGTCCAGTCACCCCTACTCCAGCTTCCCTTTCCTCTGGCCCCTTGCTTATGGAATGTTCATTAGAGTAACCTTGGTGGAGGACACTCTATACAAATTCAAAATGTGAGGAATGTCTGCCACGGCTTGTAATAGTCGATCATTCAGAAATACTCAAGAGGAGAAAATTCCCCAAGGATCTTCATCCAATGTTACTAGCAACTTGAAACCCAACCTATCTACACGTCCATCATTTAGATTAGTTGCCTAAATGTTGGCACATCCGAACCATCTCATACTAAGCAGCCATTAAAATGATTGAGTTTGGCCTCTAGGCTCAGACTTGGGAGAGTGCCCATAATGCATTTTTGAATAACAGGAGCTGCTCTTGAAAAGATACGAACAGCACAATGAAGATGCCCAAGGTATCAGTTTGTGCCCAATAACACCCAGGAAGATGGACACTTGTCCTGGGAGATGCTCTGGAGTATTTCTCAAGGGGAGAACCTCTGCCCACGTGGAAGGCCCTGAGCCTTGTCCAATGCCACTTGGGTGCAGAATTCTGTTTCCTCTTACCTTGTAGTCAATGTTCCCTTCTCCCTGACTGAATCTTTCCCATTAGTATCCAAACACAACATAAACTTTCTGATTCTCTAATCCAAGCAAATCTATACCCAACTCCAAGGCTGCCCTGGCTTCCTTTGCCAACAAAACAAAAGCATCACCATTGTGCTCCCTCTAAGCTCTCCCCACTCTCTCTTCATCTCTCCACTTCATGCCCCACCACCCTCTGCAAGGTCACCAACAACCTTGGCATTTGGTCAATGTTTAGTGACATGTGGTCTACTGGCACTTGGCATGGTCTCTTATCCCTTCTGTCTGAGGTCTGTTCCCTTCTAGACACTTAGACCTTCCAGTGTCCTGGTGTCCCCTGGCCTCCCTCCTGCCCCTTCCTTCTGTCTCCGCCATCTGCAGACCTGCCAGCCTTGGTTCCTTAGGAGACTTCCCCAGACCCATGGCTTCTCTTCTTTTACATGTTTGCAACACTCAAATTTACATCTGAAGGTGGGCCTGGTGGTGTTGGCCTGTGACCCCAGCTAGTGGGAAGGTTGAGGAAGAAAGAGGGGGCAATTGGGGGAGAATTTATGATAGAAAGGGGGAGGGAGAAAGGTGCAGAGAAACGAGGGAGGAAAAAATGAAAGGAAGAAAAAGGCTAGAGATGTGGGTATAACTTAGTGACAGAACACTTGTTTTGCATGTAGGATGCTTTATTTAATAACCTGTATGAGATGATGGGGGGTGGGCATGACCAAAACACAAAAGACAACAAAGAAACAAACTTATATCTCATCCCAACCCTTGATTTTAACTTCCAACTGCTACTCTTCTTCCTCTTCTTCTCTTTCCTTCTTCCTTTCCTCTCTTCCCCTTCTTCCTTTCGTCCCTCCCCTCCCTTCCTCCTCCTCTTCCCTCAGCAGTTGTCTCTGTCTTCTTTTTTCCCCTCTCCCTTCCTCCTTCCCCTCGTCTCTATCCAAATCATATGGGGCCCTTATAAACATCCACACATAGGGATGGGTGTGAAACAGCCATGCAAATAAGAACTATTTGTTAAAAAACAAACAAACAAACAAACAAACAAACAAAAACCTCACAGAGAGCCTGCAGCCCCTTCCTTGAAGTTCTGTGCTCTCAGAGCCCAGACAGTTGATTTTGATTTATAAACACGTTTCTTTCATGCTCCAATGCAACTCTTCAAAAACAGCCTCCATTTTCGTTTCTAAGCTCCACACAATCCCGTGAGCATTTTCCAAGTTACTATAAGAAGCTGTGCACAGTACTGTGGGGACAAACATAGATTAAAAAAGTGTGTTCAGAAGGAAGAGGAACCACCAGCTGTCCCAGAGAGCAAGTGTTCCAGGGCTTACGTGGAGAACTGATGCCTTGGACAATGTGAGGAGTGTCTACACCTCCTGAGAAAATCGGGCTCTGAAGGAAGGTGCCTCTGGTTACCTTGAGAAGCCACTCACTATGACTTAGAAATGTGGATACTGAGAGATGAGAGTGGCCAAGACATTCTACCCCCGTCTCCTACCACTGGACATATTTCATAGGATGGAGCTTTGTGAACGCCATTGGGTAACACAAGGATATGAAGTCTATTAAAGCTATGGTCCATTATTTAAAAAACAAAACAAACAAACAAACAAACAAACAAAACATGAATTAAAGCACAGGTGTAACCAGAGACTGCAGGCGAGGAGGGGTCAATGCCATGGATCTTAGTAAGGGTTTCTGTTGCTGTGAGGAGACACCATGACCACTGGAACTCTTATAAATGAAAAGCATTTAATTGGGGTGCCTTACATTTTCAGAAGTTTAGTTCACTGTCATCATGGTGTGACATGGTAGCATGCAGGCATACATGGTGCTGGAGAAGTAGCCGAGTGTCCTATATCTTGACTTGCAAGCCACAGGAAGTAGTCTGAGATATTGGGTGTGGCTTGAGCATATGAGACCTCAAAGCCTGTATCCACCGTGACACATTTCCTCCAACAAGGACGCACACACTCCAACAAAGCCATGTGTCCTAATAGCGCCACCTCCTTTGGGGGCCATTTTCTTTCAAACCACCATACCATGTTACAGTTTTTAATAGCAGCAGGCACCCACAGCACCCAAATATCACAACGTCATTGAAGGTCTATTCAGGGAAAGCTATCTTCCCCTATCCAGAAGAATAAAATCTACCTACGGATGGAGATCTAGCATTCCTGTTGAGCTCAGGCCCCAGGAAGGTCCTGCAAAAGAGGAGAGGGGTAATTAGCCCTTTAGTGAGATAATGCACTTTCTTACCCGGCATCTGTCCCCAGGGTATCCAGGGTATCTATTTCTGGAGCCATGGTGTGCAGCTGTGTTAATTCTGCTACATTTCCCAGCCTTTAATCAGAAAAGTGTAACATGTCTCTTTCCTAATCACAGTTTCCCTGACACTTTGGGCTTCTTATCTCTGAAGCCCCCAACCCTTTCCATGTGGCTGACTTCCACTACTGAAACTGCCTGGATTAACTCAAGCAGCATGGTTTTGTCCATTCTTCTTCTCTGTCTTACCTCCAGGAAGTTACTGAGATTGACAGTGTGCCTATTCTGTGTTTGTTTGTTTGTTTTTTTAAACTCTAATAAAATTGTCCTTGAGCTTTCTTCTGAGTCCATTCTTAAATTCCTTTATTAACAAGACCAAGAACCCTAAGAGAGGACCCCAATTTTCCATGTAACACTATTTCATGATGGGAGATGTTATTCTGTAAATATGTTTCTCATACTGGTTAATTAATAAAGCCTGTGGCCAATAGGAAACAAGGTAGGTGGGGCTAGGAGATCAGGAAGAGGAAAGAGGAAGTAGAAGGAGGAGTCAAGATATAGAGCATGGAGGAAGCAAGACGCCAGCCGCAGCTCCCGGATAAGATGAGCCACGTGGAAATACTTAGATAAGTAGAAATGGGTTCATCATTAAGACAGAGCTAGCCCATAAACAATAATGGTAACAGGATTGTATCAAATACAGAGTCTCAGAGTGTTACTTGGGGCTGGTGCGGCTGTGGGCCCAGACTGGCAGGCTGGCGGAAACATACATGCTACAATTTCACCCAAGGTCGCTCTTCCTAATTAATTCATTAACTAATTAATATTTTGAGACAGAGTTTCCTGTGTCCCAGGCTGATGTTCAACCCACCATGAAGTGAGGATCAAAGTTGTGAATCTCCAGGTTCCACTACTCAAGTGGAGGATCACTGATGTGTGTCACCTTGCTTGGTTTTGTGTGATGCTGGGTTTGAACCCAGGGTTTTGTGCATGTTAGACAAGCACTCTACCAACTGATCTACATTTATAGCCCTGTCCTCACTGCTTTGGAAGCTGTTTCTGTGTCTTGAGAAGAGCTGCAGTGTTACAGCTACTGGGTTCTTCTGTTTCCCTAATCAGAGCTGACGTTGGTAGGGACATAGGGACAGCTGGCCAGGGAAGAGGGAACTGCAGATATGAAGGCTACGGGGTGATAGAGAATACAGTATGGTCAAGTAACTGAAGGTAGTCAGTCGGACTAGAGAGGGCCTAGAAGATTCTGGTCTGGACAGTCTGCTACGAGCTCTGTTTCCCACACAGGGGAAGTGAGATGCTGACTTTGGGCGTGGTAGGATTAGAACAGCTTTGTTTTGTTTTTTTGTTTTTAACCATCATGATGGCTGGCAGACACAAACAAGCTGAAGGGGATGGTCAGAGAGTCGGCAGGGACTCTGTTATGACACCACTGTATAAATGGGAGATCAGAGAGCCTTCTGACAAGTGGATACCAAAGTACAGTAGAGAAAAGTCACGTTTAGAGACATTTAGGGACTGCTATTGGCACACTTTGCAACAAGACCAAGTGTTCTGGGTAAGTGGGAGAAAAGTGTCAAGGTGAAGACATCCCATTTCCAATTTGAGTTAATGAATGACAACGGAGCCATCTAAGGACACGGTGCCAGCAGAGGAGCAGGCGGGAAGGTGAAGTCGGGGCGCTGCATCCTGGACTGGGTAAGTCTGACATGCCTTTGAGATACGCAGGTGTGTCTGATCAGGATGCCAGGCTGTTTACCTCTCTACTGTCTCGTCTGTTCCAGAATGTCTTGAAAATGGCATTAGAGAATACACTCTTCACACAGGCTCCTTCCTCTTAACAACATGTATTTAAAATGCACCATTGTTCTTACAGAGCTTTATAGCAATTCATGTTTTGTATGGGCACCTCACTATCCATTTGGAAAATTATGAAAAAAATGACTACAGACATCTGCAGGAATGTTTTTGTACAGACTTCTGCTTTTAGGTCAGCCAGGTAAACGCCTCTGAGCATATATTGTGTGACTCTTTCCCTGGAACATCTGACACAAATGCCCACTTATGACTGAAAGGAGAGCAACACTAGATCAAAGGACAGAGGCCACCAAAGTCCAGTTGGAGAACCAATGAGTTTTATCAGGATTACTTCAGGAATATGGGTGAGGGGTATCTCACAGGAGCAGAAATGACTCAAAGACAGCTGCATCACCAAAGCCCATCTCAGAATGGGGAACAGCTCACAAAAGCTGGGGACTTGGAGCACACTGCACAACTTACAAGTAGCTTAACAGGTTGGAGTGTCCTCGCCAGGCAGCTCCACTGGTTTGGGAAAGACTCGGCACTCTTTAATTAGTACGCCTGGAGAAGGGGAACCCGCACACCTGGTCAGTACTGCGGACTTCCTGGAACTGAGTAGTTTACTTCCTGAATCGTAAGGAGTCTCCCTTTAGAATTTTTTTTATGGCCTATTATGTAACACTGGCTTTCCTGGAACTCAATGTGTAGAGCAGGCTGGCCTGGAACTCACAGAGTCCCACCTGATTCTGTCTCCTGAGTGCTGGGATTAAAGGCTTGTGCCACCTCACCAGTCCATCTCCTGAGTCTTCCTGAGCATCCCTTTAGAGCTCCCTGGGTCTCAAGGATCTGTGAGCCTTGAAGAATTTGCTTCATAACAGCATGACCACCTAGTCCTATGTGAGGTTTCAAGTCAGCTCTGCAAAACCAAATAAAATAAAAACAAACAACCCCAAACAAACAAGAAGCCCAGTTGCAATCACTAGACGGAGTGAGCAGCATCTACCAGCCCACCTGCTCATTTTGGCTTTTTAAACAGGTATGTAAGGCTAGCACAGGTTTGATTGTTTAACTCCCTTGACAGAATAAAACAGTTTGCCCACACTTGCTGGTCATCCACATCTGGTGAAATGTCTGTCCAAATCTTTTTAATTGTCTTTTTGTGTGGGGGCAGATGAAGTGTCTCAGAAGGGAGAGGTACTTGAGTACAACCCTTGTGACATGAATTTGAGTTCCAGATCCCATCTGGCAAGAGAGAACTGACTCCTGGGAGTTGACCTCCTCTGACCTCCATGCAAGTGTGGTGGCATGCATGAACCTGTAACCACACACACACACACACACACACACACACACACAGAGAGAGAGAGAGAGAGAGAGAGAGAGAGAGAGAGAGAGAGAGAGAGAGAGAGAGAGAGAGAGAGAGAGAGACTAGTGATTTTTCCCTTTTTCAGAGACAGGGTTTCTCTGTGTAGCCCTGGCTATCCTGAACTCACTTTGTAGACCAGGCTGGCCTCGAACTCACTGAAATCCTTCTGCCCATGCCTTCGGATTGCTGAGATTAAAGACATACACCACCACGCCTGGCTGACTTTTACTTTTAAACCATCCTTTGCACAATAGTTTTGTTTGCTTGTTCTCAATGCTGAGGATGGAATCTGGGGCTATAGGTGGATCAGTCAAGTGCTTTGTCCCAAGCTGTGTTCCCAGCCTGAAAGTTTCCAGTTTGATGGGTCCCAGCTTGTCCCTCCCCGTGATGTGCCTCACTTTGAATGTTGTGTCTATAAACGTCCTACTAGATCTGAGATCACCTGAACTCGTCTTCTGCATTTCCTGCTAAAACTCCTATAGTTTTGCATTTTGCACTTAGATGTTTAGTTCTGTGCTTAGTTTTGATTAATTTCTGAAACAGATTGAAACTTTGAACTGAACTGTCTTCTGCTGTGTTTACTTTGGGGTCTGGCTCTTCCAGCAGAGTCTGTTGGGAAGGCCATCCTTCCTCTGTTAGACTGTCTTGCTCAGATAACGAATCGACTATATTTGTGTGTCTATTTCTGAGCTCTCTGTCCTGGTTCATCGATCTGTGTGTCTAACTTTGCTGTCTTGATTACTGTAGCTTCATAGTCAGTCTTGGAATTGGCTTGTCCTCCATCCTCTCATTTAATTCTTTTCTGGCTTTTTCATCACTGTGTTGGCCACTCTTGGTCCTTTGTCCTTCCCAATACATTTTAAAATTGGTTGGTCAGTCTCTAAAACTATTTTACAGGGAATTTGGGGTGACATGAAATCTATAGCCCAAGTTGGGAGAAAGCAGTACTTAACCATATTGAATCCTTCAATCTACAAAATTGGAATGTCTCTTCCATGTAGATAACAGCATTCCCTTTATGTTTTGTATTTTTTTACATGGACTTGTTATACATGTTTTGTTGGATTTATATTTAAGTACTTTATTTTTGGTGCTGTTATAAATGATATTTAAATATACACATATGTGCCTCTCTCTCTCTCTCTCTCTCTCTCTCTCTCTCTCTCTCTTTCTGTGTGTGTGTGTGTGTGTGTTTAAAATTTCTATTATTCGTTCCTGGCATATGGAAAATAATTGATTTCTGATAACAACCTTGTATCCTGTGACTTTGCTGTATACACTTCTTAGTTCTAGAAGGTTTGTTTGTTTGTTTGTTTGTTTATTTTGAGATAAGGCTTCTCTGTGTTGCTTTGGGACCTGTCTTGGAACTGGCGCTGTAGTTCTGGCGGACCTCAAATTCACAGAGGTCCATCTGCCTCTGTCTAGTGCTGGGACTGAAGGCATGTGCCACCAACTCCAAGCTAGAAGAATTTTTTTTGCATAAATTTTTAGGATTTTCTAGGCCGTGGCATCACCTCTGAACAAGGACAGCTTTACTCCTTCCTTTCTGAAGATACATACTCCATGTGTTTCTGAAGATACACACTCCATGTGCTTTTACTCTATGTTCTGGTAAGGACTCCAGTGTGACTAGGACACTCATGGTGACCAAGGCTGTACTTAACTTATTCTTCATTTCAACCTCGCCAATGTAGCTGTAGACCTTTTCTTTTGTAAACCATTTTGACTAAGTGGAGAAAAATCTCTCCCAATTCCCAGATTGCTAGGAACTGAGTTTATTTTTTTCCCTAATTTCTGGGCAATGGATTTTGTCTAATGCACTTTCTACACCAATTGATACCATCCTATGTTTTTATCTTTAGTCTCTTGATGTTACATCAAGTTACAGGGCCACAATGAGAATTTATTCAATGCACTCAGGGAATAATATGATAAAATCCTCTTTAATAATAGTGCATGCCCAGTTCTGGCTAATGCCCAAAGAGAAACTGGCCCTGAACAAAGATTCTTCACAACTCGTGTAGGTTTGAGAAGTAACGCTGTGATTTTACATGTTTCCATCTGCAAAGATGCTCAACACAGAAGCTGCAAGTTTGGTTGCTTTTGGAGAAACAGGGAGATTTACAATGTGAAGCTCCTGCCACAGTTATCCACTCCCAAACCCCCATATTTATTGGCTTGATTTCTGCCTCTATAAATTTGCATTTTGGAGGACAAATTGCATAAAGGAAGTTCTCTATGTGTTGTCTTTACTGTCTAGCCTCCTAGGCTAATTTTTAGTCTAGTATAATTTTCACCAGATGTATCCATGAAAGGTTTGTGGCAGTGGTTCACTCCTTCTATGGTGGAGACATCTTTGATTGACATGCCATGGTGGCTTGAATAAGAATGGTCCCTATAGGTTCCATATATATGAATGCTTGGCCATTAGGGAGTGGTGATACTAGACGGAGATTAGGAGGTGTGACCTTGTTGGAGTAGGTGTGCCTGTTTTGAAGGGCATGTGTTATTGGGGGTGGGCTTTGGGATTTCAGAAGCCTAAGCTAGCTAGGCCCAGTGACTTTCTTTGCATCGTACTGCTGTGGGGTTTGGTCATGAATCTTCTTGTTCACATGGGTTTCCATTTCTTCCAGGCAGTTTGCTAGGCATGGAGATGCTGTTCTGCTTTTGAAGAAACTGCCACACCAAGGCAGGAGGTGTAGCTCAGTGGGCAGACCACCCACCTAGCATGCCGAAGGTCCTGGTTTTCATTCCCAGCACCATACAAACCAGGAATGGTGGTGCGTGCCTGTGACCCCAGGCATGGCAGAGGCAGAAAGACTGGAAATTCAAGGTCTACTATAGAGTGCAAGGCTAGCTCGGACAGCACTAGACTCTCTCTCAAAACCAAACCAAACCATTAACAACAGAAAAGGAGCTGCCATGTCGTTGTGCCAGGCCAACTGGGCCATTTCCATCTTTTGGAAGACATGCCCTGCTTTTCCACATCCTTCACAGCACTTGGTACTGCAGCTTTAAGCTGGTACAGCTGCACTGTCTCACTGCGGTGCAGCCTGCATTGCTAATGTTACTCGTGAGCATGTTTTGACAGCTACTTAGCTACTCACATCTTGTCTTCTGTGTAGCATCTACCCAAGTTTCTAGGACTTGTTGTGTTGTTTCAAATTAATTACACAATCTCTTCCCTTCCAGCTCCTCCCATGTTCCCACTCGCTACCTCTCAAACTCGTAGCCTCTTTTTCTTTCATTGTTATCCCACTCCATCTATTCACTGTCACTTGGAAGAACGTGATTTGAGGGCTGGCCACTTGATACTAGATAACTAGTCAGCGGATGACTATTGCTCCGGCTCTCAGCATTCCGTACCGGCCTGAAGTTTAGGGAAGTCCTAAGCTTGAGGCTTGTCATTTTTATCGTCCCAATGCTCCCTGTGGAACAAAAGAGGGCTCTTTGGTGGGAGGGAAGGGGTTACTAGTTGCTTTTCTAGCTATGATAAAATACCTGGCAAAAGCAATTTAAGAAACTAAGATGCTCCAGTTTCATTTCTGTTGTAAATTACACCCCACCCAACAAAGCAACTTAGTGAACAAAGGGGTTGTTTTAGCTCACAACTCCAGGTGACAGTCCATCACTGTCGGGAGGCACAGTGGCTGGGGCTTGAGACAGATGGTCACGTGGCATTCACAGTCAGGAGCAGAGAGAAACACAGATGTGAGCATGCTGCTCGCTTGCACTCAGCTTGATTTTTCCACTCACACAGTTCAGGAGCCCCCTGCCTAAGGAATGGTGCCACCCATAGTAGTCTGAGTTTTCCATTATCAGTTAACCTAGTTAAGACAATGCTCACAGGCCAGCCCAATGTAGAGAGTTCCACATTAAGACTCTCTTCCTGTCCATTCTAGGTTGTGGCAACCAAAGTAACCATCACAGAAGGGTTTATTCTGGCTCCAGAGTTTAAGCGTAGCGTCCATCATGATGGAAGGAACTGAAGGAAGCTGGTCACCTTGCACTCATAGTCAGGAGGCAGAGGGAGATGAATGCTGGTGTTCAATTTGTTCTCTTCTTCTTATTCCATCTGGAACCCTAGCCCATAGGACAGTGGCACTCACATTCAGGGTGGGTCTTCTCACTTCAGAGAAATAATCTAGAAACTTCCTCTTGGACACACCCACAGGCTTGCCTCCAAAATGGTTCTAGATCCTGTCATGTCAAGCTGACAATCAGTATTAGCTATCACATGGGGTGCTGGGCATTCTACTATGTGCTACAGTCCTGGACCCTGAACAAAACGTTTTAATTTCAACGGGTTCATTAATGCTTTCTCTTTGGTCATGTATCATGCTTTTAATTACATTTATAAGAACTCTACCTGGCACAAGACCATGAAAATTGACTCCTCTATTTTTTTTCCTAGACATTTCATGGTTTCCACTCTTGCACAAGAATCCTGGCTTCATTTGCACATAATTTCTGTGTCCTACCACTGCCATTTCCCTGGATGTGTGCTTGCTGGGGACCAATTGGCTATAAACATACAGTTTTCTAGACTGGAATGCTTGAATTCACACTACCCCCTTGGTCTTCACACCAATACTGAGCTGTCTTGATCAGTGAGGTTTTATGATACGTTTTAAAACGAGATGGTATTACCCCCCTGCCATTGTGCTTTTCAAAATTGCTTTCACTTCCTCATAAATTTTAGGGTCATTTTGTCGATTTCTAAATAAAACAAAACCAACCTTTCTGGGCTATTTTGGGGCTACAGTAAACATGCAGATCAATTGGCAAGAGCTGTGATGACTACGAAGTTTATCTCTCTGCCTGTGTGTTTGGGTCTTCTCCTTCAATTGAGTTCACCAAAGCTAGAGTTTTTAGTGTCTCACTCTTTCCCTTTTTGCTGGCTCATTGCTGTGTGTTTTCTTGTACCTAGTGCAGATGTGAACAGCTGGTATTTGTGCTTTGCCTTAGATTTCTGAAGTGTGGGCCAGTGTTGTGGCTGTTCTATAGATCTCTGTTCCCCGAGAACAGCTTCATCTCAGACCAGAAGAACAAGGGAGTCAGGAGGGCCAAGAGCTGGCACATCTTGCCCTGAGCCTGTCTCTCCTCATCCTTTGGGAGGAAGGAACCTGGGGTGTGGGGTGAGGTGGGGGCAGATGAGAGGCCCAGCTGCAGTTAAAGCCCTGGGTAAAGTTCAGATGTGTGTTAGTTGGAGCCCAGTGCCCAGTTAGCCGGGTGAACAGTCAAGGCTTTCAGATCAGGGGCTTCAGACAGGTGGGATTCAGATCCATGTGTAGATGACTATGTGACAATCAGCACAGCACGACAGTCTGCACGATGCAAAGGACTCAGATATGGGCCAAGGCTCAGTGGTCACAATGTGACCTCGGCACTCCGGCAGGGGATGGATTGATTGACTATGGAGTAGGGTGGTGTTTGAGACATGGCGGCATGAGCACAGTTCCAACAAGCTCACCCTCAGGTGTCCACCACGTACCAGGCATGAGGAGAGGCAGCCAGATGGAGATCAGAAAAAGGCTCAGATGGAACTAAACACTGGGTGGGGTAACTATAGTGACCATTTAATGAGTGCATGTTGTCTGCTTTGCTCAATGCCATGCCTTACTTCAGTACAGTGAAGTGGAGGCTTTAAGAGGTGAAGGGATTGGCAGATAGGTGTTCTGCTTTCCTGGTGTGACAACAGTGGCTAGGCTGTCTTTGGGACATGGGGAGTCTCTGAAAGTTGGAAACCATCTTGTTCACCTGGGAAATTTTCTCTTCTAGTTGATACCACACATCACTATTCATGGCATAAGACCCACATCCCCATGCAGGGTGACAGAGAAATAACGTAATCTTGACAAAAATCAAAATAATGTTGTGTTGAGTGACTGGGAAGAGGTAGTTAGTCCAGGGGCTTCTGAACAAGGCCATGAATGTAGCTGATGGATCACTGCATAGGGACTTGTGGCCTCCCGTCAGGACGGTGCAATCACACCTTTACTGTGGTTATTGAGAACCAGCTATTGGGTTCTTTCATTATCACTGAATCTGAGGAAAACGTATTGACTTCTATTATATAAATGTTGGGTGGGTTTGATCTCTCCATGAGGCTTGGTAATAAGGTAGGAGAATACCCTGCAGCAAGAGAGATGAGGTTCCCAGTCACTTGCCCTGGTCTCTTGTGATGTGGACCACAGCAGCTATTAGCCATTATCCCCATCCGTGGTTCACAAGTTTCCATCCATAGGTTCTGGGGGAGTGGGGTGGAGAAGTTGAGCATCATCCTCCAAGCACAGCAACCACAGTCATTGGAAGAGCAACTGGGGCTGCTTGCCAAAGTGGATCACACAAGGCTGTTGACTGTTGCCATCCCCTCATAGAAGGAGGGGGCAGGGAGGGTCCTGGATCCCTCCACTGATAATAGCCCATTGTATGAATCCTGCCCTAATTGCATGGGTCTCAAGAAGGGTAGGGTTTATGGTCTGGGGAAGACATGGGAAACGGACTTCATCTATGTAGATGTGGGGAGCCTTCCGCATGCTGGGTTGGCCAACCTTCTAGTGCAGCCTCTTTGGGGTCCCACATTCCTGTTTGTAAACCCTTACCCACCCATGCTTTTAAGTGAGCTTAATGAGCCCATTGGTTCCCCAGGATGAACTTGGATGGGAGTAAACACTGGTTTGTTGTTGGGGCCTTATGAAGAAAGGGTGGATGTTGCTTAGACCTCCCTCACCTCAGGGAGAAATTTCTCCCAATAGGAGGCCATAGTGATTCTTTGTGATCCTCATCAGAGGATGGTTGGCCTTCTCAGTCTGCTGTGTTACCCTGGGCCCCACAAATCTGGGTTTGGGTGAGCATCTGAGTCACAGTGACTCAAGGGGAAAGTTGGCTGCAGTGGGGCTGAAGCCAGCCTTTCCTATTGGGGCCTGAGACCTAAATCCTCGGTGGCCCCATCCTCCCCTTGGCAGCTGCTGTGACCATTTGTAGATGTAGTCACTATTAGCTCTGCTGACCTTACTCTTTCCTAATGACAGCAAGTCTCTCTGGATGCAGTTTGGTATTTTGTGTCTTGGCAAGGAGGATGAATCCTTCCAGTGGACAAAGACATGAAGGGCCTCTCCTTTTGGGAATCCACTCACTCCTATTGTGGGAAGGCCTGGCTGCGCCTTCCTAGGAGCCTGGCGGACTCTCTGTCAGCCTCCTGTCTCTTCCCTCAATCCACCTCTCTTTTCTGAGTGTGGGAGATGGGTGCACCTTCCTTGGCTCCACACCTGTGGTCAGGGACCACTCCATCTTATGCATAGCTGAGAGCCCATTGTCTCACTGTTCTGTCCCTTGGAGGAGGAGCCTCCACTGTCTCGGGATTGTGATCTGGAAGTGTGTGTCTTAGTTTCCACCAGCAATTGACTCCTTGTTGAAGGATAAATGAATAATTGACAATATCATTCCGTAACCCACAAAATTGAAGAACAAGTAAGTTCTTTCCAGCTGTCGGGGGATCTTTGGTTCTCTCGGGGCAGTCTAAGAAAGCCGTGGGCAGAGCTGAGGTCATGGTGTCTTTCTGAACATTTGGGAAAGTCTGTCACATGCCACAGCTTGTGAAGTTATTGTCACTGCCTCTTGACTGTCTAAGGTCCCTTTGCTCCAGGCCACTTGCTTTGGTTGGCCATTCATCACCATCTGCCACCAATGAAGACTTGATTAATTGTGACCCTACTGAGTGCTGTGCAAGACCAGCTTCCCACTTCCAGTTACAAAGAACTCCTCCCTGAGCTCCAGTCCAAGGCTGTGACAGATCAGTGTGGGGTCTGTCCCCTGGGGTCACCCTGGGGTCAACTCTGTATAGGCAGGAGCTGGAAACCACTTGGAAGTTTAAACATGGAAATCTTAATTTGCAGTAGCTAACTGTTACACTAATTAAGGACCCGAATGATGAAGGGTTCAGAGGTCAAATACAGCAGGCCTGTGATCACTAAGGCTGAGAGGATGGACAGAGAAGAAGCAAAATCTTCCAGCGATGACGAAGATCCAGAGCCCAATTATAGGGTGTCTTTGGGAAGGCATGGTCATCCCAGGGACACACCTCCCACCAATGGCCAGAAAGCTGCTGCAAGGGCCTTGTGGGGATAACTCAGGAGACTGTGGACCTAAGTGGAAAAGCCTATGCTGAAGATCAATTCTGAACCCCGAATCTGCTTCTGGGCTCTTCTCTTTCCTTCCTGCCTCTACGTTGACAATGTCTGTCACCAAGCTGCTGGTGAAGGGAGCATGGTGACAAAGCCATGTTTTTGTAACCCAGAGCAGAGACAGGCAGATGGAGAGCAGAGTGATGATAGACTGATCTCTACAGTGTGGAAGAGGACCCTGGTGCAGGATAAGTGCTCTCAGAAAGCTTGGTTCTCAGGGAGCCATGGAGGCTTCTGGGCTCTGCCCCTCCGTGGCTGAGTCTTCTCAGCTCAGCTCTTCACCCCAGTACAAGTTTCTCCATGTGCACAGGGTGTCTCTGATCCTGGTGCGAGAGAATAAGGATGGGTGGAAGGAGTGAGTCATGGTTGTTGAGCTGTGACGTGGGAAGAGGACAGGGGGTGACAAGTAGATGAGTGTGGAAATCACTTGGTGTTTCTGTTGCCTCCTGGCTTTGTGCCTACGTCATTGATGACCTCCCACCTCAGTTCCATAAGTGACTGCCACCTTTGTGTTTATCAGGATGCCTAGGATCCAAATTAAAACCACAACTCAAAATGACTTGCTTAGTACTGACATTCATCACTGCACGTGAGGAGAATCCAGGGTGGATGAAGCTTCGAGGTTGGTTGATTGTGCACCTAAAGGACCTTGGGAGAATTAAAAAAGAATCCCACTATGTCACCAGGAGAGAAGGTTGCTAAAACATCTACACTACTGAACACTCTAGCCGGCTTCTATGAGCCTCAGCTTCCTTGACTGCACAACTAGAGGCTGAGGGAGGCGGTCATGAAATCCTGTATACAGTGCCTGGCAACAGCAAGCAATAAGCAACCCTGGTGGCTATCAGTGACTTGTAGAAGCTGTAGTGGATGCTATCAAAGCAGCTTGAGGACAGAGGGCTTCACAGTTCAGTGAGCTGACTAGTGCAGGGCTATGGTCAGTGCCCTAAGCCCAGAGAATAGGAGCCATCCATACCCAGGAGAGGCCAGGAGGGACTTGCTGTTGCTGGCAACTGATCAACACCGCAGAGGATATATGTCTGGCTGGAGGGCTTTGGGGGACAAATCAATGATAGGTGCAAACTCCGAGGCTGCAGTTTCTATGTACAAGTGAGGCTGGTGCTCTGGGCCTTGCACAGTCATAGGGTTATGGGAATAGCGTTTGTGTGTGTGGGGGGGGAGCTGGGGAGATGGCTCAGTCAGCAAAGTGCTAAATTTGATCCTCTGAACCCAAATTAAAAAGGCAGATATAAACTGGGCAGTGGTGGCACATGCCTTTAATCCCAGCACTCATGAGGGAGAGGCAGGTGGATCTCTGTGAGTTCAAGGCTAGCAGGATCTACAAAGAGAGTTCCAAGACATCCAGGGCCACACAGAGAAACCCTGTTACAAAAACAAAAACAAACAAAAAAAGAAGTCAGGTGTGGTGCTTGTGAGGGTGGAGGATGGAAACGGGAGGATCTCTGAGGCTCACTGGGCAGCCAGCCCCGCTGAACTGAGCTTTAAGGCAATGAGAGACGTTCTTTCAAACATCAAGGTATATGGTACTAGAAGAATGACATCTGAAGTTCACCTCCAGCCTCCACGTGTATCCACACACACCCATACACAAGAACATACCTCCTGCAACACACACAAGCAGCTTTTCTGCATACACTGAGATTCTTGTCTGACAGCCAGTGGCCCCTGCCTCAGATACATGGCCACTGGGTACAGTTAGCCAGAAAGCTCTGAGCCATAAGTTTCTTTCTCTCTGCTTAGCCATCCCTGGTGCCCCTCTCTGGGTAGAGGTTGGGCAGGGGCTAGTCCTTCTGGGCTAGGTCTTGAAAACCAGCCGGCTTAGCTACTGCTGAATCTCATGCTTGCCTGTCCGGGCTACTCAACTTCTCCGACCCTCAGTCTTCCTTTATACAAAGTGAAACCAGTTGGGTCTTCTAGGAGCTGGCACCAGTGAGGGAACCCTGTGGACACTTGGTTAAGCATTATGGCTTGTCTTAGTGAATTCCTAGTCAATGTCTGTCACGTCCCTTCAAAATGAGTAACTGATCCCCATGGCTAGAAAGGGGGAGAGAATAAAGGAGCTGTGGTGGGAGGGCCCTGCGTTCTAATTCCTGCCCTGTTCGGCATTGTGAAACTCAGACACACTGAATGCAAACTGTGTTGACAAACATCTCCAGAGCGTATGTGAGTCAGGGAGGCTGCAAGGTGCTCGGGGCAGCCCTGGCACACAGTAAGTTCTGGGCAAATGCTGGCATACAGTACGTTCTGGGTAATAGATGCTGGCATACAGTAAGTTCTGGATAATAGATGCTGGCATACAGTAAGTGCCAGGTAAATGCTGCCCGAAGCTGTTCTCCTTGTAGGAAGTGGCCAGCATCAGCATTGGCGTAAGCAGTAGAGAAACTTTAGCCAGGTGGTCTGTGTCCAAATGAATCTTAGCTCATTAACTAGGTGACAGCAGGCAAGTGGTTTGACCAACCCAAGGATCAGTTTTCTCACATGTTAAATGGGAACACAAACTGCTTAGCACAGTGCTCAGCCCAGGGCCTCAAGGACATGTTCAGAGCACGGCAGCAGGCATTGGGCCTCTGGCTGATAGGCTGATACAGAAGTGTGGGAGCTGAAGGTAGGCCCAGGGGACCTGAGTCTTCAGAAAGCTTCTCAGGGGAGTGTGCCGAAAGGCTCCCTCATAGAATTTGGGAACCACGGTACCAGGATGCACAGGTGAGTGTTGCAGAGCTTCTGGCTGCAGGGGTGAGTAGGCCAGAGGGAGGAGCCCACTCCTGGGGCTCCAGGGTGAAACCGACAAGCTCCATCTTTGAGCCAGGAAGTCTTGGGTCAAGTCCTGGCTCTGCCACCTTCCCTCTGTGTGACCTAAGCATGGTCCTTGTCCTTCTGGCTCCAGTGTCCTCATCTGCATGAAGACAGTCTCCTGTGAAACATGCACACAGATTCCAGGAGAACTGGAAGGGAGAGGCTGGCCCTGCCTCTGTTCCCAGGTCACCTGTGTGTTGGTTATGTTGAGGTGAGCACTCCTGAGTCTCACCTGGCTTGGTCCTCAGCACAGGTCACTAGCTACTTCCTGGGTCCTGTGCGTCCCTTCCTCTCCTGTATCGGCCTCTGCCTTTCCTCTTTGGACCATGCAGGGGGGCAGATGACTGAGGCGGCCAAGGAGGGAGGAAAAACAGGAGTTCCGAGTTCTTCAATGAAGTGCCCAGGGTCAAGCTTCAAGCTGGCGACCAGCAGGGCCTCTGGCTCTTTCCAGGACCCCCATTTTCAGTATGAAGCCTTCTTCATCCGGGACATGCTTCGGAGTGGCAGCACAACTCCTGGCGGCGTCCCTCCTGGGGGCTCAATGCTCTCATCCCTGTCTTTCAATTAGCACTGGGGCTGTTTTCATTAAGAGAGGGTCTTTCAGAAGACATAAAACACGACTTGAAAGGAAATGTCATTTCCATTCCTCCTGTTTTACCTTCATCACACATTTCCATTTCAACAGCCTCTCTTTTCTTTTTCACTCTCACAGTTTAAGCTCAAAGCACGAGAGCCCTAGAAATGCCCTTTGGTGCCACGGTCTTCATCAGCTTCTCCAGGGTCTGGCCTTAGGACAAAGAGCTGGTGAGCCACTGTCCCTATGAACACTGCCCCCATGCAATTCCTGCTTCTGCAAAGGTGACACTGTGTGAGCTCTCCTGCTCAGGCACAGTCATGTTCCAACACTAGGGTGTTCCGGCTCCCAGAGTGGGGCTGGACTGGAGACAGAGACACCAAGAGGAGGCAACTCAAAGGGCCAGGAATGAAGAAGACACGAAGCAGAAGAGAATGACTCTAAAGGGTCAGGGCTTGTTGTAGAGAAGAGGAGGTAGAGGAAGGGGAGGATGGGGGGGAAGGCAGTGGTCAGCAGCTTTTAGAGTCACTCAGGAGTTGTTGTCGCCAAGTCCAACTGACTTATTTCAAGGGAAGGTGGAGAGGGGTACATTTTGGCCCAGCATGGTGGAGACATTGTTGAGACAGGGCATATAAGCTCAAAGAGCAATGGCTCTGTCCACCCTTGGCCTCAGTTTCCAGACTTATAGTCATGTGAGCTGAATCACAGACACAGGCACTTGTGCTGAGTACCTTTATGTCAACAAGCTAAAGTCACCTGCGAGGAGGGAACCCCAACAGAGAAAATGCCTCCATACCATCAGGCTGTAGAGCATTTTTTAAAATAGTGGTTGATGGGGCAGGGCCAAGCCCATTGTGACCATTGCCATCCCCGGGCTGGGGATCCTGAGTGCTATAAGAAAGCACGCTGAGCAAACCATGAGGAACAAGCCAGCATGTAGCTCCCCTCTATGACCTCTACATCACCTCCTGCCCCCAGATTCCTGTCCTTTTCGAGTTCCTGTCCTGACTTCCTTTGGATGAACTGTGATATGGAAGCATGAGCCAAATAAACCCTTTCCTCCCCAGCTTGTTTTGGTCATGGTGTTTCATCACAGCAGTAACTCTAACCATGACGGGAATAGATAACCAATCAATAGAGTGATTAGTCAAAGGGAACAGCTGGGGCAGATGCCAAGGCGGGCAGTCCATAGGGGCAGTTTAACTTGCTGATATGTGTCTCCTACCCAGGCTGTGGTAATGTTGTCTTTCATGTTCACTGCTGTGACCTTAGACCCCACAGGTATCCAGGTGCTTCGTGGGGACTCAGTTCATTTGTGTAAGTTGGTGGGAAAATGAGCAGACCAATGAAGGCCTGTGGAGGCCAGTTACATCCTGCCCTCCTAGATCCAGTAGGATCCAGTTTCTTTTGGCTAAAGTGCAGTCCAAAATGCACAGGAGGCAGGCTGTGTCCTCAACACCTGCTGGATACCACCTCCCCTCACCCTAGTCTCCCTGGCCTCTGTCCTTCCTGTTGGAGATGGCTGTTGTGTGGGAGGGTGGCAGGCAGCTGGGCACTTTCTCTTTGCCCCACCTAGCCAGGAGAGAGTGTGGCGTTCACCTGCTGTTTTTCTTTGAGGGCAAAAAGGCCTGGGAAAAGACGCCAATCCAGGTGTCCAGGTGCGTAGCATTAACAGGATGCCATGCCACCACTTGTGCAAACAGTTGGAGACAGATGAATAGACAGTTCCCCTTTCCATCTCTGCCTGGGGCCTGCCCGGCCCCGTCAACCAGTCAGGTATTTCCTGGCCTCTGGTCTGGACATGCCCTGGTGCTGCTGTTACCATGTGCTCAGTTCTGCCCCTGCCAGCTGTTTAGAAACAGTTTCAGGGGTTCTGCTGAGGGAAGCTATGAGCTTGGGAGAGGAGGCTGACCTTCACTTTGGGGGTACAAAGCCCCTGCAGAGGCTCGGGCAGTGGACTGGGAAGCTGGATGACACTGCTCCAAACCTTTGCTCAGCCATGACTGAATGAAAACTGTTCTGAGAACGGCCACTGGCTCAACCCTGGACTGCACTGGAAGTGAGCAAACATGTCTTCCAACTCGGGGTCAGCTCTCCTTCATGGTTACTGCTCAGCATCTCACAGACCCAACACATCTCCTTTCACATTTTTACACAGAGTCCTGACCCCCAAGGGGAGGCCAGTCCAGCATCCTCCCTTCCCTGTTCCTCAGCTCTGGCCATATATGTCTGCCTCCAGACAGTGGCTCTTCACAGGCAAGCGTGGCTTGTTCATGAATCTCATGAGTCTTGGAGGCAGCATGGGGAATAAAGAGGGACCTCAAGTCAGAGCCATGTGTGTCGTTTCTGCTCCACTCCTGAGGGGACAGGCATGGATGGAGTTTCTGACCCCAAGTCCATCCAACCCACAGGTACAGATGTGACCTCTCACATGACTTGATTCTGATAATTCCCTCCATTGCATGGTAGATCGCTAATAATTGCTGGCTGGCATAGTCAGAGCTATACTGGTATGCAGGATTTTCCCCTTGCATGTCACCTCCAATGAATGGGTCAGGCATAAGCCCTGGGGAAATTTTATCCATCAGCCTGGCTTTGGGAAAGAGAATTGGACAATACTCTAATTCCAAAGAGTAAATGTCACAGGGTTGGGAAAGATTTGGAGGTTCTGAAAATAAATACCAGCATGAAAGGAGGGAGGAGAGAGAGGAAGGGGGAGGGGAGGGAGGGAAGGGAGGAGGACAAGAGAGGGGGTGGCTCTTTTCCTCCATCCTATCCTGGGTTTCACTTATGGGACCCCCACAAAGGAAGAAAATGTGACACCCTTCCCCTATGTATAGTAAAGGATAGGAGCTCAGCAAGGTAGGGTGGCAAAGGGGCAGCCTGTGTCTCAGAGCTGGCTGGCTGTGTGTTTTTGTTTTCCCTTCAAAAATGTTGCTGAAACAATTCTATGGCTGTCTCTACTCAGATTTCACCTCTGCAAGGAGGCCCTTTTGGGCCTCAGGACAAGATGGCCTGACTTCTCCTCCCTCTGGGAAACAGCAGTGGCAAATGGCTGCTCCTTTAATATCTGTGAAGTGTTATATCCAGAACATCATAGCACCTGCCCAAGGCCACCCAACCTCTCACGCAGCCACTTGGCTCACAGGATATCTGGGGCTGGTCAGTTCCAGTCTGTCAAGAGGTAGACATGGCTGCTGGTGACTTCTAGGCTCACCAGTGACCCCACTGTGGACACTGCCAGATAGAGTGGGTCTCTTATGACCACATCATCAGGGATTCTGCCTGGCATAAGGTAGGCATCAATTCTCATGGGAAAATGAAAGAATAAACTGAAAGCTTCTAAGAGTGTGTGTGTGGGGGGGGTGTACATGTGCATGCATTTGTATGTGTGTACATGTGTGTATGTGTGTGTGTGCTTGTATTTGTGGGTGTGTGTACATATGTGTATGTGGTGTGTGTGCATGTGTGTGGTGTGTGTATGTAAATGTGTGAGCATGTATGTGAATTTGTGTATGTGTGTGTGTTAAAGAAAACGTACAAGTAAAAGATTCAGAAGGATTTCTTTGGGTAGTGATATTAGAGGAAACTCCAGTTATAGTCTAGAGCAGAATTTCTCAACCTGTGGGTTGCAACCCTTTTGAGGGCCAAAGAACCCTTTCACAGGGTCACCTAAGACCATCAACACATCAGATATTTACATTACGATTCATAACAGTAGCAAAATTGCAGTTATGAAGTAGCAACAAAGTAATTTTCTGGTTGAGGGTCACTACAACGTGAGGAACTATATTAAAGGGTCTCAGCGTTAGGAGGGCTAAGAAACATCACGCTAAAGTGTGTTTCAGGGGGAGTGAGTTAGAAAGGTTCTGTCTGCTTCCAACTGATCTGTTGAAAATAAAGATTCATTATGTTGTGTTTCAGCTTGTATCCCAAATCCTGGATGAGGTGGAAAGGGGCCTGGATGAGTAAGGAAGCGCACAGGGCTCCAGTCCTGACCCACCTCTCCCCAGCCAGGTTCCCTGATTGCCAACTTCTGCCTGACCTGTATGGAATTCATCTCTTCTATGCATTAGTTCTGTGTTGTGTGTGGTTCATGTTGACTAGTATTTGTCACTCCTGCTAAGACTTCTGCCTCCTCCTCTCTGCTGGGGCTGGATGTGGTGGCTCCTGTCTAGAAACCCAGTATAGTGGAGGCTGAGGCAGGAGGACCATAAGTGTGAAGTCACCTTGAGCTGCATGCCAAGTTGTGGTGACGCCTTGTTTGTACAAATAAAGCCTGTCTGAAGGTCAGAGAACGGAGCTTGCCACTAGCTAACCACAGAGGTCTGGAGGTCTGGGCAGACAGACAGGAAGTGAGCTAGCTGGACGGAAACAGGATATAAGCAAGGAGAAACCGGAACTAGCTCTCTTGTCTGCTGAGACACTAAGAAGGTAGGGTGTGGCGGTGGTTTGCTCCTTCTCTCTGATCTCTCAGCGTTTTCCTCTATATCTGACTCCAGGCTTTTATTACTTAGACCAATTAAGAACTCCATTTATACCAAGTTCTAGGCCAGCCTGGCTGCATAATGAGATCCTATCACAATCAATCAGTAGGAAAATAAAGAAAAAGAAAGCTGTGGTCCAAGCAGATGAGAGAACGCTAACGAATGCAGAGAGATAGAGCAGAGGCATGATTTGAACCCAGTGCTGCAGGCTCAGTCCCTGTGGCTCTTTCCCTGGAAGCAGAGTGTGATCTTGGACAGGAGGGCAGATGGGATGGCCAGTTAGGGAGGCTTAGCAGGTCTTGTCAATGCCCCGTGACTTAGGGACACTTCTGTCCCCTCCAGGAAAGCCCAATGCTGGTTTTTTGTTTGTTTGTTTGCTTGTTTTGTGGCATAGTATGTGCTGGGTTGTTTTAGATAGCTAAAACTGTTAATGTGACACAACCTAGCATCACCAGAGAAGGAAGTCACAATTAAGGGCTTGTCCAGGTCGGACTGGTCTGTGGACATGTTTGTGAGTGATTGCCCTGGTTGTTAATTGAGGTAGAAAAGTGCAGCCCACCACGGGCAGCACCATGCCTTGGGCAGATGGCCCGAGATCTATAAGAAATCTAACTGAGCAGGAGCCTGTGAGCCAGAGAGTGAGCCAGTAAGCAGCATCCCTCCATGGTTTCTGCTTCAATTTCCTGCTTGAATTCTTGCTCTGACATCCCTCAGTGATGGACAGTGACCCGGAAGTGATAGACTGTGACCTGGAAGTGCAAGACAAATAAGCCCTTTCTCCCCGACCCCATTTGCTTCTGGTCATGGTGTTTGTCAGAGCACCAGGAAGGAAAGTAGAGCATAACTGTAAAGCCAAGCAAATGGGTCACCACTGAGACAGGCAGGGCTACATTGGCTGTGATGCCACTGTGTTAAGTGGCCCTGTCCTGCTTTAGAGTGATGGCACAGATGGATAGATAGTGGGAGTGATGTCAGCAGCTATTTGTAAAGTAGACACCAAGTTGGCCTTTAGGGACAAGAGTACCTATTCCACATGGCTTGGGGGTAGACAGAGCTCTTAACACACAAGTGTGAGGGCATGAGTTCGAATCCCCAGCACCCCTGTAAATAGCACCCATATAAATAGCACCCATGTAAAAACTGGTATTGCGTGGTAGCCTACCTGTAATCCCAGTGCTTTGGAGGCTGAAAGGGAATTCCTGGGGCAAGCTGGCTATACACTGGCTGTTCCAGTGTAACAGAAGACCTGTCTCCTTACCTAGAGATTGAGGACACCTGACATCAAGCTGTGGTCTCCACCTGCGTGCTCTCACACATGTCCAAGCATCCACACATGTGCACACACGGACATGCATGTACACTGCACACACACTTAGAAAAAGCAGGATTAAAATTATAGTAGCTTCTTTACACATCATGTTCTTTCCTCTCCTCCTGGTTCTCCAGTATTTTCTTTCTTCTCTCAGAACCTTTCAGGGTCTGCATGAGAAGTAGTTAGTTGTTTCCCTTTGAGTAAAAGCAAGCTGGGTTTTCTCTGTGAGTGATGCACATCTGATAGACTAAGAAGGCGGCATGAATTTTATCTTCTACATTTGCTGCTGTGAGTTGGAGCCAGGAAGTTCTCTGAAGCTCATTTTTGGGGATCCTTGTCCCACAGCCTGTGAGCTCCAGCTCTGTTTAGCACATACACTGCCTGGCAGGAGTCTCTTCCTTGCCTGCCTCTGTGGCTGGGTTTCATGTGCTGATAACATGGCTTTAATACATTTATAAACATTGGGGATCTTCTCTGTTATTTATTTTCATTTACGTTTAGGAAAAAATAAATTGTCTCTGCACTCTAATAAAATCGCTGTTCCATGGCCTTGCACACGCTAAGTGGATGTGAGTGAGAGCCTGGAGTTGCTGGTGCTGAAAATTGACACACCAGTTCTGGTACTGGCTTGCCAGGGACCTTGCTATGCAGCTTGGGGACAGTTGTTTCTACTCTCTGGGCCTCAGGAGTGTTCAACCTGCAGCCCACAATCTGCAAGCAGTCAAGGATAGCTATGAATGTGGTACAGAAAAACCACAAACTTACTTTAAACATTATGAGGGCTTTGGGTGCAGTGTGTGTGTGTGTGTGTGTGTGTGTGTGTGTGTGTATGCAGATGACAATAGTATGTTCCAGTGTCAAAAGGTTAGACATGCCTGCAAGTCTCTCATATTCACAGTCACAGTGCTACAAGAGAGTGAGGTTCTGAACAATGAGGGTAGAGGACACCAGTTATTAAGCATATAAGCACCCATCATGTGCCTGGCAGAAGGCTGAGGTCCAGGGAGGCAGCCATCCCTCATCACAGAGTATACGTTTTGGAGCAGGCAAAGCCCCGAAGCTGCTGAGTCCCAAAGTTCAGTATAGACAGGGATTCCTGTTCACTTTGTTCTCTGCTGTTAGCTCCTCCAAGGATGACCTGAACTTCCTGGAAATGGGGCAGAGGGTACAGCCAGCGGGGTACCATCTTTCCTTTGGTGTTCTTGGCCCGCCGGGAGGTCAGCCATGCTGGGGGAACTTGGGGCATACTTGAGACTTGTCTTCCACTGGTAGGCTCAAGACCTCAGGATGCATCAAGCATACAGCAAGGGCTTGTCCCAGAGGCAGATGGATGGCACAGCTGCTTTCCAGAGGCTCCTGCCCCAGATCAGTGTGGCCATGTTCCTTCCCTATGTCCTTTCTGGAGTCACCAGCCATCACTATGGCTAATGCCAGCCTGGTACTTGCTCAGTAAACATCCAAGGCTGGTGAACTTAGCCTTGGAGTGGGCCTTGTTGTTGCTCCAGCCCTGGACTGAACCCTGGGCTGGGTTCAGGGAGGCTGGATCACGGGAACATGTAGACCACATTGTGACAGTTTCCCTTTCTGCACAGGAAGGACTGAGTGACATTAACAGTACTTCTAGGGATGGGAAATGAACGCTATAGGGAGGGCTTTCTGGAAATCCAGGAACCCCAGTCTATAGGAGCAGGATGGGAGGCTACCTTGGGACAACCACCTGGGGAGGGAGCAGAGGCTGTGTGTGTGTGTGTGTGTGTGTGTGTGTGTGTGTGTGTGTGTGTGTGTGTGTGTGTGTGTGGAGGAAGGACTCAGGAGTCAGAGATGCTGCGGAAGACCTCACGCAGTCCCTCCCCTGGATGGGCTGAGTCCTAGCTAGCATTAGCCATTGTTCCTTTTGGTAGCTTTTTCTTCTGGGCCATCATGGGACACATTAGAGTCTCTCCTGTGGCTGGCAGAGGCAGCTGTGCCGGGCTTTGTCTCTAGCCCCACATCTCCCTTCTTTAATGTTTAACTGTCCCCTGCAGTGCTATACATTCCCCCCAGGGACTCCCAGGTGCAGGAAGAATGGCTCCGACTTAATTGCTTGCTGTTTTCCAAAACCACTGTGTGATCTTGCTCAATTCCGGGTCCTCTTCAGGACCACATCCATGATCACTGTTCTAGTATTTCCCCCATTTCACAGGCAAGGAAACTGAGACCCAGTGGGTCTTGCCCATTGTTACATGCCAAGAAAACAGAACCCTGTATCTGTGGCCTGATAATCCTTAGGGACTGTGCCCCTCTAGGCTGTGTGCTGCCACGGGGGCCGCTCCTGAATACTCTGTTATGCTCCGTTCTTCTCCACATTGTCATTCCAGTTTGTTAAAGCAAGGTAAATATTTAAAGAGCTTGGCCCTGGCCTCTCTGAGCTTGGGGGATGGTGTCTATTCAGCTGTGACTTCACATATTATCCCTCTGCTAAAGAGAGGTAATTATCCTGTGTGATGCAGGCCTGGTACCTCTCCTATAACCCGACTGAAAACCTCTGAGAGGCAACACTAATTATCTCTATCTTACAAGCCAGGATGATATGCCTCAGAGAGGCCTAGGAACCTGACTAAGGTCACACAGCTGGGCAGAGCCAGCACCAAGACTACTTGATTCCAGAGTCCTTGTGCTGAGCCTCTCAGCCAGGGAGCTCTCTAGTACACCCTTTCATAAAGGGGCCATGAGCAGAGGGAACCAGCTCATCTTGGCTCCTCACCTGACCCCACAGCTCCGTGCCATCCTCACCCACAGGGAGGAAGGCTAAGGTCGGGGATGTGCAGCCTCTACCTGCTAGAGCCTCTTCAATCAAGGCCTTGGCTCCCACTTGCTGGGCCCATGAACTTGGCCTGTTTAGTGTTTCAAGGACTGTATCCCCAGACAGTCTCTGCTGAGGGGGCAGAAGTGGGTACAGCGAGGCAACTGGGGGTTGAAACATTTCTGTTCAGCCTCCACACTCAGTCAGTCAGGGTCCAGCTGGCACTAGCTGGTATCTTCTAAATCTGGGCTGTGGCACACAGGGCTCATTGGAATTCAACGGAACAGGAAGAAACAAGCCCTCAGAAGCTTGTGGACACCTGAAGTGGAGGCCCAGACTTGTTTGACCAGCAACTGTAGGTGAGTCTCTACACTTAGGTTAGGGATAGGTGGGGGGTTGTTTCTGAATAAATTTCCAGTCTCCAGGCATTGGAGACTACCCCATACTTCAGGAAACTGACGTCCTTGAAGGCTGAGGGTCACAGCACTTCCCAGAACTGTAGTCCTGCTCTGTGAGGGACCACTTTCTTCCCATTAAAGGTTTAGTTTGTTTATGTGTCTCTCTGTGTGTTTGTGCACACTGTGAGGATGCCCACTGAGGCAGAGCTGTTGAATCTCTTAGTGTTACAGGAGGCTGTGAACTGTCTGACACGAGAATGGAACTTGGGTCCTCTGCAGAAGCAGAAAGCGCTTTTAACGCTGAGCCATCTCTCTAGTCCCAACAGCTCTTGACTGACAGCCTTGGCGAACTCTGAGACGTGACACTTCTCAGCTGTGTCAACTCTCAGCTAACATCCCAGCATTGCCAAGAGTTCAAACCTGCTTCATCTAAATCCCCAACGGACACTTGTTTTGTTCCCCCCAAATTACCCTGGCTAATCCAGGACTGTCAATAAAAAACCTCCCATCTTTATTCCTCCATGTCTGCCCACTCCATTCTTGGAAGGGGGTGGGACAAGAACCCAGCTAGAACAGAAGGCCTCTACAGACTTCCTCACCGGCTCATCCCTGGGAACCTTTCACTGCCTCGCTTTGGTCAGAGCCCTGGAAAGGAGAGAGGCTGTCAGGACCTCCCAGGGTGGCCAAGTCCCCTTCGGAAGTCTGAGGCCTTCTTCAGAGTTAGCATCTGCTGATATGCCCAATGCCTCAGGCTGGGTCCCAGGGAAATTGGGCTGTCTGCTTCCTGGCTGTGGGTGGAATGAGACCACTGCCTCACACCCTGGCAGCCTCAGCTGGAGCTGCTGTGGCTCGCATTCCTTCCCTGACAGAATGGACTGCATCCTCAAACTGTGGACCAAAATAAACCTTTCTTCACTACTTCTGTCATCACCATGAGAAAAGTCTAATATAACAAACAAGTCTGTTTGGTCCTCTACATGACAGACTGGCAACACAACTCCTACATCACCCAGGAGGACAATGACAGATCTCTGCAAAATCCAGCCTCAGGATGAGTCCTCCAAGCCATTTTGTGTACTGAGGCTGTCCTTGGCCATCGTCCTTGGCCTCATAGTCCATCTCCACTTGCCGTCCTGCCCAGGGGCTCCTGGCTTCCTTCGGCGCCTCTGAGTTTTTGCTTACGGTGTGCCTCCTGCCTGGGATGCTGGCACACATAGTGACCCCTTCCGTGCTCAGCTCTTCCTCTTGGTCTCCCAGAGCTGCAGACTCACCCTCATGGGGTAACTGGTAACAAAGCCAGTAGGAGCCAATGAGTCTAGACATCCACAGCAGAGATGGCTCTCTCAGCTTGGGCTTCTGACAGCACAGATTTGCGAGAGGGCTACTGCAGAACCATGGGCGGTTAACAGCCACTATCGAACACAGGTAGCTGACGTCACAAAGATGACCCTGGTGGCCTTGGATGAACAGACTTTCTATGGGCACCTGTTCAGGCTTACCATTGTGCTCCTGTGTCACACAGGAGGTCTCTGAACCATAGAAGATGGGAAAGGGAAAGGGTCTCATACAGCCCAGGGTGAGCACAGAGCTGAGGGGAGGAGCGCAGAGACTCAGGGGACGCGCAGAGCAGAGGGGCAGCAAACAGGGGTGGGACAGACGACAGACACAGCAGCGAGAGCCTGGGGCCAGCATGGCAGCATGTGCAGCCACTGCAGTTCTGTCTGCCCTATACCAGTTGTTCTTGTCCCTTGCCCCTCACCACTAGCCAAGGCTCACGGGACCCTTACATCGCTGCGGAGACCCTGTGAAAGAAGGGTCCCCGCACAGTTAGCGGTCCCTTGTCACTCCTCTGGTCTGTGGAGCAGTGCTGCTCGGCTGGTTCTAGAGTGATTGCAGGGCCTCAGTCTGCAACTCAGGGACAGCGTCTACATAGTCCTATGCCTGAGCCTTGAGGACTCTGCTTTCCACTGTTGTGAAGGGTCCTCACAGACGTGAGCTGTATCCTGAAGGACAGAGGATACAAACAAACACAGCCAAAGCAAACACACTCCCTCCTCCCCCTACTGACTTTCCCTGATACCCTGCCCAAAGACCCATGTCACCCCAGGTGCTGCCACAGAGCCCATACCCTGGGAAGCACAGAGAGTCTCCAAGATGCTACCACAGAGCAGCTGCTGCCTTGTTGGCCAGGGTTGAGGCATGTGCTTTCTCCTCAGAGATTTCCCCTTTCTGAGAACAGGGTCTTCCTGCCAGATGGCATTGGCACACACCTTTAACCCCAGAACTTGTGAGGCAGAGGCAGTTGGATGTCTGTGAGTTCAAGTCCAGCCCGATCCAGGACAGCCAGGGCTGCAGAGAAACCCTGTCTTGAAAACCCAACACACACACACACACACACACACACACACACACACACACACACACACACACAGAGAGAGAGAGAGAGAGAGAGAGAGAGAGAGAAAGAGAGAAAGACAGACAGAGACAGAGACACAGAGAGATATAGAAACACAGAGAGACAGAAAGAGAGACAGAGAGACATAGAAACACAAAGAGAAACAGAGAGAGACAGACAGAAAACAGGGTCTTCCCCTGGAATACCACCTTGGCCTGACTTAGCTGGGGGTTGGAGTACACAGTCTGGCAAGATGTGCTAGCTTCTCCATGTCTTAGCTCCCACATGGCCTCTACTTCAGGCAGATGACAGGGGTGAAGTGGAAGGAAAAGAAGGGGCAGGTGTGGTTTTGGGGAGATCCAAGGCATCTCTTTAGTAGTCTGTTCTCCAGGCCATCTTCAAATGAGGCAAAATTACCTCCTAATCCCTTTTTCCCACTCACTGCTCCTAGGAAAACCCACTTGACATTTGAGACAGAAAACACAGTAAAAGCAAGAGACATATTCTATTCAGTGGAACCTGCAGAGTTGAGAATTCCTGTGAGCTCGCTCTGAGAGCATCGTTGTGTCTGTACATGGAAGCAGGTGAGGCAGGAGGAAAGATCTCACATAGGGACCCTCAAATAGCCCAATTGTAGCTGAGAGAAATGGGGTAGGGGGTTTGAGTCTACTCATATCCGCTCCCTATGACCTACTGTCAGGCTGTCACCAGCCCACCCCAAACAGGAATCCACCGGATTCAATGAGTCATGCCTGTTTCCAGTGCCAGCCACACAGAGGTCTAGCCATCTAAATGGGCGAAAAGGCAGGTGGACTTGTCCGTGAGGTATGTGTTCGAGGAAGGCAGTCTGGAGAACAACAGGACCATCCTGTTTGCTCAATGTTTCCTTAGCTAGGGTCACTGCCGTAGGAGAAACACCCAGATGTGGGTTTGTCACAACAGCTGCCGAGTTCACTGTGGCCACCTCCTCCATCGTTTGCTCACTTTGTGACCAAAGGCAAAATGCTTCATATGTGTGTGGCTCAGTCTCCTCATCAGGAAAGTGGCCTTCAAAAGGGTGGTCTCCAGTTACCTATTTCTGCAAGCTAGGACCCACTTCAGAGCCTCCATAAGCCTTCAAATTCAAGCTGCAGGCTGGGGACTGATTGTTCAGAACATGAGCCCTTGGGACATTTCAGACTCAAACCTTAATGGCAGGTTGGCCTCCAGGACCCTCTCCTTGCTATTATTATTCCGGCATCACTGGAACAATGGCGCCACTTTTATGATGGACAGCGGCCTCTGAATACATCTGCCAAGAGCTTCAGACACAAGCTAGCCAGATCAAGCCAGCTGGCTTCTCATCTTGAGTCACCTGACACTCCCTATGATCTTTCAGAGTCCTTGTCCCTCTTTCCAAGTGTCAGTGTTTCATCTGTTAAATGAACTCATAGTCCTCTAGAAAGGCCCAGAAAACAAAACACCCCTTTAAATAGATCAGCAGGCCTTGGACAACCTTTCAAACAACCCAGGACAACTTAGGATGGCTAAAGATAAGCATGACAAGCCATTTTCAGTCCTCTGTGTTTCCTACATCCATTAGCTAATTTACTGAAAAGCACCATAGGCAAGGCCGGGGTTTGGAGAAACA
Source organism: Cricetiscus sungorus (assembly GCA_030556225.1). Taxonomy (NCBI): domain Eukaryota; kingdom Metazoa; phylum Chordata; class Mammalia; order Rodentia; family Cricetidae; genus Cricetiscus; species Cricetiscus sungorus. The sequence continues at coordinate 125,822,702 of JANBXA010000734.1, read as the reverse complement.
TTCACTCAACCTTTCTTCCATCTGTCTGTCCATCCATCCATGCACCCATCTTTAGTCACACAGGCGTGGAGCCCTGGCTCTTTCACAATCACTACTTGTAGAGGGGGCACTAGAACACAACTTTGAAAAGGACACACCCACAAGACCTCCATACACAAGAAGCTCACATTCTGGAGGCAGAGGCAGGAAGTGGATGATATATCAATGAATAGACGGGAATCCAACTTCAGTGAAAGCTGTGAAGGTAACAGAAGGAACGCGCTGGAACCCAGTGGATGAATGACAGGGTAGAGAGAGCTTCTCCAAAGAAGTGACCCAGGAGCTTAGGTTGAGCAATCGGAAGATTCCAGCCTTGGGGCAGGAATAGGATGGGAGGAGGCTAGCTCTAGGCAGAGGGGACAACACATGCTAAAGGCTGGAGGCAAACATTGGCTATGAGCTAGAATGGAGGGAGATTAAATGTGGCTGGAAAAGAGATCCAGAGAGAACAAAGGGAGGTGGGGTTGGAAGTAAAACCATGTGAACTAAAGGGCTTATGCAAGGTCTTGACACATAGTAAGTCCTTTAAAGCTGCTACCTCAAAGAGCTCCCCCAAGCTCAGGTAACTTGAGTGGGATGTTTGAGAGTCCTGCTAGGCCCACAACCTTATGAACAGGGTGGTGGTGGTGGGGTTGAGAACAAGCTCCTTTCCACAGAACAAGTGTTACCAACTGGTCCAGCAAATGTTCTTTCTCCTGAGATGATGAAGAGGTCTCCAGAATCATGAGTTTTCATTACTAGAGTTTTGTTGTGCTTCCAAAGACAGTCCTAAATTTCCCGATGAAATGCAAAGATGAACTCAAGATGTCAAGCTCCTTCCATGAGTGTCAGAAGTATTTGACAGTATTCTAAAATTAGATAGTTGGATATTTGACAGAATTTCACTTTGATATGCTTGGAAATGTCTCTTGTCCTGCCTCCTCCTGCATGCTACCTGGGAAGCCTGTGTCTCACCGTTTTGCTGGCTGTCAAGAGTTGTCCAAGAGTTTGCCAAGGCTGACCCTTTCCTCTTGACTGAGAGGGTTGGACCCAGAGTAGAAAGTTAAAGGGTCCATTTTCCAGAAGAGAAGAGTGAGGTCAGAGGTCAGAGGTCAGAAACTTCTCTAGGTTATCTTTCAGGATAAAATTAGGTCATGGGCATCTCCCCAAGACCTATGATGCCACAGTACACAAAAAGCAACTGATCTTCCCAGGTGCTGTTTTGACATTGCCTGAAGAGACATGAGCAAACATGTATTTACCCAAGAGAGGTGACAACAACAGATCAAAGAAATGATTGCTCCCACATCTGGTCTAGTGAACAAATGAGGCTATCAGGACTTCTTACGTGACTCTCCCCTAGCTACATCACTCGAGCCCACCTCTGTGTGAGTGATAAAATAATTGCATCCCTGCAGCTATTGTCCAATTTGCAGGCAGCCCCACTGAAAGATCTCCTTTCTCAAGCGGTTCCTTAGTCTTTATCCCACCCTGGGGAGGGCTTTTGTGCATCCTGTGGTTTCCTGATTTTCCCAAGCCTGTAAGTTTCTTGATGTTCCTAAGCCTAGTGGCTTTCCCTTCCTTCTGAGTCTTATGAGCCTCTCACTTCCTCTGGGAGTGAGAATTTTAATTCTAAGAAGACAGCTAGCCAACATTAGGCATGTTCAAACTGTTCACAGCCAGTAACTGCAATTAGTTAACTGATTAATTCTATGAATATTTACTGATGCGCTGAGTAACCTTCAAGGCAATAGGAAACAGAACTGAATAATATTAAATATTTGTTCTCAAGGGAGGGGGACTATGAACAGACATAGAAGGAGCATAATGTGAGAGGTGGGATGATGGGAGATGTTATTCTATAAATATGTTTCTCATACTGGTTAATGAATAAAGAACTGTTGGCCAATAGGAAAGCAAGATAGGTGGGGCTAGGAGACAAGGAGGAAGAGGAAGTAGTTAGGAGGAGTCAGCATGGAGAGCCGAGAGAGAACAGCACGCTGGCCGGCTGTCTGGTAAAATGACCACGTGGAAATACTTAAATTAGTAGAAATGGGATAATCATTAAGACAGAGCTAGCCAATGAGGAATTAGGAACTGGCCAACAACATTATACCAAATACAGAGTCTCTGTGTGTTAATTGGGGGCTGGCGAGGCAGCAGGACCAGACCTGCGGCTGGCGGAAAAACATACTCACTACAGTGGGAGGACTGAGAATTAACAGGAAGCCACCCAAGGCAGAGGCAGCAGGTAAGTAAGTGAGGTAAGCATTTGAAACCTTATAAACATGAGCGGGGGAGATGGCCTGGTTGATAAACTGTTTGCCGTGTAGCCATGGAGACCCGAGTCTAATTCCTAGAACTCATGTTAAAAGCAGTCCAGCAAAGGCTGGGAGTGACAGCACACTCCAGTCCCCAGGACTGGGAATGTAGAAAAAGAAGGGTCCCTAAGGCTCCTGGGCTGGCCAGCTAGTCTAGCTGATTTGGTGAGTTCCAGCTTCAGTGAGAGAGCCTGTCTCAAAAATTGGGGTGGAGAACGATTGAGGGACTCATTCAGTGTCATCTTCTGTCCTTCGTATGTACCTGCACACACACATATGCACACATCCATACACATCTGAGAATATTCAGCGCTCTCACACATTAAGCATTGGAGGGACAGCTGGGAGGGAATGGGCAGGGAGACCCAGTTCAGACCACAAGGGCTTTCCAGCAACAAGCTATCAGACTAAGAGCCTCATCTTTCTTGCTTGTTCTTTCTTCACTTTCTATGGTTCTGGTCAAGTAGCCAATCAAAGACCTTCTGAATTACACAGTAATCATGTGATCTGGAAATATCCATTCATGGTGTTTGTAAACAGATATTTCCTGTCCCAACCACCTGGTCCCAAATACCAGCAACTGCTTCCAAAATAACTGATACAGAGGTTTACTATTACTTGTAAATGCTTGGCCAGTAGCTCAGGCTTAGTATTAACTAGCTCTTATATTTTAAGCTAGCCTATATTCCTTCTTTGGTTGGTGTGGGGATAGTCATGTGATCCTATTCAGGCTAGCCAGAATGCTTCCCTGGATTTATGAATGGTTGGAGGAGTGGGCTAGCCTGATCTCTCCCTGGGTCCATTTGCTGTAAATCGATACTGTCTTCAACCAGAAGCGCTTGGGGTTGGGAGGAGGAGAACTGGGCTTTTGCCAGTCTTGTATCCCAGCATAAGGAGGTTTCCTACCCAGGTCCAGACGAAGCTTGCCTTCCTCACAGTCCCTGGTTCTCCTCCGGTAAAGCTGCTCTTCTGCTGGGGCTCCTGCCCTGTTTCTTATTTGGTTCCCAGGAAGCCCTGGTGGATGGCCCAATTCTTTGCAGGCAGGGCTCTCTTCAAAGGGCCCGACAGAGCAGGAAACTCTTCCTTCCCACAGCTTCTGCTGAGAGTTGCAGTACCCTGCTGATTTGGTGTTGGAACAAGTGAGAGCCGTGGTTCCTGGAGGGGGACTGCTGGCCAGATCTGACAAGGGAAGCTGACCTGGTTTGGGCTGGTTTTGTGAGCTTGGCCTTTTGGGACTGCTCAGAGGGATGCATAGAAATCTAGGTGCTGCCTGCTTGTCCCAGTTGTGCAGGGCTGAATGTAGAGGCTGTCGGGAGGAAGGTGAAAGTCCTGGTCCTCGGGTCTTAGGACGACTGCAGGACACATATGTTAAAACAAGACCCTGCTAACAAGAAGACAGAATGCATGCAGGCATTTGGGATTTGTCTTTATAAGACTTGGGCTGACTGGGTTGAGTCCATAGACTTGGGAGCTCTCTCAGGTACAGTTTTGGCCCTACACCAGATGCCAGTACCCTAAATAAAAAGATTTTTATTAAAATTTACTCGTGGTCATGGTGAATCACTGAGTGACCCCCCACACATAACAGCAGCTCTGTGAATTCCTGGACTCCACAGTATCCTAGATCACTGGTTCTCAGCCTGTGGGTCACGACCCCCAAAGACCATTGGAAAACACAGATGTTTACATTATAATTCATAACAGTAGCAAATTTTCAGTTATGAAGTAGCAATGAAAATAATTTTATGGTTGGGAGTCACCACAATATGGGATCTGTATTACAGGGTTGCAGCATCTGGAAGGTTGAGAAACAACTGCCCTAGATCTATTTGAAAGTTTGGTATTATTTACTTAAATAAAAACAATAACCTTTGCACATCTGGCTCAAAGAAATCTCCCTCAGTAGGGACCAAAGAGGGCATAGGGTGTGGTCTCTTTGGATCCCCTCCCTCTCCGTAGGATGGCATTCATTTTTTGGCATAGCATTTAGATCTGTCATATATTGGAGGACATCCCCAATCCCTGTCTGAGCATAGTAAACATGTCTCTGGCATGTATGAGCATGCATGGCTGTGGGCCTTTGATTCCTGTCATGACTAGTTTTTGTCAATTTGACACTGTCTACACACACACACACACACACACACACACACATGACACACACACAAACACACAGGCACTCAGACACACAGACACACACACACACACACATACACACACGCACAGACACTCACATACTGACACACACACACACAGAGGGGGGAAGGAAGGAGGGAGGGAAGGAAGGAGAGACAGACAGACAGACAGATAGACACAGAGAGAGAGAAAGAGACAGAGAGAGAGCTCACTCTCACCTTAAAGGGAACAAGAGATTATTTATCCTGGAGCCAAATTTGAGTGACCGTGGCCCTGGAAGGCAGATTTAGGTTATCTACAATCCCATGTTCTAATGTGGAGAGAGGTTTCATGAAGTTTAATAGTTTTACAAAGAAAGTCATAAATCCACGCAAGTTTAAAACACATTGGTGGGTCCATCAGAGAGGTGTTTGCAGTGAGATGGTGGAAGCTTTTCTGTAGGCCTCAGAGGGTGTCTGATGACATTTTTAGTTTGGGGGTTGGTGGAAACTAGTGGTCTGCTAAGTTAATAGACTTAAAAAGGTTTTGTTTGTTTGTTTTGTTTTGTTTTGTTGTTTTTAAGATTAGTCTCTGGATGTTAGTTCAGACACAGAGGTGGGCAGAGAATGGCCATTTAGATAAAGTAATTAACCTCTAGATCTGCAACATTCCAACCTTAGACCTGCAACATTCCAACCTCTCCAGATCACTGCTGTTCTAATCAGCCAGTGGATCTTGTAGACCCAGCTTCTTGACTGTGCAAATCTGGACCTACCTGGGAAGAGGAAATCTCAGTCAATACTCTTTTTGATTGTTTTTGATGTAAAAGGGCCCAGCACGTGGTGGGCAGTGCCACCCCTGGGGAGGTGGGCTTTGGCTGTATAAGAAAGGTGGCTGAGCAAGCCAGAGGGAGCAAGCCAGTAAGCAGCATTGCTTCAGCTCCTTTCTTGGTTTCCCTCAATGGTGGCCTTCAACCCCCCCACCCTGGCAAGTTGTTCTTGGCCATGATGTCTATTAGAGCAATAGAAACCGAACTAGAACACTCCTCGTCTCCCCCATCTGGACCACCGCTCCTCTCTCTGCTGCTGCTGACATTTTAACTCTCCACTTGGAATCACTGCGTCCCACCAGCAAGGCTAGCTGTCCCCACCTCCCACTGATATCTCAGCTTAAGTGCTTCCTCTCAGGGAGACCCTCCCTTCTGCACAGCCCCAAGCCAGTCCTTATTATGTCACACTATGTGATTTTCTTTCTAGTAGCATCCTTTCGTGGATGTCTTGGCTGCACCGACAGCCTCTCTTCTAGCCTCCCAGCCCAGCACACTGGCTGTTGGGGACAGAGACCTTCCCATTTCCAGCTGCATCGTCAGGTCCTGCACGCAGCACATAGTAGGGCTATGGTGAGCCTTGCTGGGTTGGTTGTTTCCAGAATCCCTGGATCTCTCCCTGGTATATGCAGGAACTGTTTGCTGCCCAAGGCATAGCACCCTCCTCTAGGCTTTCCCTCTGTCACAGTTTCTGGCTCTTTCCTGAGCTTCTAATAACAGTTACATTTTAGGGGTTGAGAAGAGCATTAAGACCAGAGAACGTTTTTTTCCCATTTTAATGGGCCAGGCATGGATTTGCAGAGTAGCCTGTGAGGACCTTGTCTTGGGGGGCGCGTGTGAACTGGAAGTAAACATCAGTTTTCCAAAGGGTAGATAGAAATAATGAGGGCTATTTTGGGATTCTAGTCTTCCTATTCACTCATAAAGAAAAATAAATATACAGACATGGTGGTGTGGATGTGTAATCCCGGAGCAAGGGATAAGGAGACACTTAGATCTCTGGAGCTCTGTGCCCAGCAATGAAGCCAGCTCAGACTGCTCCAGTGAGTGTGACCCTGCCTGGAGAATAAACCAAGGGAAAAGAAAGCAGGCAACACCTCAGGTCGGTCCCTGGTTCCATCTGCATGCACACACCTGTACAAATGCACCACATACAAATGAAGACACGCACACACACACACACACACACACACACACACACACACACACACACACACACCATCTTGATGACTTTGGTCATAAACACGTTCTTTATCTGTGTGGAGCAGTGTCTATGTATCCATTTCTTTCTTTAGACTTACAGTGGTTTTCCTATCAGCAACAGTCCTTAGTGGGGTCTCACTACTTGGTCTAGGGTGACACCCTCTGCCTTTTGACTGGACACTGTTACCTCAGAGGGGCTGTTTTCTATTCCTTCCATCTGTTCCTTGTTCCTCCTTTAGCATGAGTTTGGCAATTTCTATGACTGCATTTTATCCCCCCTTAGGCTTTGCAGCTCTCTTTGTTTTGTTATTTTGGTCTTTGCCTGAGGGTGTGTAGTAAACATTTTTAACTTCTCACAGCTCGCTTTCAAGTGATATTCCAACACCCCTGTCTGGTATAGAACCCTGACAGCATCTATTCCCATCTTCGTGCTAAAGTTGTCCTGCGTTTACTTCTACATAATGAATACCAGTCAATTATCTTTAAAAGGGTTTAAATAATAAGGATGTCATTGATATTTACCCACATATCTCTCGCTTCCAGAGCTGTTGATCACTAGACGTCTATGTGCATTGTTCCCATCTGGTGCCATGATTTGAATTCTAAGTGTCTCGGTGGCTCAGGGGTTTGAACATGGTCCCCAGATGGTGGCGCTGTTCTCAGGGTTTGAGGGATCCTCATGGGTTGGGGCTGGAAGAAGTCAGTCAGGAGAGAGTGGGCCTTAAGCTTTGGACCCCACCTTGCTTTCATTTTCTCTGCTGAGATGTGAGCAAGCAGGGACACCGTCTTCCCACCACCATGAAGCTACCTGCCGGCATGGCACTGCCATCACACCTTCCCCAGCTCGGCAGAGTCAAAGCCCTCAAATCGGGAGCTAAAACAAACTTTTGTCCTGTGAGCTCTTCCTTGTCGTGCTTAGGTCACCGCGATGGAAAGAGTAACTAACCTTTAGCATCCTCATATTTTTCTGGCTATTTCCCCCAGCCGTCAGCACCCCCCTAACCCTGTGTGGGGTGTATTTGGCTCAAGGCTCCAGCAGCCCCCAGCAGCCCTCTCTTCATTGTCACTCTGTGTTGACCTCTCATCTCCAGGGCTCCGTTCTGAGAACACAAGCTGCCTAGATCCCCACATTCTGACTCAACCTTAGCTAAGGAGGACAAGCAGCTTCCATCTGGGCCATCATCCTCCCACCCCGCATCCCCCCACGACCTCCACCTGTAACTTGTGGGAAAACACAGGCCTAACTCCCTATCCTCAGGAATCCTTGTACTTCATTACTTGGTGCCTGGAGATGTGCAAATGGTGACTTTATACACTCCGTCCCCTCCTCCATTGCTTTGGGCTGGGTGATCCTGTTGTCCCACCTGATCTGGAAGCAGAACTCCGGACACACACAGATGGCCATTTGTCCCAGGCCTTGTCTAAGTCCTTCCTTGTATTAAGTATTTTATCCTCACAGCAGCCTGTGATGTAGGGACAATTACTGTCTTCCAGTTTACAGGTGATGAAACTGAGGGGCCTGAGGGGGGACTGTTTCTCTATTTCGCCAGCAGAACAGCTGTCTGGCCAGGCCCTTCTATAGCCTGTCCTCCCCATCTTGACTCTAATGACCCAAATGTTTCATGCATAGGCCCGGTTTGCATGGTTGGTTATTCCTTCCAATAACAAGTAGGGTACCTAGGGGCATGACCAATTATTTTCCCTGTCTGTTGTGGCTACATGGGAACCAGGAGCTGTGTGGAACATGGTGGGTGCGCAGGAAACAGTGGCTTCTGGTTACCTGTGTCACATTGTGCTGACAGTGACCTACGAAGACTTTTGAGTTCTGATGCATCTTGGCTAAGCCCGATCCCAGAAACATACGGGCACAACTATGACCTCTAATTCTGATATGCACTGCTGTTAGGCCATACTATGGGTCTCAGGGGATTCCTGTTCCAGCACACTCAGGTCTCTCCAGATGTGACCTCCCATACTATCTAGCCTTCTGTAATGGTGGACTCTTCTCTCCAGCTCTGATTGTCTCTAATAGCCAAGACACACTGGGTTTTAAGATGCTCATGTGTCACACACAGCTCTCCATGAACACCACGATTCCACACACACAGGAAGCAGGAGCCATGTTGTCAGGCTGCTTCTCTAAATGCCTGAGGCCTTTGGGCAGTGACTTCACTTAAATGGAGCATCAGAGAAATTAGAGGTGACACCCATTTCTACAGCAGGTTGTTTGGCTTTAGTAGCAGTTAGTCAAGCACTGGGCCAGCTCCTGTTACAGGATGGAGTCATCTTCAGATGCTGGAGGAGAACCTTTGTCTCCTCTTACCCAGAGCATGGGGATAGATGAGGCCCTTAGAAAAGGGGTTGGCAGCTGTCAGTGGCCCAGCAGGGGATGAGGTGAGTGATGTAGGGATGAGGTAGGGAATGTTCTGTCATCTTTATGATCAAGCTGTGAGGAACATCATGTTATTTGCTTCCCTTTACAGGTGGAGAAAGGAAGGCTGAGTGATGTAGACAATCTAGCCAAGACTACAGGCTATCGAGGGAGGACTGACAACAGGTCTCACCTACCTGAGTAGCTGCCCTGGACTCTTCTCATCCCAGATCTGATTGGTTGATACTGATGTCAAGTTGATGGGATTCATAGTCACCTAGGAGACAGACCCCTGGGCATGTCTATGAGGGAATTTGAGGTAGGATGACTAATCCTAAACGTGTGCAGCACCATTTGATGAGCTGGAGTCCTGGGGAAGAATAGAGCTGGAGAAATCAAGCTGAGCCAGAGTGCCAGCATTGATCTCTCTCAGCCTCCAGACTGGATGCCATGTGACCAACCGCTTGGCAGTCCTGTCACCATGACTGTCACTTCCCTGCTATGGTGGGCTGTATCCTTAAACTATGGGTCAAAATAAACCCTTCCTTCCTTTACATATGGGCAGGAGGGATGCAAGAACCACGAGGACAAAGGCTGGACACACCAGGAAACCCTGGAAGAAGGATGCTGACCTTGGGCCACGAATAGACAGACAGGGTGTTCACGAGCACCCAGAATGTGGTTCTTGCTCTCCGAACATCAGCACCAGGGAAGACCAGAATCCTCAAATAGCCTCACTGTTTCTCCCCTTTGGAAAATGGATGTGTGCTGCCCCTGAAGATGCTATTGTGCAATTCAATGTTTGGTCTACCTGCCCCCTCCCACCCCTGCAAAAAAAAAATGTCTGGTCTTAACACTCTTCTCAAACCCTAAAATGTGGCTGTTATTAGGAGTTCAAGGAGGCGTTTTAAAAAATGTCACAGGGAATGGCCTGGAGGAAGGTGATTGTCCCTTGGGGCAGCAGTTTCTGCCTGTTGCAAGGGGAGAGCCTTTGATTCTGGAAGCACCTGCTTCATTCTTATTCACTCTGCTAATGCTCAACAGTCCCTACTATGTGCATTTGCAGGGCCTGGCTGTACCCTGATTCAGGCATGTCTCAGTCTCCAAGAGACAGTGGGTTCTGGTGACTGAACTCAGGTTCTCATGCTTACAAGACAGGCTCCTTAGTAACTGAGCCATCTCCTGAGCTTTCAAGATGCAACAGTGACCTTAGATGTTCATGACCGGGTACCAGAGGTCTGAAACTGGTAAGACATGAAATTAATCACGATTGGATGGAGATAGCTGCACTGTTCTTCCTGTAGCCAAGGGAACAAGAAGGAAGTGGATGAGGGTACAGACAGTTAGACAGCACCTTCAACAAACAACCCAACTCACACGTGTAGCAACGACAGAATACACGCTCCATCCTAGTGGACACTGGCTGTGGAGAGAAACGGATGCTGTTGAAGAGGAGGTGATCCAAAAAAACCCTCAACATTTATGCTCTAACAAGGTGTATTTTCTAAGTACAACAACATTGAGTTAGTGATCCATAACACAAAAGTATCTAGAAAACAGTGACTTAGAAAAGCCAATAACCAACTTTAAGACCACTCATGGTATGGAAGAAAGTCAGAGAAATGACAGAATTTCTTGAGCCAAATAAAAACTGAAACATAACAGAAAATGCTGCCAGCTGTGAGTGGGAAGTCAAGAGAAGTCTCTTTCCCGGGTGCAGGGTGATTGGCTTGCTGAGAGTTCAAGGCTGGAGTCAATTCAGGTGTTCTTGCAGACAGACTGAGGTGTATCCATGGAAGGATAACACCCATGAAGAAGAAGAAAGAACAAACCACTGATACTTGTCACAATTCAGAGAAATCTCAAAATAATTCTGCCGGGTGAACCAAGCCAAACAAAAAGATTACATGTGTTACAGTTCCATTTATACTCAATTCGAGAAAATGCCACCCATCTGTAGTGATAAAGAACAGATTTTGGGCGGGGAGAAGGCTTGGTTGGTAAAGTGCTTGTCATATAAACATGATGACCTGAGTTCACATCCTCAATATCCAATTCAAAGCCAGGTATGGTGGCATGCATGGATCTGGAATCCCAGCTCTGGGACACAGAGACAGGCAGGTCCCTGGAGTGAATTAGCCAGGCCCACTGAGAGACCCTGCCACAAAAAGAAAAGAGAAGAGCAACTAAAGAAACACCCAACACTGACCCTGCACAGGCACACATGTGTATGCACCTTTGCAGGTGCTCGCGCGCGCACACACACACACACACACACACACACACACACACACACACACACACACACATACACTTCTGGAAATGGAACATGCAAGCATTATCCATTGGAGGTCAGGATCATTAATGGATACAAGAAATATTTGGGGTGCTAAATATCCTGAGGGATTTGTAGATGTATCTATATGTCAATTTATCAGGCTTTACCTTTAAATATGCTTGGTTTATTGAATGACAAGTGTACCCCAGAGAGGCTGTTAAAAATAAGTCTTAGATATTTTTAATATTTTTGTCTTAGGCCCAGTGCTAAGGATTGTTCTACTTTTTTATTTTTAAATAAAATATGAGGTGATTCCATTATTACCTTCACTTTGTGAATAAGGACACTTATGTGTAGAGATCAGCAAGAAGCCCCGGGTTGACCAGTAGGTGTTATTGCAGAATCCTATCCCAAGTCCATTTGACTCCAGATCCAGTGCTTCTAATACCCAAGGAGCACACCCTGCATCTTATCTGGGTGACCTTATATGACTCAGGCTCCAGTGATGTTTGCACTGATGAGATTTCCCAGAGAAGCTGAGGATAAAACTCCAGGGTTCTTTGGAGCCAGGTGTCACCTCTGAATGGGAGGAAAATAGACAGCTGCTGTCCTCACATCCCTTGTCACTTAGTCATCCCATGGTCATCAAGAAGGAGGAGTTTGATTGGTCACATGGAGTCACAGAACATGCTGAACTGGAGTTCATTCCCACTTAAGCAAAGTCTAGCTCCTCCCCCTTCTCATATCTTCCCTCCCCTCTGTCACCACATCTGTACCCAGAGTCATCTGTGCAATACCAAGCTTCTCTGATTCCGGGATTCTGACGTTGGCGAAGGGCCTATGAAGGAGTAGGAGGCTGACAAGAGGGACAGGTTGACCAGTGCTTGAAAAGATTCGAGGAAACTGAAAGGCCCTCTTCAACCCAGCGTGTGGCTCAGTGCTGAGGGGGGCTCTGACTTTGAACACATTCTCTACTGTCTCTGGGTCTCAGGTTCCTCACCTATAAAATGGGGTTGATCACACCAGTCTCACTGGCCCTCAAGAGTCAGGTAAAGGTAAAAGGAGTACCCCAGGAGTAGGCCTTCTCCTCAGAGCACTTCAGATTTTCCATGCTTTCTCTGCCCCCCATGCCTGAGTATGGGGAATCTCTACCTGAGATTCCTCTAAGAATGGCAGAAGGAAGCTTGCTCATCCAGCTATGGTGACAGGAACACAGGTAGATGATCCTGAAGCAGTAGTAGCCTGGCAGCAAGCAAGGTCCCACAGCCAGGATCTCCTCCCCAGAGATCTGGGACCCACCTTCTCTAATGGGAGCCCTTTTCTGCCTGCCTGACCTGATAATTGTTCAGTATCAAGTTGGAGAGGCCCCGGTTGGCGGCATCAGGAGGCCCAGAATGATGAGGAGAGGACAGAGGCAGGCTAACCTTGGCACATCTTTTGGCAGTGTCAAGCTGCTCAGCCAGGGATGACATTTTCAGCCCCCTGGCATCTAGGTGCCTCTAGAAGAGAGACCTGGCTAGGGACATGTGGGTGGCAAGGGAGTAGATGGACTCTTTGGGTCACCTGCCCTGGACTTACTCCCTCTTCCCACAGTTCAGATGACACCCTGGAGGCCACAGTGCAGATGACAACATTATAGGTGAAGGAGGCTGGGTCCCTTCACCATACCTGGAGAAGACCATCTCAGAGGAGATGTCCCAAGCAGAGGTGCCATGTTGGGCTTTCTCCGGGAGAGAAAGTGAAGCTTTGGGTGACGTCGGTGCAACTTCCCATACTAGTAGATACAGCAAAATGCCACTCTTCCTCTTCCTCCTCGCCATCTAGTAAGCATGTATCTGGCCAATCATATTGTAGTCACAGTCAAAGTCGAGGGGGAGGAGGGGTAATGCTGCTGCTCGGCTCACCTCTCTGAACACATACTCACTGACATACTCAGAGGTATGTTTCCTAGGTGACCAGGCAAACTGACAATGAAAGTGAACCATCAAAACAGGAGTGGGGAAAGTGCCAAGCAAAAAGAGTAAACGAACAACATTGACACCGTGTGATAAGTGTGATAAGTGAGAAGGTGACACAATGGCCTGGGGGGTTAGACTCCAGCTGGGCTGCCTCCACCCCAGACAGCTCAACTCTACCCTGGGTTTAGGGATCTGAGCTGAGGAGATCAGAGAGAAATGGGCAATAACCCAGATGTGGGTATCTGAACAGGATGCTCACTGCTGCCAATCCTTCACAGTGACCATAGAGTTTCACACCTAACCCTAGAACATCAGCATCTCCCCAGGCCAGCACATTGACACCTGCCCCTGGCCGCTGCCATCAGGCCCTGTCTAGCTGGGTATGATGTACCACATGAGACATGCACTAGCCAGAAGCCCTCAGATCCTCTCGGGGTGCCTGGCTATCTGCTCCTTATTAAGCAACATACCACAGGTCACCATGTGGCCATCTTTAATGTTAGATCCTTTATGATGTCTTCATTTCCACAGCCTGCAAATGGCCAATTTTCCTCTGTGCCTCAGGTTTTGATCCATGTCTCAGAGGCAGGATCCCTGGGTTCCTGTCTGCTTGCTTTCCTTCTTGACCCATAACCAACATGGTAAAGGCCAGAAAGGTCTCCATGGGAGGAAGGGGGAAGAGACAAAGATGTTCCTCTACCTGTCTCTCCCAGAGCGCACCACTCACAGGAGGGTGTGTGTGTGTGTGTGTGCGCGCGCGCGTGTGCATGCGCACGCACACACACACGAGTGCACACAGGCATAAGTGGGGGACAGTCCAGGGATGGGCATTGATAATACAGCAATTGATGTCATGCTATAGGATCCTTCTTTATCAAAACACTTGTTTCTCAGAGCTAAACAGACACCACCTGGCATTCTGTCTTCCTACAGGCAGGCTCCCCTTCCGATATTACCTTAGAAGCATCAGAAAATGCTTGCCATAGAGAGGCCGGTGAGAGGGAGGCTGGAAGATAAAGGAATTGCTGACTCATCCGCATCTGGAAACTGAGCTGTGGGGTTCCACCTATGAGGGCATCTGGCTCTCAAAATAGCCCTGGCTTTGGAGGCCAGCACACACCCAGAGCCCCAGGCGAACTGATGTGCAGGCTCATTTCTGCAACCTTGTTGCAGTGCTGTCAGCATGCTGATCTCCCCAGCTGTGGACACAGTGGGGGCCTCTGAGCTGCTTGGTTCCCATGTGCACAGGGGATTCATAGGCCTCAGTCCTGAAGTTCTTCATTGATGAGGCATTGTGCAGGCTCAATTTGAGTGTGGCCGGCAGGGCTGATTGGCAGGTGGAACGTCTATGATCTTGTTATAGATAATAAAATAATCATAGATGGGGGCACAAGGAGTGGCCATCTGGCCAGTGCGTACCCCATTCCCCTTCTAGGAGACATACTCAGTGCTGTCTGCAGAGTGCCTGGTGGTCAGGGCATCCTAGGACCTGCCTGAGTGACACATTCAGACATTCGTCTCCTGATAGAATGTGGAGCACCAGAAGATTCCTGCTATCTGAATCCTGAACAGAGAGCCCAGCATGCAGCAAAGCGTCTGCCAGTCCAGCACACAGCAGAGTGGCTGATGGCAGTGTGGACCATTTAATGCATGATCCTTGTCTGCTTAGCTCAGTGTCTTCCTCCTCCTGGGTCAGTTGTGGAGCTGGCTCAGGCCCTGGCTGGGAAGTAACTTCAGTCCTGCCTCTTCCCTCTGGCTCATCCATGGACAAGTTCAAGTGATTGCACTTAGAGCCAAGTGTGCAGTAACCCCGGTCAAGCTGGTCAAGTCACAGAGTCAGGAAGGTGGAGGCAGAAAGAGGACATGGCACACAGTGGGTACAAACCCCTGCCTTTGCCCTGGCCTGCAATGTACATTGCTCAACCAGACTAATGTGGGGGGCCTTAACCGGAAGACAGCACTCTTGCAGCATGGGGTGCCTTTGGGTTCAGGCCACCTGGATGAGGGGACCACACCTGTTTTCAGTCCACACTGCAGGCTTGACCTATTTGAGAGTAGGGAAATCAGAGGTATTCCGGGGCTGTCACTGGGGTGGGGTGTACATGGGGACTTGTCAGGCGTCCCCACCCATGTGACCCTGAGTAAGCTCAGTTTCCCCAGGCCTTGTGTCCTCAGGGTTTAACTGCGAATGATGGACCCCTCTTGCTGAAGGGAGGACTGTCATGAGAGCTAGTGAGGATGCCTGGGTGCTACCTGGCTAGACGCATCACACAGTAGCCGCTGTGGGAGCCGAGCTGGATACAGCAGGTACTCAGAATAACAACCGTGCTGTGATCTCTGGCCTGGTGGTTGGTGGACGTGGATGGTGTGTGTCTGCCTCTCCGACCTGACTGATCGCAAGCACAGCAACACAGCCAGTCTTTCTGTGCCTAGAACTGTGCGTAGTTGGCACTCTGTGGTGACACTTGTCAAGTCACTGAAGACTGACATAACAGAGAGCAAGGGAGGGAGTGGGTATGATCACTGTCCAGCAGCCTCCTGGCTTTGGGCCTCTCCAGAGCAGAGTATCTGCTTACCTGGCACCTGCCTCAGCAGGATGGAAGTTTCTCAGCAGCAGAGGGAGTTATTTAAAGTCCCCATTAAAACAGCTGGATCGTGATGGAAATAGAGCGGCTGCCACAGTAGGGACCCGAGAGAAACCAGAGAAGGTCAGAGACATGTGTGGGGATCTGTTCCAGGATCTGCAGGTTACAATCTAGAAGGGAATATACCATGGTGACACAAAGGGACAGCCTCACGCTCATGGCAGGCATCTGTCAACACTGAGTTGACCGGAGATCATAGAAACCCTTCCTTCTGCCTCCACCAGTCTCCTTTTTAAGCATTTGCCAACAACCAGGCTGCAAGTGGCCATTCTGAGGAGAGGCGACTATAGCGGCACCAAACAGGCCTCAGGGGTGACCGAGGGACTCATCAATACAGCCAACATAGACACTTACTGAAACTGGACGGGCGTTCAGGTATCACAAAATACTGAGGAGGCAGGCACAGAGTAGGACCACATGCACTTACTGTCTGCCCTCCATCCATTCACTCTTGTTCCAGAGTCAGCCGGGCAGGGCTTTCATCCCTCCTGACTGCTGCTTGGAGGAAGGGCTGCTTTTGTCATTCAGGGGCTGCCTCTTGCTTTGGTCACTCTGTGAATCAAATGTCCTCTGCTGGGTCAGTGGTGGCTGCTATCAGGTGAGCCTTTCATTTCTGATTCTGTTCACAGTTGGCTGATATGCTTTAACCAGTGATACTTCCCAAGTACAGATTGTCACCAGCAGGCCTTGCATAATGAGTTTCCAAATGTACAGATGCAGCAGAATGGAGCGTGTGTGTGTGTGTGTGTGTGTGTGTGTGTGTGTGTGTGTGTGTGTAAGTAGACTATTTGGTTAACTGAGGTAGAATGCTTAGAATACTGAGGCTTGTGAGCATGTTCCAGGATACACATGACTTGCTGACATACTGAGGCTCCATCAGCTCTTTTGGGGTGTATGTGTATGTATGTTCATGTAGGTGCATATGTATGTTCTTACAGGTGCACATGTACATTGCATGCATGTGGGAGGCCAGAGATAACTATGCTGTCTTTCAGGTATGGTTGGTCTTGTTTGAGACAGGGGCTTTTACTAATCTGATACTCATCCATTCACATAGCCTGATTGGTCAGTTTGTCACCAGGATCTGTCTGTCTCCACCTCTTTAGGGCTTGGATCATTGGAGTGTGTCACCATGCTTAGGTCGGTCTGTCTGTCTGTCTGTCTGTCTGTCTGATCTTTACTGTAATGCACACATGCATGAACATTTGTGTCTATCTGTGTCAGCGTGAGTGAATCTGTGAGTGTGTAGGTACCAGAGGAAGCCAGAAGAGGGTACTGGATCCCCTGGAGCTAGAGTTACAGGTCTTGTCTTGTAAGCTTCCAGAATTGGGTGCTGGAAACCAAACTCAGGCCCTCTGGAAAAGCAGCAAGTGCTCTAAACTGCTGAGCCGTCTCTCCAAGCCCCAGGTTTTTTTAAAATGCCAGTTCGGGGAATTGAATTCATGCCCTCAGACTTGCCAGGCAAACAATTTTCTGATTCAGCTATCTCCCTGTTCCACCTTAGTTTTATTTTTGTTTAGAGACAGCATCTCCCTATGTAGCTCTGGCTGGCCTGAAACTATGTAGACCAGCTTGGCCTTGAATTCACCCCCCATTTCTACCTCCTGGGTGCTAGGACTAAAGATGTGTGCCACCACATCTGGCTGTCTACCTCAGTTCTTAATCCTATATGGATCCCAGGTCTGGGGCAACGGAGCTGTAACTCAAAGCTGGAAATACAAGGGCGGGGCTGGAAGCAACCATGGGCTTGGGCTGAATGAACCCCACGGAGAACACAGCCCATGCGGGGATCCTGTGGGTGCAGGGAGGGGGGGCATGAGGATTCACAGGTTTGATCTGACAGACTAGAACGGATGTGAGGTCATGCCAGCTGGCAGGGAAACTGTCCTGGGTGTTTGGTGAAATGAGGGAAACCAGGCCCATATTGTCTGTGGGTGTGAGCTCACCAGATGATAACACTTCTCATGTTCAATGTTTCCCGCCCCACTTTGGAAGTGTGTCTAAGACCTGGGACAATATGGCAGTGAACTCTCAACAGCCCCAGCTGGGCCACCTTCCTGTAGACAGAAGCACAGTGATGTCAGATCCCCCCCCTCTTCATGTGGGCATAACACGGAACCTCCCAGAGACACACCAGCACCCACAGGTTCTCCACTTCCTCCAAGTCCTAGGTCTGTCAGTTGCCTTGTCAACCCACACCCCTGTCTCACTACTAACATTGCAGGTGCAGATGTAGGTTCGTTCCAGTGGCCTGAAGGGTCAGAAAGGACGAACCCCACTGGTGTGCCCAGAGTACAACTTAGGTGTGATAGGCCTTGATGGAACTTCAGTTTTCTCAAGTATACAAAATGGGATTGAGGGATGGGAAGAGCCATTTCCCTGCCTGCACATCTGGACAGGGGCGTTGCTGCTGACCCGGCCTCTCAGCCAGTGCCTGTGGACAGGAACACATCCTTCCCAACCAGGTGCTTGTCTGGGCACTTTATTCCCACGGTCCCCAGTCTCAACCACGAAGGTGCGCCTTGCCCACTGCTCAGAAAGGAGGTGTAGAAGATGGAGGCCTGGCCAGGGCTGCCCACCACACTCCTCCTTTAGATTCTCAACCCTGGGCACTCTCCTCTGCTGCCTGCTCCCCTTCTCTTTTTTCGGATTTGTTTTTCTACTTTCTGAACAGTTGACACTTTGGTTTCCTGTGTCCTGACTTTTCCCTCAACTTCAAGAACAACCAGAACACCTCAACTATGAGAACCAGACAAGCAGGGGCAGTTGCTCGTGGAGGGGTTCATGGATCTGGAGGGGTCTATCCTCCACATATGTCGCTTGTGGCTGCTGGGACTTGTGAGTTGCTGCTGGGAGTCCTTGGGTCTTCTGTCTCTAGAGCATCATTCTGAAGGAGGGAGGGCCGGATCTTCCTCCACTTCTGAATGCAGGGCACCGCGCCTTACTTGACAGTTTAAAGGCTAATAAGCTCCCAAGAAATGGATGTGTTAATCTTATTTTTCAGGCCCAAACACCTCTACAGGAAGCTGGGGCTCTCTGTTTGCCAAGTGGATGGACCACTTAATTGCTGTCTCAGAGGCTCCATTTTCCTTTACAAATACAGGCTCTGACTTCAGAGCTGTAAGATGCTCCGTGGTAAGGGGGGGAGGGGGCGGGTGGAGCCTGGGATGAGTTAACAGAGAAGAGCTCTCAGGCCTACAGAGCAGAGAGGAGTGGCAGAAGGAGGAGGCAGGAGAGGTCCTGGCTACCCCGCACTAGGCTTCCCTGCCCCTCACCCTCATGGCTCTGCTCCCTGCTCAGCCCATGCAGCTTAAGCACTCTGTATGTCTCAGGTTGATTCAGAGTGTGAGATCCAAGCAGAGATCTCTGCCCTCTTGGTGGGCAGCAGATGGAGTGTGTTAGAACGTGTATTGCATTAAAACATGCCTTGCCGATATCCGTGACCAAGCTGGAGATACTTAAGATTCTGGGAGCTTGGGGACAGACTTCTGCAACAAAAGACAGATTAACAAAAGGAAAACAAGCACGTTCATGAACACGTGCAGCGGGCATCACATGAAAGTCTGGTGAAGATCAACTCAAAGCAAAGGCTTCAGCTACAGTGTCTGTCTGTCTTTTTTCAACGGCTTCAGCTACAATGACTGTCTTTTTTCAACGGCTTCAGCTACAATGACTGTCTTTTTTTTTAAAAAAAAAGATTTATTTATTTTATGTGCATGTATGTCTTGTGAGGGTGCCAGATCACCTGGGCGGAACTGGAGTTACAGATGCTTGTGAGCTGTCATGTGGGTGCTAGGAATTGAATCTGGGTCCTCTGGAAGAGCAGCCAGTGTTCTTAACTGCTGAGCCATCTCTCCAGCTCCCTACAGTGTCTGTCTTAAGTAGCTTTCTTATAAAGGGTGATCAGTTTCAGAGAAGGGGCAGACACAGGAAATGCATAGAAGGAAGTGGGCTGACAGGGTGGCGCCCTAGGGGGTACCTCTGGGGCCATCATCCAGCTGACAGCGTGTGAAGGGTCTGAACTTACATCCTGTGCTGAGTGGGGGAAGCCATTAAGAGAAAGGATCTTTTGTCTTTGTAACCTCTGACCTGCTTTTAGACATCATAGCTGCATGCACCAGGCGCAAATACAACTGGCTGCCCCTGGCCATAAGCCTCTGGGATCACTAGCCCATGGTATCTGGATTAGAACTCTAAGGTTCACTGACCTTAAATCCCTATGAGTCCTTCCAGGGCCCCGGCCACTTTGGGGGAATAATGATAAGGATGAAGTTCCACATGATTTCAAGCCAGGCTCCTGGAGGTCTGTACTGTTCCATAACACAGACTTTCTTTAATTTCAAAGGGAAGTCTATGCTGGCTCCTCTGCCCAGTCCTAAATTAGGAGACTGCATAGGACCACACAATACAGGAGGCCCCTGGGGGCGTGGCTGGGGACACCACCCTGATGCTGGCAAGCAAAATTGGAGTCTGGTCCTGCTGGGTAGGTGCTGGGGATCCTCTTAAGGAATAGAAACCTCCTCTGAGAGAGACAGTGTGTGTGTGGGCACGGGGATGCCTCCTTTCTAACATCTTCATTCTAATCTTGCCTCAGTGGGGTCTTAGTCCCTGGCCTAGGCCAAACCCTCCCGTCCCTGTGTCTCTGTGTGATTATGTCTGGTTTCCACGAGTCTTTAAAGATTGCTAATCCTTCAGACCCAGTGGTCAACAGGGAGTCACTGTCAAAGACGAGAATTAGTGATGTCTGCCCGTGGCCGCTGTGTTACTGTTCGTGAGCATTGCATGGCATGTGGGGTGGGTCACCCGCATCCCAAATATATCACTTTTAAGCCTCAAGTACCTCTCTTCGAATCAAGTTACATGGAATTAACACTGGTGCTGATGAAGGGACTTGGTGGGGTCTGTGACGTGAGGAGGCAGAGGGAAAAGGCAATGTATGTGGGTAGTGGAGGGACTACACATCTTAGGGCTCTCCCTTAACTCCCTAAGGTGATACTGGAGGGCCAGTTCGCAGGCTGCTCTTTTTAGGGAAGCCTGGAACATAAGAGCAGAGGAAACCTGGGGGGATTTTTAAATATGGGGGCAACAGTCTCAGTGCTATGGGACTGGTCTTTCCTCCCAAGGTATGAGCTATAGGAAGGAACAACTCTTTGGAATGCTGTTGTCAGAAAGACAATGATGACCAGAGAGGATCAGGTACCCCAAAGAACTGCAGTGGAGGATGGGTGGGCAGAACATGAAGCCTGCTGGGAACTGTAGGTAAGAGTTTCCCGGTTGGACAAAGCAGGGTGGCATGTCTAAGGCGGAAAGCACAGGGTGAGACATAAACCACATTTTATTGTTGCCTGGCCCTCTCCAGAGCATCAGGGACACAGGAGAACTAGGAGCAATGGAGAGGGCCTGCAGAGGCACCCTGGAAGGCTACTAGGAGATTGAAATGTCATGCAAAAGTTCACAGCTTTTGGGAACAACTTTCTGATTACAAGTCTTTCCTCCATTTCTTTTCTCTTTTTTCTCTCTCCACTGAGGATGCAGGACAAGTTACTTAAATCTCTCTGGGCCTCAGTTTCCTCATCTGTGAGATGAGGCCATGGAATTACCCCCACCACATTGGACTGAGAGTGAGGATTGAATCTGATTGAATCTGCTTTCCACAGAGCGAAGCCCCTAGCTGGTGTTGGGAAAGCTTTTGTTGGATTGGGTGTGAGCGTGCGTGCGTGCGTGCGTGCGTGCGTGCGTGCGTGCGTGTGTGTGTGTGTGTGTGTGTGTGTGTGTGTGTGTGTGTGTTGGAGTTCTCTCACCTCAGAAGTACCTAGAGGGCAGAGTGGGCAGGATCGTAGATCTCACTGAAGAAGCCAAGTCTGTGAGAGGTGAAGAGCCATCTTCAAGCTTGTATGGCTGAGCTGGTGAGGAGAGACTGAGGCATGCCCTCGTCACTGTATGACTCCGGAGGCCAGGGTGGTGTCTGAGCCTGCTGGGACTGCTCCTGCCACTCTAGGAGGCTCCTGTAGCTTGGTCTGAGTGAACTGGAAAGATGTTGGGGGAACAGCCAGCTGGCTTCCTGGAAGCTGACAGGTGCTTCCTTCCCTTCTCTTTCCTTGGTCTCTCCTCTCAGCCTAGCATGGGACAGCCCTACTCACAGAGGCCCGGGGCCCAAGTTTTTCTCCTCATGATAATGTAAGCACGGCATTTCCGTTGAAATCCCTGCTTGGATGAGCTACTGGCTGGAGGGTTTAACTCGTGTACACAGGCAGAGCTCATGGGCTTGTCCCTAATATTTATTCTGGTGACTGTAACATGCAGATAAGGTGAGTGCCTGGCGCCAGCATGCAGAATAAATTTATATTCTGGAAGACACAAAGAGCTGAGTATACACAGCATTATGGGCCTGGCTGGGGGCCTAGGGAGGGGGAAGCCAGCTTCTATCTCAGCAGGTTCTGGCTCTGGTTCTCAAAGCTGTGGCTAGCTTTGCACTCGAAGCACAGCATAGGCTGTCTGCGTCTGGGCCCAAAGTCTACACACAGACCTGAAAGCTCGGCTTTTGTGATGGGGAACCTCATCACCATCTTGCTCAGACACATCTGTCCCATCTGCACTGTTCCACAGAGGACATTTGAGGCTTCTGTGTTTGCCCTTGTTTGGTCCTTCCTGCCTCTCAGCTGGATCAGAGCTCCTTCAGCTACAGCTCCTAAACCCACAAGAGGAGAGGTGGTCTCCCTTACTTACCATGAACCTGGGTAACTTCAAATGGTAGAAGGGGTGCAGAGATAGGGAATAAGCCTCTCCCCACTCTGCATTCATTTGCATCCATGGAGAAGCCTTGATTGGAGGTGCCTTCTGGGAAGACTAGGACCAAGGCTGTGTCAGAGCCTTGGTGTTTCCAGTCCTTAGCTGAGCAGCCTTGGGGAAAAAATCTTTGACGTCTCTATGCTCAGCTTTTTGCACTGTAACATGGGGTTGGTGAGAATTCCTATCTCGTGACTAAGCACCTTGCATACAGTAGGCACTCAATAAGTGTTCGGATCTTTTGGTGCCGTATATTCATGCTCACTATAGACCATGCTCAGAACAAGAGACACTAAACAATGAGGGAGGTGCAACCATAAACATCGGTCTTGTCACTGGCTACCTAGTGCCGGAAGATGGTAGGGGGCCATGGCTGTGCAAGGGCACGACAGTATGAGTCTCTACGGCTGGACTGCTCCATCCTGTTGCCAGCAGCAGAGGTCACTGCCCAGCCAGTGCTGGGACACCACTCTTCCAGGCAAGCTGACCGCATTGGTCCTCTTCCATGTGGAAAGGCCCAGCTGCTGTTTACCCAGGAATAGGTGTGTGTTCCTGGTAGGCAGTTGTCTTTCCTGCCTGCAGGGCCACGGGCTTTAGACATGTCTGATCCACTGGGCTGCTCACACGCAGCAGAGTACCAGGCCAGGGACTGAATTACAGAGAGCAGGTGCAGCAGCCAGCTGGGCAGTAAAGAGCAACATTTGCATAGTGTTTGCACCTCCTGGAAACTGCCAGCCTTATAGAGGGGTGTGATGTCCTTCCCTTCCAAGAGCTCAGCTCAAGGGCCACATGGGAGCAAGAGTTTGAGGATGGTCCTCCAGCCTACAAAACACACTCCACGTATAGAATGCTGGCAATTCAGCAGGAGCTCTGTCCTCATCAGGAACACAGGGACGCGAGTCTGGGGAGATTGCTTCTCAGTTGGTAAAGTGCTTGTTGTGCAAGGCTGAGGACTTGAGTTCCACCCATTGAACCCACATTAAAAAACAAACAAACAAATACACAGAAAATGATATGATGGGAGATGTTATTCTGTAAATATGTTTCTCATACTGGTTAATTAATAAAGCCCTGTTGGCCAATAGAAAACTAGATAGGTGGGGCTAGGAGACTAGGAGGAGGAAAGAGGAAGTGGTAAGGAGGAGTCAAGATGTAGACCGGGGAGGAAGGAGGAAGGAAGACGCCGGCCGCCTCCCTGATAAGATGACCACGTGGAAATACTTAGATAAGTAGAAATGGGTTAATAGTTAAGACAGAGCTAGCCATTAACAATGATAGTCATTGGCCAACGGGATTGTATCAAACACAGAGTCTCTGAGTGTTATTTGGGGCTGGTGCAGCTGTGGGCCCAGACTGGCGGCAGGCGGGATGGTGGGCCGGCGGGAAAAACCTGCCCGTAACAATGATATGGTGGCCTGCACTTGTCACTCCAGAGCTGGTGAGTTAGAAGCACACCGTCTAGCCACTTGACCCATCTCACACATCAAAGGGCAGGACCTCTCTGGGAAGGCATGGTGGCCAGGGCTCAGGCCTTCTGGGGAATAGGAACTGGGTCATCTTTTCAAGCCTCCAGATGGGTCGCCAAGGATGTATGGTCAGAGGCGGGGGAGAGCATGAGTCTCAGGGAAGTAGTAAGGCCTGCCTCTGATTGACGTCTCCACCTACCTCCACCCCCTGTGAGGCTATGTGGTCACTGGAATGTTCCAGCAAGACTCCATCTCTCTCGAGGGTCCATTAACAGAAAGGGAGCTGAGGAGCCTGACTGAACTTACACAAACTAAGGGGCCCATTGCCCTTTTCCCTTGACCCTTGACCCCTGCAACTTCAGAGTGCTATGAGCAGAAGCTCTCTGTGAGCATCTTGGTGTGTTCTCAGCCTCACTATAGGGAGCAGCTCCGGGTCTGATTGGCCAGTTCTGCCGATTGTTTGTCACCGCTGTTCTCCCTGACCGATAGAGACCTACCAGGACATTTTCTGGGTTCTTCTTTGCCCTTCCCCGGCTTGCTGCTCTCTAATTCTCATCGTTCCCCAAACCCATCTCCCTGCCTGCCTCTCCATAGTCTATTTAGTAACAGCAGAAGCCTGTATAATTTGGTGCCAGTGAAAGCTGAGTGGGGGCCCAGCATCCATTACTTAACTAGGTGGTGACTTTGAATGGTAAACAAACTTACCTCTCCTTGCCTCAGCTTCCCCCTCTACTATACAGATTTGCAGTCTGCAGAATGTGGATAGGAGAATGCTTGATAAAGGGAACCACACAACATTGACTGAAATTCTGCTGCTCAGACCTGTGCCTGAGGTGCAGCTAGTGGGAGGGGCAGGCTAGGGCTGAGGCCTGCTGGGAAAGGTGCCTGGGGGTGGGGTGGTGGCTGATGCCAGTATGTCCCGGTACAGAGGGGCTGTGTGGATGCTGGGTGGATGGCAGGCACAGCGGGCTGAGCAAGGGTGGAGTATGTGGTGGAATGTTCCCAGCTTCTACTCCCTCCTCCTCCTTCCAGGAAGCCTCACTCCTCTGCACAGCTGCTGCGCCACATTTTCATATCAGGACATCCATATCTATCCAAACAAGAGGTGGCTGCAATGTCTACACATTCTGGGAGTTGGGGGGACTTGTGGGCACGCCTCCGCCTATGTTGCCCAAAAACCCTGGGCTAGAGAGGAAGAGGATGTCCTGGCTGTGGAGGCTAGGCAGTAGTACCAGAAATGGATGGATTCAAAAGAATGTACCAAATCTACACAAGGCCACGTCCCTGGTCCCAGCTGCCCATTCTGGGAGTCCTTGGTAACGGTTCACAGATGCCCTGCCCTGATGTTGGTGCTTTACTGACAATGATAGATGTTGAGGTGGATGCAGTGAGCTTACAGGGCCAGGAGACAGCAACAGGGGCTATCCACCTCCATGCAGTTGGCATGGGCCCACAAGGAAGTGTAATGATTAACATTAGGACTGTGGGCGAGTTACATCATGGAG
The DNA here is from genome assembly GCA_030556225.1 of Cricetiscus sungorus. Lineage (NCBI taxonomy): Eukaryota > Metazoa > Chordata > Mammalia > Rodentia > Cricetidae > Cricetiscus > Cricetiscus sungorus. Next base: position 125,797,210 of record JANBXA010000734.1, on the reverse strand, counting down.
GTCAGATGAAGCCCAATACAAAGGAAGGCCCTGGACTAGCTTGGGGCTATGTGGGTGGAGCCTTAGGCTAGGCTTCAGGCCACCAAGACAACAAGGAAAGCCTCAGCAGACTCTCTCTCTCTCTCTCTCTCTCTCTCTCTCTCTCTCTCTCTGTCTCTCTATCTCACACACACACAGACAGAGAGAGAGAGAAAGAGAGAGAGAGAGAGAGAGAGAGAGAGAGAGAGAGAGAGAGAGAGAGAGAGAGAGAGAGAGAGAGAGCGCTGATGAATTCCCTAGGGACGTGGGGGCACTAGAATGTCCTGTCAGTATACTTCTCAGTGGGACCTGAGTTCAAATCTCAGCATGCATTCTCAGCATTGTGGTACTGGATATACCATTTAAATACCCTCTTTGCTAACACACACATCTATTCAGGTGCCCCCTAGACCTCTGCAGGTCCTCCAGGGTTTGTGTCACCGAGGCCTTGCTGTGGACTCAGCTTCCTGGCACTTCCTCAGAAACCAAGTAACAGCCCAACATCCGAGTGGACCACCAGGGCCTTCCAGCATTTCTCCTCCATCATCAATCCACAGAGAACACATTTGGGCACAGGCTTCTAGCCAAGTATTGCCTTCTTGTGCTTTTGTGTATGCAGGGGAGTTGCTATCTGTAAATGCATTTATGCCAGTGTGTGCACACGTGTGGTTATCATGTAGAAACCAGAGATAGGCATTGGTGAGCTCTACCACTCTCCACCCTATTTTGGAAGCAGGGTCGTTCCTTGAACCTGTACCTCATTGAGTCAGCTAGGCTGGCTGGACCCATGAGCCCTGGAGATTTACCTGTCTGCCTCCTCAGTGCTGGTATTACAGAGGCATGTCACCATGGCTGGCTTTTTACACAGGCTCTAGGGACCCTGTCCTAACTGGGCCCTCCCCTGAGCCCCCTTAAGCACTGGCATTTCTACAGATGAGGGTCTTTCTGCTTATAATTGCCTTCCACAGAGCTGTGCACGAGGATGGCTGGTCCACGCCACTTGCCAGCACCAATTACTCTCTTCCTGTTTAGTCTCTCTGCTAATTACACATCATCACTGGAGGCACAGACTCTGGCCTGCAGCACTGGGTGGTAATAAGATTATAGTCAGTGGCTTCTAGCAATGATTTGAGGGCAGCTGGTGGCAGAGGAGGCTAGGAAAGCAATGGAGGGTCTGAGTTTCCAACTACACTCACTGGCTGTGTGACCTGGGCATATTTTGTTTCCCTCTCTGAGTCTTTGTGTATCAGACCGTCTCAACCACCTCTGAGTTGGCTTCCCCGCCTCCACCCCATCTCCTGCCTTGAACAGCGAGTGGATCACACTTGCAGAGGCACTGGTATTTGCTACAGACTGAGCTGACAAAGTGACCTTTTGAAAGGGAGGATTCCACCACCTCATTATGCGGCCTCCAACCTTTGCTCAGGCTCCAGGCATCCTGTTTATTCTTCTCATGAATTTCTGCTTCTGCTTAGAATAAGAAAAACAACCAAAATGGAAAATGGCAAAAATGAAAAAAGGGTCCGACAACTTATAAAACCCAAACTTTCTCTGAGCCCACAGAGATCTGGCATGATGAGGTAGTCAGGGAAACGGGAGGAAGGACTAGGTCTTCGGGATCTGTGATGGACTATTTTAAAACGTTTTATTACATTTTACTTATTTATTTTGCGGGGGGAGGGGTACAAACACATCCTGGTGAGCACTGGAGGTCAGGGGACAACTTTGGGACTGCATTCTTTCCTTCCACCGTTTACTGCCTGGTTGATGAACTCTTACAGGCCCAGGGAGCACCAGAGGAATACTAATGCCTCTGGTGCCCTGGACACAAGCAGGGCCTCACATTTCCTCTTAGGGTGTACTAGAGAAAAACAGGAGATGGCCACCACTAGGGACATGAGGCATGAAAGGCATCTACCTGGAGAGACAAAGCCTATATGTCATTAGCTTCATGGGTGGTTTGCTGGCTAGTCTTATGTCAATTTGACACATAGACTAGAATTATCTGAAAGGAGAGCACCTCAATTGAGAAAACGCCTCCATAAGATCTGGATGTAGGGCATTTTCTTAATTTGTTATTGATTGGGGATTGCTCCATTGTGGATGGTTCTACTCTTGGCCTGGTGGTTCTGCTCTATAAGAAAGCAGACAGAGAAAACCACGAGGAGCAAGCCAGTGAGCAGCTCCCCTCCATGGCCTCTGCATCAGCTCCTGCCTCCAGATTCCTGACCTGTTTGGGTTCCTGCCCTGTCTTAGCCAGAGTTCTTTTGCTGTGAGGAGACACCATGACCATGGTAACTCATATAAAGGAAAGCATTTAATTGGGGCTGGCTTCCAGGTTCAGAGGTTTGGTCCATTGCTGTCATGGCAGGAAGTATGGCAGCATGCAGACAGACATGGTGCTGGATCTGCAGGCAGCAGGAAAAATGAGTGACATTGTAGTTGGCTTGAGCATCTGAAACCTCAAAGCCCATCCCCCAGTGACATATGTCCTCCAACAAGGCCACATTTCCTGATAGTGCGACTCCCTATCAGCCTATAGGGGCCATTTTCATTCAAACCACTGCGTGTTCTGACTTCCTTTGATGATGAACAGCAATGTGAAGAGCAAGCCAAGCAAGCCCTTTCCTTCTTAACTTGCTTTTTGGTCATGGTGTTTTGTTACAGCAGTTGAAAGCCTGACTAAGACAGGTGGAGGGAGGGGCTCACCCACCACCTAAGCAAAGGCCTGCCTCTGTCTCTGGGCCTAAGTGCCAGCCTGCCAGGGACACTGTAGGAAACCTTCTAACCATTCCTGGTAGAGATGCTATTACAGAGGTCTGGGATGTGTCCTTACCCCGGCTTCTCATAAGAGAGCTTAAGAGTCGCACTATCTACTCCCAGACACAAGGACATAAAACTGGTTCGAAGGGGTCCCCAAGGGACCATCAACAGGCAAAGGAGAGGAGATTACAAGTAATACTGGGCATTACAGTAGTTTCCCCGCCAGGCTGGTCCTACTGCAGCATCAGTCCCAAATAACACACAGAGGACGCCGTATTCGATATAAAGCTGTTAGCCTGCTACTAGCATTTCTCATTGGCTAGCTCTGTCTTAAATATTAACCCATTTCCATCAATCTAAGTGTTTTTACGTGGTCTTACTGGAGAAAGAGTCCAGACCTCTTCTCCTCCCACGGACTACATCTTGACTCTCCTTCACTCACTCTCCCAGAATCCTCCTAGTCTCCTAGCCCCACTTATCTTGCTTTCCTATTGGCCAAGAGGGCTTTCATCATTAACCAATAAGAAAAACATATATACAGAATGACATCTCCCATCAACTGGGGAAGGGAAGTCAGGGAAGGGCATAGCTAGTAGTCCCTGGTTGATGAGAGATGCTATTCTGTATATATGTTTCTCATACTGGTTAATTAATAAAGCACTGTGGCCAATAAGAAACAAGATAGGCAGGGCTAGGAGACCACAAGGAGGAAAGAGGAAGTAGTAGGGAGGAGTCAAGATGTAGAGCATGGAGGAAGCAAGATGCCGGGCCGGCCGATCTGGCAGGTAAGATGAGCCACGTGGAAATACTTAGATAAGTAGAAATGGGTTAATCATTAAGACAGAGCTAGCCCATAAACAATAATGGTAATTGGCCAACAGGATTGTATCAAATACGGAGTCTCTGAGTATTATTTGGGGCTCATGTGGCGGGACCATGGTGGCAGGACCGGGAGGCTGGCGGGGGGTGGGGGGGAACCTGCTGCAACACCTGGTTAGCACCAGGAAACTCATGTACTCATGTAGTACCCACTCTGCTGCCTAGATCACCCCAGTCCCAAATAAATCCTTTTGTCTCCCCATCAGACAATTGAACCCTAGTCTCACACATGCCAAGAAGGGATGTTCACCACTGTACTAATAAAGATAACCTCCAGAAATGCACACTATGCTAAGCTCTTTGCTTGTGCTGGTAGCTTGAAGTGGCCCCTGTAGCTGGAGGTGTCAGGTCTCAGCTCCTCACAGAGCTGTACTGAGGAGGGTTGGAGACAGGGTGAGGAAAAGCACCTGCCCCACCCCTCACTCCACTGAGGCTGTGTAGCAAGGGTAATTCCATTCTTATGATAGCACTGCCTTCTGAAACTACAAGTGATCCTTTGGGTTTGATGGAGGAATCCCACAGAGAGGGTGAGGCAGGTTCTAGACTTTCTAACCTGCTGTAGGAATTTGTGAAAGTTTCTGTACCTCAGGTCCCCAGGTTTCCCATGTAAACAATTGATGTAGCTTGATGGTTCTTAACCCCAGCAGTAGAGATATTGTTCAATGGCGAGAGGGAGTGACAAGGATGAGAGTCACATTCTCTCAATGTCTTGATTTCTTTAACTACAACAGTGACAGGATACCATGACAAAAGCAACCCAGGGAAAGGGCTCCTTTTAGCTTACAGTTTGTAGTAGCTTGAATAAGATGTTCTCCACAGTGCTTGGGGAGGCTCAGGAGGTATAGCCTTGTTGGAGGAGGTATGTCATTAGGGGTAGTCTTGGAGAATTTAAGGCCTTACCCGGCTCCCAGTTTATGCTCTCTGCTCCCTGTTTGTGCTTTGGATGTGAGCTTCAGTTTCCAGCTCCAGCCACCATGCATCTGCTCTGTCATAATGGACTCATCCCCCTGGAATCATAAGCCCAAGTAAACTCTGTCTCTATAAGTTTCCTTGTATGGTGGTTTGAAAGAAAATGGCTCCCATAGGGAAACGGCACTATTAGGAGGTGTGGCTTTGTTGGAATAGGTACATCCTTGTTGGAGGAAGTGTGTCATTGTGTGTGTAGGCTTTGAGGTCTCCCATGCCCAAACTTCACCCAGTGACACAGTTCATTTCCTGTTGCCTGCAGATCAAGACCTCCTCCTCTTGAACCATGTTTGCCTATACAACCACATCCCACTATGATGATAATGGATTAAACCTCTGAACTGTAAACCATCCCAATTAAACGTTTTCCTTTTTAAGAATTCCTGTGGTCATGGTGTCTCTTGACAGCAATAGAAATCCCAACTAAGACATCTTGGAAACGATATTATATCACAGCAATAGAAGGTAACTAACATACAGTTCAAAACAGTCTTTTGTGATGGGAGGAATCAAGGCACATGAGGCCAAAGTAGCTGGTCATATCACCCCAATCAGGAAACAGAGAGGACAGCCTTTCTCCAGCTATGTAGTCCAGGATCCTCTGTCCAGAGTCCTGCCCGCAGTTGAGATGCCCCTTCCCAGGTCAATGAACATAATCAAAGCATGCCAGAGGGATGCCTCCCAGAAGATTCTAGACTCATCACAGTTACCACCAACCACTTTACTCAGACAAGCAGATGTCTCTCTTTCATGGATGCCTACAGGGGCTTGGTTACAGGATCCCCCACAGGCACCAACATCTCAGGGTGCACAGGAAAGGAGGGCTTGACTAGAGAGGAAGGGGATTTCCTGAATCTGGAATTAGATCTAGACATCTTCAAGTCTAAAACTTGGAGGAATGTAGTGCCATCCCCAGAGTTGGGCTAACCTTCACAGTCTCCTGCAGAGTCCTGACTCTTGGATGAGGAACTCATGGGGACGGAGGCTGATGGTATATGAAACAGCACTTTACAAAGATAGGACATCAGGCAATGAAGAGAGATCGGGAACAAATGGAGTGAGCCTGAAGCTGCCCTGGCATGCAGCCCAGAATTTCCAGTCGGCGGGGCTAGGAAGAATTCCCCTCTCCAGGCTCAGCAAGGCCTGGTGTTGAGCTGACAAAGCTGGCATTTCAGGAGACCAAGGTATCTGGAATCCATATCCTGTTGCACCAGAGGAAACAACTATGTGGAAACAGAACTCTGAACCCATGGAAGGGGCTCCTGCCTCATGTATGAAATTCTGAAGGTAAAACTTCAGTAGAGTTAAATGTTCTCAAGTAGCTTAACTGTGCCCCAGGACACAGCAAAACAAAATGTTCAGTGCTCAACAAGGTAAAATTCACTATGTCTGTCAAGAACAGCTGGAGTGGCTAGCTCAGGATCAGGAGTAGCTGAATTCAGAGCAAGCAGTATGATGAGAAGTAGGGAAGACCATGACGCCAATGTGTTCAGGGACATCACAATTCTTCCTGTTTACAGTCCCCAGTGAGCTGAGACCTGAGAGAAGACACAGACAAAACCACAGTTACCATCAAAGATGGGAGCACCTCTCCCTCAGTCACTGCTTGAGCAAGTGGTTAGGGCTACCTAGTAATAGCTGTTACTGCAGTAAAATACCCCAACAAAAGCAACTTACAGAACAAAGGGCCTATGTTGGCTCACGATTCAGTACAGACCACCATGGTAGAGAAGTCAAGATATCAGGAACTGGAAGCAGCCAGTCACATGGCATCCACCATCATGAACAGAGAGTGATGAAAGCATGCCATTGTTCAGAACCCTTCTCTATACAATCCAGGATCCCAGCTAAGGAATGATGCTACCCAGAGTGGGCAGGTCTTAACACCCCTGTTAAGGTAACCAAGATAACTTCCCCCACATGAAAACCCAAAGGACTGTCTCCCAGATTACTCTAGCTTCCATCAAGCCAGCAATTAACATTAACAATTGAAAATACCATACAGGATGAAGAAGACTCAATCCACAGCATCAGCAGACTGACATTTTGTGAAACAGCCCTTTCAGCAGTAGAGCTCACTGTAGACAAGATGGACCGTATCTCAACAAGTTTGAAAGAGTCTAATTGGAGAAAGTATCTTCTCAAACTACAACAGAATGGAATTATAAATCACTAAGAGAAAGATCTCTGAAAAAAAAATCTCAACATGTTTAGAAACTTAAACAGCAGGCTTCTAAATTACCCATGTGTTACCGAGTAAATCTAAAGGGGAATTAAAAAGTATTTCCAACAGAAAGAAAATGAAAACAACACATCAGAATTGGTAGAGTTGCTAAAGTGATTCTTAGGGGACACGTAGAATACTAAAGCCCACGTTAGAAAGGAAAGTACGTCTCAGATCAGTGACCTCGGCTGTCACCCAAAGACACCAGAAACTGAAGAGAAAATCCCAGGTAGGGAGAAAAAAGGAAAAGTGTCAGAATAGAAGTTGGGAGAGAAGCAGTGGAGAGATCATTGGAGATCAGTACAGCCCAAGAACCTCCAGCCTGAACAGTGGTGGGATTAAGACCCAGGTATCTGTAACAGGAATGAAGGAGGAGATATTTAAGATCCTGCACAGGTCATTGGAAGCTCTTTTGTAACCAAGATCACCTATATTTCTATGTATGTATCTCTCCATCCATCCATCCATCCATTCATCCATCCATGTATCTATTTTCTATCTAACTATCCATCTATTATCTGTTTCTATTGTCTATTTATCTATCGTCTATCAATTTACTATTTATCATCCATCTGTCTCTCATCTATCCATAGTCTGACATTTATCTTCTATCATCTATTATCTATTTATTCACCTATTATCTTATAAGTATCATCTATATCTTACCTATCTATACATATACATGATAAATTATATTATTTACCATCTATCTATAATCTATACATTATCTCTGGTCTATCTTCTACCTACCTATAATCTATTATCTATCTATCTATCTATCTATCTATCTATCTATCTATCTATCTATCTATCCTATCATCTGTTTATTGATTGATCTGCCTGTCTGCCTATCCATCCATCTATTGATCCATGTGTCACTCAGTCTTCTATCTATATTGTGTGCTTATCCATATATCAGCCACCTGGCTATCTATTAGTCATCTGTCATTTATCTATCCAGCCATCTAATTGGCACATCATATATCTTCTATCTATCTACTTATCATTTCAGTATTGAATGTTTGTTTCATTCTTTGAGTTAGATTTTACTTTGTTGTTTGCAAAATTTCAGGCTTGACCAATGAGAGCTCTTTTGTTTGGTTCACTCATGGCCCCACAGCCTCATCATTGCGGCTTTTGTTTGGTGGTGGTGGTAGAGTTGGTTGCATACCCTTGTTTTCTAGCATTATGGGATACTCAGGCTCACCTTTGGAAATGTCCTGCTCCATCCTAGCATCTCATAGTTCCTATTGGAGAAAGGTATATGAATCAAGGTTTGCATAGCAGGTGTGCTCTTAGCTACCAGGGTGCCACTGCTTTCAGGTGGTCTCAGCTCAGAGTCATCACCAGCACATGTTCCTCTTAGGGTCCTCTGATATTATATTTTTAATCTGCATACACATATTAAGGTTCATTTTTTTTCTGCTGGAAAAAAATCTAAGAATTTTAACAAGTGCTTAAAATCACTCATCCCCACCCCATTGTATTTTATACAGTAGTTTTGCTGTGCAGACCTCCTATAGCTCCCCTGCTTCAACTTTCCTACTTCCCAAGTTCCTGGCAACCACCGACATATTCGATGTCTACGGGTTTACCTTCTTTGTGAATGTCACAGAATAATATCCTTTGCGAACCGTCTTCTTTTCCTTAACATAGTCATTTGTGAGTTGCTCCATCTTTGCTGGTTGCTGGCTCGCTCCTTTTGATCACTGAGTAATATTCCAGTGGGTGGACATACCACAATATATCCATTCGCCTAGTGCAGGGTTTCTTGGGTTGCTCTCTGGTCTCAGGGAACTCTGAGTTTTGCTGGTGAGCTGATAGCAGTGTTCACGTTCCGGTTCTTCAATGCTCAAAGTCACTCGTGTCATTTGGGTACACACTTGGGGGACCTGATGCTGGATTGTGTGCGACTGTGATTGACTCACCTACAAAGTGGCTCTACCATTTCACACTCTTAGCAGCTGAGAACAGGAGCCAGAAAAGGTCAGATAGATAGATAGATAGATAGATAGATAGATAGATAGATAGATAGATAGATATGTGGAAACATCTAGATGCCCCTTCACCATTTCACACTCTTAGCAGCTGAGAACAGGAGCCAGAGAAGGTCAGATAGATAGATAGATAGATAGATAGATAGATAGATAGATAGATAGATAGATACTATAGATATGTGGAAACATCTAGATGCCCCTTTCCCTGGGTCTCTGACTCCATCAGCCTGCAGCCTGATGTCGGGCCTGTTACTGTCATGGAGATCCTGGTCCTGTGTTGTGTCTTCCTGGTCCCAGAGGCTGGGCTTTTTGGGGTCACAGCTCTCCCTGCAGGGCCCTCCCTCTTGTGGTCCCCACATGTTGCTTACACCTGAGGTGAGGGTAGAGGGCTGCTCAGTTCCAAATACCCCCCCCCATTCCTTCTTCCCTGTAACAAACAACTTCACTTTAAAAGCCATTTGGGAGGATGGATGGTCCAGGCACATTTTGTGGAATAAGTTTTCAGGGCAAAGAGCCAGGAAATTAAAGGCTCTGCACTTAGGGCTCCAGTCTCATTAGGCCCTGTAACTCTGACTGTGGGATTGTATTTCTGAGTTAGTCGTTTCTCCCCCCCCACTGCCTGATGCTGTGAGCTTGGTTTTCATTTGTCTTCCAGAGGCTGATTCCCTCCCTGGGGCACCCACCCGTCTTTCTTTAGGGCAGTCTCCATCAGGGGATGCTTGCCTTCTGAGGTTTCTCCCGAGGCTGACTTGGGACTAACGGATGGATGCTTTGAGAGGGGAGATGTGTCCAAAGTTGAGGCAGATAGGTGTCTCTGGGAGGAGGTGATGAGCCTCTGTCTTTGGAGGTGTGTGCACAAGACAGATGGGCACTCACAAGGGTGGCTGAGAGACCTGGGCTGGGTCCTGGCCTCCTGGCCTGTATGACCCAACAGCTGGCTTACCATCATGGATCCTCAGTTTCTTCATCTGGAAAATCAGGCAAAATGATCACCCCTACGTCTTAGGGTTGCCATGGAGATGGCAGGACACTATGTGCAGAGTACTAAGCAAGGGGTATATTGTTAAATCATGGGGGAGGGAGGGAGAGCTGGCTGGGCTGGGACACCTTTGAACAGCCTGAGATTGAAAATTGCTGTCATTTATAAACCCTGGGACTGAGAGTCAATGATTCAATTATTCTAAGATTCTAAGATTCCCCTAGAACCTGAAGCTAAGGAATTACGATATTGTTATTCTTATCTGAGCTCCACGGAAGCCCAGGGCTGTGGGTTTTGAGATCACATTCTAAGTCCATTCCTCAGTGAGCGACATTCTCCCAGCCACAGCTCTGTGGTGCTTTCATTTCCAACCCTCTTTCCATTTAGATCGTCTATCTTTGCCTTGCTCCTAGCCTTGCCGGGCTCCAAGGCCCCGCTTTCTCATCCCAGGCTTCCCCCTTTACCATTTGTTCTGAAAAGCAGGCCCCAGTGATGTTCCAGATGTGTGTGACCTGCAATCCGGCTCACCACACTGCCTTCTGCCCTCCCACTGAGGCCTGCTTTGCCCATTGGAATAGCCCACTTTCAAGGCTAGTGCCAACGGCTGACCTTCCAAGAGGGGGGTCTTCACCTCCCAGTGAAGTGAGGGTCCTTCCCTCGGCGTTCCCAGAAGAGTGGGCGGGCTCAAATGGCTGTTGTATTACTTGTCACAGTCCTGCTCATTAGAGTTGGAAAGGAAAGCACTGGAGACCCTCTCTAGACTGCTTGCGTCCCAGGAAAAGAAGGGGAACCACTCTGATTTACTATTTGTGGGACACTGACGCTAGCAGGCATGGTCATAAGGAGGAAGGTGAGATCAGATGAGCATCTCTCCCTGACACTTGCTCTGCAACTACCTACTGGTTCCAGAACCAGATCAACTCTACAGACCCACCACTGGGCTGCAGTACCTTATCCCTCTCTCCCTATGGATCAATGGGTTCATCCATGTTCCCATGGTCAAGCTTTCCATCTCCTACCAACTTTGTAAGCCCTCATCCATTGTCGAGGGCTTCCAATATGCCTGGCAATCCTGACTGTAGACTGTGCAGAGCTCAGCTGATGAGCTGTGCTGTCTCCTGGGCCTGTTGGTCTTATACTTTCGTAGCTGCTGCCCTCTAAGTGGCCACAGCCCCCCCCATCGGATAAGTGCAAAGATAAAGATCTTCCCATAAGCCTGCTCCTCCAATCCCATCTCTGCATTGTTAGCACCTACAAATGGGCACCTGGAGGCTAGCCTTTGCTGCCTATCTTTCCTTCTTAACCTCCCTGTCCCTGCCCAGCTGACTAGGATCATCTCTGCCCCTGACAACCCTTGTCTTCTGTCTCAGCTCAACCATGCTGTGTTGCTGGGCCTCATCTGCCCTTTGTGTGCCTAGACCTGAGTCCGGGGATCTGCTTAGGCCTTCGATTCAAGGGTTAGCACTCAAATGCTCATCCTAGAGCCCAGACGCACAGCTGTGTGGAATGAGATGCAGACAGAGCATGGCCCTGCAGATGTGGGTGGGACTGTGGCTGGGCTGGTAGAGAGAGGCGGGTCAAAGGAGGGTATCCCCAGACAGTCAGAAGTCGGGGTCAGGGTCGGGAGAGGTCAGGGCTGGCTTTCTCTGCTCCTCAAATTCACCTTGAGAGTTCAGGGAGTCCCTGGGGCAGAAGGGTAGAACTTACTCAATTTAACATGTTCGTAGCTTGACTTATAGAGTGTACTATTGAGTCTGATGGGCTGTGGGTCTCTCATCAGGTTCTGGCCTGGGTCTGTGCAGAGGCTGAGAAGGGCTTGATCCACTGCTAGCTGTTCTATACACAGGGTGCTCACATTGCTTCTCTGATATACCCAACTGGCTCCTGCAGCTTTGGGAATGGTGGCCACAAGCTGAGATGACTCACTGGGATCTTTTGATGACCTATTTCAACATTGTTATCACCCTGTGAACACCAAAAATGCTGTCCATGGAAAACTCAGACTATGCAGACAGCACTGCCCCCCTGCTCTCACCCGCTCCCAAGGCAGACAGGCTGCAGGAGGGGTAGGAGTGGAGCTGGGCACCTGGGTGAGGTGGTTTGTATCTCCTGGATGCCTCAGGAAGCCAAACAACTCTGGGCTATGCAGATATGACCATCAGGGGCCATATGCTTGAGTGGAGGTAGGGGATGGCTGAAACCACCCAAAGGCTGGAAGCCACCTAAGGGCTTGGCCAAAGTTTGGGGTATGGGGAACGAGGAGAAGCTACAGCTGGAAGCATGACATCCTGTCACCCTCCATGTATCTTAGCTGTCCCCAAGAGAGGTTGTGGGTGATGCTGTATCAGTTACTTGTCTCATTGCTGTGACCAAATGCATGACAAAAGTGACTTTAAGAAGGGAGGGTCAGCCGGGCATTGGTGGCCCATGTCTTTAATTCCAGCACTCAGGAGGCAGAGGCAGCAGGCAGATCTCTGTGAGTTCAAGGCCAGCCTGGTCTACAGAGCTAGTTCTAGGACAGGCTTCAAAGCAATATAGAAAAACCCTGTCTGGAAACACATACACACACACACACACACACACACACACACACACACACACACACACACACACACACACACAGAGGAAAGGGAGCATGAGCACTGTCACGTGATCTCCACAGTAAAGAAGCAGAGTGCGGAGTGCGGTGAATGCTGGTGCTCAGACAGCTTTCTCCTCTTTATTCTTCCCCGGGACCCCACATCATGGAATGGTGCACCCACATTCAGGGCGGGGCTTTCCCATCGCAGTTAATCAAAGCAAGACTCTCCCTGGCAGACATACGCTGAGGCTTCCCTTGAGGTGATCCTAGTGCCTGTCAAAATTACAGTTGATATTAACTGTCACAGGAGCTCTAGTCTTCTCTCTCCTCAGCAGGCTCCGGTCTGGCTCCTCTAGGGCCACTCTGAGGCCTCTGAACTCATGTTCTGAATACAGTGGAAGGCAGTCCACAGGAGCCCAAGTCATGTTCCCTGGGTATTCTGAACTCGGAGGAACAGACACTAAAGCAGGGCTGTGTCCCATCCCAGCTCGGGTAGATGAGTTCGTGAATGCTGCATCCTGGCAGGGGACTCTACAGAACTAGTCTTGTGCAGCCACCCTGTCTCCATAGAAACCAGAGCCCTCTGGCTGTGTTGAGCCTTCCCATACCCAGTCCTGCCACTTGGAAGGGATAGGTGCAAGGCTGGCTGCCCACAGGACTGTGTCCTGTCCCAGGCAAGTCAACCAGGGTAATGCCGGCCAGATAGGCAGACCCAAACCAGATGAGGTGGCAGCAGGTCACACTCCCAAGCATCTTCTGTCCCTGCTGGGTTTTGGTGAAAAGACAGGAGACTTTGGTGCAGGAAGCAGCTCCTATTGTCTGTCCCTGAGGTCTAATGCATCATTCACATCTCTCTGATTGCCATGCTCCAGCTTAGTCCTCATCCTGTGACTGACTGGGCTTTGTGGATACTGGCAAGACCTCCTTCCTCCCCTAAAGACTGTCAAGACTGAATCCCTCTGTGCCCCAAAACTACCCTGTGCCTCCCTTCCAAGTAGGTCACTAATCTGGAGGGACTTCAACTCCTGATACTCTAATCCCATATCTCCCACAGTCCCTAGGGTACCATAACTGCATGCTACTTTATTCATTGACATTTTCCCCATCTCTGGTAGTAACTCCCTGACTAGTCCCCACTGCCTTCATTGGGTTCCAGGAGGGACCTCCCTGCCTCCTGCTCCCTTCCTGTCTCGTGGCAAGAACCGTCTCTTACTTCATAAGCCTGTGGGAGTTGTGTTTGCCCCCGGAGATAAAGTCTGTGCTTTCATCCATTCATTCTTTATGTGTCTGATAGATATTTAACAAGCCCTGCTTAGTGTCAGGTGCTGGGGACAAAAAAGAGACAGCAGTAGGCAGGACAGGTTCTAGGCTGGGGATGCTGCAGAGAGACAGGGCAGACAGGGCAGGTGTACCTGGCCTATAACTTGGCAATAAATGTAAATAATGCATGGGCATGTTGCAGATAGTTACTGTTGATAGTTTTGCGAAGACTTAAAGCAAGTGGAGCATGGAGTCATGGCTGTTGGAGGGAGCATTCCAGGCAGGGGAGTGCTTGCCAGCTCTCACTGCACCCAGCAGCTCCTCCTGGTTGAATCCTTCTGCTCACTAGCCTCTGTTGTACTGGCCTGAGGTGAACCATGGAGTCTCAGAGGGGGAGACTTTTTCCTGAAGGGACAAATGACCTGTACACTCCCCAACTTGTGAGCTCTTTGTCTGACTTGTTTATTTCTCTCAGTGTGTGTGTGTGTGTGTGTGTGTGTGTGTGTGTGTTCAGCACATAGTAGGTGCTCAGTAAATCTTGGAGGAGAAATGAAAAGAATGGCCAAAGAAGAAACCAAGAGGCTTGCTCTGTTCCTTCCCACTGTGCAGAGGGAGCTGATGCTGCCCCTGATTTCTTGGGTGGGGGGGAGCACTCTATCCAAGGTTCCCTCCCCTGCTCCTCTCCTCCCTCCCCTCAATCCCTTTCCCTTTCTCCCTACATTCCCCTACTTCCTCAGCACCTTCCTTCCCTCCCTGCTTCCCCTCTGTTCCTTCCTTGGTCTCTTCCCTTCCTTTCTCCCCCTCCCCTCCCTTCCTCTACCTTCCCTCCCTTCCCTCTCTGCCCTCTCTGCCCCTTCTCCCTCCTCTGTCCTTTTCCTTCTCCCTCCCTTCGACTTTTTTACCCTTCCCTCCTCTCTCTCCCCTTCTTCCCTCTCCTTGTTTGAAAGCACACCTTGCATAATCAGAGCTAGCAATTACACTCCCATCTCTGGTTCTGGCTTCATAGACTCTGGGCCCGGAGGAGAGGAGCCGTTTCATATTTAATCAGTATTAGTTCTGGAATGCCCTCAGGGGATCTGGCTCACTTCAGGGCTGTGTGCTTTAATTTTCCCCGATGCTAATTAGATCAGGGAAAGAGCCTGGGCTCAGAGTGGGACCGCTGTGGGGTCACTCATAGCAAGCCAGAGAACCCAATTCCCCCATTCACCATTGCCTCATCCACACCTGCCCACCCTGCCCATCCTTATGCCCTTAGCCCTCCGCCTCAGGAGAGAGCAAGAGAGAGCCCAGGCCCAGTGACTGGCAGATGAAGGAGCACACGGTACCTGCTTTGTAGTGTGTGTGTGTGTGTGTGTGTGTGTGTGTGTGTGTAAAACTGGGCCTCATATGCACAGTACCTTGGCCAGCAAGCAACAATTATCCCGGAGCCTGTGTTCTCGATGACTAGATCTTAGGTGTGGCATTAGAAGCCACATAACCACCATTTCTACAAGTGAGAACATTTAGATCTCCTTTACAGGTGGGGGAGGCTGAAGGATGTTAAGAAAGGCTACAATAGCTATCCAAAGGTAATACTGATTCTAAGTTCTTTTCTTTTTCTGCTGTCACAGAGTCCCCTAACTTAAACCAACTGAAATTGTGTGTGTGTGTGTGTGTGCGTGTGTGTGCACATGCAAAGTATATTTGTTGTGTATGTTATATATATATTATATGCATGTTGTACATGTGCTATATTCATATGTCTGCATATGTGTAACTGTATATATGTATGTATATATGTTTATGTGTATATGCATGTATAAGCGTGAGTATATGCGCACACACGTCCACCTGGAGTTTTCTTTCTGAGCTCTCCCCTGGCCTCTCAGAGCAATTCTTCCTGGATCACCTTGCTGCCTTACAAGAACACTGGGTCACGTGCTCTCAGCATCTGGGTGTCCTCAGCCATCTTTTCAGCATTTCCAGATGCCACCTCCAATGCCAAACAGCCCAAGTCTTCAGTCCCAGGGTAGCAGAGACAGGGGGGTGACTTAAATTGAGCAATTGTGAATTTTGTAGCCTCTGGTCCCTTACCTTCCCTGAGCCCCAGACTTCTCATCTGCAAAAGAGGAAGATGGAGCCTGCACCCCATGGGAGAGGGGGCACTGTGGTGGTCAGAAAACTCACGCATGCATTCCCAACCAGTTGGAGGCCTGGTACACAGCAGGTGTGTTTACAGCAGGTGCTCAGCACATCCTCCTGTGTCTCCTTCTTGTTCCTGAAACCTTCCCTCCCAAAACATTCAGCTAATCACTCTGGATCTCATGGGGAGAAGGGGTTTCCTTCAGAAGGATGGCTGGGCGAGACACTTGATCAGAGATGGAGAGGATGTTGGGGAGGAGCTGTCCAGTTTGCTGTTTTCAAGGGTCCTGAAGTGTGTGTGTGTGTGGGGGGGTTATAAAATGGGAGTGGGAAAGCTCACAGAACAGGCAAGCAAGTTATGTTGCCATTCGTTTATGGGAGATGGGAGCTACTCTTGGGAATAGACAGAATGTGTCCAGGTCCGGACAGCCAAGTTGAAGCTAGATATCCAATCCCCTACAAATGTGATTGGAAGGTTTGCCCCCTCTAAAACCCATGTTTAGTAATGCAATGTAGTGGTGTTGAGAAATGTGTCTGTGAAGAGGTGACCAGGCTGAGTGGGCTTCTTCCTCATGGGTAGGTTGCAAGTCTTGACAGGAGGGTCTGTGGAATGGGCTTTCTCCTTTCTTCTTGTCTCCCATCATGTGTGGCAAGAAGACTCCCTAGAAGTCACACCTTGATCTTGGGCTTGTCAGCCTCTGGCACCATACCATGAGAAGATAGGCCTTTGTTTGCTGAAAATTCCTCAGCCTCAGATGCTATGTGATGGGATCACAGCATAACCAGGAAGGGTGAGAGATCCTGTCTAGACTTCCTTGTCTGCTTTCTCCCATTGTTCCTGGACCATCTTGACTTGTAGGACTCAAGGAAAGGCCAGTGCTACTAGGAGAAGACTTGTCCATGTCTTGCTGTAGGGCACATAACACATCTACAATGATAAGGTTGTGCCTTCTTCATCCTGAAGAAGCCTACCAGATAGACAGATGCTGACCACATCATCCGGGAGTTCCAGAAATGGAAGAGAGGTAAGCAGACACTGGGAGAGAGGGGCCATGAGTCAGGGGGACATCCTGGTCCATTCTGGTCTTTGCATTAGATATTGCACTGCTCTTGCTGCCAGAGCCTTGGAGCACTTAAGGGCCCATGCAGTGTTTAAGGGCTGAAAAACATCCCAGGATTCAAACTCCATCAGAGAGCTGCCACACCGAAACCGGTACATGTTCAATTAAATGTCTGCAAAATGCAACATTGTCAACTAGTCACTTTCTGCTCTGTTTGGCTCTTACACAGTTACATAAACACAGATTTAATGTCAGGTCTTCAGATCTTTGGTTTGATTGCAGAAGGAGCTGCTTGCTCACGGTGTGAGGATTTGGGGGTGAAACCCCTTAATACAACAGCCAGGATGGGTGCATAGGCAGCAGAGCTGGGAGAGGGAAACAGCTTGTTTAGGGACCCACAGAGAGGAAGGCATTGATGGGAGGAGGGAGGAGGGAGGAGGGAGGAGGGAGGAGGGAGGAGGGAGGAGGGAGGAGGGAGGAGGGAGGAGGGAGGAGGGAGGAGGGAGGAGGGAGGAGGGAGGAGGGAGGAGGGAGGAGGGAGGAGGGAGGAGGGAGGAGGGAGGAGGGAGGAGGGAGGAGGGAGGAGATATCCATGGCAGGAAGGACACTAGCAGGACAGGTCACTGGGGCCTGGCAAGGAGATATAAAGTGAGTGTGGCACTGATGAGGGGATTTGGATCATGGCTGACTCTCCCTCCATGATGCTCTTTGGCCTGTGTTCTCTCCTCAGCATGAATGGCCCATTATCTGCTTGTCCTTCCTGGGTTAGGCTTGAGGCCAGGCATATCAGAAGCCAACTCCCCTGGATGTCTTTGCTGCCTGCCTCTGCCTGGATGCAGATGCCTGGTCCTTCAAACTCTTGAAGCTTCATCAGTAGAAGCCTGGAGGTTAAGGAAAGAGAAATGCCTGACCCTTAAAGGCAGCAAGTCAGGACTTTGCCACCACCCAGCTGCTATGTAAGCCACATGTGTTAGCCTTTCCTCTCTGACACCTGGAGGATAAATGGATACTTGAATTGATGGAATTAGGACAAACATTGCTGGAAAGCTGGGAGTTGGGGAGGTCAGAGGTAGTGAGTGAGAGAAATGGGAGAGAGGCTCACCGGGCCACCTGGGAGGAGAAACTCCTTTCCAGGGTTGTGTTGGAGTTGAGGATTGAAAATGGGTTGTGTAGCCAGGCAAGATCATCAGAACAAAGGAGACAGGAAGTGTGGAGAAACCATGGGCCTTGGTGTGGAAGGTTGTGTCTTGTGTTATGAGGTCTCATGTCAGGAAGGAATGTGGACTGGCTTGGGTGGCCTCTTACACAGAACCTGGGAGACAGAGGGACAGGCTATGTGGGGTTCTTGGGGCAGGTGAACGCAGCTCATTGTAAGAGCTTTGAGAGCTGTGCCGCTCAAGGCTTGCCTTATGCCTGAGCTGGCTCTGCCATGACTGTGGATCACAACCACCCAGGAGCCCTTGCAGGTAGAAACAGGGGTCATTCCTTTTTTAACAGAAGAGGAAACTGAGGCACGGAAAGATCCAGTCCAGGCTCAGTGACATCAGCTGGCAAATGATGGAGCCAAAAGTTGGTACTGAAGTTTCTCCAACTCTTAAGTTCTAAAATCTCAGGATCCTGAGACTGTCTCAGATCTTGTTTTTTTTTTTTTAATTCCAAATCCATAATTTAATGATACCATAACTATGAGGTCCTGCATTCCTAACGTACCATGATGCTGGGAGCCTTCAAGTCTATAATCTGGTGCTAAGTCTCGGGATCTAAGGCGATTGCTTTAAGATTCCCTGTGTCTAATATTTTATGGGAAACACAGGGAGTTATTTAAAGCCAAGCAGCGGGCGGTAGAACACTTCCTTCTTTCCCCAGAGTGAGCCAGCAGGTCAAGGCTATATTTCCGAGAGCCTGAGCTGTCTGTCTCCTCCCCCTGGCCCTGGAGGAGGGCTGGGGAAGCCAAAACTCTTGCTATTCTGGGCCCATTAATTTGAGATGTCCTCAAGGAAGGTGTTAGAGGCTGGTGTTTGGAACAGCAGGCTGCTTCCAAAGGGAGACGGTCTGTAGGGCGAGGTGGCCTATCAGGAAGGGCCTACTGAAGGCTAGCAGTATACAGGAGGATGCTAGGGGCACTGTGGGATTGTGACAGGTGGACCTGCAACATGGGTCTTGCACAAGGGACTCTGGCATCCCTTTCTACTGCCCCCCATCCCAATCCAGAGCTCTCCTGTTTCCTTTGTGGTACTTACGATTGTCCAAAGCCATCGTTCCCATCTCTTCTTTTCCTGGCTTCTACGGCTCATCAGCCACCACTGAAATACCAGCCTCTTGAGGGCCTAGAACAAGTCAGTCCTTCAACAGTAGATATTTGTTCTGGGAGTGAATGATACTCCGAAGGATGTCACCCTCCTGGCCTTCTGTCCTCACAATGACCTGAGCCAAGGGACTGCCTCTCTGCCCTGCCTCTATGAGGCAGAGATAGCTACAATCCTGTTCCCCTCACCTCTTCAAATCAGCAACAAAGGGTCTTAGGTATTCCCCCATACTGTCCTGCAGAGATGCAATGGCTGCCACTGTGACATCAATGCCACTGTTGTACCTCCTAAGCTTCAGGCAGGGGAGGGCATCAAAGGCCCTCTAGACTGACCTAGGAACACCCCAACCTATGCCTCTCACCCCTCACCAATCACTGACAGCCCCAGCCTCCCTCTAAAGAATGCCCCGCTCTGCCTCCCTCCCCAGATGCCTTTCCCATCATCCTCTCTGCACCTCTTGCTCCCTGGAAAGGCAGTACATTTTCTCCTCCTCAAGACCATGCAGTCCCATCCCTTGTCTTCCTGTGCCTTCCCTAGGTTCCCGAACCCAGAACCATCCCTGCCCAGCTAGTGAATTGTCAGCCCGGGTCTTTCTGAGTTCTTTGCTCCAGAACCAGGCTGTGCAGGGTGGGCTTCCCTGGGTGTACACAGGAATGAGCCCGGCAACGCACAGTGGATTTCTGGGAGCTGAGCAGACAGTCCCTCATTCTATCTGCAGGACAGAGCCATGGGTTCCTGGAGGTGCCCTCCCAGGACAATAGGGTGCCTGACATTCTTGGGCAGCCTGGGAGCTTGGTTGAAAAGGGAAAGCAGTATATTAAATTCTGGTCCTGGCTCAGAGGAGAGCAGGTGCGGCAGGTAATGAGGTTGTCAGGGGAACAGAGGCAGCTGGTATTAATGCTGCTCAGGCAGGAAGTGGTATGGCCTCAGGCTGTGGCCAATGAGGTGGAGCCTGGCATGTTCCAGGGCTCTATCCCGATAACCCCACCTTCTTCTGAGAGGCAGAAAGAAAACTGCCTTGGTGGGTAACACCCTTGGCAGTACCAGCTCCAGCCTGTAGGTGGCGCTGCAGGCTCTTGCAAGTGCTGCTGGGCCTGTAGGCAGGCCGCGGAGCTGGGAGGTGGTGGAAGAAGGGAGAAAGAGAAACTGGGGAGTGGGGAATGACATGAGAAAGTAGGAGGAGGTGGGGAGGAGCTGCCACTGCCCTGTAGAACAGTTCAGCTTCCCAAGCCTGCAGGGGGAAACCAGTTCCACAGCCCACACTACCCTGTAAGCTTATCTGCTATAGACCTTCCCTTTCCCCCCCACCCCAACCCCCCCTTGAAATACTGCTGCCAGTATCCAGGGCCCAGGCCCCTCTCTGCCCAGGAGTGCTGGTAGTTTCAGTATAATAATCTCCTCAGCCCTCCCTGGGTTCTTTACTCTTTCAGGTCTCGGCACGGACACACCTCCTCCTAACAGGTTCTTCTACTTTAGCCATGACCCAGTGTCCAGGGTCAGGTCATGCTAGGCTCCTGTATCACAGCTCTGGTCACTGGCCAGGCCACATGTTGCTGGACACTGGGACTTGGTCCTCTAGTGTCTTAGTGTAGCCAGCCAGCAGATGTTCCAGCAATGGAGGGTAGCAGGCAGTGTCTAGGGCATGAGTGATGAAGGGGATGAGAGGCTAAGGATAGAGACAAGGAAGAAAGAGCGTGGGCCAGGAGGGGCACGCATGGGAAGGGATAACTTAGGACAGGGTGGAGGATGCAACAATTCCTGGGCCCAGGGGCCCTGGGCTTCTACAGGGCTTTCTGCCCTGCTGCAAGGGTGTTCTGTGGTCTCTCTGAGGCCTGCTGACCAGGAAGCTCCTGCTTCTTAGCACATTGATTGGGGCTTCCTGTGCCTTAGCTCTCATAGCTGCTCAGCTCAGGACATGGAGTTGGTGCAAGGACGCTTGTCTCCAGGGTGAGGCTGGAGGGAGCAGAAGGCAGAGGGGTGGGGGTGGGGGTGGGGTTGAAGAAAGACAGAAGAACCTGGGCTTTGTTCTTGCCCTTTATTTCCCTCTATGCAGATTGGACATCTTCACTCCTCTCAGCCTCACACATGGCTAGAAACCTTGTACCACCTTGCTTAAGCTGCCTACAGACACCTTTCAGTCCCTAAAGCAGATATACATACAGAGACTCAGACACACAAACACAGACATCGACACAGACACACACATATGCATACTCTCACACATGCACAATTACACACACACACACACACACAGAGACAGAGACAGAGACAGACAGACAGAGAGAGAGAGAGAGAGAGAGAGAGAGAGAGAGAGAGAGAGGCCAAGATCTGGAGACTCTACCTACCTACCATCACAGTAAAGCAACACAGTTGCCCAGATTTAGGAAAGTTGCCTGGCTCTTCTGGCTAGAATCTGGCATCAGTACCAGCCTCCCAGAGGCAAAGTGCCAGGCCAGGCCCACAGCCTTCTCAGATCACACACACCCTTCTCCAGGAAGTCTTCCTGACTGCTCTTCCCAGGGTAAAAGTCCCTTTAATGATTCTAGGAAATTTCTGCTGCATTGCCTGTCCCAGGACACAACTGGAACGAATCTGCTTGTCTGTTCACCTCCTTCCACTCACCCGGGACTGCATCCTCCTGCTGCTGCTGTGGTGTGTCCACACACTGTCCTTACCTGCCTCTGAAACTCTTCGCGGCTCTTGTACCAGCTAGGCCTGTTCTAACCTGCAGCCCCGTGGCCCTCTGTCCCTGCCCCCCATTCCCTCCTCCCACTTAAGAGTGCACAGGAGGGACCGGAACCACAAGGGTCACCCACAAGGCCCATGTCCTTCATTTGTGAGCTGTGTGGTGGGCAGGATTTACCTCGGCTTTGGGTCTTGGTATTTTCTCATCACTGAGAGAGACAGTTTGCAGGCCAGGCCAGAACAATTTAATAACGTCTTTAATAAACTCCCTGGCAGAGGCAGTCGGGAATCGCTGAGAGTAGGGTATACAGGGGACCAGGGGTCTGCAGTGACTGCACGGAGCACCAGCAGCTGTCAGCACCAGGTAGGAAAGGCCATCTGGACCTCATTGCTCCTGGCAGCCACGTGCAGAGGACTACAGATGGGGCAGGGGGTGCTGAGCCTAAGAGGGGATCTGAGGTTGGGGCTTTTGAGGGAAAGCAGGGCCTGGTAGACGACGCCTGGCCCCAGTAAGCCAATTGACAAAGGGATGGAAAAAAGATATTTTCCTGTGCCAAAGTAACTGATCCCTTCCAGGCCTGGCTTTCATTAGCCTAGGCTTCCTTCTTCTCACTGCAAGGGGCCCTGGAGCCACTGCAAAGCATACTGGGAAACAGGGCAGGGCAGGGTACAGAGTCCTCCCCTCCCCCATACTCCCAGGAGCTGCTAATGTCATCAAGGGAGTCTGCTCTGGGCCAGATGCTGGAGCAGACCTGTTGGACCTTCCTCATGCTAGCCTGGGCTAGTATTATGTCCTCATTTGCAAAGACAGGCTCCAAGGCTCTGCCCTGGTCTTTTGTCCACCTTCCACTCTCCAGATTTCACTGTCTTCTTCCATGACCTTGCTGGGGCACAGTGGGTGAGTCTTCTGTTTGTTTTGGGGCTGGGCCAGCTGGAAAGTTCTTGGGATCCCTGTGTCCCAGGTGCAGGCGGGCGGCAGAGCTAATGGATGTGCTTCCTCTCCTTTCCCATCCATGCTTTGTGCTTGTGGTCCTTGGAGACGCCTCTGAGTAAATATTAATAATGTGCCTCTGTGTACATTGGCTAGGAAAGAGAATGAACCACTTCCCACTCTACTGCTGGACTCAGAAGGGATTGTAACTACGAAAACAATGGGTCGCCTGGGCAGTGGCGAAGGGCCTGGCAAATGGAGCTGAGGCAGCACCAGTAGTCCCTGTCCCAGTCTGAATGCTGACACCCACTGGGTCCCACCAGCAAGCTGGGCCTGGACTTCCATTACACAGAGAGGTGTGTGTGTGTGTGTGTGTGTGTGTGTGTGTGTGTGTGTGTGTGTAGGGGAGGGGGATGGGCAGGTCCAAGATCTCCCTCTCAGGGCCCACTGTGCGTCTACAGCTGTGGTTTCCGCTTCTGTCTGTATGCCAGGTTCTGAGCTCAATGCCTCATCCAGCGGGCAGGCTTGGCACTCCCATAGGCTGCTTACCTCACCACCTCTTCCCAATGGAGGGATGTGATTGCTGGAGACAGAGTTGGTCTTACTATGTAGCGCAGGTTAGCCTCTGACTCCTGATCCTTCTCAGTGCTGGGGTTACAGGTGTGTGCCACCTGTAACATTCACTCTGAATAGCTCGTACGTGCAGAGGCATTGCAAGGAACACACATTTTTCTCCAAGGTGCTGGAGCTGAGAAGCAAAAGCAGGCTGGCTAGAGCAGAGCCTGTGTAGGGTGGCACAGGGTAGCTTGGCAAGACCCTGGCATCCTGCTGGTTCACAGGAACATAACAGGCTCATGGGCTGCCGAGCACTACCCCATCCTGCAGATGTGGAAGCTGAAACCTGCTGGGGAAGGAAGAGGATCTGAGCCTAGAGGGGATGCCAGCCTCCCTCACCTGCTGCCAGAGGATCAAAGAGAGACAGAACAAGGAGAGAGGAACAGAGTGCTTGAAGAGGACTTTGGGGCTGGGATGGAGGCGGAGAGGGAGAGAAGAGGGGATGGGAGGGAAAAGCCACTGGGCATAGCTCTGCCGGGGCAGGCAGATGTGGACAGCACACAGGTGAGGCGAGCACTTTCTACGTGCCCAGACCTTGTTACAGCCTGCAGCATGTCATCTTATTTACTCATCAGATGACCCAGTGCTGTCACACAGCTTGAGGGAACCAGGATCAAACTAGGATCAGACCTCAAAGTTGCCAAGCACAACAGCTCAACCTCTATACACCGATGGAGCTTCTGCTTGAAGAATGCTCCCCACTCCACCACTCTGCTGTGTAGCCTATGGCCGAATCACTTAATGTATCTGAGCCATCTTTCCTTTATTTATAAACCGGTGATGTAATATGCATAGGGTCAAAGAAAGGGGAAGATATCTTCGGACATATGAATTCTTTATGGGAGAGCAAGATTTGCCAGGTAGAGGCCCAGGTGAGCAGGTAGCAAGGTAAGATACTCAGGAACCTGCTGATCAGGGGCTCTGCAGAATCAAGGCTCACTTTTTTGGAGACATGGGATAGCAGAGTTGGGGTGGGGCAGAGCTGTCATCCTTCCCTCTAATCTCATAAACCTCCTTAAATGGACAAATTCAAGATGCCTGGTGCATATGTGGGGAGGCACCTGGAAGGGAGACAGCCGACCCTCGTGCTTGGCATGATCTAGGAGACACGGCCGGCGTCATAGGGGGTCTGTGCTTTGGAGCAGGAACCCCAGGAGCTGGCTGTGCATCCTGTGTGTACCAGCAGGACTGGAGCCCCTCCTGGCTGTTGGGTGCATGAGATGCACAACCTGGATACTCATGTCCACCTTACTGCCCTGATGGCTAAAGCACATCTGTCCATCAGAATCCAGCCTTGCTGTGTTCAGGACTCTCTTCCCTGCACTCTTCTCCCCACTCAGCGTCCTGCCCCGCCCCCCAACACACACACAATGGGAAGGTTCCAAACTTTAGAAAAAAAAATCAAGACCACAACTTCTGAGTTCAGAGTCCCACAGAGAGGAGTGATCTTTCCCAGCCAGCCGCTGGCCCCTACATCTCTCCATCTCTTCTTGTTGACACATTCCAGTCTCTGTTGTGACAAGGTTACAAAGAACCTTGTGTCCTGTGGACATGTCCCTGTCCTTGTGGCCCATGACTTCTTTAGTACATCTGACTCTTGAGATCCCACCCTCCTTCTGGAAGTTCCCTTACCTAGGTTTCTGTGACTTGGCTTCTTTCCTATGTTACCAGAGGAGGGGGATTCTAGAACTTTCTACACGTCAAAAGTGTAGCGTACAGGGTAATGATCAGCTGCCTCAGGAGGAAGAAGGCAAGAAGAGGAAAAGGCACTGTGTCTAGCATGCATGTTGTCTTAAATTACCCCAACAAAAGCAACGTAAGGGAGGGAGGGTTGATTTGCCTCTCGGTTCTAGGGTATAGTCCACATTCAGAGAGGGCACACTGACAGGGGTTTGAATCACGTGGTCACATGTGCACACAGTTGAGAGCAGAGACGTAACCAATGCCTGCAAGCTCGTGCTGATCCCGCTTTGTCTACTCTCACACAACAGACTTCCCTGCTTAGGGAACGATGCCACCCATGGTGGGCTGAGTCTTCCCATCTGAATTAACGCAATCAAGACAATCCTCCTTAAACTCACCCACAGACTGATCTGGTCTAGACAATCCTCCATTAAGACTCTTCACAGGTGACTCTTTGCTGTGTCAAGTTGACAATTAAACCATCGCCACAGGAGGGACACAAGGTGCCAAGGACAATCCCAGTGGTCATTGGTTCCAGTTATCAGCACCCACAGGAGTGCCCTAGGGGTGCCCAAGACATCTGGTTCTCACCACCCCCTGGAAGGGGGTTACCATTGGTGTTCCTATTGAAAAGATGAAGAGGAGATATACACCAGAAAGAGAAATGGGTTTGTCCAAGGGCACCCGAGAAGCTGGAAAATAGATGGCTCTCTTTTCTTTGGAAATGTGTTCCTTGAATCTTCCCTTGCAACATTTGGAATCTCTGTTGTTGTTGTTACATTATAAGGGATTGCTACCTGTTGTTACACATCACTTGAGAACACCCCAGCTCCCTCTGCCCCCTCCCCCCTGCTTTTCTACTTTGCTTTCATACTCTGTTGATCCTGCCCTCTGGGCCATAGATACTCTTAATTCAATTTATGTCCATGTTTTGAGGCCACTCTGAAGAGCAAATGGGCCATGATCAAGCTCTAGTTAATTTTGCCCCCAAATGAACCCCACAACCACTTTCCATCAGGGTTCCATTAATGTCTTTGCAGAGGAGGGGGTAGGTGGCACCCTGTGGAAAAGCGCAGTATTTCCCCATCACAAGGCCCAGTGTTTTGGAGACCCACAGCAGCAGGAACTTCAAGCAGACCTGGACCCAGTAGGCTGTGTCCCACTTGTATATCCAACTTCCACTGGGAATGAGGTTGCAGTTCAGCTGGGGATGAGGCAGGGGTTCAGCTGGGGATGAGGCAGGGGTTCCATCAGGGATGAGGCAGGGGTTCCGCCGGGGATGAGGCCGTGGCTCACTCTTTGTGTGCAAGCTCAGAACCTGGCCCCCAAGTGTCCTGCACCACGCATTGCTGGATTCCTCATAGGGTGCTTCTCCACAGCCCGCAGCTGCTGCCTCTGCGACCAGGGCTAATCTGAGACTGAGGTTTCATCTCCACAGTCAATGCCATTACTGCCACTGCCATTGATCAGCTCACAGTTCCAAGCACCCAAAAATGCCTCCCTTCTGGGCCAGGAGACTGGCATTTTTTTTATTCTCTGTAATCTCCATTCAGCTTTAACTCTTTCGTTCACAAAATGTCGGTGTCCTGAATGTGATGATGGTGGGTTGCAGTTCTGTAGCCTCCCCTCCTTCCACCCCCAGGGGCAGCCTGTCCAGTACAAGGCCCACAGCATCACATGGGGCCTGTCCTCTGGTGCCTTCCTTGCCCTCAGACCATCCTTCTGTGTGACCGTTTCCAAAATCCCCTCGCTTTTATTTTTCCTCACCTTAGACCTGACCTAACATGTCTCCTCAGGAAGCTGGCTACCCAGTCTATTCTTGCTCCAGACCCAAGATCCTCATCAAGAATTGTGCAAAGGTCCAGCTCACTGCTGATCCTTTCTATGGGAGCAGATGTGAGCCCCACTCCTTGAGCTTCTTTAGCTCAGCAGTGATAGTTGAGTGATGGGTGGGTCCCCCCTGCCCTCCCTAAAAGTTGCTGGTTCCCATTAGTATGGGTGCCCATCTGTGGTCATCAAACACCATACTCTGCTTCTCCCATTGAGTGGCTCCCACCAAGCTAAGCAGATAAACATGGATATATCCAAGGGAGGCCCGAGGAAAATCAATAAGTAATAAAAGTTAACATGGGAGCAAATGAATTAGCAGAGGGAGCCAAAAGAGTGTCTGCCATGTGATGTGTGCCGAGCTCTGTGGGGCCGGAGCCTGGTGGGGGTCCTTTGCTAAGGAGTGGAGGAGGTTCTGAGAGTTAGAATAGGAAGGCCCTGCTCTCCCCCCCCCCCCGCCAGGCTCCTGGTAGCTATGGGGGCTCTTTACCAGGCGACAGTGGGAGAAAGCGGACCGGGAGCACTCCAGCATCTTAATCATCCGGCCCACTCATCCATTCAGAGGCTACAGCCTAAGCATTTGTCTTCCTCACATCAGGCCAGTATCTCAGAGTGAGCTCTGTTACTCTGCCTGCTTCATACCTTGTGTCTGTCCCACACTAGCAGTGTCTCTCAGGCCACTGACATAACCTTTCTGTGCCAGGTTATTTCTATCTGAGTTCCTGCCTCCACCTCCCAACTGCCGGAGTTAAAGGTGTGCGCCATCGTGCCTTGTCTGTACGCGGTTCTTACATCTGTAAAATGGGGCATGCTAGTGTAGGTGTTCTTGCTGGAGCTGTCGAAGAATCAAGAACCACAGTTCACTCAAAGAGCTTGTGTAATGTTGGCAGAGGGCCAGCTCTGGATAAATACTGGATAAATACACTGTCTCACTGTCCTGTACCCTGCTCGGTCCAAAGGCATCTCAGCTTCTCCCTCGGGGATCACAGGAAGCCACACTCAGGGAGGTGGGCAGCTTTCCCAGCCTCTACATTTTCCAAGTGGACCCAGGCATCCACCGCATGTCCTTCTGCTGTGCTCTGACCTCCCACGAGTACCTCTCATCTTTTTAGCAGATGGACCATCAGCTCCACAGCCACAGGTGAAGAGGCCACAGTGTCAGGTCCCAGCCCCTAAAATGACAATTTGGGTTCAGCATAGGCTGGAGTCTGACCCAGTAAACACTCAGCACTCCTCAAAAACCTTGCAAAGAGTGGGTTTCTCTTTGCAAGGAAAAGCTATCACTTTCTCAACTGCTCCTACAATCCCTGCTCCCATCCCCAGCATCTAGTTCTCTATTAACTCAGAGAAACGTTCAATAGATCAGGGCCAAGCTGGTTCCCAGGCTTTTCCAGCTAACCTGCCCCATTTCTGCCAGAGCAGGGTCCCCTCATTACTGGCAGGACTCCCCCACACATTTTGCTATCCTCTCTGTTCCCAAAGTCCTGACAATTGTCAGTTTGCCCTTCATCCTTTCTTTTCTCTCTGGTCCTCTCCCTGTCTCTGAGAGGTAGCCATGGCAGGCTCCCTCTGATGCCACAGGCTGTTTTTTCTCTTATTCACAATAAAAACTTTTCATTCTATTAATGGAATGGCATGTGGGCAGTTTCTTTACTGTGATGTGCCCCCTTGTGTACAGAAAGCTTGGATAGGCTCATGCTTAACACAAGGTTACCCAAATGGTCCATGGAGACTTGAATTCAGTTCTGACTCACTCCAAGAAACAGAGAATCAAGCAGATGTTAGCTTGAAAAGTGAAGAGAGAGAGAGAGTCTTCATGTTTTGATTTATTCTGTTTTTCTTGCCTGTAAAGAGATCCAAATGTGGCAACCCCTGTCTGTGGGTTAGGGGTTCCTGACACTGAACAGGATCCAGGTTCGTTCTGACCTGACACCTACAATATGTGTGCCTTCTTGTCCTCAGGGTTGAAGCCTCACAGTCATAAAATGGCTGTTACAGTTCCAGGCGTCACATCTGAATAGAACTTAGGAGGCAGATGGGTTGTCAGGAACAAAGGCTCAGGAGAGACAGAGGGAACAGGACACATTAGCAGGACTGAAAATGTTCCTGTGGCCCAGGCAGATCCTTGTGGGGATGGAGTGATCAAGGACTGGGAAAACAGAGGATGAAGTGCAGAGGGCTCCAAGGGACCTTGACAGCTGTGTAGATGGGTTTAACCTTGAACCTAAACAGTAGGAGGCCATGAGCTCCAGGCTCTAATCCAAACACAGCTCAGATACGCCCCCTGCTGAAAATGAAAGCTTAGAGCACACAGGTTAGAGATGATCATGGCGAGCACTTTATTAATTAGGCATCCCGAATACATTAAACCTGGGCATTTAATTTAGATTTACAGGGATAATTTGGATTTATGAGACTAGTTATCACGCATTAAGCACGGGAATGCCTGTTGGTTTCATAGGCGACGTTTACTGAAGCACGTGAAAGAAAACTATGGACCATTTAATTACCTCCTGTTAGCTCAGAGTTGCAGGAAGTCTGGGGAGGGGTCTGCATCCTCCAAGTGTGGGTTCTCCTGGGGGTGTGATCTCTCCCTCCCCTGGGTGGTGGTTTTACAGACACTGGGTGATGTCAAACCCTTCATGGTCCATGTGGTCTGGGCTCTCTCATCTGGCAGACAGACCTGGATGGGGTGGGAGCCTCCTCAATGGGAGTCTGCAGCCAAGTCCTGCATAAGCTTTGGTGCATCTTATATTTGATGGATACCATCCCTGCCTCCCTTTAATGAAAAGGAAACATGGACTCTGACAGGCTTATAGCACTCTGGGGCCCACAGCTATGAGCTAAAAGACACATGAGTACACGGTAGTGCTTCTTAGTACCACGTGTCTGCCTGCTGCTGCTCCTCCTCTTGCTGGTGTGTTGGGGGCTGGGTGCACAGACTCATGACACAGCCCAAGACACACCATGCAGCCTCGCTAGGCAGACGCAAGACAGCAAGCTGGTTACATGTGTTGGAATACTGCTTGATGGTTCCTCTGCAAGGGGACGACAGACTGTGCTGGAGATGCTAAGAGTGGTGTGGTGGAGTGCCCAGGGAGCCAAACACGGATGAAGGCAAGAAGCTGGGATCCCAGGGCAGCCTGGTGATGGCTTACCAGCATGTACCAAGCACTTGTTATGTGCTGGGTGCTGAGACTTGAATTTTACCTGTGTGACTTTTGTATGACCTGACTGTGAACACTATTCACAGAGGGCTAGTGTTCTGCTTCCCCTTGAGCACCATCAAACCCATTCCAGACCCACACAACTACTGGGTGACTACTAGTCACCCATCTAGGACAGGGAACTGCCAGGCACGTCACCGCAGCTCAAGAGCCACCATCGGTAAACACTGATGTCACTTAACCTACCTTCTATCTCTCCCTTCCCAGGATAAGTTTATACCTCTGGCCTCCCAAGCCCTGTGTCCTCCCCGAGTCTGTCACTCACTGAAGGTTACCTTTGCCCCTTCAGTGCTGGGGAAACTGAGGCCACTGGATACTCTGCCTTGTTCCTGATCCAGCCTGGTCCTCCTCTGGTGAGAGCCCTAGCCTCTGATTCCCATTGGACCAGTCCTCTGCCTCTAAGGATACTGAGCTCGGCCCTTCCCCCCCCCCTTTCTATTTCTGTGTCTCAGCTTCACCACTTAACACTTCCCAATGGCATCCCACCTTTGACCTCAAAATGAACCCTTTCTCTTGACTCCCTGACCTCCTGAACCCCAGCCTCTCTGCCCATCAACAGCTGCGGCAGCTTCTTTTCCCAGGTGGGCTTTCAGGCCAGTGACCTTTCAGAAGCGTGTAGAAAAGGCTGCGGTTAACCCATCTAACATTCTCTGGACCCATCCTGACTCGTCCCACAGCAGCACTGCTTTCCAGCACACCTAGAGCCTCCTTCCTTCCAGCCTCTCCTCCTCCCAAGCCCAGGTTTGGTGTGGCACCTGGACACATGCTCAGTTGTGAGCAGTTGCTGATGTCCAAGTGTGCCTGGGACACACAGAAGAGGCCCTGGCATGGAAATGACGCTGGGGCCTGTCCCCTGCTTTCCAAGTAGGTGAGTGCGATCCCCACATTTTTAGACACCCCTAGGGAGTGGCTCTCTGCCCTCAGTAATACACACCATAGATGC
The DNA here is from genome assembly GCA_030556225.1 of Cricetiscus sungorus. NCBI lineage: Eukaryota > Metazoa > Chordata > Mammalia > Rodentia > Cricetidae > Cricetiscus > Cricetiscus sungorus. Next base: position 125,766,144 of record JANBXA010000734.1, on the reverse strand, counting down.
TTTCTCTGTTGGCTTTTCTCCCTGACACACACTTTGCTCCTTGCCTACTGGGTCCTGAGAATCACCTTCCACACCCTGCCCTGGAGTCACCCATCTGGGACAAACACCTTCTCTATACTTGCCACATAGAAGCCCTAGCTCTTTTTTTTTGTTTGTTTGTTTGTTATGTTTTGGGTTTTTTTTTTTTTTCTGACATCCACTATCTTGTCAAAACTGTAAGTATCTCAGTACATCGGGTTCATTTTACTTTTGAATCCCCATTGCTACCATGGTACCCTGCCAGAGACACAGCTGTTAAATGTTCATTGAGAGAGGGGAAAGAGAATGAATTCATGCATGGGAAGTGTCTTCAGTGTCCCTCAGCTCTCTGGTCAGACCCTATGAAGCAAGTGACACTGAGAAGTCTGTGTGGCCCTTTCCAAGTTGACCCTGGCCATAGGAGATCACCTCTCATATGCATGGTGTCTCCTGTGTTTAACGGTTCCCATCCTCTGCGATGCCCTCTGTTCCAATCAGCCCCTGGAGCCTTCTTGCCCGAAGGCCTCAGAGTATGGAGTGTCCCAGTGAGGGATTCCCACTGCAGTTAAATTCGAATTAACCTCCCAGCATGAGTCACTGTGGGGCAGTAGCTCTTTCAGTTGAAGCTCACCTAGAAGGGCCCAGAAAAACCACCTGTTTGCAGCCAATGAAAGTGGCATGGGGAGAGGGATGATTGCTTTTGCTCCATATTTGGCTCAAGTGGATCCGAGGCCCAGGGATTCTAGAGAAACAATTAAAATTGTTGCCCGGGATCCCAGCAGGATGATGTTGGTGGGCTGTATTGCCTGCGCTGGGGTAGGCTGGTATCCCTGAGCATGTCCAAAATACTTAGGGCCCTCATATATAGTGTTCCTATCCTCCGAACAGTAATGAGAGAGAGAGAGAGAGAGAGAGAGAGAGAGAGAGAGAGAGAGAGAGAGAGAGAGAGAGAGAGAGAGAGAATAGACTTGCAGAGGGAAAAGGTGACACCATAAAGTGAGTGAGGATGGAGCCAGGAGGTGGGGTGTGAGTCTAGACACGAGCCCCCATTCCTAGGCAAGAAAGGCAGGGTGGGGCCCAATTGACATCTACTACCCTCCATAAGCCACTAGGCCTGTGTGGTCCTGCCTAACTTTGCTCTTGTTTCAGCCATACAGGGGCTTCTAACCTAGACTGAGCTCTAAGAAACGCAAGTGCACAAGACAGACAGACATTCCCTTGGCTGACCCAGTACCTGTTCCCAACCTCCTAAGCTGTGTTCTGTACATGCACATGACATACTGCTGACCCCAGAAGGGGCTTATGGGCACTTTGTAACCCAGGGCAAGCTGCCTTTGCCTCTGTGGTGCTCCATGTTATCATCTGAGGATGGAGAGTAAGATGGTCCCTGTGACAAACTGACCTAGCTTCAATCTAGAGGGTGAAGGCAGATGATGAAGCTCTGCAGATCCAGCCCTGAGACTCTGCCCCCTCCCCAGGCACATCTTAAGGGACTCTGCACCTCTCAGACTGACCAAAGCCCACACTGAGGTAGAGCACGATCTGGTCACATGACACAGGAAAAAGATCCCCAGACAAGGTGGGCGCTGCCTCATCCCATGACAGAGCAGTCATAGATGGGCTTCTGACTCCCAACTACCAAAGCGTGGCAGTTTCTTCCCAATGGTCCCTAAAGCACAGCTTACTGTCCACACACAGTAGTTGATCCAGGCCAATCTTGACTTCTGAGGAGACTAGAACAAGAACACAGATATATGCCCACATACCATCTGCTGAAAAATTTAAAGTTATAAATCAATCCAGCACACTATGTCTTAAGTTATGTCTCATTCCATTTTACTTTCAGTTTCATAGCAGACAGGGTAACCAGGTTTAATTTTAGAATCCTTACACCTCAAGTGTTCCACCCGGGAAGGTAGATTCTCAGGAAAACTGACCGTGGTCTTGGCTTCCAGATTCTCCTTGTCTTCCTAACTTGGATCCCAAGAGTGCCCCCCTCCCATACCATATGTGGACATCTTAAGCTTTTCTTAGTTTTAAGTGAAGTTCTTATTAGCCACATTGGGTGCCAAATGTAGCATGCATGTTTTCCTCCAGCCTGCCTGGTCCCGCCGCCACACCAGCCCCCAATAACATGCAGAGACTCTGTATTTGATATAAGGCTGTTGGCCAGGTACTAGTTTGTTACTGGCTAGCTCTGTCTTAGTGATTAACCCATTTCTACTATTCTAAGTATTTTCACGTGGCTCATCTTACCGGCCAGAGTGGCTGGCATGCTACCTCTCCGGGCTCTCCATGTTGACTCCTCCTTACTATTTCCTCTTTCCTCCTAGTCTCCTAGCCCCACCTATTTTGCTTTCCCATTGGCCAACAGTGCTTTATTCATTAACCAGTATGAGAAACATATTTACAGAATAACATCTCCCATCATCTCCTCTTTTCTGTCTAAAAGAAGGGTTTTAACCTTAATATAGCAAAATATACCATACAACAGTTATCAAATAAGAATCGCAGTTAACAATATTTAGTTCATTAACATTTTGTAAGACTTAAAGAAAATATCATCTATCCTATCTTTGTGAGTCTAAAGTCCTATATGCAACTTATCTTTAATCCCAACTAAGGAAAACTATAACCATAACTGTCTTCAACTCCTTCAAAGGCCACAGAAGGATAATATATAAACTCTAGAAATGACAGAGACAACTCACTGCCTGGTCAGTTACCTGAAGTTCTTCTGTAATGTTCCATCTTCAGCCCATAGGCCATAGTGTGTCTCCAGACTCCTCAGCAAAGCAGAAAACTTTAAACTGTCCACCTGTATTGGCAGTTTGTAAGTCATTTTTCTCTGTGTCCTATAGACTGTCTGGCAGTCTCTTCCATGAAGCAGGAATCCTGTAGCAATGTCCATCTTGTTTCAGCAGTCACTTTTCTGTGGGTCCTGCACATCCAGTTTATACAGCATATAGTCAACAGTCTAGACAAGAGCAGTATCTTGCCAATATGGCTAGTCTTGCCATATTGAAAGCAAACTTCATCATGTGTTTCTTCAATGTCCATCTTCCTTTCTGACACAGGTGATGTTGCCAGGAGCAGTTATGTCTCACTATCAAGAAAATCCCTAAACCATTTTAAATGCCATATTCTGTAGGTCTTTGAAAGGTTTGAAGAATGCCTATTCATCTCAAATACATCTCTGTATATCTAGAAATCCTAACTAACTTAACTCCAAGTTTTGACTATCATAGGTAACTCTCTAATCTGTACTAAATTATACATTACATTTTCAATGATCTATATAAACACAATACCTAAACAAGAGGAAAAATATACATATCACAAAATTGACCTTAAATTTGTATCAATAAATGAAAATCCATTCCAAAATAAAGTATTCATATCTAAACCATAATTTCCTTTTTACCTTTAAAAAGATTGCTCGTGTCATTAGCCATTTACAACCAAGCCCACTTAAATGAAAACAAACATTTATAAACAATATTTGGGAATTTGGGCGTTGTTCTTTCCACACTGCTTCCTGATGGTAGGGGGCGCTGTCATGGGGATGCTAAGAAGACGCAGAAATCTTGGCAGTAGTCTGCAAGGCTGCTTTGTCCCAACTGCTTTGAATGTTGGATCACCTGGGGTGCTGTCTCAGGGGGTCTGGCTTGATCAAACCATGTTAATCTGGAAGGAATCCACAGCTTTTCTTTTTCTGTGAAAAAAAATAGAAATCCTTTTCCCCAGTAACTTGTCCTTAGACTTAAATTTTGAAGTCAAAGCATTTTTAAAATATATAAATTGAATTAATCCAGCAGCATTTGTTTTAACAGTTGTTGTTATTTTCTCAGCAAACAATTTAAAGACAACAGAATTGCATATAGTATCCAAAGTTTCTCTGTGCTTTCCATCTTTACATGGCTTTTTTATTACTCTATTTCTTTTACTTTTATTTTTGCATATTTTGAGACAGGGTTTCTCTGTGTAACTTTTATCTGTCCTGGAATTCACTTTGCATACCAGGTTTACTTTGAAATTACAGAGATCTGTTTGCCTCTTTGCCTCCTGAGTGCTGGGATTAAAGGCGTGTGCCACCACCCCCAGTTACTCTACTTTTTTCTTTTTAAAACCATTGTATCCTGCTTCTTTTTCTCTCCCAAGCCAACGTGTATTTTAAAACACACTGTAAACCTTTATTGCTAGCTCTAGTACATACCAATGAATTGTTAGCAGAGCTCTTTAAAAGCGGTTTTTTGCCGCTTATACTAATTTTGGAAACCTCCGTTAAAGGAGCCGTGCAAATCTTTGTCTCTCACAAAACAGAGTCCAACCCAGAAAAATGCTGCTACCAAGAAGCTTTGCTTGTCTCTGTTCTTTTGTTTCTAAAACATTCCTTAAGCTTTTCTTAGTTTTAAGTGAAAGTTCTTATTAGCCACGTTGGGTGCCACCTGTAACGAGTATGTTTTGCCCCGCCGCCATGCCAGCCCCAAATAACACGCAGAGACTCTGTATTTGATGTAAGATTGTCGGCCAGTTAATATTTCTTACCAGCTAGCTCTGTCTTAATTATTAACCCATTTCTACTAATCTAAGTATTTCCACGTGGTCTCATCTTACAGGCGAGAACAGCTGGTGTGCTATCTCTCCAGGCTCTCCATGTTGACTCCTCCTAACTACTTCCTCTTTCCTCCTAGTCTCCTAGCCCTGCCTGTCTTGCTTTCCCATGCCAACAGTGCTTTATTCATTAACCAGTATGAGAAACATATTTACAGAATAACATATCCCATCAGAAAGGCATGTAGCTCAAACTGTTCACAGTGGCAGAACAGACTCTGACACATCTGTGCTATTGTCACTAAGTAGAAAGGGCAACCAAGACAATGTCTTGTGAGTCTGAATTGTCACTTTCACGGGCATGGAGAGTCCGCCTCTATAGAAGGCAATTTAGATCAATACCCAACGTCAGGTCAGGAGACCTCTGTGCAGGATTCTGGAAGGGACACTCGGAGCAAACGGTAGTTATAAGAATATCTATACTTCCTGTGGGTTCAGAGGAATCCCCACCATTGGGGGGGGGGTTCCTCGAGATCTCCAGCTTGGGGGATGTCACTGCCTGACAGGGCACATCTTCTGTGTTGTGACCTGTTCCAAGGGCGACTTCTTGAGTTTCATCTCCACTCGCATTGGAAATTGCCATTACCTCCCAATTCCAGGTTGCAGAATTGCTGTTCAGGGTCCTGCAGTGGGCGCGCGGAAAGACTGTGGGGCTGTGGAGACTCATATTCCTCACCCGTACCCCAACACATAGTCAGGCTAGCCTTCGCTGAGGATGACCTTGAACATCTGATCCTCCTGCCTCCACCTCCCGAGTCCTGGGATTACTGGTGTACAGCACTATACCTGGCTTACATAGTGCTGGGGATGGAACCCGGAGTCTCATTGTGCTAGGCAAGCATTCTACCAATGGAGCCACATCCCTTAGCTTTAGTTCATATGCTTTTGAACTGTTTTACAGCCCCTGCCCCAGGTGGCTCCCATCTCTCATCCTAGAAGGTAAGATGTTTTTGTGGTCCTGGCTCACCACTTACGAGAGAGGTGAGGAATTACCAACTCTATACTCGATGCTTTGAACAATTTTGAAAGACTAAGGGATATAATGACTCTGGCTGCTGTTCCCAGCATGGCTGGACGGAGTAATAAAGAAAATGAATGAGCTCAGGGAGTCCATTTCCCAGCCCCGCGTGTGTATAAACAGCCTAAGGGCTTGGCAGTGTGCCCTGAAGGAGAATCTCCCCTCCCACCGCCATAAGGCTGAGGCTGGTGAACACCAGACACCAGACCTCTCATGCCCTTGCTGTCTTAGAGATCAAGTTATGCTTTTGGCACTGCAGGCTGCTATCGTTACAGCGAAGGCACTGATGGGATGAGAACAGGATCCCTTAAATTGAGATGGAAACCTGTAGGAGGCTGCTGACCAGACTCCTAAATTCAGATGGGTCTATTCTGCCAGGGACATAGTATCTTCACCCTCAATAGCATCACCATCCTGAGGTACTGACCTTCACTAGTGCAGTTCCCATCAGACCAGGCTGATGACCCCATCGGCCCACCCCTCCCTGCATCTTTACCTCTAGAGCTACAGCCAGAATCAACAGGTGAGGGACATAGTGCGATGTAGAGGATGTATGCTACGGGACTAAAGAACTCAGGTTTTATATATGCAGAAGTCTGGAGAATGTGGGGTTGGTTTGGGGTCTGGGGATAATGGTGGAAAGATCCCATTGAGCAGAGATTCTGGGTTTGATGTTGTGGCTCACGGAGTTAAAGATGACATTGTCGTGATTTGAATGAGAACAGCCCCTGGAGACTCACTCACAAATTTAAAGTTTGGGCTACTGTTTGGGAAGGATTAGGAGGTGTGGCTTTGCTGGAGGTGGTATGTACGCGCCTGCCCTCGCCAGCAAGGAAGACGCGACTCGGGGTAGATCTTCTTCATGCAGTTTTAATCAGGATCCTTTAAACATGTTGCTTCTGGCCCGCAGGGAGAGAGGGAGAGCGAGAGGGGACCCCTGCACAGGCTTAAATACCCTTGAGCTAACCAACCCCAGTGAGCCACGTGGACCCTGCAGATAGGCTACTTTAATGAGGAAGCAGACAGGCTGAACAGATTTAACCGCTTGTTTACCCAGAGAGTATTTACCAGCCGGAAGGTGTAAGGCAGAAGCCAGTGCCACTTTAAGGCGTGGCACTACGCGGTTCTCTAGAGTGGTATGTCACTGATGGTGGGCTTTGAGGTTTCAAAAGTCCATACCATTCCAAGTTACCCCCCTCCCTCTGCTTTTGGAGCAGATATAAGTTCTCAGCTACTGATCCAGTGCTATGGGAGGCAGACTTGTGAGAGACAGTGTTCTCCTCTAAAGGCCTATCCTTAGATCATCACTTATGTGATAATTGGATCCCAGAGTGGCAGAACCAAGTACAAGGACTCAATAGCTAAAGGCAAGGTGAGCATGCTTTCAGTATAGACAGTAGAGGCAAGGTAATGTTCATGATGGTCTGAAAGTTCCTCAGTGTTCTCAAAAGAGACACAGAAAAGTAGTGTACAAAGTCTTACTCAATCAGTGGAGGCAACAAGGTCCTGGGGCAATAGAATGACAGTACCTTGAATCACAACACCAGTCACAGCTCCTCAACCTATTCCTAGACTTGAGCTAGTTACAGAGCCCACAAATAACAGGGAAGTCATGTCTCCTTAAGAAAGGACCCCCAAACCCTCCAGGGAACTGCAGCTTATTACAAAGGCAACTGTACACTCAGACTAAGGGAAATATAGACCTTTCAGAGAGGTCTGGACATTGGCTCTGAGAGAACCCAAATAACTCCTCACCCCTTAGTCAGAGCACAGACAATGGAGGGCAGGTGAATTTCAGATATAATTCAACTCACAGCAAGTCCTGTGGGTCCCTGAGCTCATCCAATGGCTCATCTCTGGTCCCAGAGCACATAGCTGGAATGGCATACACTTGGCAGACTCACCACATTAGTTCTCCGACCTGGGGGGTGAGGGATTTGATTGTGAGAAGGTCCACATGGAAACTTTAGAGAGAGAGCCATTAAACATTAGCACTGCCGTGAAGGACCTGAGAGATTCCACCATACCCCACTTAACTCCTTAATTTAGCCCATGCAAAGGATGGATGGATGTTGGAGAATGACTGTTGAAAGTCTAATGAAGGGATGACACCAATTGCAACTGCTATGTCAAATGTGGTTTCTTTGCTTGGTAGATTACCATCCCTCCTGGCACCTGGTATAAGGCTATTGATCTAGAAAGTACCATTTCCTTTACCCCACCCCAAAGACTCTAGAAACACTCTGTTCACAGGTGACAAGGCCAGCAGTACACCTCCACTGTCCCACCTCAGGGGTTTTTCAACCCTCCAGCCCCGGGTGACAGAGCTGTCATACTGGTCTACCATATCAATGGCATTACTCTGACTAGACCAAAGGAACAACAATGACTCTAGACTTGATGACAATGCATATGCACATCAGACTGTGGGAAATAGATCTAACTAAATTTCCAGGACCTTGTACCACAGTGGAATTTCTAGAACTCTAGGGATGCAAGGTATGTGGAGATACTCCTTGAAGGTGGGTAAGAAGATGTTCCTGGTCCCTCTTATCACCAAGAAAGAAGCAAAATGTTTACTGTGAAGTTAAAAGAGGCACGGATATCCATAAAACCCAACAGAACATCCCAGAAAGTGACTGGGGGACACGTATAATCACCTGGTTGGGAAGGAGGGTGTTTTCTGGCTGGAAGCACAAATTGTTGAACAGGTCTTTACAGACAGACAGTCATAGCTTAATAGATCATTGCCGTGACAGAATTCCTGGTGGGAAACAGCTTAAGGATTGAAGTGTATAGTGCACTCTGTCTTGAGATTTAAGGGGATAGAGCTTATCATAGAAGGAGAGGTGAGATGGCAGGACTGTGGCAGCTGGTCACATTGTGTCCACAGACAGGAAGTGGTAAGGGCTGGATGCTGGTGTCCAGTTCTCTTTCTCTTTTTTCTTCTCTCTGGCACCCAGCCTACAGAATGGTGATGGGAGATGTGATTCTGTATATATGTTTCTCATACTGGTTAATAAAGCACTGTGGCCAATAGAAAACTAGATAGGCGGGGCTAGGAGACCAGGAGGAGGAAAGAGGAAGTAGAAGGCGGAGTCGACATGTAGCCCGGGAAGAAGCAGGAAGCCTGCCGCACGGCTCCCCGTTAAGATGACCACGTGGAAATACTTAGATAAGTAGAAATGGGTTAATAATTAAGGCAGAGCTAGCCCATAAACAATAATGATAACTGGCCAATAGGATTGTATCAAAAAAAAAAAACCATGTTTCTCATACTGGTTAATAAAGCACTGTGGCCAATAGAAAACTAGATAGGCGGGGCTAGGAGACTAGGAGGAGGAAAGAGGAAGTAGAAGGCGGAGTCAAGATGTAGCCCGGGGAAGGAGCAGGACGCCTGCCGCGCGGCTCCCCAATAAGACGACCACGTGGAAATACTTAGATAAGTAGAAATGGGTTAATAATTAAGACAGAGCTAGCCCATAAACAGTAATGGTAATTGGCCAACAGGATTGTATCAAATACAGAGTCTCTGAGTGTTATTTGGGGCACACGTGGTTGCAGGACAATGGCGGCAGGACCAGGAGGCTGGCAGGAGACCTGCTGTAACAGAATGGTACCTCTCACATTCAGTATGAGTTTTCCCACCACTTCAGGGTTACTTCTCTGAGAACTCCCTCAAAGACATGCCCAGAGGTGTGTCTCCCAGGGAACTTCAAATCCAGCCAAGTAGACCATGAAATTGAGCCAACACACTGACTTAAAACTTAGAGATGACTTATAACAAACCACTCCTATTCAAAGCGTAGAGGTTGAGCGTTCAAAGGGATACTTTTATTGAGATGTAACATACATGCAATAATCTGCACAGGTAAAAAGCACACATTGAGTTAAATCTGTCAATTTTTTTGATGGATTTTGTTTCAATTGCACTATCACCACAGTCAAGATATTGAATATAATCATTTTCTACTGCCTCTTGATGACCCATCCCTCACACTGCCTCCCACTCACCCAGGAAGCCACTTCTCTCCCTAGTGCTGCTATAGATGATATAGAATTGTGTATACAAGAAATCACATCAAATGTTCTCTTTTTGTCTGTGTTCTCCAGTATGCCTAATTATTATGCAGCTCATCTGTGGTATATATCCATGGTTCATTATTTTTACCATCAACATTTTATCTATTTCTAGAAAATAAATGTTTAATTTTAGAATGTATGTTAGTTTTCTACCACTATAACAAATTAAATAATTTAAAGAGAATTAGCTTATACAAATAATAGGTTCATTTGGTCTTGTGGTTTTAGAGGCAGAAAGTCATTAGGTTTCTGGTGGAGGTGCTGGATGGTGGGGACGCTGGATGGTGGGGGTGGTGGGTGGCAATTATGAGGAACAAGTAGCAGACTGAACTTCCTGCCTCATGGCTAGAAAGCAAAAGAGAAAAAGGCTCTCATTTGGTTTCACTTCCTAAAGGTTGTTGCACTGCTTCTCAAAAGCACAATCCCAGGACCGAGACTTCAGCATATGGGCCTCTGGGGACATTCAGCATCTAGATGACAGCAGTTTTGGGATGACAGGAGTTGTGGAAACAGCACCAGACATTTCCAGACACTCAATTCTTTGATATATAGTTTGTATATTTTGTTCGTTTAGGGTTCAGCTTTAACATCATCCTGGGCATCTGAACTTAGATACTCAGTCACATGCAGGAGGCACTTCATGCACTGGACCATCTCCACAGCCCTGAATCATATCTAATAGCACAGAATGCAGTCCCATAGTCACACACATTTGAATGCCTGGTCCCCGGTTGGTGAAACTGTTTGGAGAGGATTAGGGGGTGTGGCCTTTGTGGAGGGGGTGTGGCATTGGGGGTGAGTCTGAGGTTTCTAAAGCCCAATGCCAGGCCCTAGTCTCCCTCTACCTGCTGCCTGTAGATCAGGATGTAAGCTCTCAAGCCCCATGCCCACCTGCCGCCACCATGCTTTCTGTCATGATGACAATGGACCAACTCTTTGAAACTCTAAGCCACCCCAGTTACATGCTTTTTTTTTTTTTTTTTTTTTTTTTTTTACAAGAGTTACCTTGGTTGCGGTGTCTTTTCACAGTAATAGAGCAGTAACTAAGTCTCATCTGTAGTCATAAAAATTTTCTAGTGCTCCATTCCGATCTTTCATGTTTGTCTTGAGGCTCTGTTGTTGGGTACATGCACATTTTGGATTGTTGTGCATTCTTGACCAATTACTCCCACTCACATAAACCACCCAGTAGAGGTTATTTCTTGATCTCTATTTTGTTTTGTCTCATGTGAATATAGAGTTTTAGTGACTTTGCATAGATTTCGTACCTTTTAACTTTTGTCCCTTTGGTATTTTCACGCAGTCTATATTAACAAGTGGGATATAGTTGGGTCTTGCTGTTATATTCTGTCTGGAAATCATTGGTTCATTAACACTTTTTGTGTTATTGTGATGACTGAGCCAACTGCCACTATCTTAGCTGCTTCTTAATCTTTAATTTTTGCTGTTTCTTTTTATTTTTCTTCTTTCTCTTGAGCTAATAACATTTTAATGATTTTTTTATTCTTTTTCTCTTGTTAGTGCTTGCCATGGTGTTTAAATATTCATTTAAATTAATCTGAGTATTTCCTCAAATAATACCATGTCACTCAAGAATAGTGTGACTGCCCAAGAGTGGTTTATTTCTCATTCTGACCCCTTAGTCTTGTGCTATTCTTGTTGTCTATCTCAATTTCAAACATACTGAAATCATATATTATTGTTATTTTTCTTCAGTCAGTCATTTATGCTTTAGAGCAATTAAATAATAGCAAAGAAAATTCATGAGATTTTATCTTCACTTACTTCATTTTGAGTATTTTATTCTTTTGTGTAGTCCTAAGTCTCTGCTGGTGATTCATTCTGCATGAAGAACGTCCTTCTAAATTGTGTGTGTGTGGGGGTGTGGGTGTGTGTAAGTCAGGGCAAGTTTGTGAGGTCTTTTTTCTCCTTCCACCTTTACATAGGTTTCTGGGGTGGTTGTTAGGTTTGAGGAACACTTTTAACTCATAAGCCACCCCACTAGCCCCATTCATGATGTCCAAAAGCAAGTTGGGGAGGAAAAAGTTTATTTGGCTCCCACTTCCACTTCATGGTCCATCATTCAAGGAAGTCAGAACAGGAACTCAAACAGCAGGAGCCTGGAGGCAGGAGCTGATGCAGAGGCCAGGGAGGAGTGATGCTTACTGAGTTGCTTTCATGGCTTTCTCAGCCTGCTTTCTTATAGAACCTAGGATCACCAGCCCAGGGATAGCATCACCCGTAATGGGTTGGACCCTCCCACATCGATAACCAATTAAGAAAATGCCCTACAGGCTCGCCTACAGCCCAATCTCATGGAGGTATTTTCTCAACTGAGGTTCTTTCCTCTCCAGTGACTCTACCTTTCATAAATGACATAAAAGCAGCTATCACATACATCTTTATCAGGGTAAGAGTGAGCAATAAACTCCTTCAGTATTATTTGTCTTGGGAAATACTTATTTCTCCCCCATTCTCCAAGGACATATTCAGTTGAGTGTGGAATCTGGGTTTGAAGTGTTTCATTTCTTTTTCCAGAACACTGTAACATACAATTCCATTGCCCTTTTATTGTCATGGTTTTTTTTTTGTTTGTTTGTTTGGTTGGTTGGTTGGTTTGTTTTGTTTTTTTGTGGGGGCTGAGAAGTCCAGTGTCATTCTTATTTTTGTGTCTTGATATATGTATGTATGTATGTATGTATGTATGTATGTATATTTCCTGAGTTTGCTTTTCAGCAGTTTGAATTTTCTTCCAGATAATACATGTCATAATGAATAGCATAATAGTTCAACAATCACGTTTTCATTTTTATGTGCTTATGTGTGTGGGTGTGTGCACATTAGTCCAGGTACTAGAGGAGGCCAGAAGAAGGCATCAGATCCCTGGAGGTAGAGTTACATGTGGTTGTGAGCCACCTGCAGGTGCTGGAACCTGGACTAGAGTTCTCTGAAAGGATAGTAGGTGCGCTCAAATGCTGAACCATCACTCTAGTTCCTGGCCTACATTTAACATTCTTGTTTCATTATTCATTTGATGGGGGTTGTCCTTCTGTGTATATGTTTCTCTTATTGGTTGATGGATAAAACACTGATTGGCCAGACAGGAAAATGGGCAGATCTAGGAGAGAAGGAAAATGCTGGGAAAGGTAGGCAGAGGGAGCTCACCACACAGAGTTATGATCTGCCAAAGGAGTAATATCATGCCAGGCCAGACAAGAAAATACAGCAACATTCATTTGCTTACTCTTAGAATTTACCTTGATTTGTGTTGTTAAGTTCCTAGGACCTATAGGTTCACATCCACCATTAATTTTAGGAAATTATTGCCATATATCAATCAACTATCCTCCCTCTCTGGGATTGTAATTACTTATATGTTATTCATTTTACAGTTCTTTCCAATTTATTGCTTATTTGTTTCAATGTGGGTATTTTTGTTAGTTGGAGTTAGTGTGATTTTTTTTTTGTCCCTCAGCTACCCCAAATCTACAGAAGAGCCAATGAAAGAGATGTCTCATACTTGTTGCTGGGTTTTTGATTCTTGGCATTTTCATTGGTTGCTTTCTCAGATCTTCTTCCTGCTGAAACCAGCCACTGCTCGCACATGATTTTAGCTTTTTGTTAGAGGCCTTGATCTGTTCATCTTAACGGTTTAAAATTCCCTCTCAGATCAATAGTCCCACAGTCTAGGCTACCTCTGAGCTTGTTTTTCAGTTCTTTTCTGTGTATATGTGTGTTTTCTTGCTTATACTTTATGATTTTTTGTTGAAAGTTGGGCATTTATTTATTTATTTATTTATTTATTTATTTATTTATTTATTATTCATTCATTCATGAGGACATGAGATGCTGAGGTAAAATTCAGTCTTATCCATAAAAAGCTTTGCACACCTTTTCTTCAGCAAGATCATTAGTTGGGGAGTACAGTCAGGAGTGTTGCCATGGTTACTCCCAGTGCACTGCAGGCTTTTCATTCTCTTACTGCTACTTTGCTTTCCAGTATTTGCTACCCAGAACTTAGCCTCCAAAGTCTGACCCTCAGATCTCTGCCTGAGGCCTTTCTTTGGGGTTGAACACCAAGAATCCCCCCAAACCCCTGCTGCTATCTTCCCTTGGAACTTTCTTCCTTGGAGAGGCTTGTAGGAAGTGGGCTTCCAATGAGATGATGAGTCTTAGGACCCAGCAAGTGTGATGTGTGGTCATTCATCTCTAGCACACACATATTTGTGCTTACACCACTGTTATAACTACGTCTTCTGGCCACTACCCAGACCAGTGCTTACACATGCATATGTTGTGTTCATGGGTATGTGAACATTTATGTGTATATATATGTACATGTATATCCATATGTGTGAAGACCAGAGGTCAGTTCCAAGTGACTTCAATTGCTCCTCCCTTACTTTTTGGGATAGCATCTTTTATTGCGATTTAATAAGGATCAGGATAAACAATTAGTCCGAACAGAAGTTTATTAAGGGAGAAATAACTCACAACATAGGCAGATGTACGCGGCGGGTTCCAGCGGATTCTAAGCCTTCCAGCGTCCACCATCAAAGAGGGGAGGCCCGACCCTTTCCCAGCCTTTTCTCCCAGCTCCCATCCGGCCCTGTCTCCACCCCAATGGGCATGGCCTAAGCCACAGGTGCAGACAAGGTGAATATCTCACTACAATTCCCCTTTTAGTCTAAAGAAAAGATTTGGGTTTGATACAAAACTATATACAAAACAGTGAATAACAAGTGTGCTCTAAGAAAAGGAAAATTGAGAAAAAAAACGACCTACATATCTAGTCCTAGGGTGAAGACATAACGGAGTTTACAATAGAGTTATCCTAAACTAGAAAGCTTAACCTAGTACCTAATCTATCTAACTAGGAAGAGAGAATAATAGTTGTGATGGTTTAATCTACAACCTCATCAAGACCTGAGAAGGAAAATAGCAATACTAGGGTAGACAGAAAGTGCGGATGGGCAACTTCCAAAAGATGCCTCGAAGACAGAAACAGCAAGCTACCTGGACAGTCACCCAAGGTCTCAGAGAAATGTTGGTACAGCCAGTTTTGGCTAAGGCCAAGAGTACCTGACAGATTACAACAAAAGCAGGGAGGAAGAAAGGCTGTCTTACCTTGACTTGGCAAGGTTCAGCAGTCTTCTGTTTGTCTCCTGCAAGCACATAGGACCGCATGTCCAGATCAGTTGTCAAGGTAGGGGCAGTTCCTTGCCCAAGAGGCCATGGCCGAAGTGAGGGTGAACTCCAGAAGGAGCAACAACAGTGTCCAACGGGAAAGTGCATGGTGCTGTCAGGAGCAACAGTGTCTCATGTCAACGGAGTACTAATATTAAAACATTTAAATGACGTGTTCTGCAGGTCTATGAAGTGATTGGAGATTAAGCATCTATTTCTGACTAATCTCATAGGCAAAGGAAACACGGGTGAGGATAATCTGTAATACTCAGGAACTTATCTAAAAACCTGATTAAAACTTCCTTGAGTAAAGCAAGGATACACATCTAAACAATATAATTATGCACATGTAAATTCCTAAAGTAGAGGTAGAGTAGAAATGTCTAGACAAGAGGGCAGCAAGATAAATATCCTAAATTGTATCAATATACAAAATGTCTTGAATGCAAAGTATACATACATAGAATATAGTGAGAATAATGTACATAAAACATAAATGGAAAGATTTCACACAATATGACAAAATATAATATACAATTCTTCCAGTACATAGATTACCACGGATAAGAATATATAACAGTGTAAGCTGAAATACTAATATCTCACTCTTACTAAACAATTCACAAGAAGGTAGGCCAATCTACCTATATCATTCTGAACCATACCTTTCCCAACCATACCCTATTCCTGTCTAAAAGAGATAACCGAGTCTAAATATCACCTTCCATACCCAACCCCAAGTAACTAAAACCAACCCTATGAAGATGAATATTATCCCTAAATTCCAAGAGTGGGGAGAGGGGCGTCATTATCTTAAGATTACTTCCTGCTGAAATGGGACAATGATTGCTCCATGGGATCCTGTAGGAAGAAAATGTTTAGCAACCAAATTTTTCAACAGAATTGGCTGTGACATATGTAGGTATTCATAGTGTGGCAGAAAATGCTTGACTGGAGTTCTATTTGGAACTCTGGCCAGGTTTTAATAAGAAGGTGCACCATTACAGCTAGCTAGTCAGGAGTTGTCTTGAGCAAAGCAGTCCCAAACCGGTTAAAGGGTAAAGTTTGTAGCTCAGATGCATCAGGATGAGCACTGAACCTGGCGCTCAAAAATTCAGTCATTGGCTACCAGCCTGCCCCAGGGATTCTCCTGTCTGTATACTCTGCATCAGGATTACAGGTATGCACCACTGTGTCTGGTTTTTATCATGGGCTTAGGGGATCCAATCTCAGGTCCTCATGCAAAACTAGCACTTTGCCAGCTGTGGTGGTTTTAATAAGAATCCCCCCCCCATAAGCTCATGTATGTTAATGCTTAGGGAGTGGTACTATTTGGAAAGATCAGGAGGTATGGCCTTGCTGGAGAAAGTGTGTCACCAGGAGTGGACCCAGTGTCTCCATCTTCCTACTATCTGTGGATCCAGATGTGCAATCTCAGCTACCCCTCCCTCATTGTGTCTGTTTTGCCATGCTTCCCACCCTGACAATAATGGACCAAACCTCTGAAACTGTAGGTAAGCCCCAGTTAAACGCTTTCTTTTTCTAAGAATTACTGTAGCCATGATGTCTCTTCATAGCAATAGAACACTATGATAGGCATTGGTGCCAGGGAGCAGGGTATTGCTATGACAGACCTGAACGTGCCACGTGTTGGTGGAATATGGACTTAGGGGGTTTGGATTAGGAAAACAGTTGAGTGTTTTAAGTTAGACTTAATGGGCCATACTAGTAGGCATGTGGAAGACAGTGCTGAGGGTGATTTGAAATGTTGGAACCCAGTTCAAGAAGTTTTAGAGAGAAGAATATTGGTAAGAGACCTAGAGACGTCCTTGTGATATTTGGGGGTGGGGGGAAATGTTGTAGTTGGAGTTTCTGTCCCACCTGGTCCCTCAACCGTTTAGTCCCATATAAACACACATCAGGTTGATGGCTTAGGCTTCTTTCTGGCTAGCTCTCTCATAATTATTAACCCATAACTATTATTGTATGTATTTCTACATGGCCTCATCTTACGGGAGAATGCCTGGTGTCCTATTTCCCCAGGAGCTACATGGCATCTCTCTGGTGGCTCCTCTCTGCCTTTCTCTTCCCCCAAATCTCCTGGTCTGGTAGCCCTGCCTATACTTCCTGCCTGCTCCTGGCCAATCAGCATTTATCCATAGACTTATAAGAGAAACATATATCCATAGCATACAGGACATCCCCCATCAGAATGTGGCTTCTTTCTGCCCTTGTTCAAAAAAAAATCTGCCTGAGGTGAAATGGAGCACTTTTGGATTAATAACATTAGCAGAGGAGATTTCAAGACAGCCTAGTATTGACTATGTAGTATAGCTATTAGTGGTCACTCTTATGCATATCTATAATGAAAAGGAGGTCACTGAAAACAGAAAAGCTGATGAAAATGTGTTTGAACAAAGGGGCTGAGTTCCAGCCCCAGCAAGCAGGAGACTTCAGCAGCTTTAGCCACATGGTTCTGGCTTTAGAGTCAAGGATACAGGATACTGGTTGTGGAATCTCTCTCCGCAGCTAAATGAAGCCCTTTGGGTCAGGTTTGTATCAGGGTATCCTTGCATGGAGGCTCAGAGTGGCCATTACATGAAGCTGTGGAAGGGAATCCTGGATTTCATTGTAGTCTCCAAGATGATGGAAATGCGGGTGCCGTGGGATACCTGCCGATGAGAGCTGCTACCAGGATGTGGAACCAGCTCAAGAGAGAGAAGTGTGTTGCAGTCAACAAAGCTGAAAGGAATTGGAGATTTGAAGAGCACTTGGACATCAGACATGGAGATGCAGAGTGTAGAGTTTGCCCAGCTGGATTTTGATCTTGCTTTGGTCCAGCATTTCCTCACTGTACTCCCGTCCCTCCAATTTAGAATGGTAATGTATATCCTGTGCCGCTGTTTTTTGGAAGTATGTGATCTGTTTTATTATTTTCATTGTACAGGGGATTACAGTTAAGAGACTGCATTGAGTCTCAAAAAAGACTTTGAATTTTGGACTTTTAAACAAGTCTTGAAATGTTATAGACTATGGGACTTTTGAAACTACACTGAATTCATTTTCCCATTATAACAAGGCCACAAGCCTATGGGGACCAGGGAGCTGAGTGTGGTGGTTTGCATAAGAATGGCCCCCATAGGCTCATATATTTGCTCATATATTAGGGAGTGGCATTATTGAAAGAATTAGGAGGTGTGGCCTTGTTTGAAGAAGTGTGGCCTTGTTATCATAGGCATGGCCTTGGAGGAAGTGTATTATTGAGGGTGGGATTTGAGGTTTCCAAAGCCCATGCCAGGCCCAGTGTCTCGCTGCCTGCTGCCTGTGGATACAGATGTGGAACTCTCAGCTCCTTCTCCAGCACCATGTCGGTTTGCATGCAGCCATGCTTCCCACCATGACAGTGATGAATTAAGCTTCCTACAGTGAAAGCAAGCCCCACTTGAATGCTTTATTTTGTAAGAATTGCCATGGTCATACTGTCTCTTGGCAGCAATAGAACACTGACTAAATATGGTGGTGTTTTGTTTGTGCTATAACAAATAAAGCTTGCCAGCAGATCAGAGTGCAGAGCTAAGCCACTAGTTAGCCATAGAAACCAGGCAGTGGTGACCACACCTTTAATCCCTGCACTCGGGAGACAGGGGCAGACAGAGACCATTTGCGGGAAGAAACCCCTGTAGTTTAGCTTTTAAGAAGTTGATGTGTTTCTCCTATCGAGCTGACGTGGCTTCTGTGTCATTGACTCCAGCTCTGGCCTTCCTCTCCACCAGACCCCATCCTTTCCCAGCTCCCCATTGCCAACAGCAAAATAGTAAAGCCCAACCCCCGGACCCTGGCATCTGCTGCTGACCTCATTTCCTATTTTTCCAGCCCTGACAAGGTGCTACCCTTGTCACACCTCCACGGTCCCTCTTACTGTGCATGTATATGCAAGCACCCGTCTCTATGCATGCAGGCATGCGCATGCACATGTGCACTCATATCTAGGTGAACACGCATACCCACGAGCGCGCCACAGGCACACATACTCAGGGACACATAAGCCCTCATCCAGGCAAGTTTTTCCTTCCTTTCTTCTTGGACCTTCCCAGTGTGAGGGCTCCTCTTCCACTCTTACTTCCACACCATCAGACATGAGGCTGAATAATGGGCCTGAGCTGAGTTTCATTTTAATCATCTCTGGCAGGAAGCCAATGTCTCAGGTGATAATTACAATTAAAAGCGTTGTTGAGTGGCTGAGTAGGGGGGGTAGGACCACTGAGGGACAATGCAGGGAGAGGGTCTTGGTGTATAATTCCTGTTGCAATCCCCTCCTCTTCCAAGCAAAGAAGTCTCCATGCTTCTGTGGGAGTCCCTGGGAACAAAGGGTGGGGGGCAGGGAGCTCTCCTCGGAGGACCCCACCAGACAGCCCACATCTGCTGGGACTGGGGCCTAAGGCAGGGTTCTGAAGGGCTGAACTGGGCTCAAGCTCCAGTCTGCTAACCCCTGGCTATAAGGAAGGTCCTAGATGGTGAAAGTGTAGTTCTCCTGTGGTAGGCCAGGTCCCCAGTCTGCAGATGGTGATAAGGACAGGGGCACATGTGGAAAGCCATGCAAAAGTCATTCCAGGAACTGTGGGACCCTGGCCCAGCCACTGGGATTTCTGGCGTTCACAGCTCCAGGTTGGGGCCGACAGTACTACTCAGTTTAGCTTTCCCGACCCGCACCCCGAGCAGAGCTTGGATAGGCTAAGAAGAACCTCCCTGAGTCAGAGCCAGCCTAGCCTGTGTCTGAACCCTAGGCAGAAGGCAGAGAAGTGAGGCACTCTCTTCCCAGTGAATGCTTAATCGGCCCCAGGCTGGGCAGACTTGACAGTTGTAATGAAATCGGTTCATTACACCCCTCTACACAGAGCTGCTTAATGAACATGCAGCCCAAGGCACTGAGGCCTCTGAGCAAATGCAAATGAAGCTATGTACACGACCATTTAATTAGCAGGGAGTGGAGGCGAGGGACAGGGAGGTTTCAGTGGGTCAGGGGACTGGGAGGAGAAGTGTGTTGGGAGAGGGGCAGAGAGGGTGGGGAAGGGCAGGAAGAAGGGGTGGTGGGGGAAGGAAAAGGGGAGTGAGCTGGAGGCCTGGGGGCAGGGCAGCTTCACCCTGGAAGGCGAGGATTCCAGGCCCTTCCTTGTTTGTATTAGCTATGGCATTGGGCACTGTGGAAGCCACCGTGGCAGACACACTGGGTGGTGCCTCTGGGATTCAGAGTCTGATGGAGGAGGCAGGCATTCAGCAGGGCATCAAATCAAGGGCCCTGTAAGCTCAGGTAAGCAGTGTGACCATTGTAAGAGTCGGCCAGGGTACAAGCAGAGCCATGGGATTGGAATCATCTCCCTTTCACAGCTGGCTGCCAGCCTGTAGCAAGTGAAGCAACTTCCTGTATACCCTTAGTTCCTATCTGCTAAGCTGAGATCCTAGATAACTGCTAAGAGCTAATCGTTTACTAATATATGTGGGATCCTTACACCAGTGTCTAGTATACAGTAAGTGCCCAATCAATGTTTGCTATTATCTTAAAAGCTATAAATGGAGGGGAGAGGTGAAAGGCCCTGATCTTGATCAGTCCATCACAACAGTTGTCTCCTGGCCGCTAAGAATGCTGAGCGCAAAGATAAGGGGCAGAAGTTGGCCATGTTGGTGTGTGTGTGTGTGTGTGGGGTCCCAGCAGTCTTTCCTTTTGCACCATCAACACACATTAATCTGCCTCCCTCCCCCTCCCTCCCTCCCTCCCTCCCTCCCTCCCTCCCTCCCTCCCTCCCTCCCTCCTTTTTCCCTTTCTCTCTATCCCTTTTTCTTTCTTTGAGACAGAGTCCATGAAGCCCAGGCTGACATTGGAGCCCTATGTAGTCGAGGATGACCTTAAACTTCTGACCCTCCCATGTACTGAGATTACAGGCATGCACCACCACTCCCCACTCCAGGTTTTATGTGTTGCTGGGGATCTAACCCAGGGCCCTGTGCATGCTGGGCAGGTATTCTACCAACTGAGCCATACTACTAACTTCCAGCCTAATTTTTCTCCACTCATTTTATGCCATCAGGCCTGAACCCAAGTTCTTTCTCCATAGTGGACACAGCGGGGCCTGGAAAGCCACATAGATTGAAGCTAGGACCAGGAAGAAGTGGGTGTCTGGGGCAACAGGTTCTATAACAGGCTTCTGGGGAGGGAGGGACAGCACAGGGCTGTGGAGCAAGGTAGTAACTTCCAGGCCCTGCAGCTGAGAATCAAGCCACTCAGACTTCAACTTCCAGCCCACCTTTCTCTGACCTGCAGCTATTCCCCTGGGGAAACCAGGAAGCCACATGACCCTCACTGACCCCAGCAGCCCTGAGAGGTGACCTAGAGCTTGTCTGTCCCTTCCCTTCTCCTCTCTACATAGTAATGGCCTCTCTTGGCTGCCTCCTGCAGAGACACAGGGCATCAAACTGGGGACCGGCCCCACAGCCACCTCCTTCCTGACCCTGGCCTGAGGGTCTCTTGGGAGAATCCCTGGGCCTCAGCTGCCCTCACTTTGTGCCTGATCTTCCCAGAGCACAGAATCCCCTGCTCCCCACCCCCAACCAATTAATGCAATTAGAAGCAGTCAGGTTGTGAGATCTGTGAGCAGGGTGAGTGATTGGGAAAATTACCTCCCTGCAAACATCTCAAATTTAATTTCCTTCCGTAATCTGCAAACTAAATAAAGAAAGATAAACTTTGTACTTGCCCCCTTCCTCTCTTCCCACAGTCTCACCAGCTGTCCTGAGGGAGTCATGTGACTGGGCTCACTCCACAGGGCTCTCAACATAGGTTAGTCATGGATGTATCCCAACATGCATGCATACACATACATAAGCCCCCCCACATACTTATGCCCTCACGTATGTGAATGCACACATGTCCATATATGCACAAAGTCATGTTCTACATACACACACACACACACACACACACACACACACACACACCTGCAGGGTTGCCATGAGGATAGCTTCAACTATTCCGTTAAGAGGTTGTGTGGCCCTGTGTGCCTCAGTTTCCCTACCTGTGACACCAGCTGCTAAAGTACATTTGGAAGATACTTACAGCTGTCACAATGTGGAGTCCCCAACTCTTCTCAGCCAGCATCCTGGCTTTTTTTTTTTTTAACACCGAGGCTTAACTCACAGAAAAGAAAGTTGGGAGAGGGGCCAGGAAGAGAGTGGCGGCACTTCCACAGGCAAAGAGCTCACTAACTGCCCTGTATGGTCCCAAACCTGAGTGCTGGCCAGGCAACAGTTGGTTTGCTGTCCAACCAGATGTCCATGCATCGCTGTAGTCCCCAGCTTCCCAGGATGGCTTTATCCTGCAGTGTCACTCTGGGCCAGACCCTTATCTGCATGGCCCAAGCCCTGCATCAACCATCTGCTCTTTAATTTCCCTCTGAGAAAACAAGGTTGGTGAGGGTCTGGCCTGGGGAGCAAGAAAGGGAGTGTCTGGAGTGAGGAGACAAAGCTGGTTAAGCAGGCCTGGACTTTGCCATCTGGGGCTAGGACCTGGGGTCACTTTAAGAACCAGGTGGCCAGAGGTTAGGAGGTGACTTAAGTCCCCAGATGGAGACATAGGTAAGGCTGAGAGCCAACAAATTGAGGAAGTCTGTGGGAAGACAAAAGGTTTGGAAAGCCACTTCCTGTCCAGGCCCGGCTCTGCACACTAGAGCAGGGTCCTGGCTTAGGGGCCCATCTTGCCCCTGCTGAAGGTCTTGATGAGCTCTGTGCAGGGAAGCTGTAGGGTAGTCAAGAAGGCTGGCCTGGTTTTGAACCCCAGCCACTGGCCCTGTGGAGTTTCCTCCTCTCTGGTGCGTTCATTTTTCTGCCACACAGGACAGGAACCTAACTGCCTGGGACTAGGGGTTCTAAGGCACAGAGAGGTACCTGAAGATCCCAGTGGGTGTTTGCTTCATCCCTTCTGTAGCCTACTGGGCTGGCATCCTGGGTCCAGTCTGTACCCAGCTGATGTGTGTTAGCCTGATGGCACTGTGAGATGTCATCTTGCCTCCATATTATGTGACTGTTTCCACTGGACTCTACTCCAGTGCGGGAGGTTGAGACTTCTGAGACTCAGGTGAGCAAAAGTTCTCATGTTAGGAGAGCTGAAACTTGGAAGATGCTCACGAAACCCTCCCCAGCGTTGTACGGCATGAACAACAGCTGGGGAGGAGACTCTCAGCGCAACTTTGCAGAGATTATGGGACAGCAGCACTGCCTGCAAGCTGAACAGGGGCTTCCAGGTTGCAGGTTTTCCGGTCATTACTGGTGTGGGGTGGGCACTCTGGTGATGCAGCTGTCTTTGAGTCACCCCTGGTCCTGTGAGTAACCCCTCTCCCACACTCGGTAACACAACTATAGCACAAGTTATTGTTAGTAACCCCATAAAAACTCATTGGTTCTCTAAGTGGAACATTGCTGCATTTGTTTCTTGGGTCTGTCGTGGGTGCCATTTCTGGGGTGAGAAGGTGTACATGTGCATGCATTAGTACCTGCCTGGGGGGGGGGGCGTTCTGTCATCAGGTAGCATCTTGGGCCTATAAACAAGCTCCCCCATCTGACTGCCTCTGACTCCCTGGTGTATCCATGAATACATTCTAATCTTGCTTTGATTTATGACTTTCTCTGTTCTGTAAAACTACAAAAACTCCATGAAACTGCTTCCATGTTGGAACGTGGAATTTGGGGTAACTCACGTTAATGTTCCTGGGCCATGGTTACTCAAAATGGCTCCAGAATAATCTTTTGTTCCCTTTAAGGTGAGAGCTGTGTTTTCTGCATCAACAGCATGTTGGGGGCGGTCAGAGTCAGGAGGGCTTCCTGAGGGAGGCTGGCCATGGCTGGCAGGTTTGGGTAGAACAGTAAAGACAGGTGGGAGGAGAGAGAGCGCTGGTGGGAGGGGCAGTGGTGAGGCCACTCCCCCTTCCCCTGCACTCTCTACCATGGTTGTGGATTAGACTTCCAGGTTTGCAATGGACAGAGCTAAATTCAGGCTGGACAGGTCCCTAATCCCTTTGGAGCCTCAGTGGTTTCGATGACAGCAAGCCCCAGTGTAACTGAGGGGCTGGCTGGCGGGCTGGCACCCAGAGGTCCTGGGTATCAGTAGTCTCTACATCCTTCAGTTCATGCAGGCCCCCTGCTCCCTCTGTCCTCCTGGTCACACACATCTCAGCAGGGAGCAGCTGGCTTTGGTGTGGGAACCTAAGCTGAGGATATTATCACCCCTCTCAGGGTAGACACCAGGCTCTACTTGGTGAGAATCATGAGGCTGGGTGGCTCCCCAGCCCTGCCCTGCAGCAACCCTTAAAAGAGTTTGAGAGAATGGCCCAGAGTCACCAGCTCATGCTCTGGGGTGGGGATGGGTGCATCTGGATCTAAAACCTTAGATTCCTCTCTCCTGCCATACCCGCCCCCGACCGTCACACCCACTGGCTCTCGGGCCAGGAGAAGCCTGGAAACAGGACCCAAATCTCTGGGGGTCTAGGCCAGTGCCCCTTGGAGCTATCTATCTCCCCAAGGCCTGGACAGGGGAGGGTTAAGGCCCGAGCTGCCCGTGCTGTTAGTGTTGAACTTGCAGTTTCCAAAGGCCTCCGGAGCTCCCAGGGCAAATGTTTTCTCTCCTAATGACACTGCAGTAGATTAAGGAGGGGCGCACTTTCACAGCAGCGTTAAAGAACAGCCATCCATTATCCAGAATTGTCTGGCCTGGATTAACTAGCTCACAGACTGGTTGCAGAAAGGCTTTCTCATTCCTGCCATCAGCAAATCCTGCCTGGTTCCCTTGGTCTGGGTTCGGGGGCGGGGATCTGGGTTCAGGGGCAGGGGTGTGTGTCCTGTACCAGTTTGAGAGGATGTTATGACAGGCTGAGGCTCGGTCAACATTAAAAAATTCATCCAGCCATAGTGGGCCACGAGATGGGAGTTGCTGCTGCATGTGGGCCGTACTATATTAAAGGATGGCTCGAGGGTTGGCATCTCTTTTCTTCTGGGATTGAACAGGAAAAGCCTGTGGGTGGCAGCTTGGACACCCAATGGATACAGCTTCCCTCTCTCCATCCTCTTCCAGCTTGTGGTCCAAAGGCCTGGATGCTTAGTGCATGCACCCGGATTCATGGTTAGGGTGAGTCCCTATCTTGCCTCTGAGACTTTGGGGAAGTGACCTTCCTTGCAATGCCCACAGTTCCTATTGATCAGCAGCTCATAAAGCAGCTTTTCAGCCCAGCCCCCTGAGTCTCCACTGCAAACAGGCACTGTCTTCATCATAGATGCAGGAGCACACACCTAGGAGACAGGACAGCACAGGCCACTGTCACCTAGCGGCCAAACTGAGGTCAGGGCTGCTGCTCCAAAGTTTGTGTGATATGCTGTCTTCCTGGGGACCTGTGGCCTGAGTTGGAGGCCATCTCTCTACTGGAGCTCTTGATTCTGTTTTCCAGGTGTTTTCAACTTCTTGAACCCTTGCCCCCAGCCCCAATGTTCTGGATGTATGCTAGCTGTGGATGTCTGCATGGCTGTGTCCAGGTGCCAACTGGGCATTTCTTCAACTCTCTCAGACTAGTAAAAAACCTGTCCTTGTCATGTAGCTTTGAAGAGATGTGCAGTCTGTGAGAAGGCTTTTGTCCAGGGGACTCAGTTCTGTTCCACCAGACCACACTCTGCTGTAACTGCTGTGAAGACCCTTTGATATCCAACCATGGAGGTGACAAGCTTTCCTCCAGTGTACACAGAGTATCTGCCAACACAGACCATATACAGGGCTATTCAGCTTACGAAGACATTTGAAAGCATGGGAACCATACAGGCCGTTTCCCTTGATTTCAGTGGAATGCAATTAGAAATCAATCATAAAAATGCCACCAGACAACTCATACACATCTGGAAATTAAACAACACAGGACTATACAACCAGGGGATTTGTATAAAAAATCACAGGCAAGAGAAGGAGGCTGATTGAACTGAATGATAATAAAAACACAGCAAAATTTGTGAGATGCAGCTTAAAGAGTCCTGAGAGTGACACGCTGAGGCTAAAATGTTTCGAACCAGAACTTTGGAAAACTTTAAAAATCAATGATCCACATATCTTAGGATACAGAAAGAATAAAGAATAGAAACCAATATTATCAGCGACAGACAAACAGTGGAGAATGCCAATAGGCTGGAGCTGGTTCTCTGGAAACAGTAATAACCACCCTTCCACTACAAGACTGGTAAGCCCTTCACCAACCAGCAACAAAAGGGAAAAAGAAAAAAATCTCCAGCGTCAGGAGAGTCATTACAGACATCGCTAGGATAGTAGCCCAGTCTTTGTTATTGTTCTGTTTCATTGTTGGTTTTGTTTTTCTGAGACAGTGGCTCACTCTGTAGCTCAGTCTGGCTTAGAACTCATGGTGATCCCCTTGTCTCAGTATCTCAACTATAACACCCTTTAATAGTATAGGTAATAATAACCATAAAGGAATAGTACAAACACTGTTGTGGAAATGAACCCAACTGCATCAATGACATAAGCAACTTCCTATAAAAACCACAAATTATGAAAACTATCAGTGGAACATCGAACAGCTCTGTGTCTACTAGAGAAAATTGAATTTGTGATTTAAAACTTTCCCATGATGAGAGCTACAGGTTTGAATGGCTTCCCTGTTCATTCTCTCCAATGTTTATAAGATGATATTAACATTCTACAAATTCTTTCATACCTTAGAAGGAGACAGGGAACCCTTTCTATGCCATCATAACCCAAGACACAAAACCCTAACAGACACTAGAAATAAAAACGAAGCCAGGATCTGTCAAGAATATGGGTGCATGGGAGCTGGGGGATTGCAGAGTGTAGTCCTCAGCACTCATGCAGAAGCCAAGATGGACAGGTGAGGGAAAAGACAGGAGAATCCCTGGAGCTCATTGGCTGTCCAGTGTAGCCAATCAGTGAGCTCCAGGTAGAGGGGTGATTAAAACACACACACACACACACACACACACACACACACACACACACACACACACACACACCGTGCATAAATGAACATGGGGAAGAGAACTAATGATATGTACATGTATAAACAGATGTAAATCTGAAAACACCATATTGAATGAAAGAAACCAGACTCTACACTTGATCTCATGTCTATGAAACCCTGGAATACAGTAGGTCAATGGCTGCTCAAAGGTGAGATATCGAGCATGTGTGTGTTTGGTGGGAAACTGACAGTATGGGCATTAAAAATGCCACGTGACTGTGGAGTATTAGTTATTTTTCTCATTACTTAAAGGGGCTGGTGAGATGGCTTGGCAGGTATACACACAAGCATAACAGGAGAGAACTGTCCCTGCCCTCTGACCTCCACGTGTACACTGTGGCATGCGTGCGCACGGGCTGACATTTAAGGATTAGGTTGTAACAGGACCTGCAGTTGCCCGGCAGGGTGCATCTCTTCCATGGCCTCTCTGGAAAGCCAGCAGCCTGGTCTACAGTGGTCCTTGGAGAGACAATGCAGGAGCGGTTGGGAGCAGGTACTCCCTTGCAGGCAAACTTCATCAGGCTGTGACCCTGATGAAGGCCTTGATCTTGATTGTAGCTTCTGTGATGCCCTGTGCACACTGGCCAAGCTGGGTCACTTCCACAAAGACTGAGAGGCTGGAAATGCTACTGGCTACAGCCAGACTCCTTGTTTAGCTAAACTCTGGGCTTTTGTGCTCTGAGAGGTCCCTGTCTTCTCCAGTGAGAGATCCACCCGCCCCTGAGAGGGCATGATGCTGTCTGGTCAGCTGGAGATTTATTCCAAACAGCCAAACCTGCCTCTACTCCATTCAGCTGAGCAGCCACACACTCACACTAGATGGGAGAGACACTGCAAACTAACTTAATGGGACCTTTACAATCGTGCCAACTGTTTACACCCTCCAACACATATTTTACAATAGAATCACCTTATTCTATTTCTTTTCCTTTTTGTGGTACTGGGAATCGAACTTGGCACCTTATGCTTGCAAAGCAAGCACTTACCAATTGCCCTAATCCCCACTCCCTGGAATCCCTTTCTACTATGTTCCTCCAGAAAACCAGGGTAGAGAAGGCTGAGGCAGAAGGACCACAAAAGATACCTGAAGGAGCAGGGAGGAGGCCTCAGGCACCCACTGGGGATCCGCTTGTAAGTCTATAGGAGCCCAGGATGGCTTTCCAGGAGGGCAATTTCACCGTATATGTCAAGCGATTTGCAAATGTCCACAGTCATTAACCTGAGCTCAGAAGTTTATCACAAAAATGAAACCAAAGGTGAACATAAAGATCATGTTCGACACTGGCTGGCATGGGGTCACCATAGCAGCCAAGGTTGGGGCCGCCTTCATGCCCAGCAACAGACGGTGGATTTGCTAAATCAATTATGAGAGGAAAATGGCCCTGCAGGAACACCATGCTGCCACAAGATGCTTGAGTGATGAATGTTATTTAAAATGGAACTTTCAAAGATAATTTATGTTCGGAGAGGACTTTTAAATTAAGAGCTAGAGAAAAACAGCTTATAAAATCGGATATAGGGTACATTCCAATGCAGGGCTAATAAAACTCAGAAGGACTTAGACAAAAATACCAGCAGCTGTTACCTCTGGTGGGGAATTACCATTTCCCCTTAATTTTTCATGCCTTCCAAGTTTTCTACAAGGAGCACCTGCTACTAAAATATTATTTTAAATTTTTAAGTGGATGCAGCTAGGAGAGACTCTTGCTATAACCCCTCTCCTGGCAGGGCTTTCTGGATTAAGCTCCAGGCTTGAACTTAGATCTCAGGGTCTTTGGTCTTCATTCAAGCATTCTGCCTCTGGTTGGCACACAGGCTGTGCATGCCATTCCTCTCCATTCTATGTGCTGCTCTGTCCACGTGCCCTGCTAAGGAAGTTTTTCTTGCATCCCTTCTGTTGGTGGCGGAGAAGTTGAGGGGCAATGTGAACAGAAGCAGTGAGAGCAGAAGCCAGGGAAACCTCTGCTAGGAGCCTGTGCATGCCATTCCTCTCCATTCTATGTGCTGCTCTGTCCACGTGCCCTGCTAAGGAAGTTTTTCTTGCATCCCTTCTGTTGGTGGCGGAGAAGTTGAGGGGCAATGTGAACAGAAGCAGTGAGAGCAGAAGCCAGGGAAACCTTCTGCTAGGAGCCTGTGCAGCATGAATTGCTTTGCATCCACTGGTCTCCACTCCTCTTGTCTGGTGGTGGCTGTGATTGGTGGAGCTCCGGCAGCTGCACTGTGGACATACGGCAGGGTTTCCATGAAGTTGTGCTGTGGGTGACCGCATATGACCAAAAGGGAGTCTTGTATGTTGACCCAATTGAGCCTGCACCAACTGTAGATGCCTTGGGATTCTTGCATCTACGATTTTCTTACGTGAAAGAGAGACATGATTTTAATTTATTTAAGAAAGTTTCAGATTCTAATTAAACGGTTAAATGTATTTCCAGGGCCAAAGATAAAAGAAGATTGCACAGGGAATTTTTTTTTTAACATAGTTTAAAAACAATCTGTCTTGAAGCAGTGGAGGAGTAATCACAGTCCTCGTGACTCCAAGGATCTCAGGACATTGCCTGGACTATCACCTCATTAGATCATGTGCAGGAAGTGTCAACAGAATCAAGAGTCTTAATGTCCCTTTCCCCAACTTCAGCCACCTCTCTGATGTCCAGAACTCGCCAAATTGAGGCAGGCATATGTCCAGTTTAAGATATCTAGGCCCCCTGGATTAGCCCCTGAGCCTCTTGAGAGTTCTCTTGTTCCTAGTGGGCCAGAGGACCCTCAGGGAGAGAGGCAACAGATCAAGTGTGTAGTGGTCTTGCCGGTGAACCTGTAATGGGGGCCACACCCCTTTAGGCGTGCCTTCAGGCTGACCCAGGAGAAAGGACAGAGCAAAAGGAAGCTTGAGGCCATGCCCAAAGGGGTGTGGCCACTGTTACAGGTTCACCAGCAAGATCACTACACAAGCGATGTGTCAATAGAAAACAAGGCTTACCTGGTGGTGATAGGCACATTCCATTACCAGATTTCAATTCTGAAAGACATGTCAGTATTCTCCTAGGCCAGCCCTCCTGATTCTTGATGCCTGACTTCTCTCTTCAGCAATTGCCTCCAATAGTCACAATAAAATTTATTATACCAAAAACATCTCCATAATCAATCACCACCATCATCCCAAGCACTATCATCAACATCACTGTTTTTACCATTGCTACTATCACCACCATCCTTACCCCATTACTACCACCATTACCCCATCATTATCACCAGCATCATGATTACCATGACTTCTACCACCATCATCATCACATTCACTATCATCACTTGTGCTCAGATTTTTCTTTGGGCCACCAGCTCACAAATAATGACACAAAGACTTATTAGTTATGAAAACTCGGCCTTAGCTTAGGCTTGTTTTTAACTAGCTCTTATAACTTAAATTAACCCATTTCTATTAATCTACATTCTGTTTCCTCCATGTCTCCTCATCTCTCTCTCTCTCACACACACCTAGATTCCTCCCACCTTTCTTTCTCTGTCTAGAAGTCCCACCTATACCCCCTGCCTAGCTATTGGCCATTCAACTTTTTATTACACCAATCACAGCAATGCACATTCACACAGTGTACAAATATCCCAAATCACTATCATCACTATTGTCATTATAATCACAATCATCATCACATCATCATCACTATCATTACCACCATACCACCATCACCATCATCACCATTACCATACTGTCATTATCACCCTTATCCCAATCACCACCACCATCATCATCACTATTATCATCACAGCCATCACCATCACCACCATCCCATCATTATCACCATCATCACAATCACCACCACCATCATCACATTTACATTCACCACCATCACCGTTACCATCATTACTATTATCACTACCATCACAACCATTGCCATCACCACCATCATCATGACCATCATCAGCATCATCACCATCACTACCACCTCCACCTCCACCATCACTGCCATTAGCATTATGACAAGCAACCCATCACAACCATCACCATCACCACAACCACCATCACCACCACCACCATCATCACGGCCTTGTATCACTGCCCCCACCACAGCCTCTGTTGGGCACCTATTTTATACCCGGCATAGATTGGCCTTTTCAGAAGCTTAGTTGCATTACATTCCCAGCACAGTGCAATGGTGCAGATAACAGTCCTGGTTTTCAAGTTGTGAAACTTAGGCTTAGATATTGTCAAGCGGCCTAAGGCAGAACACACGGTAAGCAGCATAGAGAGATTCGGTCACAGTGTGTTTGGTAACAGACTAACCTCTACCTATTACATCTTGTTGCCCTGAAGGATAGCCTATGCTCACCTGCCTCTACAAGAAGTGAGTGACAGGAGCTGACAGGAAGAGTTTTGTCTTAGCACCTGGCTTCCTTGCTGGAACTGACCATCATCCTGGTTTTGGGGTGGGGGTAACATAGAGTGCTTCTAATTTCTGGAATACGAAATACCCCTTCTGAAGTTAGAGAGCAGTGCTTGCTCAATGTTTTTCCTTCATCATCATCTCTATATCTCTTTCATTCCAACCCCAGGACCTTTGCACCTGCATTCTTATGACTCTGCCTTCTGATGTCATTGACAAGGCTCACTCTCTTATCCTATTTAGGTTTCCATTTAAATAACTCTTCCTTAAAGAATGCTTTCCAGCCTGTTCTCTTTAATGTTACTACTCCCTAGTCCCTTCCCACTTGTTTCTTTCAGTAGAACTTAAAACATTTATGTCAAGGCTATATAAATTTGTGCATACCAAGCAAGGACTCTACCAACTGTTTGTTTGTTTTTTTCTTCAAAGAGAATATTGCAGGTGAATCAACATCTTGTGCAAAGGGCCTTGCATCTTAATGTCTGGGAAGCAGAGAGCAGATCTGTAGTGTGGGTGCTGAAGTACCATGGGGTGCCTGTTGCACAGTCAGACTGAGCCAACCAAGCGGCCCCACGGCTGTGTTCTGAAGACACTTGAATGAAAGGTTTGTTTGGGCTGTGGAGGTGGCTGAAAGCGCTGAGACACCTTCTGTGTCTTTTCCAGAATGTTGCAGCAGCATGAGGAGGCCACCTGGAAGCAAGGACACGTGTTGGAAAGAAAGTTTTGAAGACGTGGACACGTCTGAGGCAGTGACAAAGCTGTTGTAAGAAGGAGAGCAGGAAGAGCGGCGTCGGGGATACAGTTGAAGCTGGATACAGAGGAGAGGGTGCGGAGGCAAGGCTGGCATCCAGCTGAGGAGTGTCCACACAGGGCAACCTGCAGGCCTTAATGAAGAAGGTGGGAAGATTCATTCATTGGAGGTAGAAGCTACACCTGAGGACTGAAGGCTAGTCAGGGAGCGAGAGTGGAGTGAAGATCCCTGCTATAAATAAGAGAGACCAAGGGTGGAAAGTGGTCATTAAGGATGTGAGAGGCACAAGAGACTGGGAGGCCCAAGAAGCACATGACGAGGAGCTGGGGTGGAAGCTCAGATGTCAACCCCTGGCTTGCCTAATGTGATGGCTCATCTTGACTGAGCTTCACTGGATCTGGATTGACTCAAAGGCAAGCCACCAGGTGGGGTACTCCTGTGAGATTTTCTTGGTCATGTTACTTGAATTGGAAGACCTATCCTAAATGTGAGCAGCATCTTCCCTGGCAGCCTGGGTAAAAGAGAGATAGAAGGAGACTTCACTTTTAGCCTGCTTGGCTTCTCCCTCGCTGTTAAGTTTATCTATTCTGTTGCTGCTGCAGATCTTTGCTGGTGGCCTCTTCAGGGTTCCAATGAAGCCGGAAGGCTGGTAGCTCTCTAGGAATCCTCTGAGCCTTCAGCACCAGATTGGGGCTGCTGAGCCATCCAGCCTCATGGACTCAAGAACTGGATTCGTGGCCTCTTTGGTGTGAGACAGCTATTGTTCGAGGTCCCAGATGGTACCGTATAAGGCAGGCTAACGAATCCACTTCTGATGCATAGTCCTATCATTTCTGTTCCCCTACATCCCCAATGCTTGCACAGTACGTCTCAAATTCACACGGGACAAGTGTGGCTTTGTTCTTCTCTTTCAAGGCTCTACCAGTGCCCTATGTTTACCACATCTACTTTAGAATCAGCTTCTTCAACACAGGTGGCTGGGATTTGGGTTCGCATTGTGAATCTATGGGTAAATCTTAACAGACTTGTCTTCACCACTGTTCTGTTGCTGTGAAGGGACATCATGACTGAGGCAGCTTATAGAAGAAAGCATTTAACTGAGGGCTTGCTTACAATTTCAGAGGGCAAGGTTATGACCATCATGGTGGGAAGCCTGGTGGCAGGATGTTATGGAATAATCTTTTGGTACACTGCGAAGATGTATCTCTGCCTAATGCACCTTCTTTTTGCTTTAATAAAGAGCTGAATGGCCCATAGCGAGGCAGGGGAGGATAGGTTGGATTTCTAGGCAGAGTTCAAAACTCAGGGATGAGGAAAAGTGGATTTGCCAGTGAGACACTGAGATCAGACATGTGGTAAACAGGAGCGGTAACAAGTAACTGAGCAGAATGTAGATTAACATAAAAGGATCAATTTAAGTTTTAAGAGTTAGCTGGGAATAAACTAGGGCCAAGGTTTCATAACTAGTAAGAAGTCTCTGTGTCATTATTGGGAAGCTGGCAGTCCCTAAAGAAAGACAGACAACAGGTAAGCAGACTAGCACTGTACTGGAGCTGAGAGCTCATATCTGATCCACAAATTGAAGGCAGGGTGGGAGAGAAGGGGGGTAGAGAGAGACTGGCCCTGGCACCATGGGCTTTTGAACCCTCAAAGCCAATCCCTGGTGTCATGACTCCTCCAACAAGGCTACACCTCCTAATCCTGCCTAAATGGTCCACCAACTGGGAGACATACACTCAAATATTTGAGCCTATGGGGACCATTCTCATTCAAGCAACCACACTTGTCACAACAGTGTGGAGTCTGCCTATTCATGTACATACTCTCCATTCCTTCTATTCTCTGTAATTCCAGCCATGAAATGATCTTTCTCTTTTAACTTAAGTGATGGGAACATGTTATGTGTGAGCCCTGAGTTCAATTTCAGTATGATAGATAAATACATAAATACTGTTTATCTTCACTATTGACTTACTATAATATCTTCTTAAATAGTGAATGTTCTAGCAGGTATGATACTCACACTTAAGTGATTATATTTTTTCATATAGTTTTATTTCACCTTTTTAAAGGTTTTATTTATGTGTGTGTATATATATGTATATATAAATATATATGTATGCACACACAATATATATGTATATGTATATATATACACATATATATATATATAATTTCTAATGTGAGTGTGTGTCATATGTGTGGGTGCCCACAGAGGCCAGAAGAAGCTTTTAGACACCCTGGAACTGGAGTTACAGGTGGTTGTGATCCACACCATGTAGGTTCTGGGAACTGAACCTGGGTCCCCTGCAAGAGGAGTCAGTGTTCTTAACCACTGAGCCATCTCTGCAGCCCTCATTTCTAGTTTCCATAGAACACTTCCATGTCTTCCTTACAGTGCCTTGTTACTTTTTTCTTTCTCTGGATTGACTTACATCATTGACAATAGCTGCCCACATTCTATTTCAGGATGGCTGTGACTCAAGGAGACACTTTAGGTTGTTCTCTGGTTTTAACATGCATGCATGTACACACACACACACACACACACACACACACACATACACATGCACACGCACACACACATGCACACACACACATGCATACAAATGTGGGCAGGATCTGTGTGTGCGCCTGCGTGCGTGCGTGCGCGTGCGGACATTTACTCGTTGAGTTTCTTGGGACCGTGGCTGACAGTTGTCATGCAATGTGAAAATCTTCAAACGTTGCTTCTCAGCTCTTCCTCCCACACACCTGTCCCTGGGATTCTAGCCACTGTGCACTGCGTCTCTTGTCTTGGTCTTCTTGGTCACTCACGTCCCATTCTCTTTTAAAAATAGTCATATTTCCCCTCTGTGTTTATCTTTTGATAATTTCTATTCTGCTTCATAAGCTGTACTCATTTTTATTCTACAATGTCTAATCTTTTGATGGTATTTTAGTAAAAATCTCATATCAAATAGTGTACTTTTCAGCTCTGGAAGATTTGTTGATGCCTTGAATCAATGTTTATTATTTTTCTGAATAGAGACAGTGTGCAGATTATGTTAGATTTATATCTAAGTATTCCCATTTGGGTGTTATTGAAATGGTATTACTTTTCTTACTTTAAATTTCAATTATTCATCACTACTATATTGGAAAATAACTGACTTTTTTTATCCCAAGACTGTGTAGTGAAACTTGGAGGGACCTACCCAGGCCACACATTTTGTTCTATTTTATGAGATTCTGTGGGAAATTACACAAATAATCAGGCTATTCTCAAATAAAGGTAGCTTTATTTCCTTTTTTACAAACTGTGTGTCCCTCTCCCACCCCCAGAATGGAGACTGAGCCCAGGGCTGCTAGCATTCCACCAGTGAAGCACACTCCAGCCGAGGCTGTGCACTTTTTTCTGGTCTTGCCACATCAACAGTACAATGTCAGGCAGAAGTGGTGAGAGAAGACATTTTTGCTTTATTTCCAATTGTTGAATAACACATCTACCCAGTTCCTCTCTCTGTTAGAGATGTTATCCACAGGTTTTTCCCTCTCTCCATTCCATAGACGTTCTTTGTCAAGATGAAGGAGTTCCTGATTATTCTTTGTTCTCTGAGGTTTGATTGTGAATGGGAATTGAACGTTATCAAACATATTTTCTGCACCAACACTATTCTCATACAGATTTTCTTCTCCTGCCTACTGATTTGGGTAGATTACAGTGATTGATTTTTGAATGTTGAACCAGCCTTGCATGCTTGGAGTAATTCCTTCTTGGTCACAGTCTATAATCATTTTTATGCATTCTTGATTTGATTATCTAGTAATTTTTTTGGAGAAAATTTTCTGGCTATGCTTGTGAGAGAAACTGTCACACTGTCTCATAGCTCCTTATAGTAATTTTCACTGGCTTTGAACTTAGTGATGATGGCCTCACCCTGGTATTTTTAATGCAGTATTTAATGTCACAATTAAGGTTTCAGCATGCTTCACCATTATATGACACAAAGTCAGTTTCAAAGGCGAATGTAAGAATGCCTGGGTCAAACAAGAGCTCAGAGTCAGATAATTTGAGCTGGGTGCTGTCTGTGCACCCACTCACTCTTGCAAAACAGAGTAAGCACTATACCACATAGACCATTCCCCTTGCTCAGCTCACTTCACACACACACACACACACACACACACACACACACACACACACACACACTCACGTTCTTTTGATTGCTGCAGTTTTGGAACAGTGTCTCATTCTATAGCCCTGTCTGGCCTCTGTCTCATGGTGATCCTCTGTCTCTCTAATGCTGGGATTACGAACGTCAGCCATTGTGTCTGTTGAATGTGCACATATGCCACTATCAGCCGGCTGCTCAGCACTGGGGAGGAAGAGCTGAGAGGCTCTGGGGGCTGCTGAGCTTCTCCCTTTGTTTCTATTGTCCCCTTGAGCACAGGTGGCAGGGGACAGCACATATCAGGAAGAAAGTGCTAGGACTTCCATGACTTTCAGTGTCTTAGCAGGACAGGCCCACTTTCTGCATGGACAGCAGGCCCTGGATCCAATGGACAGCATGGCTTCTCAGGGCTAACTGTGTCTCAGGTCCTCAGTCACAGAAGGCACATTCTTACCTCGCACTCATTTAAAAACCGTGATAAACATGCACGACATGACATGTGCCTTTGAGCCACTTTCAAATGCCCAGCTCAGTAACATGAGCTCCATTGTTCACATCCTGTGCTTGTCACTGCCTTTGTCCATGCTCCCAAAGAGCCACTCTTACCAACTAAATACTCCAGACAGGTGTGAGGCACAGCCTTGTAACCTCACCTACTCAGAACTGCCTGGACTCCAGATGAGTTCAAAGCTAGAGGACAACTCAGTGAGAACCTGTCTCGAAAAGAAGGAAGGGCTGCGGCTGTAGCTCAATGTCACACGCTTGCCTGGAATGTGCGAGCCTGGGTTCAGTCCCCAGTGCCTCAAAGAGAGCAATCTACTGCTCATTCTCCCTTTATTCACCACTGCCATTTTTGCCGTCTCTCTAGATGTTGCCTGATCTAAGTGGCTCCCATAGTACTGTCCCTGGAAAACTGGCTTACTTTATATGGAACACTGTGTCTTCAAGGTTTATCCTGCCATGGCAGGTGACAGACTCCCTCTTCTTCCTAAGACTGACCAAAAAGGCATCACGTGTACACTTCCGGGCTCCACTGCTCCTCTGCTGAGGGCCACTGGGATCTGGGATTGCTTCTACTTTTGGCTCTTGTGGATGGCGCTGCCATTGACTATAGCTACACAAACGTCTGTTCAAGCCTTCATTTTCTAGGTCTCCACCCAAAGGGGGAATTGATGGTTTGAATGCCCTACTCTAGAAGTTGGGTTTGTTTGTTTGTTTGTTTGTTTGTTTGTTTGTTTGTTTTTGGGGGGCAGGGGGCAGACTATCTCACTGCAGCATCTGTTCTAGCAGACCTTCCCTGCCAACAGCACACAGAGCTTCTCCCCACCGCTGCTAGCTATATTCTGGTTTCTGTTTGCTTGCTTGTTCAGCAATAGCCACCTTATCATGTGTGCGTGCAGTGGAACATCACAACCCCCTTCCCTGGATGTCTCTGAGATCACATAGTATGGGCTGTTCTAGTTTCATCTCTGTTGCTGTGATTTAAAAAATTCAAACAAAAAACAACTTCAGGAGAAGGGGCTTTATTTCAGTTCCCAGTTCCAGGGTGCGGTATTTCATTGTGGTGAAATTCATGGTGGAAACTTAAAATGGCTGGTCATATCACACCCACAGGCAAGCCCAGAGAGAAGTAAAAATCTACACACATGCTTGCCAGCTTCCTTGCTTGTGCTCAGTTTGACCTCTCTACTCTTGACACAGTTCTGACACCCTGCCTAGGGAGTGGTGCTGTCCTTAGTGGGTTAGGTCTTCCCACATCAATTAATTTAATTAAGACACTTTCTTCCCCACAGGTCAACCCACTGTAGACAGTCCCTCATTGAGACGCTCTTCCTGGGTGATGCTGTGTTGTACCAAGTTGGCAATTGAAATTAACTGTCACGAGTCCACTAAAATTGTGTGCTTAATGGGTCATCATTAGCATTGTATATACATGGGTTGTCTGGAGCAGTGGGTCTACTCACAGTAAGATTTCCCCTCAGCTCACACATGTCCCCATGCCCCTTTGCCCTTCACCAACAAAGTACTAGTTCAGAGATGAAATTATTAGGAATTATAAAACAATAAGAACAGAGCCCTGAACCAAGCGCCTTCCATTCTGAACAACTGCTTAGAGGGAATTCCAAGATGCTAAGCTGGCTGCCGCTAGTGATAGAAGAGAAGTTGGAGGTAGAGTTGGGCCAGTGGACAGTCAAAGGAAAGAACAGTTATGCAAAGCCAGGCTCTTTATGGGGGCTTCCTATAGCCCCCACTTCCTGGCTGCCCCCGCCTATCATCTGTTTTGCCTTTGGTCCCTTGACATCAGTCATGTCTTGATGATTACAGTTCAGAGTCTATGTCACTGGGAATCTTCTTTGGCCATCCTGTCCCCTGGCATCTCTTCCCAGGACTTTGGCAGCCTTTCTTGTCCACACACACGAGCCCAGTACTAAATTCCCTAACCATCCAGGTCTCTCCAAGAGAGAGCCACAGCTCTCTAGAGCGCTACGCAAGGGTAAAGAACTTATGGAAATATGCTTTTCAAAAAAAAAAATCACTATTTGTACAAAAGGCAAATTCTTTAAGTTCTCGCAAGCACTCTTCCTGATCTTCATTTGGCTGTAAGTAAGTGATGTAAGTGCTAATGCTGGGGAACAGGACAATCTGACTGCCTAATTGGCAATTGGCAGATGTTGGGCTGCTCCTTGCTTGATCAAAATAACTGTCAGTCAAGTATCTAGCTGGACTGTCCTTATGTCAGCACCAACCATCTGGAACCTTCCACAGACAATAAGAACAAACCTCACAATGATTGCTGACGATCACCGCAGATCCTGAAGGGGAAGGCTCAGTCAGGGCTGCTTGAAGCAGTCTATGTCAGACATTTTGCTCTCAGAAGACTTTCTTGATCTCTTCACAATTATACAGCCATTTCTGCTAAAGCCAAATAGGCTAAAGTTGGCAAGGCTGTGATGGGCCCAAAACAAATGGTTCTGATTGATCCAAACACCCCTTCTCTAACTAAATTAGTAAGCTTCTTGGGCTCACTCATTGAGTGGCCAGGGAAAAGTCTCCTGGTGTTGCTGGACAAGTCCCAATAAAAGGCTTTCCTCACCCACTTTTCATGGTGTGGTCCTACCTAGTAACACAAAGAAAGAAGTAGCTGAGATGGCAGGGTGGTGGTGAGGGCACAGGAGAGGCGGTGGTAATAACAGCTGCACCCTCAGTAGGCCGAGTTGTGAAAGCCACAACATACCCAGCTGCTTGACAGTTGAAAGAGGGGCTGGGTGGTTCATGAGCATCCAGGACAGGAAGAATGAGCAGAGCAAAGGACACCGATGGCAAGAAGGATGGAGAGCTGGGGCTGAGAGATAAAATGTCCTGAAGAGCCAGAGAAGAGAAATTATAGGTCCTAGGTCACTGGAAAAGCTTCAGAGTAAGTTAGTGTCTTTAGGACCAAGGATAGCCAACATCCCAGGCCAAGGGATGCCACCACTATAGAATTAAGGGTCTGGATGGCCAAGGTCTGTGTCCAGAACTGTGACACCAGAGGGTATCATCTGCTGCTGCTCCCTCCTGCCCACTAATGTTCTCTGCTGCCAAACACAAGGGAACAAAAATCTATCAAAGACTGAAAGGTACCTCCTGCCTCCTCGTGCTTTTTGCCCAGAGACCCAGCTGATGGGCACCAATTGAAGCCAGATACCCAAGCTCTGGGGGACAAGGTTAGTTCCTCTTGCTACAGTGAACACACTGCCAAGATTTGTGTTTGACCATCTTATTCCTTGCTTTATCCTCACCACACTGGGAATCCTCCCCACCATACTCTGTGTCTTTTCTGTTTTAGTTAGGATTTCTATTGCTGTCAAGAGACACCATGACCACAGCAACTCTTATAAAAGAAAACATATAATTAGGGGACTTACAATTTCAGATACAAGTTCATTATCTTCATGGTTCATCATGGCAGCGTGCAGACAGACATGGTGCTAGAGAAGGAACTGAGATTCCTACAACTTGACTAATGGGCAACAGGAAGTGGTCTGTCTCATTGAGTGTGACTTGAGCATATATGAGACCTCAAAGCCTGCCTCAACACTTCCTGCAAGAAGACCACACCTACTTCAACAAGGTCACACCTTCAAATAGTGCCACTCCCTTTTGGGTCCATTTCTTTCAAATCTCTGGATGCTATTGCTGAAGGATGCAACATACGTGGATGCCTTTCAGAAGGATGGGCTCTACTCACTGAGATACAAAGCCCAGGATTAGGTCCTAAAAATTCTCAGGATTTTGGGGGAATCCAGGTGGAGGCTGGCTCATAATAAAACAGCAAAGGACCACCAGGTAGTTTTACCACTTTCGCTGAAACATTCCAGGTGACCAGGCATTGTTCTCCCTTCTTTTGAAAAAAGCAGACACTCCACCCCATGCTTAACAATTCCGGTTGCCCCAGTGCTTACTCTAAGCTATACTTCCCAAAGCTGTTCAAGATGTTTTTATGATGGGTTTTCCCCCTCTGAGTGAGTCTCAGGGAGTCCATCTTCCCAGGACCCAGCATCCCCAAACCCGAAGTCTTTCCCCACAGGGTTCAAGAAACAAAGCCCAGGTCCTCACACTTACCCTACTCACTGAGCCATCTACTATCTAATTTATGCTAATTTAAAGTAATTGAATTTGAAGTTTAAACTCATCTCCAAAGAGACACCCTATCACCTATCTTAAACTTCCTGAAATGTGAGAAGTCAAGAACCCTTCATAGCTTTTATTAAAATAAGATAATCCTAGTACCAAAACCCAAATAAGAATATTATAAGAAATATATAATTCAAATATTTCCAGTGGCCATGGCTACAGAAATCACCACCACTGTGAAACTGCTAAAATACAGGTTAACTGCAAAAATTATTTTTCCTTCCCATCAGGATTGTATTATCCTGGGAATTTAAACATCCATTAATATAGAAAAGCTGTCAATGATATTTGGCTACATTAACAGGAGACACAGACAAAAAAAATATACAGAATGCTTCTGGAGAAAATTATTGCAAGATACTCCAAGCAGA
This sequence comes from Cricetiscus sungorus, assembly GCA_030556225.1. NCBI lineage: Eukaryota > Metazoa > Chordata > Mammalia > Rodentia > Cricetidae > Cricetiscus > Cricetiscus sungorus. The sequence goes on along the minus strand of JANBXA010000734.1, from coordinate 125,724,806 downwards.
AAGGCAGAGAGACTCATCACAGTCACCAATGGGAAGGTTCGTTCCTGCAAAGATAGCAGCTGTCATTCAACACTTGTCCAGATCCATAAAATTTCACTTAAAATTGTAATAGTGTATCTCGAGGAATTGACATGCTGATTACAAAAAAAGCTCAAGAAATATCCAAAATACTTGTGGAAAATAAGGCAGGGTCCGAGCCTTTTCAGATGACAAGGACTGTGTGAGTCACTGAGAACCGGGGTTTAATAAGGGCGGGAGCAGAGGACTGTGGGGTGTCTTGCTGGAGTCATTGTAGACCACTGGGGAACTTCATTGCAGTGACAAGTTGTCCATATGGAGAAAAACAACATCAAAATCTAACCCAGAACCCCATGGAACTCAGTTCCAGATGGGTAGGGGCAATGCATAACTTTAAATACATTAGAGGAGAATATGGACTATTATGACTTTGAGTAGCTAAACACTGAAAGGGTGAACCATAGAAGGGAGAGATTGAAAACCCTATCACAGCAAAGAGCCCACACGCTATGAGAAAATAAACAGGCAACCTTCGATGTGGGAAGGCATTGCACCGTGGTCAATAAACGGTTATTATCCTAAACAGATGAAGAACTCAGGAAGGACGGCAACAAAGAGTGTAAAATTAGAGGCAAACGGGAGTTTCCCAGGTGAAACACAAAGACCTGTAATGACTTGAAATTAGTGTTAGTTTCACTCATAGCCAGGGATGCTGAGCCCATGAACAACACAGATGGGATTTTAGGACTGAGGAGGTGGTTCAGTTGGTAATGGGCTTGATACACATGCATGAAGACCCGAGTTTGAGTCCCATGACTCAGGTGTGTGTGGCATGAGCTTTCCAGCATCAGCACTGGGGAGGTGGACACAGGTGGTCAATCCAGGGGTTTGCTGGGCAGGCAGCCTGCACTACTGAGGAGCTGCAGATTCAGTGAGTGACCTTGTCTCAAAATACAGGGTGGAGCCGGGCAGTGGTGTCACATGCCTTTAAACCCAGCACTCAAGAGGCAGAGGCTGGTGGATCTCTATGAGTTTGAGGCCAGTTTGGTCTATTGAGTGAGTTCCAGGACAGCTGGGGCTATTACTCAGAGAAATCCTGTCTCAAAATATCAAAAACAAAACAAAAACCAACATGGAGATTGTTAGTGACATTGGGTGTTGACTTGTGACCTCTACATGCTGCACGCAGGCGCACGCGCGTGCACACACACACACACACACACACACACACACACACACACAAAGGGGGGGGGCTGGTATCTTATGTTCACTCTCCTGTCAGCACTTCTGATACCTCACTAACTCTAAACCAAAGCTGTAAACCTTACACAGCTCAGGAGGGAAAGCAGGTGCAGCCACAGAGCGCAACAACCTGTGAAGTTGAACAAACACGGTTTCTACATGCCAGCAATTCCCCTTCTAGAACATTCTCCCCAGAGAACCTGGCATGCGGGTGCACTGGGAATTCGTGCCTGGTCGGAAACAGTGGATTAAACAAGCAAGAGCTGCCCGAAGAGCAACAGTTAGAGGAGAGGCTGTGGAGAGAGTGGAGCTATAGAGTGGAAGACCCCTGTGTGCCAGCAGGGCCAGCAAGGCAAGTGAGCCCCAGGTGCCCGAGTCCACACAGCACATTGCTGTGCCAAGGGGAAAGGGGAAACACAGAGGATCCCGTGAACAGTGGGGACATTTCCACAAAAGCCACACCAGCCAAGGGAAGCCGCATCTGCGGTCTCAGAGACATAGTGGTATGGCACCAAAGGAAAGACAGAAGGATGCCAAATGCAGAGTGTTTCTTCTCAAGGCCACCCAGAGGCGATGCCCCGGCACCCTGGAAATACCCTCATTTCACAGCAGGTGGATTGATTGAGAAGACTTTTATGAAAATCCAACATAAGACCCAATTTAAAGTGATAGATGGAAGGTGTCACACACGAGGCTGGCAGAGACCACCTGGACTCCCTCTGCAGTGAGGGAGATGTGTGCTCAGAGTCATTGGCACACATCCCTCATCTAGCCTTCTGCAACTAGATGCATCCATTTTGTGGGTGTAGAAACTGGCATCCAGTACAGTTACACAGCTTGCCTCTGGCCACATGAGAGGGATGCCAGAGGCCAGCCCAGGTCTCTGTGGCGGGGGCGGGGGTGGGGGTGGGGGTGGGGGTGGGGGGTGGCGGGGTGGGGGAGGTAGGGGGTGGGGGGTGGGGGGTGGGGGTGGGGGGTGTGGCAGGGTGGGGGGAGGTGGGGGTGGGGGGAGGTGGGGAGGTGGGGGGTAGGGGGGTGGGGGACGGGGGTGGGGGATGGGGGGTGGGGGTGGGGGGTGTGGCAGGGTGGGGGGTGTGGCAGGGTGGGGGAGGTGGGGGTGTGGGGGTGTGTGGGGGTGTGGGGGGTCCCTTCGGCTATTGAATTTGTCTTCGCACACAGTAGGACCTCTGACCTCAGTAGGCCTGCTTCCTGGTGAGTGACACCTGGGTCCTTGCTGTGCTAGCCCCTTTCAAGCTGCTTCAAGCATGTGCAAACACACTCTAGTGCCTTCTAGGAGCTCAGACTGAGGGAAGAAGCCTGGGGCCTGAAGAGGGAGGGGGCTGGAACTACTGGAAGAGAGGGACTTGGGTTGGGTTTAGGGAAGTAACTCGGTAAGAGAGGGAGCCTGGGCCTTGAGGAGCGGTACCTGGGGCTGGAGGAGGGAGCCAGGGGCTGGATTAAGGGGAAGATCCCAGGCCTGGGGTGAAGGGGAGCTGGAGCTGGAGGCTAGTGCTGGCCAGCTGGTCAGCAGCAGTGTGAACCTGGAGAACAAACAGGAGTCCCCTTCAGGGTCCTGGATCCCAGGGTCTACCCTGATGGAAAGGAAATTAGCAAGGTCAGGAACATTCTGGAAGGCGTGTAGTGTCAGAGAAGAGAAAAGGGAACAGCCTTGGGAGCCCAAGCAGTCAAACAGAGCCTAGGCCACACCTAGCTCTGGCACTTCCTGTGATCCCACTTGCCTATGGTAGGGTCTTCAGCACTTTGAGCCTGTTTCCTCATCTGAGGGACAGGGGTTGTGAGACCTCCACCTTCCTTGATGCCTTGGGATTGAGATCAGGGCCACTGAACCCAGCTGGGCTGGTCTCTCCCTGACTCAATCACTACTCTGTCTTCTGGAGAGTATTTCTAAATTATTTTGATACCACCAAATACATACTCCTACTATAGCACCCTGAAAACCAACCCCTAACCCACATCCCTCTTCCACCCCTATCCCTACTTGGAGTCTCATCTCAGGGCCTTGGCTGAGGACAAGGACAGGAGCTTGTCACTTGGAGACATGCAATGTGTACTTGACATGCAGAAGCCATTCACTTCTGCAGCCAGGCATGAGGGCAAGTCAGTCTGCTTGCCACTTTGTAGGTCAGGCTGATAATGGCAGTTTCTTCTTCCCTGGAGGGAGTCAGACCTGCTTCAGGATCCAAGAAGAAAATGGTCTCTGAGGGATTCCAAGTGCCAGCTCCGCAGCAGGTGGTGGACAGCTGGTGGCTGGTGTTTGTGACACCCCTGAACAACCTGTGTTTGTGTGAGCAGCAGTGTAGAGCCTGGTGGAGAGGAGAGGTGGGACCTGACATCCTAGACAGGCCTCCTGTCCTTCCCCTGCCCAGGGCCTCTCCTTCCTGGGCCTGGATCAAAGGCACCTGGCCAGGTATCTCTCCCGCAGCCCGAGGACTCAGTGTCAGATACCCATGTGCCCAGTCTGACAGCCTCTGTGCAAATGGGGGACCAGGGCAGACACTGTGTCTGACCTGGGTGACTGTACATGGCACATCTGCAACCCTCAGCTGGGCTGCTTGATTGGAATGAGGAAGGCCCATGCCGTGTACTGAGCTCCGAGGGGGTGACTTACATCTTGCACTCATTTACATTCCTGTATATAGGAGGCTTCTGTTTCAGTCAGCTCTGAGCTTGCTAGTGAATGACTGGTCTGGCCACTCTGGGCCACTCCGTCTCATACAATCATCCTAGGTTTATAAAACTCTAAAAGTCTTTGCCTGAGATCTGGATTCTAAGCCTTCCTGGATTCCTGCCACCCTCTGAAGACTACATGAGGGAACATAGCCTTTGCAAGTGCCAGCCAAAACCATTCTGAAGGATCCCTGCCTGAGAAGGAACTCTGTCCGATCTCTCAATCATCCAGGGTCAATCCTGCAGCCCTAAAGTCAGAGCCCCTTCTCTCAGCCTCCCAATAGGGCCAGCCCTGAGCTCAGAATCCAAGAATTCCTCCCTAGATGGCAACTACCATCCTAACCATGGTCTCCAGCCCAGGGACTCGTTGCAGAGGCTCCAACTTCATCCACGACTGACCTGGGATGGGGCTGGCCTCAGGAGAGACTGGTGGTCCAGCAGTGAATCCCTGTTCTCAGCCTCTGGACCTCTGGGTCCACCCAAGGGTTGGGCCACGGCACCTGCTTGGTACCCCTGCTGGTGGCGACGGCCTTTTCCTTGTCCATAACATCTGCTTTTGTGTCAGGATCCCTTCCCTCTCTCTTCCTGTCATCTGAACCCAATCTGGCCTCTGACCCTTTGCTAGATTGTCCCCACAGGGAGAAGCTTCCCTGCCCCTGTCCTCTCCAGGTCCTCTACTTGCTCAGCAGGCAGGATTAAAGAGGACAGCTGGTGTCTCTTAAGGTGGAAGGAAGGTAGGTGTTGGGCTCCTCGGCTCTGGCAAGGCATCTTAAGTTTGGAACCAGAACACGGAGCATACTCACGGCTGAGGCCAGGGGCAGTTCCCACCCTGTTTCATGTGTCCCCATTGTCTTTCATGCCAGGAGGGCGGACACAGCCCAGCGTTGGCATTGAGACACCACCCATCCCTGTAGCTCAACCCTAGGGCCTCCCTTCTCACAGGTTTGCTTTAGGCCTCGCCAAGGCCCCACTTAGGAAGGACGTATCAGCTTTACTGCCCAGCTGAGGAGAAGTACCTGGGAATCAGGACACATGTGTACTGTGGGATGCCCTCTTCTTGTGGGCTCCTCAGGAATTACTCCTTAGCATCCAGGATGCCTGGCCCTGCTCTTGTAGGAGTAAGGGGACTCGGGAGAAGCCTGGCAACATCCCTTTCCTGGCTTGAGGGATGAATCCTGTCAGGCTTACCAGAGGCATGGACCTTAGAATTGCTCTGGGAACCGTCCCAACTCTCCCTGAGCCTGAATTCTCAGGCAGAGGTCCCTCAACATTCCTCAGTTAATGGGCTAGAAGTTTCTGGAATATGCCAGCTCCATCATTTAACATGTTGAAACTGCTTCACAGGGGGCTAAATGGAAAGGAAAGGGCAAGATGGTGAGGGGTTCACAGCCCCAGAGGCTCCTGCAGAATCCCCCTTAGTGTGTGGGGGCCCATGAAGGAAGGGGGTTCTCTCTGGGAAAGCCCCTGGACCATGGAGTGGAGGGCAGCAAGCCCATTGTGAACGTAGCCTCTGGAGCAGCACGCTGACTTTCTTTGTGGTGTCCCTACATGTCACAGCTGTTTCATGAACTGCCTCAGGTCAACTTGGAGTCCTTAGCCTGTCATGCCCTCTCACCTCCAGGCCTCTCATGTTACTCCTCTGTGCTGTGAAATGTCCTCTCTGTGGGCCTTGTTCTGCATCTTACAAATGTTCCCCACCAGCACAAGGCAATGAAGTATCCTTAGTCAGCAGGAAGTCAGCTCTGTGAACCAGTACCCTGCCTACCCCCTTACCAATACCTAGAGATCAACCATCCTGGGTATCTCAGGAGTCCTGGAGTCAGGATGGAGTGGGGCTGGGGGCACAGACTTGAGGGTCAGGCCCACTGCACATGCCCAGGCTCAGCTTGAATTGCCCAGTGATATTTACTGAGTTATACAAGCTCTGTGTGCCTGCATTTCCTCATGGGAGGTAGAATCAATACTAGATGTGCCTTCCTCTCCAGGGGGCTTTAAATGATTATGTATGTATTTGCATGTGAGTGCACACCTTTGTGAGGAGCAGGACAGAGGACTGCACCTAAAACCCAGTATGCATCAGGCAATTGAGCGACTGCCCTAGCCTTACCCATGCACACATTGAAACCAGGGCCTGAAGTGTGCTGATTGCTACAGTGCAGCTGCTTGCAGCCAAGGACAGCTTCTTCCTCCCACCAGTCTTTCCAGCTGGTCAAACCTTCCTGGAGCTCCAGAAGCTCATTCTAGAATGTTCTTTTATGGCAGAGTTTGCTCAAGCTCACCATCTATAAAACAATGCTAAGCACTAGGCACACTATAATGAAAACTTGAGATACAGAGATCCATTCCCCTACTGTACAGTACAAGACTCCTTATGAAAAGTACAATAGGGTCTACCAGATGGCCCAGAGGGTAAAGTCTCTTGTCATGCAAGTCTGATGACTGACTTTCTAAATTTTGCTTTTTGAACCTTACTGATAAAATTCCTTCCTTGCCTGGAGAAGATGGAAATAATATCCTGACCTCCTCCTAGGTCCTAACCACAAATCAAAATAAGACTCCACCACAGTTAACCACGGGGAACCAGAAAGTTTATTGAGGTTACTGACAGGAGTGTGGGTGAAAGCAGGCAGACTGATCTCATAAAAATGGTGGCTGAGCCTTGTAAGGGGAGACATAATGTCTGACTTTTCCTGTTCCAAAGAGGTCCCAAACAGTAGATGCCCTCTCATCTACCCCTGTCTTAAGGTCATGCCTTTTGATGGGTATCAGTGGTATTCTTTCTGTTACAAAATACAAATGAGGAAAAGCAGAGAATGGGAACATATTCAAATGGATACTGACAGCAGTCATACTCATGGTTATAAAAACAAACATTGAGAAGCACCTTAGCTGGCACATCATATTAATTTACCCAGGTAATAGCTGTCATTTAACTGGGACTGTGCCTTCCTTGACCATAGGTTTATGTCTAAGTTCCTAGTACTGGATGTTGTAGGGTCACCTTTAAGTCTGGTCAGAAAACTGGTTCTATCCATAACCATTTGGTCCCCTATTGCACTAGCCAGCACTTTCATTATGAAGCATGCAGTAGGACTTTGGGCTATAACTCTCCCTAGCAACCATGATAGCACTTTCTAGTATGATCAGGGAAGGGACATCTTTAACTTAGTGCTACACTTGTTTCTTTAAGTCCTACAACCAAAGCATAGGATACCTTCAACAATAAGAGTCTTACCATTGAGTTCTGGGGTGCAACCAAACACTGTGACAATAGTGTTTATTGTTTAGGGGTGTCTAGAGCCTCTGTACCCCATAACTCCTAGGGAGGTAACCCATTCCTAGCATTGAGAGTCTCAATCAACAATTACCTTATGGATTCTGGGGCATCTGATTTTATCCTTTGTTTACTTGTAGTATCTATAGGTCCAGGCTGCCATGGACATCCCCCATCACCTCAGTGTGTAGCATTTGTACCTTACCCAAACATTAAAGGTCCCAAAAGCACCACAGCTACACCTGGCCCTTGTGCCTCTGTGAACTCATTTCTCATCCTTGCTCCCTTGGGTGTACTCTGTGTCTCTCAGATGGGTCTTCCAATCTTCAAAGCACTCAGAGGTTAGCATTATGTCATCTATATACCAAAATGTTTCTACAGAGGACAGGCAAGATGGAAACACAGTCATTATTCACAGCAGAAACAATACTAGAGCCACCTGAAAATTTATCTCTAGTTTTGTCATGCCCTTCTGACTACATAATATGTTGCCAAAATTCCTTCCCTGGGGAGAAGTGAATAATGTTCAGTTCAACTAGAGTTCATTCTGGGGACCACTGCAGAAGAAGTGGGCTGAAAGAATTTAAGCATAGACTGTTGCAAGGTGCTCTCCTCTGAGCCAAAGTGCTGCCATCTTCATGAGATCACATGCCTACTTGTGGGAGTCCACCTTAATGGCCTATGGACTGTTGACATTCCCTCCCAGAAGGAAGGGGTGGGAAGAGTCACTGGACCCTCATGAGTATCAGACCATGCCTCCTAGCCATTTGCGTGCTATTCTTGCCTAATGTCATGTGGTTTCCGGGTCTTGGGCAAGAGTAGAGTATATGGTTTGGGAAAGAATACGGTAGAAGCACCATCTATGCAACTACAGGAAGTTTCTCCATGCCTTGGGGGTCACTACACTCTGTATGTAAAGCCCAATAAGTTCATTGGTCCCTAGGGTAAACTGTGGTGACATCACACTTTGATTTGTGGTTAGGACTTTTGGAGGAAGGATAATGTACTCATCTCCTCCAGAAAAGAGATTTTAGTAACAGACCTCCTTGTGTGGCATGACAAGTTTGTGCCTACACACACACACACACACACACACACACACACACACACACAAAAAATAATAATAAAACAAAATAAACATTTTAAGTACAATATAAATGACCCAAACACACTAAGGACACTTCATAGCAGATTTATAAAGCTAATAAGCATGTGGCAAGATGAACCTTCCAAGTTTGAAAGGGTATGTGACATAAAGCCTTTCTCTTCTCAGAGAAATGGATGGATTGAGTCAGGCCAAGCAGCCTGCGTTGCTAGGGACATGAGCAGGTCAGCCACCTCAAAAACAGCTAGGCAGCCTGTTCTAGACATGCACTGCCTATGAGCTGAGATTCTAGAATACTAAACACACATCTGTAAACAGTGGATTAATCAGCTTCCTGTGTCTTTGCCCCAAAGGGGAGCCATTCAAAATGCCCAGTTTTGGTTGGTTGGTTGGTTGGTTGGTTGGTTTTTGAGGTCTCTCTTGAAATACCCTTACATCAATACTCCCTACCTCTGGCCCCACCCATCCCTGGCCCAATCACTGAGTCTTCCAGGGACATTCATTACTCTAATTGACCAGGTCTGGGCCTCCACCCACTCAGAAACCTGGGACTAGACCCTTTTAATAATAATGAGAAGTGAGAAGGCTGAGGGAGTGGTACTGAGCGGGCAGGACTACCATCTGAGATGGAGTCAGAGTGGGGTCCGAGGCACCTCTTGTTGGGACCTGCCAGCACCCATTCTCCAGCTGCTAATCACTCACTGCCACATGTTCTGACCCCACTACTGCCCTCCTTGGGCCACCTACAGCTAGTTAACCCAGGGCTGCAGAAGGGCTGGCTTGATGCCCATGTAGGATGGCAATGAAATACCACAAATACTCTAGTACTCCCCACAGGCCCCCTACCCTCCCTGCCTTTCTCCTAAGTAACTGACCCTACATCTCCCCATGGACCCCCTCCTTCTAGGGAGCCTGACCTATGACACTCAAGGGTCTGGCTTGTCCGTGTGTAGGATGTGACTGCTTCACACCTGGACCTCTGAGGACCTGCTCAGACCCAGACTCCTGCCGTTAGCCTTAGCCTCCCTGTCTCTCATAGCTTTAGGACTTCACCATCCAGACCTCCTCCAGTTCCAGATTTGATTGACAGGTGCTCCAGAGAGTGGGGAAACCAGGCTCCCCAGGGCAGCCAGTGTCTGGTAGAAAATGCCATATCACTAGGCAACCAATAGATATTTCTTGAATTTGTGCAGATAGACAGAGCTAAGCTGATTAATATATTTTTCTTTCCCACATGAGGCCTAGGTCTGCAATGCCAGTCTTCTCCCCCATCCCCCCCCCGCACCCCTCCCCCTGCGAACTGGTTTTCAGGTCAGGACAGGGCTTTATCTCACAATGACAGTTCATTAATAGATTTACGAGGGGGCGAAGACGGCTTGGTCTGTCTAAAAGGCTTGTTTTGCATTTCTCTTCTTTTAATTACACAGTTATCTCCCAGACCAAAGCTCTTTGAAAAACCGAGAGAAATAGACCCCCTCCCTCCATCTGCTCCAGTTCCAAGAATGTAGCTAATGAGGGAGAAGACGGGCCATGTGCATGGGGCTTCCTGCTCTTCTAGACCACGGGGCTCTCCTGCTGGGCTGTTGGTGGCTGGGAAGCTTGCTCACGGGTCACAATGGGTACATTGGCATGGGTGGGGCTACTTTGATCATACCACTCTGTATCTGGGGACTTGGGTCAGGACAGCATTGGATCTTTAGAGTTACTGTTTCTTGAGCACCTTTCAAGCTAGCAGGTAAGCCCACCTGCATCCTGAGAGCCACCCTCACGCTCAGATGACTATGAATTGAAGTTCAAAACATTTGTAGATGACATTATCATGTTATACTGCCAAAAAAACCTGAGCACCTCTGTTAGAGGCTTTTCTGATTTAACCTTAATAATTATCTACTTTTAGACCCATTTTACAGACAGAGAAGCTGAGGCAGACAGCTGTGTGCAGGGTCCTGTACTGGAGGAAAACAGGTACTGAATGCTGTGCAGCTATGGAAAGTGTGGGGTTCACCTGGGGCTGGAAAGTAATGTCAGACCTGTGATTGCAGAAGTTTCTATTGTTTCCACCCTCTCTGCTCCTACCTGGTGGCTCTTCTGGGTCTCAGATGCCTTGACTGTGAATCGGGCTCACTGCTGCTCCCAGGATGAATGTGTCTTAGGCTGGGGTGCGTGTTGAAGAGGTTGGGCCATGGAAGGGCACATGCGGGTCTGTGTGAAGGGATGGGGGACAGCTGAACCAGGGTTGGCTCAGATCTGGTCCTAGAGTTGTAAATGCATGCAGGGCATGTCACAACTTCAGATGACCATATCCGGCGGCTTCCCAGAGACCCCTGCCATGGAATAGATCCTGAAAAATAAGTAAGAATGGAGTCCCTGCCTCTTGATGGCTCATGTGAACTGTCACAGTGATAGTCCCTGGTGTCTCCTCTGGTCTCCTAGCTGAGCCCTGCAGAGCATTATCAGCATGACATAGGGGAGGAGGCTATGAAGCCTGTGGCAGCCCAGATGGGGCAGTGCTGAACCAATGATGGTTGACTGAGGGAGCTGAGGCCATAGCTTAGGGCAGGGCCTCTTAAATGTTTTCTGTAAAGACTAGATACTAAATATATTAGGGTTGATTTGGGGTTTGGAAGACTCCAGGATACGATGCAGGAGTGATCAGAGAAATAAAAGCACATCTCCACTTTTTGTTTTCATTTTTTAAATTGATAATTAAAATGCATAATCTAAAATGCTTTCATGAAGACTGGAGTCTTCATGAAATATAGTTCTGATATATTATGAAAGACTTCTCTTGAATTTCTTTCAATCACTAAGGGGAATTGCTTTCAATCACTAGCTTAGGGGCTACCCAAAAGCAGCTGTAAGTAAGCTACAGGTGAACAGCTAGCTATTGGCTGCAGACCATGGTGTGTGGTCGGTTGCCTGATGGCTCCCAATCCCACCCCAGGCTTCTCTTGACCGACCTCCTGTGCCATGAAGTGATGCCCATCTGTCAGTAGAGGGCGCTGAAGGGACACTGCGGAGGAAGCTGTTTCACATTTCTTGCTAGGGTATCTTACTCCAGGGACCTGACAGTGTGACAGTGGTGCACAGAGACTGCATGGCTCTCAGTGACCTCACAATTCATTCAGGGCCAGGTGACCATGTCCCTGCACTGATGAGACTCATTTTTCCAGCTGCAGTAGTAACATCCTTCCCTCTTACCTGCATCTGGGGAGATGTCCTCTGCCGGGGCACGTGCAGACCAGCTCCATCAGGACCAGCCATCCCCATCTTTGAAGCAGGCCTTTTTCAGGCTGTCTTCCTCAGTGTCATGTTATATCTCTTGTTCAAATCACCATGTTGAGTGTCTCCTCACTGACCTCTGACCCTTAGAACCTAAAAAGACCCAGACAGTCTGTGGACAGCTTTATAACACAACGATCAGGCTGTGCTGTCTGCCACATAGCTGTGACCATGTGACTACACCTCAGTTTGTTCAGCTGGGAAATGGGGATCACTTTCCCCTCTCTTCTGAGATCCTGAAGTGAGCTGGGGCTAGGGTAATACAGAATAAAGACTGCGGAGGTAGGGCCTGCTGTCAGTGTCCTGGACAGTCAATTGCATTGCCCTGTGTCCAAAGGGTTACACGTACCAGTGTTAAATATCCACCAAGTTCCACAGCCTGAGGAGGACAGTGGCTCAAACCACAACCTCTGCCCTACTTCCTTCTTCCCCTGGGAGGTCTCAACATCAGGACCACCAGCCTTAGTTTCTCTCTTTAAATCTCTGGGGATGTCTCGGACCCTGGGAGCTGAGATTCTCTTCGGGCTGTGTCCAGGGTCTCCCTTTGTCACCTCATTTGTGTGGTTACTATAGCAGCCATCACAGCATGGGCAGTACTGAAGAACACAGGCAGGAACATAATGAGGCCACATAGTCTGATCTGTCTTCTGTTGTCACAGGTACCGTTCCCACATAAAGGCTGCTGGCTGTGAGCTCAGGTCCCTGGAAAAGGGTGCCAGCTTCCACCAGGCTGCCTGAGACCCAACCTTGGGGCCCTTGGGGTTTCCTTTTGGGAATAGGAGTCCCCAGGCTAGCCAGAGCTGTCCAGTGGTTCACACAGCTGAAACCCCAGAGGCATGATCCACAGAACAGAGGTGGAGAAGGAGCCCCTGTCCCCCGGGTTCTGCAATGGGGCTGGGGCACTGTTGCTGGACCCCGAGACCCAGAGTCTTGTGTGTGAAGATTGGGCATCTCTGTTCCCCTCCTGTGAGATTAGAGAGCGTCCTGAAGCTCCCGGGACTCTGCCTGGGCACACTAGCCAGAGTATTCCCAGAAGTCCGCTAAGTCACAGAGAAGTGGTCTGTCCCACCTCCATGGCCAGGTCTATAAGCACTGGACTCGGGTTTTCTTCACAGCAGCCGGTGCCTTGGTGACCCTAGCTCAGGAGCTGCTGATGCAGAACTGGGGTTTGGGGATCATGAAGATATCCTAGAGGATTCCATGTGGGTCCTGCTCCCAACATCCCAGCCCCTTCCTGCCTGTCCCTGGGAAATCAACTTCCTTTACACAGAGCAAAGCCTGACTTGCAGGCCAGACCCTTGGAGCCCTGGAGATGCAGATGGTCAGACTGTGGGCATGGAGAACACCGGGAAGGAACAGGCTTCTCCCTGTGAAGAACAGACAGGGAAGGAGTAGGGCTGCTACTCCCCACTCCTGCTGTTTCTTGTCTGAGCAAGATGCACCAGAAAATTTCCACCCGCATCCAGACTGTGCCAGCCTTCCTTGCCATAATTAATATCCCAGGGAAAAGATACGCTCAGCTGGCGCCCATCTGCCAAGGCCATGGCCTTGTGGGCTCTGTCCCTGGGGATTCGGGGCCCATTTCACCACTGTGGGGTGTGGGCATAGGTGTCACTGGGGATAGATTAGCCTCACTTAGCTCAGAAGACAACAGAGCTGAGGAGTCCCACAGGCAGATACTGCACAGGGATGGGAAGCCTGGGGTGGTGTGGCCCTGTCATCAGAGGGTGGGGGTGAGGCAGGGTGGGATGGAGTTTGGGTGGATGAATCCCAATTACAGTTTGGAGACAGATACAGATACCAAAGCCTTCCTGGAGAAGATCCAGCTCTGCTCTCAGGCTAACCAGGGTTGGGTGGAGGTAAGAATGAGAGGCTTTGTGATGGCTGTCAACCCTTGAGGGGAGAAACTAGAATACACTGGGTGAAGTCGGGAGAGGGACCATGGGGGGCCAGGTCTGCAAAGCCTAAAACGATCAGCCTAACCCACTCCTTCTGAGATGCTAAGACCGAGGGAGGTCTGGAACCTTCCTTTTCTCCTAGGATATTCTAGACTGTGCCTCCTATACGTGACATCCCAGAGCCCCAGCTTCTTTCTTGGAGTCAAGAACACCTCGATGGGCTCTTTGAATCTCTGAGAACCTTGATTGGGCCTCCTGGAATGAAACACCTACAGGTGCCCTGAATTTCATGAAGAGCCTGGGGGCTAAGGGATAGCCGGGAAGACACAAGTGTTGCATGTCAGAGAATGGATGTCCTGGAATTGGCGTCTGAATCCTGGAGCCTCCGTCACTACAGCCTGTGGCACAGAGGCCCCTCCTCACTGTCCTGTAAACAGTAACCAGAATTCTTTCAAGAACGGGAGACCAGCACCACCTGGGGCCACCTGTCCCATTGTTGGCAAGCTCCAGCTGCTGATGCCAAGCCTACACTGACCTCATTGAACTACCCACACCTGTATTCTGGTACCTCCTAAGTGAGAAATTGACAATGCAGAGACATAGCTAGAACCCCAACCTAGGCCATGCCTGACTAAGCATTGCTTGACTATTGGCCATGCGGTGTGAATTTCCTCAGGACAGAGTTATCCACCAAGGACATGGAAATGCATAGAGCCACTGGTGTTACGGGCAGGTTTTACTCTTTGTTCCTCCCTGCCGGCCTCCCGGTCCTGCCGCCATGGTCCCACCGCCACCTGAGCCCCAAATAACACTCAGAGACTCCGTATTTGATACAATCCTGTTGGCCAGTTACCATTATTGTTTATAGGCTAGCTCTGTCTTAATTATTAACCCATTTCTACTTATCTAAGTATTTCCACGTGGTCATCATATCCGGGAGCCGTGCCAGCATCTTCCTTCCTCCCAGGTCTACATCTTGACTCCTCCTTCCCACTTCCTCCTTCCTCCTAGTTTCTTAGTCCCTCCTATCTCCTATTTCTATTGGCCAACAGGGCTTTATTAATTAACCAGTTTGAGAAACATATTTACAGAATAACATCTCCCATCATCTCCTCTTTTCTGTCTAAAATAAAAGAAGGGGCTTAACCTTAACATAGCAAAGTATATCATACAACAGTTATCAAATAAGAATCACAGTAAACAATATTTAGTCCATTAACATTTTGTAAGACTTAAAGAAAATATCATCTATCCTATCTTTGTGAGTCTAAAGTCCTATATGTAACTTATCTTTAATCCTAACTAAGGAAAACTATAACCATATCTATCTGTCTTCAACTCCTTCAAAGACCACAGAAGGATAATATATAAACTCTAGAAATGACAGAGACAATGCACTGCCTGGTCAGTCACCTGAAGTTCTTCTGTAATGTTCTATCTTCAGCCCATAGGCCATAGTGTGTCTCCAGACTCCTCAGCAAAGCAGGAAACTTTAAACTGTCTGCCTGTATTGGCAGTTTGTCAGTCATTTTTCTGTGTCCTGTAGACTGTCTGGCTGCCCTTTCCATGAAGCAGGAATCCTGTAGCAATGTCCATCTTGCATCAGCAGTCACCTTTTTGTGGGTCCTGCATGTCCAGTTTCTACAACATAAAGTCAAACAGTCCAGAAGAGCAGTACCTTGCCAAATTGGCTAGTCTTGCCATATTAGAAGCAATCTCCATAATGTTTTTCTTCGATGTCCATCTTTCTTTCTGATGCAGGTGGTGGTACCAGGAGCAGTTGTGCCTCACTGTCAAGAAAAACCCTAAACCATTTTAAATGCCATATTCTGTAGGTCTTTGAAAGGTTTGAAGAATGCCTATTTGTATCTGCATATCTAGAAATCCTAATTAACTTAACTCTAAGTTTTCATTATCATAGGCAACTCTCTAATCTGTACTAAATTATATTTTACATTTTCCAATGAGCTATATAAACATAATACCTAAACAAGAGGAGAAATATACATATCCTAGCCCCGTCTATCTTGTTTCCTATTGGCCAACAGGGCTTTATTAATGAACCAGTATGAGAAACATATTTACAGAATAACATCTCCCATCACCACTGGCTCCTGTGGACTCATTGTAGTCATCAAAGGGAGAAAAGAGTCCTGTCCAGGGCTCTGTTGGAGGAGGGGCCGCTCCAGGAGATGGTAGGTGAATAGGAGGTGGCCCTGGGAAAGGATGCTCTCCCATAAAGCCAGGAAGGAAAAGTGATGCTTCCTAAGGAAGGCCTTGGTGACACGGTACATCCAATCCCAGCCCACTCAGCAGGAAGCAAGCATGCTGCAATGAGCTGTTGCATAAGTAGGTGGAGGTACCCCAACCCTCAGCAGCAGACACAGGTGGACCCATGCCCTCTGTCTTGTATGGCGCCAACCACTTTTGCTCCTTGTTTCTTCCTGCCCATCCCTTGGGGTGGCTGTCCTGTACCACCCAGGACTGGCCAGGCCAGGCTAGTGCAGCTAGTGCAGGCTGACACACAATGGGATGTGTCAGAGGATGGGTTGAGAGTCTCCTAGAATAAGTCTTTCCAGCTGGCAATCCTGAGCCCAAGGTCCTGCTCTTCCTTAGACCCTCCCAGATGTCCCATCATCCTCATGAAAATGCTAGCTGACCAGCACCATTCTTCCTATGGTCCAGTTTCTCATCTCTTGTCCCAACAACCATACCTCCATCCTCTGGCTGTTCTGTCTGATGGAGTCTATGCTAGTACACAGACTTCCCACCACAGCTCCCTGAAAACAAATCCACGCTTCAGACAAATCCTTGTCTTCCAGGGAAGGCTACCTGAATTACCACCAGCGCCATCCTTATCTCTTAGTGTAACAAAGGAAGTAAATCCTAATTAATAAGAGACAGCACCGTTCTGGAGCTATTTTCCTGTTCTCACACATCACGTGATCGGCAAGGGAGCAGGAGAGAGGAGAGAGAGAGGAAGCTGCTGTCTAGCTGGTGGGGGTGGGCAGACTTTGAGAACCACAGCCAGTCAAGCCTCCGGTCATCCCTGGCATGAGATATCAGATGTCCAGAGTGAGACCAATGAACCCTGAGCGACAGTTTTTATTTCTACACCTCTGATACACAGATGCTGTCTGCCTTCTGTGTGGTGGAAGCAAATTGGTTTGTTAAAAGGAAATACAGTTTTCTCATGGTGTCCCTGGTAGGGTGTGGCTATATAGTCCCCACACAGGTCCTGAAGTGGAAGCTCCAGCAGCCCTAGGGATGCTGCCAGTATGATGACCGCCAAGACCGGAAGACTCCCCACTGAGCCTTGGTGTCTTCCCACTGATTGGACCACCTCCATCAGTGGCTGATGGCTTAGCTACCTACATTCCTTCATCTTAGGAAGGTCATTCACGGATTTCACCAAATGGGAGGGTACCAGGCTTTGGTGGGACCGAGGCCCTGGTTCTCTGGTTCTGCAAATGTGGATCACATCCCTCTGGCTAGGCATACCCAAATCCTGGTCCTCTGGGTCTGTGGACCCAAGTCTTGGTTCCCTGGAACTTCTGCTGCTGCTGCTGAGACCCCCCCCACATACACACACACTCTCCTGCTTATTCTTCCTTCTCTCTTCTTTCCCCTCCTCTTCCTTCTCCTCTTCTTCCTTCGTTTCTTTTTCCTCTGCTGTCTCCTTCTTCCTCCCTTCCCAGCTGTCTGCTTTAAATACCTGGAGCAGGCTAGTGTTTTTGTCTCTGAACATATATTAGATCATTGGGCAAATTGATCTATGGCAAATTGGTCATTTGGGGAATTGACCGTTGGCTCAATTGATTTCTAGCAAATCGCTGTAGAATCTCCACTGAGCCTGTTTAAAGATTCAGTGAGGTCATGCATGGACACGTTGAACACAGGACTGGCACCCAACTGCCACTCACTGGGTACTTCTGTGTGATTGCTGGTGCTGCTTGAGCGACAGTCCCTTAGAGCAGATAAATGAGGACAGGTCTGTGGATTGGCAGCAGGGCTCTGCTGTTGTAGAAGGAGCCTTCAGTCACTGAGTTCCAGTAGGAACTTCTGTTTAGGAACAAGTCAGAGCAGGACCACCAAGAGAGCCCATCGTGGGCCTCAGGGTAGAGCTGGAGAGCCAGGGCAGGGGTCACCCCCTTATCCTTCACTTTGGCCCCATCACTAGCCAGGGAAGGAGGAAGAGCCTTCATTGTTGGTGTTGTCTCAGGAACTGCAGGGCCATGGAAAGTGTCTCCCGCACCTGTGAGGGGAGGGAGGGTTGTATGGAGAGGAGAGAGAAAGGGCCCCACACTGGCTACACTGCAGTGCTGATATGAGTGGCTACAGCATCTATGAGTCTACAGCAGGCCCCACCCCTTTTCTGTACTCTCAGGATCTTCACAGCAAATCCATGAATGAAGTGAACAGTGATGGATGCCACAGGAAGAGGCACAGTGTGTGTGTGTGTGTGTGTGTGTGTGTGTGTGTGTGTGTGTGTGTGCCTCTGCTGAGGTCTGAACGTATGGAGCGTATGACCTTTCTAGGATTCCTCATAAGCCTCCCAGCATAGCCTGGTCCCCTTCTGCCAAGTGGGACAGCAGGTGACTCACAGGACATAACGCTTTCCCAAGATCTTCAGTTTCTCTCGCACTGTCCCTTATTGTGCCTGCTAGACTCTGGCAGAGCTGGTTGCAAAATGACAGAAGGCCAGAATCTCCACGCCCTTTGCCCTGGCTTTCATCCACCTGATTGCATGTGGCTGGAGCCCCGGAGGCCACTAAGCTGGAGAAATGTCAAAACTGTATTCAATTATTGGACATGAGTGAACAGTAAAAGAACACTTGTCACCCGCCGGCTGCTGGGTCCCTGAGGCTCCCACACAATGGTGGAGATCAGGCTCCTGACCTGCCAGTGGTCTGAATGCTCACCCTCCTTTACTGTCCTGCTCTGTCATCACACCTGTGCGGCTGGGGCTGGGCGAGTCTGGGTGGGTCCATCCACAATCTGTCCCAAGCTGTGGTTCCTCCCCAGCCAAGGTGTGTTGGGAGCCGACCTTGAGTGACATTCTCTTGCAGAATTGCTTACACCTTAGACCTCTTAATTGAGCCTTATCCTGGTATACAGGAACCTGCTTAACAGGTAGCCTCTTCCACTCATTCCAGGTACTGAGTGCCCGGAACTGAGATGGGCCTGGCCCAGGAACTAAGATAAGCAGCCGTTTACTGTCTGGTGTTTACTGTCTGGGATAATTACCAGGACCCTGGAGTTAGCAGAAGCTACCCCTCCCCATTTCCTCCCTACCTGCTACCCATCCCCATTTCCTCCCTACCTGCTACCCCTCCCCATTTCCTCCCTGCTTGCTACCCCTCCCCATTTCCTCCCAGCTTTGCCTTAAAAACCCATTTTACATCAATAAAGTTAGACCTTGACAAATGCACTGCTTGGTCTCCTTCCTTCTTTCTCTCCCATTATTTTCAGGTTCTAGCCCACCTCGACCCACGAATAACTAGGCCCCGCGGGTCGGGGCAAAGGTGGAGAGGAGGACATCACCCATGGAATGGCTCATGGAAGGCAGCTTGATAGAAAGCAGCTCGTATCTGGAGTCTTTCCCCCTTCTTTCAATTTTAAGAGTATATTTATCAGCAGTATTGGGATGCAGCTGAGATCCTCTAAGCCACTGTTTAAAACGTGTGCTTGATGAGATTGACACAAACATGCATAGCTAGGAAACCATCCCCACAATCGAGACAGGGAACACATCCATGTTTTCAAACCTTCTTTGCTCCCTGTAGCAATCTAAGAACCCTACTCCACCACTGCCCATCTATCTGCTGCCATGAATGAGCAGATTTAAAATTCTGGAACATTATATAAAGGGAATCCCACAGTCTGTGCTCTTGTCTGGCTTTTTTCACATCCCATAATCATCTTAAATTAAACTATGTTATAGGTATCAGGTGGGTGTTTTGTTTGTTTGTTTTACATTTATTTATTTAGTGTGTGGCCCATGCATATGCCTATGTATGTTTGTACCATAGTACACATAAGAAAGACAGAGGGCCACTTTATACCATGTAGATCCTGGGGACCAGTCAGCCTTGGTGACAAGCACCTCTACATGCTGGACCATGTTGGAAGTCCAGAGCATGTGTGTATGTATATGAACACTTATTTGTCAAGGCATGAGTGTGGAGGGCAGAGGACAAAACGGATTCCACCATAGAGCTCCTGGGGGATTGAATTCAAGCTATTGGGCTTGGTGGCAAATGCCTTAACTGTTGATCCATCTCAAGGACAAGTCTGTTGATTTTTAGCACGAAACGGTGCTCCATTGAAGAGAAACACAGCAACTCTTTTCACAACTCTGAGGATATTTAAGTCATTGGCAGTCCAACTATAACAAGTGAAACTGCTGAGAATCTTTGCATGTGACCCTTTGCACGTGCATGCACTTTCTTTTCTCTTAAACAATCATTACACAGATCATCGAATGCACCCAGTCGTAGATAAGTGCATGTGTTTAAGAACTTGTCACACTGTCTTGCAAAGCAGTCCAGAGTGGAGCACCTGTGTGTAACTCTCTGTCTTCCTCCATTTTCCCCAAACATTGTCATTTTGACACACGCTTCCTTGTTGTTTGGGGACACTGACCATCTTTGTTTAATTCCCAATTTCATGACTTTTTAAAACTAAAGTTTCTGTTCGAATCTATCATCAAATGTTTAATTAAATTGATTATTTTTCTTGTTGTTAACTTTTAGAACTGTTATCTATTGTGCATGTCCCTTACTAAACCTATGATTTGGAAATATTTTCTTCCACTTTAGCTTCGCCTCTCATTGTTCTTTCAAGAGAGGGTTCTCATTTTGATGAAGTCTAGCTTGTCATCTTCCCCCCTTCTCCATATGCTTTTGATTTACAGCTATGGAATCTTTGCCTAGCTCAACATCAAAAAATAGATTCCTCCAAGCTTTCTTCTTACACAATTCTAACTAGTTACTACAAGTTCTATAACCTTTAGGTTCTGAATCTGATTTACTGTGAATTTTGAGTTAAATTCTATACATGATGGGTAAGGCAGAGAGAGAGAGAGAGAGAGAGAGAGAGAGAGAGAGAGAGAGAGAGAGAGAGAGAGAGAGAGAGAGAGAGAGAGAGAGAGAGAGAGAGAGAGAGGAGAGAGAGCTGTGTTTGGTGTGGGACATCCAGTTTCTTTGACAAAGATGTGGGAGACTCTTCATGTCTTTCAGAATCTCCTTCATACCTTTGTATCCCCCCCTCTCTCTTTCTCTCTCTGTGTGTATGCGTGTGTGTGTGTGTGTGTGTGTGTGTGTGTGTGTGTGTGTGTACTTCTAGTCCCTCCAGATCTGCTAATCAATTGTCTACCCTTCCCTACCCCACCCCATCTCACTTACAGAAGTTGTTTAGGAATCCTTAGATGAGTTGGTATTCACCATCTAGACTTTTCCTCTCTGCATTTCCACATGGCTTCTAGAAACAATTTGTCAAATTTGAAGGCTGTTGGCATTTTGCTTGTGATTGCATTTCATCTGCAGATTGGGGGAAGGCTGGTTTGGAAATAACACGATTCTCTGTTTCAGTCCCTGCTTTCTTAGGTTCTCTAAATCCCATTCCATAGTGTTTAGAATTCAGGATTAGCCCATTCTTTTTCAAGTTTATCCTTGCCTATTTAATTTTTATGCTTATATCTATGATTCCTGGTTTTTAATTGCTATTCAGTATTGATCTTACACATTGCAACCAGTTGTTTTTTCCATAGAGTCAAGTAGGTTTTCTACGTAAGCACCCTGGACATTGATGTACATTATTTTTTCCTTTCTGATATCGTTTATTTCTTTTTCTTATCTCTGTGTTTTAGTTGGGGCCTCTGGGGTACTTATAAACAGCCCCTATGAGAACAGGCATCTGTCTTTACTTCTTGACCTTAATTTTCATGTCAAGAATGTGATTTAGCATTAGCTATTTTGTTCATGCTTGCTTTGCAGCTGAATGGGAAAGCTTCTAGTTTGCTGATAACAAATCCATATTAGAATTTATTTAAATAATTGGCACCTATCTTGATGATCATGCTGTTTTCCTTTTCCAGCTCCTTAATATGGCAAATTACACTAATTGATTTTCAAATGTTAAAACTCATCTGGCATTACTAGGATAAACCCAGCTCACTCGAGATGTGCTCTTTGGAAGTAAGTTGTTAAATGTCCATTATGAAACTCTGACCTCTGTAATCATGAGGGATGTTTTTCTTGCTTTTCCTTTTTGTTGTGTCTGTGTCTGATCCGATGTAAATGGTGAGGGGTGGGTGTACCCCCTCTTCTGTTCTCTGTAGGCATATATATATATATATATATATATATATATATATATATATATCCTCCTTGAATCTGACAGTAACATTCCTAAGTGTGGCCTTTGGGACAGGAAACTGGGGGGGGTGCTGGGTGTGGGTGGGTGTAGGTGGGTGTGAGTGTGTGTGGGTGTGTGTGGGTGTGTGTGGGTGTGGGTGTGTGGGTGTGGGTGGGTGTGAGTGCATGGGGGCCCATTGGAAATTCTTTTCTGTTTTTAATTTTAGGTCAGCTTGGCCTGCTTAGTGAATTACAGAATAGCCAGGGCTATATAGAGAGACCCTGTCTCAATGAACACTGCTATGTCTATTCTGTATGATATCCTCTTCTGTAGTTTGCATATTTGGGGGAATTCTCCCATTTCACCAGAGTCGCCCATTTTCTGGCATAAAGTCCACCGTCATATCCTGCCCTGTGTATTTAGACTCCCAGTTCTGCTAGGCTTCCCATCTGACACAAGTCATTTTTAACCATTATCTTTCTATTTTATTTCTAAACCATCTGCCTAGAGTTATATCAACTTTGTTAACTTTCTTAAAGAGCTAACTTTTGGTTCTATTCATTTCCCTATTGACTTTCTGATTATTGTAATAAATTTCAGCCTTTTCCTTGATTTCCCATTCTTTTGCGAACTCACATAGAGACCAGAAGAGGGTGTCCAGTGTCCTTCTCTGTTACTTGCTACCTGCTCCGTTGAGATAGGATCTTTTTTCTGAACATGAGACTCCCATTTTCTAAGCTAGGCTTGAGGCCAGCAGACTCCAGAGTTCTTCTAGTTTCCAACTACCTCTTCAGAGCTGAGGTCATGGACATACATAGAATACCTGGCTTGTTATGTGGGAGTTGTTGAGGTCTGAACTCCAGTTTTCATGATTGCATAGAGAGTTCTGCCTAAGCCATCTCTCCTGCCTGTAGTCCTAATTTCTTAATATGAGGACCATTTGAAATGTTCCACAAATGCCCATGGGGTGAAGATTAGTTATCATCCCAGGGCACTATTACAACATAGGAGGGCCTTTAGGAGGTGCAGCCCTGTGGGGGAGACTAAATTATTCGAGGCTAGCCCTTGAAGGGCTACTGGCCTTCCCCCCCTTCCTATCTTTCTTTTTGCTTCTTGATTCTCATGAGGTAAACAGGCCCTCTCTCTCTCACACACATTCTTTCTATGATGGTTGCCATCAGGGGCCCCCAAACAATGGGTCCAGAGATCCTCATAGAAAACTCTGAAACAGAGGGCCAGAGTAACCCTTTCCACAAATAAGTTGCTTCTCTTGGATATTTTGACACAGCAGTAGAAAGCTAGCACAGATACTGAAGTTTTTCACTTGAACTCTTTCTAGTTTTAAAAATCCAGCTCTTTAACATTGGGACTTTTCCCCTCCCTAGCATCTTGCAAGTTTGGGTATTTTTCTTTCCTGGTTGCTCATTTCAGAATACTTTAAAATATCGATTGCTTCTTTGACCCGTGGGTTATTTACACCTATCCTATTTAACTTCTGAATATCTTGGAACTTTCCCAGATATTTTTCTCTTATTGAGTTTTACTACCACTGAGGTCAGAGGACAGAATTTTTATGTCTTCGGTTGTTTACAGCTATTGAGCTGAGGGTCTAGTAATTACCATAAACTTTTCTGTATTCACCTGAAAAACATATATTAGGCTGTTAAGGGGTGCAATGCCAGTTCAGGTCAAGTTCATAAAGGTTCAAGTCTTCCAAATACACAGTGACTTCTCGATCTACTTTATCGATAGTGAAAGGGGATTGGATCGCTTGTTAAAATTCTGCATTTGCCTGTTTTCAGTGTGGGTCATGGGCCACTTGTAAGCTTATTTAACTTTCTATAGACCTGGCAACCCCTTGCTCAGTGAGGCTGTGCTGCTTTGCCTCACTAGTAGCAGTGAGCAGAAATTCTAGCTGATCTGCTTCTTTGCAAACCTTCGTGTTTGTAGTCAGCTGTGTGCCAGCACCCTCATTGGGTATTTTATAGGCAAGTAAGTTTATTTATTTATTTATTTATTTATTTATTTTTTATTTATTTATTTATTGACAAGGTCTCCCGCTTGATTTGTAGGCAGGGAAATGATGATGTTGATCTTCTGATGTTCCTGCCTCTGCCCTCTACTTCCCAAGAGCTAGGATTGCAGGAATGCTCCAGCTTGCCCAGGTTTTTGTGGTACAGGGAGTGGAACCTAGGACTTCATTCATGCTAAGCAAGGGCTCTGCCCAGTGAACCACATTCCCAGTCTTCAGTGTGGCTTTGTACATGTACGTGTGCATGTGCGTGTGTGTGTGTGTGTGTGTGTGTGTGTGTGTGTGTGTGTGTGTTGTGCACCCGTGCATGCACATGTGTGTGTGATAAAGAGAGAGAGACAGACAGAGAGAGAATGTGTGCCTGAGGACATGCATCTGGAGGACTGATGTTGGCATCTGGTGTTTTCTTTACTCTCTACTTTGTATGTTGAGACAGGGCCTCTTGCTGATCTAGGAGCTTCTTTGGGGGCTGTACTAGCTAGCTGGCTTGCCCAGAGATCACCTGTCTCTGGCTCCTGGGATTACAGGAGGGCCATCATTCCCATTCAGCTTCTGTGTGGATGCCGGGGATTTGAACTCACACTTGTGCAGCAAGTGTGTTACCTGCTGAGCCACACCCTCAGCTTCATTCTGGTTACATGTCTCTAATGGCCAGCCATGCTGATCATCCCTTCAGAAGCACCTGCTGTCTGTAGAAGTTCTTTTGTAGAATAGAGCTCTGACCCTCACCCAGCAAATCCAAAGTTATTTGAGTTGGACAAGTCCAGTTTGTCAAGTTTAACTTGGTAGATTTAACTTATTTCCAGCCCCCCTTTGGTTTTTGCATCTGTCTGGATCATGGAGACAGTTTTTCTTACATTGTTATTGGGAAGTCAGTGATCTATAAGGAAACTTTCAATGAAGAACAATGAAGATGACATCCCAGCTGGCTTCTGAGAACATGCCATGTGTGCTGTCACGTCTTCCCCAGTCTCAGACACTATGAGTTTCAAGGTCCACAAATATTTAGCAATAGAATTGTGAGGAAAACAAACACAAATCCAGGGGCTTGAAAGACCACACAGTGTTAAGAGTGCACAATGCTCTTGCCAAGGTCCTGAGGTCAGTTCCTAGCACCTACTTGGCAGCTCAAAACCACTTGCCTTTTACTCCAATTCTATGGAATCTGATGCTCCCTTTTGGCCCCTTGCACAAGGACATTTGTAGGCACTCACACATACACAAAACCAAAGCCAGAACACAGGAAATGCTCTTCTTAGTTTTAAGACACTTTTAGCGCCCCACACTCATGCCTTTTTGAGATAGGGTCTGACTCTACCTCTAGCTGACCTGGAACTCACTATGTAGACCAGGCTAGCCTTCAACTCACAGAGATCTGCTTGCCTCTGCCTCCCACGTGCTGTGATTAAAAGTGTGTACAACCATGCTCAACTCATTTTCTTAATTCTTTAAAAATAGATTTTACTGTTTAGTTTTACATTTATACCAAATATGAAGTTTTACATGTATACCAAAACTGAACAGAAGGTACAAATTTCCCTGAAATTTCCTGCCCCAACAGGAAAGCAGCCTCCCAGAATACCAACCCCTACCCTCGTGACTTGATCATGGCATTCAGCCTGAGTGGCGCCAGCTCTCATACCACACATAGCCCCCCCCTCAAGAGCCCTGAACCAGCACTCTGGTTCACTCTGGGAGTTCCATCGTGATGGATGTGGACAAATGTGTAAGGCCATGTTGCTCTGTGACAACAGGTGATGCTGCCTGGGGGAGCCAAGCGCCTGCCTCACTCTCCATAGCCAATCATGCTGCAATGGGAGGAAGTTTCCGGGTCTCGAGAGAGAGGAGCACTTGTGAGTGTGGAACAGATGACTCTCCCAGGGGCTGGACTTTTGCGTGGGACAGAGTGTGCTAGAAGAGCAGGTGAAGGCGTGGGCCTCGTTGCCCTCTGCTTCTCCACCCCTTTCACAGGGCCCCGATTCGTCATCGTCATCCACCCTTCCACATGCGATTCCCTGGAGAGCTCGCCCCTTGGCGACATCGTTGAGTTCCCATCCTGTGTTCCGAGTGCAGTGCAGCTTCCTCTTGCTTTTCAGCCTTCATAAATCTCTGAGCCTGCTGAAATGGCTCAACAGGTAAAGGCTTGTGACGAGTGAACCTGGTGACCTGAGCTCGAGACCCACATAAGGGTGGAAAGAGAGAGCTGACTCCCCAAGGTTGTCTTCTGCTGACATTGTGGTACTCGTGCCTCACCTCCCACGTCATAAGAACTCATGCGCAAGTGATCACATACACACTTAAACGAAGAAACAAAAAGAGACCCTTGCCCAAGCATCACTCTCCCAGGAATTTCATTTCTCCCAGAAGAATGAAGCTCAGAGAAGCACAGAAGCTTCATGTGCAAGTCACGTAGCGGCAGTTCAGGACCACAGCTTGGACCACAGGTCCCCGAGTCTCTTTGACTACCCCAGCTAAGATGGGTCACCCTCGGCTGCTTGGCTGTGGGCATCTGGCATCGGTGCTGGGTAGGTCTCAGTGCCAAGCGGCCTCTTTTGTCTCTAATCTGATTTTTGCTTCTCTCTCTTCGTGATTCCAATTTCAGGAGCATTTTTTGGGTCTGTGTTTTTAATTCTCTTGTTTTTCATTATACTTTCTCTCTGGGTAATCTGAGGCTTGCAGGCAGCTAAGTACGACGTGTACATTAAAATGAAATGCAATAAAAAATAATTGAACATATTTCTTTCATGTCTGAGTGGTGAATTAATCTCCCTGGCACATCCTAGCTTCCTCTTTGTTCCTTCTGCTTTTTGTCTGAAATTTTGCTCCCTTCCCCCAAATCTCTGGCATCTGAACAAACCTTCCTTCCTCCCTGCCTCTGCACATTGCAAACACATACACATTTCTGACTCTGCAGCCCGTGTCCCTTGGCAGATAACCTACATCCCCAAGGCTTAGAAGAGACTGCCAGTGTCCATACTTGCGTGCACCCAGAGGGGGAGCCCAGGGAGTTGGGAGGCCTCTGTCAGTGACAAGTGAGGTGCTGTGTAAGAGGGAGGGAGTCTTTTATTCTGCAGTCCGTCCTTTCAGGAAGAAAATGCCTTCTGGAAGTATCTCTCTTCTGTGATCAGATTTACCCTCAGCACCCCGGGAGGCAGATCCAGGCTAAAGTACACCACTGGGTGGCCTTTGGAGAAGGAGACGGGGCAGCTGGCATGGCTTGTCCCCAGATCAGGACGAGCACACAGGTATACAGGTATACATCTGCTGCTACTACCTGAGTTCAGAGTCTCAGTGTGAAAGGGAAGGGGACAGCCATGCCACCACCTATCCTCAGAGTTGACTGGTGAGTGTCCTTGCAGGGTGGGGTCTGGGCTGATAGCCAAGCCTGGAGGAGGCAGAGTGACCTCACTCTGAGTTGCTGCCTCCCCCTGCCTTCCACTGGGATCATGTGACTCGGAAGTACTAGACCACCTGTGGCACAGCTATCCCCTATGACATCTGGCATACGGGGAGGTTGTGAAGGTGACATGTGAAGATGCCTGGCACATAGAGTGTTCACACTGTCCCATAGTACAGTGATCCAGCTCATCTTCAAAGTGCACTCATGGCTCTCAGTCTGTCCAGTCATGGGTGACACGGGCAGGGTCAGTAGATCATGCCTGTCAGTCTTTCTAGAGAGCCAGAGCCCTGGCTGCACATACGCACATGATTTCCAAACTCCCTGCAGGAAGGTATGCTTTCATTCTTGCTTTACAACTGGGAAACTGAGGCTCAAGGAGGTGACCCCAGGCCCACTGAGAGCAAGTGATGGTCAGATTGCAAAGCTGTACCCTGTCCCTCTGCAAGACTCTGGGTACATCTGGATCATGCAGGTGCCCAGGAGCCTGTTCCCACCCTAAACATCATCTGTATCCAAGCTGGTGACTAGGCTGGTTTCTCAACCCTATTCTCTGTCCTTCTGTCTGTAGGACCCCAGGAATCTGCTGGTGGCATGGGAAGGCTCTCCTTCCTCCCCAGGACTATGAATGTATACATTCTGTGTCATCAGCAGTGGGGGAAACACGGTGGCCAGGCTGTTGTCCGTGTCCCGCTGGTGTCTCTTTGAGAAGCAGCACATACTTTCACAAAACAAAAGCGTATGCTAATGATAGATAATTATTCTGCATATTCATAGATGGGTCATAATGTATAAAATCCACTTCCCACAATCCACACCTACAGACACTCCACAGCTCTGTAGCTGCTTGGAGACTCGTCTCTCACTGTAATGGGAGTGGTGACATTGCACACACCGTTGGGGGTCTCAGTAGCTGCTGTTGCTGGCCCTCAGAGACCTATGCCCATTGCTTCCCCCTCAGCTTCCCAGAGAGGTTGTTGGACAAGGAAGCTGCAGCCCATTCACCCATCAGTCACTCGGTTAGTTGTCTCGGTGTTGCTGTGTGCAGGCTCTGTGCTAGGCTGTGGGGAGGCAGCCATGAGCCAATCCAAGTTTCCACAGTGGACCCAGGGGCAGATGAGGGCCTTTTCCTAGTTAAAGTTTCTAATGCAATGATGAAATACCGGGACCAAAGCAAGTTGGGGAGGGAAGAGTTTATTTCAGCTTACACTTCCAGACAATGGCCTGTCACGGAGGGATGAATTCAGGGCAGGAAGCTGGAGGCAGGAGCTGATGCAGAGGCCATGGAGGGGTGCGGCTTATTGGCTTGTTCACCACACACTGCCAAGACTGCTCTCTTTATATGTATGTGTGTATTATATATTTAAATTAAAACAATCTTATTTTACATACCAATCCCAGTTCTCTCTCCCTCCTGTCCTCCCATGCCCCCCCAACTGAAACCCCCATTTCACTCCTCATCCGCTCTCCAGGAAGGATGAGGCCTCCCATAAGGGACCATCAAAGTCTGACAAATCATTTGGGGCAGGACCCAGGCCCTCCCCCATGTACTCAGGCCAAGAGAGTATCCCTCCATAGGGAATGGACCCACTGCCAGAGGTCTCATAGACTGCCCAGGCCTCCCAACAGACACCCACATACAGGGGTCCTGCTTCCGTGCTATGCTGGTTGTCCAGCTGTCAGACTGGGGTCTGTGAACTTCCACTTGCTCAGGTCAGCTGTTTCTGTGGGTTTCCTCAGCATGGTCTTGACCCCTTTGCTCATCACTCCTTCCTTCCCACAACTGGACTCCAGGAGTTCTGCTCAGTGCTTGACTGTGAATCTCTGCTTCTGCTTCCATCAGCGGGATGAAGGCTCTAGGATGGCATTTTAAGGTAGCCTCTCCACTATTGCTTAGATTCTTAGTTGGTTCATCTCCCAACTCAATCTTCCTGATCCCTCAGATCCCTCATGTTCTCCTCCCAGCTTCTCCCCTCCTCTTTCTCCTAGCCCCTCCCCCCTTCCCCTGTGCTCCCCATTTTCTCAGGAGATCTTGACCCTTTTCCCTTCTTGGGGGAACCATGTATGTCTCTCTTAACGTCTTCCTTGTTTGCCAGCTTCTCTGGGGCTGTGGGCTGTAGGCTGGTTGTCTGTCCTTTGCTCTATGTCTAATATCCATATATGAGTGAGTACATACCATGTTTGTCTTTCTGTGTCTGGGTTACCTCGCTCAGGATGGTTTCGACTAGTTCCATCCATTTGCCTGCAAATTTCAAGATTTCATTATTTTTTTCCGGTGAGTAGTACTCCATTGTGTAAATGTATCACATTTTCTTTATCCATTCTTCGGTTGAGGGGCATTTAAGTTGCTTCCAGGTTCCGTCAACCTGCTTTCTTACAGCACCCAATTCTACCAGCCCAGGGGTGGCCCTGGTCATGGTTAGCGGGGCCCTCCCACATCAATCAAGAAAATGTACCATAGGTCAATATTATGGGGGGACTTTCTCAACTGGAGTCCCCTCTCCTCAAATGACTTTAGCTTGCATCAAGTTGGCATAAATTAGTCATTACAGGCCTGTAAATGCCAGGCAATGAGGGACACCAGCTGCCTTCCAGAGGGCAGAGGGAGTGGTAGAAAGGGATACAGGACAGACTGGAAAAAGACCCTGCTGATCAGGCTACTGCTGTGATTTGAAACTCAATCCCAAACTCCAGGCTTTGGGAAGTGGGGTCAGGTGGGTGGGGCTTAGGTCATGGGACTTAGAACTCCACCCTCACAAGAAGATTCAGGAAAGTTATAAAGGGGCTGGGCTGGAGGATGCACAGCTGTTCCCTGGCTCTCCCACTCTGATGCCCTCTGCCCAGCCACGAGGCAACAAGAAACCCTCTCAAAGATGACCCTCGATCTTGAATTTGGGGCATTCAGAACCAAAAACCCTACATAATGCTATTGCTTGTAATTTTCCCACTCTGGGCTTCCATGACAGCTGCATAGAATGAAGAGGCAGTGGGCAGTGTGGACTAAGGGAGGAGGGGACAGGCCCAGGAGGGCCCCTGGACACATCACTACTTCCTTGCAAGTTTTCTGGCTGGAAGGCAGACAGACCAGCATGGAGACAGAACAGCATGTCTGCAGAGCCACCCCACTGGGCTGAGCCCCTCCACCAATCCCACATCCCCCGAGGCAACACACTGGAGAAACGGAGTCACGGGGACGCCAGTGTGCGTTTTCAGGCCACCGCCACCGCTGTCACTGAAGCCCCTCACAGTTCCCATTCATTTGCCCATCCACTTAGCAGTATTTACTATGTGTTGACTCTGAGCCAGGCCAGAGTCTAGGCTGGAGGCACAGCGGGGATAAAACCGGTGAGCCTTGTGGGTACAGGACAGCCACCAGCTTGTTTTACAGTCCTCCGAATATCATGGCTCTGGGTATCTGCACCTGTCCTGGATCTGTGCCCTACCATGAGGTTCTATGCTGGGTACCCTGCCGCCTCTATGTTATAGATTTGTCTCTGCTCCTGAAAAGATGCCTCGAATGTCCCCTTTTGCAGTGAGGCACCCCAAGAGACTTATAGCTCACAGCAGCAGACCTGAGTTAGGCCTCTCCCCTGCCATGTTCCACATCCCTGCACTTCTGTGCTGTTGTCCAGGCCTATCCCCTGTCCTGCTCCATACCCCTGTGCTAAGTTGCTGCCAGCTGTCCCAGTCCTGAGATGTTCAAGTCCTGAAGATCCAGGAGTGTCCCACAAACCTAGCCTCCTGCTTGGTGGCCTTTCCCCAGTCACGTGGACCATGATGGTGGGAATGGAATGGGTCCTGTGGGGCCATAAATCTGGCTAATTCAGAGCTGACAACGAACTAAGAAGGCCACAGCTGCCCTCCTCCCACCCCCACACCATGCTGGGCCTAACAGGTCTCTACCCAGTGGGCAGCATTAGTCACAGTTGCAAGATGGTTGTCCCTGGGCTCCTGTGGACAGGCACTGTTCCTCTCAAGCCACCAGGCTTTTTGAGAGTTCTAGGCCCCCATTGCTCTACCATGAGCCCACAGGACAACATCCAACTGGCCATCCATGGGTCTGTCTTGCAAGATGAGGCTACATTTTGATCCCATGACCTGTGTAAGAGACTTCATTTCTGTAAAGGGCTCCTCAGTCACGGGACCTGAGGAAGTGATGCTCACTGGTTAGAGCAGGGCTTTGAGTGTTTGAGGTATCCAGCCCAGACCTGACTACTCCTTGATTATACTTCTGTCAAGTTACTCAACCTCTTGGAACCTCGCCAGTTTTCCTGATTGTAAAATGGAAATCATGGCGATGACTACAACATTGTGCCAAGGCTTGGCAATGTGAAGCTGCTGGAGGCAGATTCCTGGGCTCAGGTGACACTTCCATGGCTGCGTGCAAAACCAGGCCCCTCTGTGTCCCAGGTCCTTCCGTATCCCACGGAGATGCCACATTCCCTTTGGGGTGTTGCTGGGATGTCTCACACAGTGAGCTGTGGGCACACAGAAACAGGCAAACTGTCCCCATTGCTATCACTATTATTCTTGTGCTCTGAGTAAATATCACACCCTGTCTGTGAGCACCCTGCCCCCAGCACAAGGTCCGGCACAGTGAAAGCCTGACCCTGGGCTTGGGGGGGGGGGAAGAAAGCAAGATCTTGGGAACGCTGTCTGGGTTCAAGACCACTAAGGCCACCATTTTGGAGGGGTGGGACCTTAAATGAGAGGAGCACGAATTCTAATTGGTCTTAATAATAAAAATCCAGAGTCAGATATTAGGGGGATGAAGCTGAACGATCAGAGAGAAAGAAGCAGTCCTCAGTCTGAAAGGGGTTAAGCTGTCTCTATGAATCCTCAGACTGAACAGGCCACCTGCCTTATATTCCTATCTCCACCTCCCTAGTCCTGGGAATAAAGGTGTGTGCTACCAGTGTCTGCCTCTATGATTAACTAGTGGCTAGCTCTGCACTCTGATCTCCTGGCAAGCTTTATTTGTAGCGCACGAACAAAATACCACCACAAATGAG